>CM055122.1:50645700-51245700 GCA_029206835.1 Rana muscosa
TCATCAAATCTGGCCCTCTTTGAAAAAAGTTTGGACACCCCTGATATATGCTAAAGGCTTTAAAAGCAGACCAAATGAAATCTAGGACTTGCCTACAGATCATGTGTTTAGACCACGGGAAGTGACATTACAACCTGAACTCCAGGATCCAGCCAATTTTGAACTCCTAGCTCCATGTTCCCATTCACATGAAAATCGCTATAACAGTTTTTTTAATTTGTGTCTTATTTTTTCAGCAATCATGCTTTTCTGCCTCATGACATTATTGTTTGCTGCCTAAAATTACACTGTGTGGGAGGATCTATGGACGTGCACATCACATCACACATCTTTACCTGGCATGAATCCCAATCAATGGGGAATGTAGTGACACTGTGAATGTGTATGTAGGTGATGACCAGAGAATGTTCTGTGCTAAATAACCATATAGCCATATAGCTGCAAACAATGCCTGTGGCCCACTCAAGAAAGCATGATGCATGCATGATACAACTCACTTATTTAATCACTTCAAAACCAGACACTTTCACCCTCTTCCTGTCCGGTCCATTTTTCATATTTCATGGGCTGTCACACTTTGAATGACAATTACTCAGTCATGTAACATTGTAACCAAATTAATCTTAAATCTTTTTTTTGGTGTTATTTAGTCACCACTGGGTTTTTAATTTTTTTACTATATACATGAAAAAATAAATATTTAAAAAAAAAAAAACAATTCTTAGTTTCTGTTATAAAATTTTGCAAATGAATAATATGTCTTCATAAATTTAAGACAAAACATATTCTGCTACATTTCTTTGGTAAAATAACCCGAATCAGTGTATTTTATTTAGTCTGTGTGAAAGTTATAAAGTCTACAAACTGTGGTACACTGTATATATTTGAAAATTGTTCAATCCTGATGTACTGACTGGCTATCTCATTTCTTTAGGCCCTAAAATGGCAGGACAGTACAAACACCCCCAAAAGACCCCTTTTTGAAAAGTAGACAGTAAGCAGAGTTACACCCCAAAACACATTCTGCTACTCCTCCAGAGTAGACATGTGCAGTTTGTTTCATTTCAAATTTAAATTCAGACAAATTTTTATTTTTTGAAAAATTCAGATGTATCGAAATTTCCAAATGACAATAGTACCGAATTTAAGCCAATCCAAAATATCGGAAAAAAAAAATCGGACAAAGTTTGAGTTCGAATACTTTTTGAATGCTTTTCGAATTCGAAATAGTTTTTCAATTTCCAAAGAGAATAAAATAGAATAGAAATAGAATAGAATAGAAAGTAAAGAAATAGAATTGAAAAAAAAATAGAATAAACAAATAGAAAAATAATATAATAAAAAAAACAATAGAATAGAATAGAAAGAATATAACCATTTCCCAAAATTCAAATAGAATCAATTTGAGTTTGAATAGAATAGAAACAAATTGATTAGAATAGGAAGATTGTTAAATTCATTCTATTCTGTTGTTTTTTTCTATACCATTGTGTTATTTTCTATTCAATTCTACTCTATTCTTTTCTATTCTATTAGAATTTTGGAAAATGGTTATATTATTTCTATTCTTTTCTATTTTTTTATTCCATTCTTTTCTATTCTATTTGAATTTTAGAAGATGGTTATAACCTTTCTATTTAATTCTATTCTTTTTTTATTCCATTATATTCCTTTCTATTCTATTCTATTCCATTCTATTCTGTTCTTTCTTTTATTTTTTATCCTATTTTGTTCTGTTTTACTCTATTATATTATATTATTTTATGTTTTGTTATATTCTTTTCTATTGTATAATATTTTTTTCTATTCTATTTCTTTATTTTCTATTCTATATTATTCTCTTTGGAAATTGAAAAACGATTCGAATTAGAAAACTTTTCGAATGGATCCGAATTCGGGTCCATTCGAAGACGAATAAATAAAACTAATTCCAAGAGCATAAATTACACATGTAATTTCCTGACAATCTGTCACATTTTTGGAGGCCTTGGAAAACCAGGACAGTGGAAACACCCACAAAAAAAATGTTGACACACGTTTTTGGAAAATGCAGAATGAAAATATATAATTTTTTACACAAAGTTTTCAATTAATGAAGTATTTCGAACACACATCATAGGCATACTTATAATTACACTCCAAAACACATTCTGCTACTCCTTCCGAGTGTGGTGATACCACACCTGTGAGATTTTTTTCACAGCCTATCCACATAGTGCGTCCAAAGTCTAAAGAGCACCTTCAGGCTTTCTAGAGGGATAAATAACAAATCAAATTTTCTGACTACCTATAACATTTTTGGAGGCCCTGGAGAACCAGGATAGTGGAATCACCCACAAAATGATCACGTTTTGGAGAGCAAACACCCCAAGGTATTTTTTTAGGAGGCACAGTGAGTCTTTTGAAGACTTCCTTTTTTGGTACAAGTTTCTTTAAAAAAAATGCTAAATAAAAATGGAATTACATTTTTTCAGGGCTTTTTTTCTCATAAATTGGTTAAGAAACTCAACCACGACCCCCCCACTGCCCCAAGGTGTGCATTACATACAGAGTGCAGAGTTCAGGGGGGCTTACCAGAGTGCAGAGTTTAAGGGTGCGCTACGTGCTGAGTGCAGAGTTCAGAGGTGTGCTGCACACAGAGTGCAGAGTTTGGGGTGCGCTACACACAGAGCGCAAAGTTCAGCCTTCTTCCACAGCTTACCTCTGCATCCCCCATCCACATCTCACTTTCTCCCCTCTTCAGCTCTGACCTCTGCATGCAATCCCCCCCCCCCATCTCCAAGCTCCACCATCTTCCACATGTCTTACTTTTTTTGCTTTATTAAGCTGAAGCACCCAGTCGACTCTAGTACCTCACTGTAGTTGGCTGCACCCCGGGCACCTGCATCTCCCTTGTACCCATCCTGCACTCAGTGGGAGCTATTCAGGAGATCAGATCAGTGGGAGCCATTGGGAGACAAGTTGTTACTGTAAACAAGTTATAGTGGTGAGCAGGGAACAAAAGTCCTGAGCCACAGGTGGTGAAACTGAGTTCCACTAAGTTTAAATGTTGTAAATTTAATTGGATATTTCTCACACACAGCATGTGCATACATTAACTTGCAACCCCACATTCATCTACTCCTCCCAAGTATGACAATACCACACATGCGAGACAATTTCAGTGTCTTGACTGATTATGTACCAACACTGAATCTTGTGTATCACACAAATTAACCAATTGTGTCAAAACCAATGCATTGTGATGGTTGCATCTGTATAACCAGTCAGGGAATATAGCTTAGTGTAGTATCACCTATAGCAGTGCCAGTTCCTTAGCCTACCCTATTGTTATGTGGCTGCCTCCAGGAGAGCCATGTTCACTGAACAGGAAGTACAAAGGCTGAAGAAAGGAAGAACAAAAGAGTTCCTGAGGTGTCTGGAGTGCAGTTGTCCACAGGGAATGGCTGGAACCGGTGTCTTTCAGGATCATAGTCAGTTAGATATGCAGATGGGTCCAGGCAACAGCCAGAAACATGATCATCAAACAGACTACAGGGGCAGGCAGGAGACACCCCTGCACTGGTGTGGCAGTAATCAGGAACACTGTTGCTGGCTTACACTGGTCTGGTGACACTGGGACTGGTGTGGTGACAATCAGGAACACTGCTGCAGACTTACACTGGTCTGGTGACACTGGAACTGGTGTGGCAACAATTAGGGACACGGTTGCTGTTTAGGACTCATTCACATGTGAGGTTGGGGGTGGTAAAACCCAGTGGTTGAGCCAAAACATTGCAGCTGGGGGTGCATACATGTGATGGCTGTAATGCTTTGCTTCTCAGCTGTAGCCCTGTAGCAGGAATTATACCCCCTCCCTCTTTACCTGCCAATCACAACCCATTCAAGTGAATGAGGGTGCTTGTGTGGGGGTTCAGAGGATTAAAGCAAGCTATGAGTAGACAATACAATGCCTTCTTACTGGCTTTCAAATGCTCTCAGAAAAGACATCCGAACATGGATAGCATTGCACATATGAGCAAATCCTTATGGTGTCATTATGACTGGTGTGGAAGTGATCAGGGACAGTGTGGCTGGTGTGGCGGTAATCAGGAACACTGGGACTGGTGTTGCGGTGATTAGGGACAACTGGTGTTGCGGTGATGAGTGAGTGGTGGTGATTAGGGACAGACACTGGTACAGCGGTGAGTAGGGAGACTGACTAGCAGCACTGGTCTGTTGACATTGTACTGTTGTGGCGGTGATCAGAGACAATGGTTTGTGATATCAGAGAAGCCAGCCATTGTACATGATCATCACTACAGCAGCACAAAGTCCCCATAGTGACACTGCACTTGCTCTGGTGACAGTATGTTAAAAAAAATAAGCTTTTTACAATTTATTTTTTACATACTGACACCAGAGCAGTGCATTATATCCTCTGGAGCGTATGCATTTTGCAGAGCAGAGTAGGAACTGTTCAGAGAGGAATTACTTTGATGCAGTTGGCCAGCTTAAACATGTATTGCAATGTATGTAAACTAAAAATACAATTTTTGTATTGCAAATTTTGCTAGAAAAGGTGTATAGCAGTGCGCAGAGGGTTCATCCAGAATTTTTACAGTTATAATGTTGTCACACCCCTTTAGCACCTGATGGATTTTATACATGTAGAAGCTATTGGGATTTAAGCACAGGAATACAGTATCTGACTTATATTGCATTGCAGGTCAGCGACAAGACCTGAACCTTGTAGCTCTCCCTCAACTTTTGTCTATCTGCCCCATATTGGCACTAAATCCACTGGAGCATATGCTCCAGTAAACATGCATTGCAATGTATGTGAACTTAAATTCAATGGGGTTTATTTACTAAAGCTGGAGAGTGCAAAATCAGGCTCACTTTTGCATAGAAACCAATCAGCTTCTAACCTCAGCTTGTTCAATTAAGCTTTGGCAATAGGGTTGCCACCTGTCCGGAATTCACCCTGACAGTTCGGGTTTGGAATCATGTGTCCATGTCTTAGACTGCCTGAAACCCAGACATATTATTCAGACTGGACTATGGCTTCCCAGCAGATTTGCTGGCTGCAGATGTCTAAGCTGAGAGTGTCTGGTACACTCTCTCTCACACTGCCCAAAGCCAGCACTAACAATACTAACAATTCCCCCACCCCCTGACCCCCACACTGACAGGAGAGGAGAGAGGGATCGATCTGCACCTCTTTCTCCCGCCCCTACCCCTCTGTGTCTGCCCACACTCCAATCCCCAGCGCTGTGCCTCAGAAAAGGATAGTGGGGGCCAGAAATTTGAATTCTAGCAGCCTAAAATACATTTGAATGAGAGGTGCTGACTGCCAAGGGGTGAGTGAGCTCACCATCCATCCCTGTCTGTGACTGAAGTCTCCCCCTTCTCTCTCCTGCTTCCTGAGTGAGTACACTAAGGTAAATCAGGGTTCTCAGAGCACCCCTTACATCAGAGTTCCCCTTTACACCAGAGGCAACCGTGTTCCCCCTTACAGAAAAGTTCTCTCCATACATCAGAGTACTCAGTGTTCTCCCCTTAAATCAGGGTTCCCAGAGCATCCCTTAGAGTCCCCAGAGTTTTCCCTTACATCGGAGTCTGCAGAGTCCCCCCTTACAGTGAAAGGGAATTCTGTGAGTTCAGATGTAAAAGGGGAACTCTGTGGACTCTGATGTGAAGGGGGAACTCTTGTTATTAATGTCATATGATTAGAAATGTTATTTAATAGCAAAATAGTAGGATTTTTAAAACAGCTTACCTGTAAAATCCTTTTCTTGGAGTACATCACGGGACACAGAGCAGCATAGTCATTACTATGTGGGTTATATAGAATTACCTTCAGGTGCTGGCACTGGCAACTTCCAAAACAGGAAGTACCCTCCCCTATATAAGCCCCTCCCATCCGGGAGTACCTCAGTTTTGTAGCAAAGCAATACGTGTCCCCAAAAGAGGGGTGGGAGCTCTGTGTCCCGTGATGTACTCCAAGAAAAGGATTTTACAGGTAAGCTGTTTTAAAAATCCTACTTTCTTGTTCATACATCACGGGACACAGAGTAGCATAGTCATTACTATGTGGGACGTCCCAAAGCAATGCCACATGAGGGGGGGGATACACCATACATAAGCTGGGCGCCATCAGGCATGAGGATCTCTTGCGGCCTGCAACACACTGCGCCCAAAGGCGACATCCTCCTGACTTCTAACGTCCACCTGGTAGAACCTAGTAAACGTGTGTACTGAAGACCATGTTGCGGCCTTACAAATTTGCGCCAGGGAGGCCTGGTGATGCACTGCCCATGAAGTTCCAACTGCTCTCGTGGAGTGCGCCCTAACTTTGAACGGAGGCGGTCTACTTCTCAAGCCATAGGCTTGTATTATGACCTGTCGAATCCACTTGGCTAAAGTAGATTTTGATGCTGCCTGACCCTTTCTGGGGCCTTCCGGCAGAACAAACAAAGAATCCGTTCTACGAATCTGAGCAGTGGCTTTTAGATAAGCTTTAACTGCTCTTACTACATCCAAAGAATGCAATAACTTTTCCTCTACCGAGCTTGGTTTGGGGAAAAAAGAAGGAAGAACCACATCCTGGTTCAAGTGAAACCTCGATACCACCTTAGGAAGAAAGGCTGGGTGAGGACGTAATACTACTCTGTCCTTATGGATAACCAGATATGGCTCTTTACAGGACATGGCGGCTAATTCCGACACTCTTCTAGCCGAGCATATGGCTACTAAAAATATCAATTTCCTGGTGAGTAGAACCAAGGAAATGTGCCGCAAAGGTTCAAATGGCTGCTTCTGCAGAACCGACAGAACCAAATTTAGATCCCATGGGCATATGGGAGCCTTAATCGGTGGAATAATACGAGTCACACCTTGCATAAAGGATTTGACAAGTGAATGCATAGCCAGGGGCCTTTGAAATAGTATTGACAAGGCCGAAACCTGGCCCTTGATAGTACTTAAGGCAAACTTCCTGTCTACAGCCCACTGCAGGAAGTCCAGAATTCTGCCTATAACGTACTTACGTGGATGCCATTTTCTGGCCTCGCACCAAGTGATGTACGCCTTCCAAACTCTATAGTAGATCTGCCTGGATACAGGCTTCCTGGCATTGATTATAGTTGATACCACAGAGTTAGAGAGACCTCTCTTCTTTAGGATGTGGGATTCAATAGCCAGGCCGTTAAACTTAGAGTTAGTAAGGAAGGGTGGTATATCGGTCCTTGCGAAAGCAGGTCCGGACGACGTGGAAGGGTCCAAGGACTCCCCACAGACATTTTGATGATCTCCGCGTACCAGGCCCTTCGGGGCCACGCTGGAGCCACCAGGATCACCGGCTTCTTCTCCAACCTGACTCTGCGAAGGAGTCGAGGCAACAATTGTAGCGGAGGGAATGCATATATCAGTCTGAACTGATCCCAAGGGAACACCAGAGCATCCGAGCCGCAAGCGAGGGGATCCCTTGTCCGGGAGACAAATCTGTCCACCTTTGCGTTGAATCTGGATGCTAGCAGATCTACATCCGGTGTTCCCCACCGCTGACATATTGCTCGGAAGACCTCGGGATGAAGGGACCATTCCCCTGGGCATAACTGTTGGCGACTCAGAAAGTCCGCCTTCCAATTCTCCACCCCTGGAATGAAGACAGCTGATATACATGGGACATGCTTTTCTGCCCATTCCAGGATGTGACTTACTTCCCTCTGGGCTGCACGACTCCTGGTGCCTCCCTGATGATTGATATATGCCACTGCTGTGGCATTGTCTGATTGAATTCTGACAGGGGACCCTTGGAGTCTGGATGTCCAGGCTACTAGGGCGTACCGGGCTGCTCGTATCTCTAAGAGATTGATGGGCAGGGTTTTTACTACATTTGACCATCTGCCCTGGAGAGACCATTGCTCCAGTACTGCCCCCCAGCCTATAAGGCTGGCATCTGTAGTGACCACCTTCCAAGATATCGGGCTGAAGGGTTTTCCCTTCTGGAGATTCTGGGGGATCAACCACCAGCAGAGACTCTTCCGAACGGAAGGGGACAAAGCCATCGGGAAGTCTAGAGCCTGAACTTTTCCGTTCCAGGCTGACAATATGGCCCTTTGTAAATTCCTTGAGTGGAATTGGGCGTATGGCACAGCTTCGAATGATGCTACCATCTTTCCTAGCAGCCTCATGCACAGGCGTATGGACGGCTGTCTTTTTGCACAAAGCAGATGGACCAAGGCCCTCAAAGAGGATACCTTGTCTAGAGGTAAGAAAAACTTCCTCTGGTCTGAATCCAGCCGTAGCCCTAGATATACCAGGTTTTTCACTGGCTGTAGGGCTGACTTGTCCAGGTTGATGACCCAACCGTGAGACCCTAGATACTTGATTGTATCGACAATTACCACTTCTAGCTTGGCAACTGAGTGGTCCATCAACAACAGGTCGTCTAGGTATGCCATTATCGTTACACCCCGTGTTCTTAGATCGGCCAACAGTGGGGCCAGAATTTTTGTGAACACTCGTGGTGCTGTGGCCAGGCTCTGAACTGAAAATGGCGCCCTTCTACTGCAAAGCGTAGGAATTTTTGATGACCTGGAAAGATGGGAACATGCAAGTAAGCATCTTTGATGTCGATCGAGGCTAACCATTCCTCCCCTTGTAGGGCAGCGGTGACCGATCGGATCGACTCCATCCGGAAAGACCGGACGTTTAGAAATTTGTTTAGACTCTTTAGGTCCAATATGGGTCTTATGTCCCCGTTTGGCTTCGGGACTGTGAAAAGGTTTGAGTAGAAACCCAACCCCCACTCTTCCATAGGAACCTCCATAATTACTCCTTGGAGCAATAGTTGTTCTAACGCCAATAGGAGAGACCCTCTTTTCAGAGGGTCTCTTGGCATGCCTGACCACATAAAATGGGACGGAGGAGACTCTTTTAACTCCAACTTGTATCCCAGAGTTACTGCGGAGAGCACCCATCTGTCTTTGATCGTCTCCCGCCAGGTCTCTGCGAACAACTGAAGTCTTCCCCCCACCCGTTTGAGTGGGGGCAGCCCTTCATAGGCTTGACTTGGAGGCTGGTTTAGTACCTCTTCGGATCCAGGGCTTTTTATTACCCTGTGGCTGTCCCTGATTTTTACCTCCTGAGTTTGACCGAGGAGGCCGTTGGAACTGCTTAGTAGCAGACGTCGCAGGGATAGGAGAGGTAGTCCTCTTAAAAGATGGACCCCTAGACCTCTTTTTACTCGGTAAGAGAGTACTTTTACCACTGGAAATCTTCTGGATATACTTATCCAGGTCTTCGCCAAAAAGGCGTTCCCCATGAAATGGGAAGCTAACTAAGAGCTTCTTACAGGGAGCTTCAGCAGACCAGTTTTTGAGCCACAGAAGCCTACGCATATGTACCAAAGACAGCGTGAGGCGGGAGGCCTGATGGATAGAATCCTTGATGGCGTCAACCGCAAAGCATAATGCTCTAGGAAGATCAGCCAGAGCCTGGGCCTGCTGGTCTGGCAAATCCCTCAGGACCATTTTCATTTGATCCTTTAAAGCTTGGCAGATCCCAATAGCTGCCACTGCTGGCTGTGTAACAGCCCCTGCTGTGGAAAAAGCAGATTTTAATAAAGATTCCAATTTTTTATCCACTGGATCTTTGAACATTTGAACATTATCTACTGGACATGTCAGTGATTTGTTCACAGAAGAGATGGCTGCATCCACCGTAGGAACATTCCATCTCTGGGTGAACTTTTCCTCCATGGGATAGATCACCGGAAACCTTTTAGGCGGAACAAATAGTTTATCAGGATGTTCCCAGTCCTGGTATATAAGTCCTTCCAATAATGGATGTATTGGAAAGGAGCAATTAACCTGGGGAGCTTTTAGCGACCCCAATGAGGAGACAGCAGTAGTTGATGGTTCAACAAGAGGCATTTTAAATGCAGATCGAACCATGTCAGTTAGGGTCTGGACCCACAATCTTTCAGTCTGTGATGCTGAAAATGGTTCATCTACTGTCGATTCCTCAAAAACAGAGCTAACCTCCTCCTGATCCCCTTCAGGTAGGTCGGTCCCTTCCTGGGACTGTTGCTCTGCCAACAGGCACTCTAATGGAGGTGATGGAGATCTGGCGCGCTTTCTTTCCTGTAGAGAAGAAGCGATCAATGCAGCCAATCTCTGCTCCAATCCCTCCAGAGTTGAGGAAAAAACCTCCTCTGTTATATATGCAGGAGCAGGTGGACTGAGGACAGCCGCAGTACCTGGCACTCCCGGGGGTTCCTTATGGGTATTAACCTCTGATTTCTCAGGGGAGGAGGGTGCAGATGACTGCTCCAGATCCTCAGAGCCCGATGGAGACCCCCTACACTTCCTGAGAGGTATATCTCGGAGTTTTTTAGGCGGCATATTCCTTAGTTCAAAGCTGAGGTATTCCAGCCGCAATACACCCCTTACTGAAATAGTCTAATGCAATTTGCTGCTATGTACATCAGTGGGTGTCTACTAATGCATCTTTCTGGGGATGCCTGTATCAACCGCCCGCTGTAAGCCCCTATACCATGCTACCAGCTCCTTTTCATGCTCTGTGTCCATAGCAAGCAGCGTGGACTGAGTCCTTTTATCTTGCTGGGACGCCCGCACATGCGCAGAAGCGCTGGGCGCACAGAGCGCGTCATCCGCCAGGCTCCGCCCCCTTTTTTGAAGCTAAACCTTATAAAAGGAAAGCATGTGTGCGCGCGCGCGCGTGCACGTGTGCGCTCTTGGCGCCATGTAGGGAGAGGAGCCAGGGTCCCTGTTTCACCAGGACTCGGGGATGGAAGGAAACTACTTGGCAGCATGACAGAGGAATGCAGCTTCCCTGATAGAGAGCTCACTCATCTGCCTGGACTTTCACCATGGAAGGAATAGTCCCAAGAAAAAAGACGTTCCACAGCGGCCTCTAGTGGACAAACACAGGTACCGCACCTTTGTCTTTTTTTTTTTTTTTTTAAAACCTCCTTTATGAAAAAACATTTCCAGGTTTACAGTTTTTTTAAAACTTCCCTTATGAAAAAACATTTCTAGGATTTCTTAGGCATATACAGCTATTAGCGGGAATACCCTTTAGGTAACAGGCAGAAAGACATATTAGGCTTGGGGGTCCCCTCAATAGAACCAAGTTCCTGAGGGGCCCCCACTTACCTTTTCCCCGCCGCAGGACTTTGTTTGGTCCACAGAAGCCCAAACTTCACCTCTCACGGCAGGCATTGTACTAGACCTTCAGGGACCGGGTTCCCAAGGATTCCACTCCCCTGGACCTGTATAGCACCCTGCACAGATAGCCTCTTGGTTTTGGGTATGACCAGAGCTCTGGATCCCAGGGTCCAGCCCTCCTAAGAGAGGCATTACAGGCAAAACCCTGCTCTTCTCTGCAAGGCCCGGGTACCGACCGTTTAGCTATGAAGCTTTTTTGGTCGGATCCGGAATAGCTTGCTAAGGCCCAGAGAACCTGTACACAAGCCCAGATGAATACATGTTAACCTTGGCCAACACCTTAGACACTGGCAAAAAACTGAGGTACTCCCGGATGGGAGGGGCTTATATAGGGGAGGGTACTTCCTGTTTTGGAAGTTGCCAGTGCCAGCACCTGAAGGTAATTCTATATAACCCACATAGTAATGACTATGCTGCTCTGTGTCCCGTGATGTATGAACAAGAAATATGTATAGTTTATATTATAAAAATAAAATAAAAAGTGTTTGGGTTTTATTTAAAGAAAAGGTGGCAACCCTATTTGTCAATAAAACCTGGAAGCTGATTGGTTTCTCTACAGATGTGAGACTGATTTTGCACTCTCCAGCTTTAGTAAAAAAAAAAAAAAAAAACAATGTTTTTTTTATTACAAAAAAGAAAGGCTAGAAAGGGTGTATGAAGCCATGTACACACGATCAGATTTCCTATGGATTCTAATCTGATGGATTTTTCCATCGGAAATCCGATGAAGCTGACTTCCATCAGTCTTGCCTACACACCATCAGTCAAAAATCTGACCGTCCCAAACGCCGTGACGTAAAACACTCAGACAAGCCGAGAAAAATGAAGTTCAATGCTTCTGAGCATGCGTCGACTTGATTTTGAGCATGCGTGTGTTTTTTGTCCGATGGAGTTCCACACAGACGATCGGAATTTGCTATCGGTTTTCTTCCCATCGGATAAATTTAAAACATGTTCTATTTTTTTTTTATCAATGAAAAAAAGACCGATGGGGCCCATACACGATCGGTTTGTCTGATGAGAAAAGTCCATCGGACGGTTTTCATCTGTAAAACCGATCGTGTGTACACGGCATAACAGTGTGCAGAAGGCTCGTTCAGAATTTTTAGTGTTGTATATACAGTACTTTAATTCCTGGTTGGGGTTCATTGAGCCAGCATCCAGCTCTAAGCCCAGTAGCTGGAAACGATTGGCTTTCGGATGCTTCTTCCTATAACTCCATAGAAGCACGCTGTATAAGTAGATACCTTTGTTTACATTTGGAGTGTAATGAAGTGCAGGATCTAGGACACTTGTCCTTTGGCAAAGTGGAAGCAGGGTATAGGGTGCTGGAAAGCCTGCATTCAAGTACCCTTTACTGCTGTTGTGTCTGTGGGGTGAAGAGACCTCAGGTCCAGTAGTCACAGGAAAGTTCCAGATGCAAAGCAGCACATAGAAACATGTGTTTGGTAAGTAACCACTAAACACTAATGGATATTTTTGCTCCCACTGAAGTTAAAGATTTCAGGTTTATTTTGATCCAGTAATTACAGTATACAAGAGGTTTTGTATCACCTTAACACCAATGATTGGCACTTATTTTATACCACTGACACCAATGATTGGCACTTATTTTATCCCACAGACAAGGAGTAATGCCTTGTACACACGATCGGAATTTCCGATGGAAAAAGTCAGACAGACTTTTTCCATCGGATATTCCGACCATGTGTATGCCCCATTGGACTTTTTCCATTGGAAATTCCGAGGAATTCCGTCGGAGTTTAGATAGAGAACATGTTCTCTTTTACTCCGATGGAATTTCGTCGGAATTCCGATGTGGTTTTGGCCTGTCAAAAGTCAGACCGTGTGTACGGGGCATAACCCTCATTTTACTATTCTACTGACACCAACAATTGGTACGTATTTTTTTTTTCACACTGACAGTAAAGATGGGGCTTATTTCCTTTCTCAGTCACCAATGATATAAAACTGGTTTTATACTACTGAATACTAAATATGGGTTATCTCACTGGCACCATGATGGGTTTTATTTTTACTCCCACTTACCCCAATGAAGGAACTTACTTTACTACTATTACTTTCTATTTAACATACCACCAGGCCCTATTTTGTCTCACATAGCAAAGCAAATGGGGCAAAGGTGAGACAATACAAGCAATAAGCCATGCATTTACGGTACATGCACTGGCCATGCTCCAAAATGAAAGGTCCTAGCAATATGCTGGACCAACATGGGGGAGTTCAAAGGGGACCGCAGATATTGTGCTTTATTTTCTAGGTATGATATATTAGCAGTTTCCCTGGGCAGCAACAGCCATGGGATTGGTTACCTGGATCAGAAGAGGATTGGTCGGCTACAGTAAGCGAAAAGCCCGCGCGGAGAGAGGTTATATAAGGGACCAGTGAGCGGGGCGCCTCAGACCATTTGAACCGGACCTCAACGGCAGCAGCATGCAGCGCAGTTCTCCGGTGGATCGCGAGTCCCTCTTACGCCGCTTGTTAGAGAAGGCAGAGGGACAGGGCGGTGAGGAGTGGCTGCTTCGTTGCCTGGATGAAGGTCACATTTCAGCTCTGCCTGTGGAGGCGGCTATCGCATCCCCAGAGTCAGTACTAGTGAAGAGCGGTCCGCGCAAGCAGCCAGGCAGAGCCAAGAAATGGAAGATTTCTGCTTCTCCTCAGGTACCTGACAGGGAGAGAGCCGGTGGGAGCCTGCAGTCTGTGAGGAATAAAGACGCTACTCCGCTGCCTCAAGTGGCCACAAACTGTGAACATCCAGAAGATGGTGAGAAGTGTTCTGTATCTATGGCTGACATGTCAGCGCTTTTTATCTCACTATCTAACATGTTTAAGATGAAAGGGGCACATTCATATGGTGCTTTGTTGGGTCAGGGAGCACAGGTCTCTGGTGCTGAATCATTGGAGGAGGTTGGTAAATTAATGGGCAAAGTCCCCAGTGAAAACGAAAATTTTCATCCTCGTATGAAGGTTAATGAGAATAAGAGGGCACAGGTATCTGGTGCAGGCTGCAGTTATATGACTGATTCTAAAGATTTATATGAAGGTGCACATTTATATGGTGCTATGGATGAAGGTGATGCTGACGCTGGTTCTGTATGGCATGGTTTGAATGCGCAGCAATCTATGAATAATGATGCTACCTTATTGCCGAATATTAGGAGCTTTAACCCTTCACAGTTTGTTAACCCTGCCTTGCCTCTAAGACCTTCTGCTACTTTGGTTGGTGAATCCTCATTTAAAGAACCCCTACCGTGTATATTATCACCTCTGGGCTTTCACTTGTCAAAATCAGTGAAAGAAAAAATTTGGAGAGGTGACTTCATTGACCTATTATCATTGTTGCCAGCTTCAAAAGAATTTCTGGCTAAAAGTGATAAGCTGTCAGGTGATAGATCTGAGGAGGATAGAAGAAGAACGATTCCCAAAACTTTCCAAAACTGGCTTCAGGCCTTTTGTATTTTTGCTGCGGTTTTGGGGGAACGCTTTCCAGGCAAGTGCTCGGGTTTATTTCAACATGTGGATATTATTGCTGAAGCATTCCGCCACTTTGGCGGTTCGGCTTGGTATTCTTATGATGAAAATTTTCGCCAGAAATTGGCGGTTCATCCCTCTCTAAACTGGGGGTCTAAGGACGTCGGATTGTGGTTGAATTTAATGCTACCTCCAAAGCCTCAGTTCGCTCCTAGGTTAGCGTCCAATCAGCAGTCCCCTTTTCGCAAAGGTTTTTGTTTCGCCTTTAATGAAGGGCAGTGTAAATTCCTTACTAATTGCCGTTATCGGCACGAATGTTCTAATTGCTATGGTAGCCATGCAGCTAACAGATGTTTTCACAAGTCTTCTGCAACCTCTTTTCAATCACATGCCAGGGATGCTGGGCCAAAAAGCTCGGACACCAGTGAGCTTACCAAACATGCTCCCGTGGTTAGAGCGATACCCCGATCGCAAGATGGCAACACTGCTCATTGAAGGCTTTCGGGATGGTTTTTTGGTACCCACTTTCAAAGGTCCTGGCTGTTCTATGGTCAACAATTTGAAATCAGTTGCCTTGAATTATGCAGTGGTGCAGGAAAAAATTTCCAAGGAATTGGTGGAAGGTAGAGTAGCGGGCCCTTTCTCATCCCCTCCATTTTCCAACTTCAGGCTTTCTCCTTTGGGAATAGTCCCCAAGAGAGAGGCGGGTTGTTATCGCTTAATTCATCACCTCTCTTATCCTGTAAATTTTTCTTTGAACGATGAAGTGTCGGGTGTGGAGGCTCCAGTCTGCTACTCTTCTTTCGATAATGCTTTGGTTATTTTGCAACAACACGGCCGGGGTGCTTTATTATCAAAAGCAGACATCAAGTCTGCTTTTCGATTGCTCCCGGTTCATCCTCAAGGTTTTAATTCATTAGGTTTTCATTTTCAAGATCAATTTTTCTTTGACAAATGTATGCCGATGGGTTTCTCCTTATCGTGTTTTTATTTTGAATAATTTTCTACCTTTTTGCACTGGGTATTGACTCAGAGGTGTCCTGAAGGCGGTTTTTTACATTATTTAGACGATTTTTTATTTGTTGGCCCTCCGGGTTCTCCTTCATGTCTAAATTACCTGCAAACATTCTTCTCCATTTGTGATGATTTCGGGGTTCCTCTGGCTGTAGAGAAGACAGTTCTTCCAACTATGTCTCTTGAGTTTCTGGGGATTGTCATTGATTCCTCTGCTATGGAATTCAGGCTTCCTCTGCAAAAGTTAGAAAGGATGAGATCTATGATCTCTGTCTTTCTATCTAAACGAAAAGTTTTTCTCAAAGAGGCTCAGTCGCTGTTGGGGCTATTTGCCTTCGCAGCCAGGGTAATTCCGATGGCCAGGGTATTTTCTCGCAGGTTTTCTTTATCTACCAAAGGTCTTAAGACCCCGTACTCCCACGTTTACATCTCCAAAACCATTAAAGAAGATCTGAAGGTTTGGGATGCCTTCTTGTGTAATTTCAATGGTACGACCATTTGGCAAAAGGAGTTTGTCTCTAGTGTTCAGCTGAATTTCTTCACAGATGCAGCTGGATCTGTTGGTTTTGGGGCATTTCTCGATGGCCACTGGTGCGCAGAGCGGTGGCATCAGGAGTGGCTTCACCAGGATATTCTCCATAACCTTGTGCTTTTGGAATTATTTCCTGTTGTGGTTTCCGTGGTAATTTGGAAAGAGACCTTTGAGAATCGTAGAGTTTTGGTTTACACTGACAACAAAGGTGTTTTCTTTGCGGTTAATTCCCTGTCCTCAAAGTCGGAACCAGTGATTAACCTATTATGTTTTTTAGTATTGCATTGTTTGCGTTATAATATTTGGTTAAAAGCTGCACATATAGCAGGCATAAAGAATAACATCGCCGACGCTTTGTCTCGTCTACAGTTCAAAAGATTTCGGGACTTGGCGCCGGAGGCAGACCTGCATGGAACTCCTTGCCCAGATTTCCTCTGGGGCTTAATCCGGAGCTGATACTTCCGTATCTCAAGAACTCGGTTTCGGAGAAGACTTGGTCGGATTATCTTCTTTCCTGGTACAGATGGTGCTCTTTTTGTCATGATTCAGGTTTGGATTCTTTAGTTGTGACATCATACACCTCTTTGTCCTTTTTGTCCGCTCTGATTCAATCAAATTTAAGTCCTGCTTCCATAAGCCGGATTCTAGCAGGAGTATCTTTCTTTCTGAAGTTTGCAGGTTTACCGGCTTTAACCTCATTCTTTCAGGTCAGTCAAGTTTTAAAAGGCCTTCGGAGGTCCTGTCCGTCTTTGGATACCCGGCGTCCCATTTCAATCCCTTTGCTGATTGATTTATTAAGGGTTATAAAGGAAGTCTGTTTTTCAAAATTTGAGCTTCTCCTTTTCCGTGCATCCTTTGCGTTGGCTTTCTTTGGTGCTATGAGGCTGGGTGAATTTACAGCGGCCAATAAAAGATCTTTGGCCTTTCTGCTTTTTCACCACGTTCGTATAGACAATGGTTTTCTTCACATTTTTCTGGCTAGGTCTAAGTCTCAGCCCGGTGGTAAGGGCCAATGGTTCTCTCTAGCCAGATCCTCGAGTCATGTGATCTGTCCGGTACGGCATGTTGCGAGGTATTTGGCGGTCAGACCTCCCTCTGGGGATTCCTTCTTTGTTCACCAAGACATGTCTTCCCTTACCAGATATCAATTCTCGTCCGTACTGGCTTCTTCTTTGAAACGCTTAAATCTGTCAGGTTTTTGCTTTTCGTCACATTCCTTTCGGATTGGAGCAGCCACTACGGCCGATGCATTGGGTTTCTCTTCGGAAATGTTAAAAAGAGTTGGTCCCTGGGAGAGTAATAGATATAGAATTTATGTACGCCCTGATCTACTAATTGTATGATTTTCTCTTTCAGATATTTCCAGAAAAGTTATCTGGATAGTGGGTCATTCCTTCGTTTTCTGGGCTGCTCAACATGCCGGAAACAGGAACTACTCCACCACTTTAGGTCTGGACGCTAAGTCTTATTTAGTCTTATGGTCAGGGGTACGGGGTTTGAGATGGAGGGGCCTAAGGGAACATTTGATTTATTTGTCCAGTATTTGGCCTTTTCCTCAGGTTATAGTGATTCACGCAGGGGCGAACGACTTAGGTAAAGTTAGGACTTGGGACCTTTTATGCGAAATGAAAAGAGACTTAGGTTCTATTAAGGTGATGTTTCCTTCTTCCATTTTGGCATTCTCGGAAATGATTCCGAGATTAGTATGGTCTCCTGCCAGTAATCTCTTCTACGTGGACAGGATAAGGAGGCGCCTAAATAGAACAATCCATAGTTTTCTTAGAGCGTCAGGTGGTGTCTCTTATCGGCACTCGGAGCTGGAAGGTTTCATTCCGGGTTTGTTCCGGGAGGATTCAATCCATTTATCCCCTATAGGTTTGGAAATTTTTTGTATGGGTTTGCAAAGTTTAATCGAGTCGGCCACGGTGGGGGGGGGCTTCAACCAGTAGTTTCCCTACTGGCCTCAGCCGGTGGGGTGTAGTTGTCCAGCATGTCTGGATGGACCCCGTTAATCTCGTTTTAATTATTAGCCAAGATGGCTTTCTTATTTAATTTAATTATAGTAATTATCAGGTTACCCCTTGGATACACCGTGGCCATTTAAAATGCCAAAGAATTATTTATTAATAAATTTATTTGCACCTTTTATCGTTGTGTTCTCTCTTTATTGAGTCCCTTTGTACGAGCCCATGAAAGGTCCTAGCAATATGCTGGACCAACATGGGGGAGTTCAAAGGGGACCGCAGATATTGTGCTTTATTTTCTAGGTATGATATATTAGCAGTTTCCCTGGGCAGCAACAGCCATGGGATTGGTTACCTGGATCAGAAGAGGATTGGTCGGCTACAGTAAGCGAAAAGCCCGCGCGGAGAGAGGTTATATAAGGGACCAGTGAGCGGGGCGCCTCAGACCGTTTGAACCGGACCTCAACGCCCACCCGCCCTCCCTATTGTTAAAGTCATGGTGTATTCAGTGGGGGTGTAGTTGTCCAGCATGTCTGGATGGACCCCGTTAATCTCGTTTTAATTATTAGCCAAGATGGCTTTCTTATTTAATTTAATTATAGTAATTATCAGGTTACCCCTTGGATACACCGTGGCCATTTAAAATGCCAAAGAATTATTTATTAATAAATTTATTTGCACCTTTTATCGTTGTGTTCTCTCTTTATTGAGTCCCTTTGTACGAGCCCATGATTCCGGCAGCACACTTTGCACGCTGCATTATTATGGAAGTATAGTACTAAATTACATAATGATCTGTCATGCATCAAGCTCTATATTAGTTAATAGGGCTTGATTTATACATAAACATAGAACATGGCAGGGTTGACATTGGCAGCTCAAATTTTCACACACATCATGGTAATGACTGTCGGTAACACATTTTTATGTACTATATATAGGGCCGTGACAAGGGGTGAGCAGGAGGGGCAGCTTCCCTGGGCACTGTGGTATCATGTAAGGTGGGGGGCATCACAAGGAGGTTGGGGGTAGGGGATTTATGTTGGAAGGGGGGATTTGGGGGCCAGCAGAGGATAAGAATTGTTCTGGGAGGGGAAATTTGGGGAGGTGTGCTAGGAGTGGTGATTTGAAGGGATTTATGTTGGGAGGGGGAATGGGGGGAAGATTATTTTCATCAGTAGGGGGTCTGTTCGGGGGTCTGAACTGTCTGAACTAGAAAAGGTAATATGGTGGTAAGGGAGGGAATTTTTGCTAGGAGGGGAATTATTTTTTTCTTTGGGGGGGGGGGGTGGATTTGTGCTAGCAGGGGTGATTGGGGGTACTTGTGCTAGGAGGGGAAATTAGGGGGGATCTCTACTAGGATGGGGGATTGGGGAGAATATGTGCAGGGAGGGGGGGATTCAGAGTGGAGGCAAATGATTTGTTCTCAGAGGAGAAATTTAAGGGGTAGAGGATTTGTACTAGAAGGGGGGTATTTTTTTCTGTGAGGGTGGCTTTGTGCTCAGGGCATATAGAGAATGAAAGGATTTGAGCTGGGCTTTAGATTACCTTCTCCTGACACTGACTATATAAAAAAAAGGCTCTAAACTGGCTTCCTGTCTGCTGGCTGGGTCCTCAAATGTTGCAGCTCCTGCACAATTTGTTGCATTTTTTGTACTGTGTGCTTTTAGTTAACCCATCTGTGTCTGTATACATAATACTAAACTACTAGATGTAAATTAATGCATTTGGGTGGCAAAAATACAAATGCAATCTACTCGCTAGGGGGAGAACCTCTGGAGGAATCTAAGATGGAAAAGGACCTGGAGGTCTTAGTAGATGACAGGCTCAGCAATGGCATGCAATGCCAGGCTGCTGCAAGCAAAGCCAACAGAATATTGGCATGCATTAAAAAGGGGATTAACTCGATAAAACGATAATTCTCCTACTCTACAAGACTCTGGTCCGGCAGCACCTGGAGTATGCCGTCCAGTTCTGGGCTCCAGTCTTCAGGAAGGATGTGTTGGAACTCGAGAGAGTCCAGGGAAGGGCAACAAAGCTAATTAAGGGACTGGAGGACCTTAGATATGAGGAAAGATTATGAGCACTGAACTTATTCTCTCTGGAGAAGAGACGCTTGAGAGGAGATATGATTTCAATGTACAAAAACCGTACTGGTGATCCCACAATAGTGATAAAACTTTTCCGCACTAGGAAACATAAAAAGACACGCGGCTATTCACTAAAATAAGAAGAAAAGCGACTTAACCTTAAATTGTGTAGAGGGTTATTTACGGTTCTTACGGACTTGATGGCCTTGTGTCTTTTTTCAACTGCACCAACTATGTAACTATGTAACTATATGAATATCAACTATAAATCCATTAAAAAAAACATGATACAAATGTAATATATTGAGTTGCAGTTCAGTGAGTAAAATAAGTTTTTGATCCCCAAGCAAAACATGACTTAGTACTTGGTGGAGAAACCCTTGTTGGCAAGCACAGAGGTAAGACGTTTCTTGTAGTTGGTGATCAGGTTTGCACACATCTCAGAAGAGATTTTGGTCCACTCTTCTTTACAGCTCTTCTCTAAATCCTTACGGTTTCTTGGCTGTCACTTGGCAACTCCAAGTTTCAGCTACCTCCATAATTTTTAAAAGGATTAAGGTCTGGAGACTGGCTAGGCCCCTCAATGGCCTTAATGTGCTTCTTCTTGAGCCACTCCTTTGTTGCCTTGGCTTTATGTTTTGGGTCATTGCTATGCTGGAAGACCCATCTACGACCCACCTTCAGTGTTCTGGCTGAGGGAAGTAGGTTCTCATCCAAGATTTTACAATACATGGCCCCGTCCATTGGCCCTTCAATGTGGCAAAGTCGGCCTGTACCTTTAGCAGAGAAACAGCCCAAAAGCATAATGTTTCCACCTCCGTGCTTGACTGTAGGGATGGTGTCCTTAGGGTCATAGTCAGAATTTTTATTCCTTCAAACATGGTGAGTCCCCCTCCTCAAGAAGGCACATGTACAGTTATGCCAATGAACATCTAAATGATTTAGAGAAGGATTAGGAGAAAGTGCTGTGGTCAGATGAGACCAAAATTTAGCTCCTTGGCATTAACTCGACTTGCCGTGATTGGGGGAAGGAAAATGCTGACTATGACCCTAGCTGCAGCACAAAAGTATATTTAAAGAATAAAAAGACTCATACATTATTTTGCCGTCTATGCATCTGACTTCAATACAATAATAGAAAACAATAATTTCACATTAGCAGTCTTGTGACTTCTATCAGTGTCCTGCTGAACACTGGTTAAAGCTTGTAGGAGGAGTTTTCATTCTCCTCTGACTGTCCGATAAGGCTGCATGACCCCTGAACCTCTGTCTGGACAGTGCTGATTGGCCCTGTGCTGATCACATGCACTCCCCCCCCCCCCAAAAAAAAACTCTCTAGAAATACACATTAAACTGAACATGTGCAGAGTGCCTCTAAGGCTCTATCAGTAGATGGATTGGGGACAGTTAAATAAGGGGAGGATCAGAGAAGACAATCAGATCAAACAGCCTTTTTACACAATGAGGAGGATTAACCCCTTAGGTTCCACAATGGGTATAACAAGCATGCTTTACTGCATATACAGTCTGATTTTACTGTTGTGGGTTTAGTAACACTTCCAATTTTCAGGCCAGCTTTACACTTTTCTTTCAACCAGCCATGCCATCTCCTCTTGATCTCCTCTTGCAGTGGAAGATGATTGTACCAACCCTTTGTTCCTCAGATGCTTCCCTGGTCTCTCCTCTTCCTCTGTGCCCTGACAGGCTGTTCAACATCTGTCTGAGCATAGTGGCAAGCTGCAGCCAGCCTATGGAAGCTGAAGCCTGATGCCTCGTACACGCGACCGGTTTTCCCGACGGTAAAACTGCCATGACAGGAAAACTACGAGCGTGTTCTCTTTTTTACCGCCGCGATTCTCTGCGTTTTTTTGCTCGGGAGTTTTCCTATGGGAAACACTGCGAGGGAGCATACACACGGCCGGTTTTTCCGACCAAAGCTGTCATGGCAGTTTTCATGTCGGGAAAACCGGCCGTGTGTACACGGGTACACAGACTTTTGACCCCCGGGAAAACCGATAGTGTGTACTAGGCAATAGGCTCAGATTTATAAACCAAACAAATTTTAGGCTGATGGCACTCCAAACTCCTGATGTAAACATCTTTATTCCGTAAAAGTGAAGGTACAGTAAACAGATAGAATCTCTAATGCGTTTCATGCTTACTAGCACCTCATAATGGAGACTCTGAAAAGCTTTAGTGATTTCACCTGCTTACTGTCTGCTGACTTTTATAGAATAAAGATATTTTCATTAGGAGCTTGAAGTGCCATCAACCTAACATTTGTGTGGTGCCTCAGCAATGGATGTTCACAGGAGAATTTTTTTTGCAGGCAAGGGTAGACTGGCTTGGAGCAATAGCATTTGTTTGATATATTGTTTCTATTGGCTCAGGCTGCTGGCTGGAAGGAAAAAGCAGCAAGGTGGGATTGCAGACTCCGCATATTGTGCATGCACTTAGCCCACTGTCGAAACTTCAAATCTGGGAACTTTAGTATAGCACCTGGGAGACTGGAAAAGAACAGGAAAAATCAAGTTCGCGGTTGACTTGAAGACACTGCAGCTAGTCTCTTTTCACATCTCTTCCACCAACCTTGGTGTGTCTTCCATGGTCAAGGTGTCTTACAGTATCTTGTTAGTGTGATAGTGAGGTGTGCCAGTCTGCTTAGGTAGAAGATTTTTGTCCTGGGTGGTATAAATCCTGCTTTGCTAGTTTTTTTTTTTTAAAACAAAATTCAATTAAAAAAAACAATTCCCACATATATCCCCACCCAAATACACACAAAAAAAAACAGCATTACCAGATTTATGCTCACCAGTCTACGCTTTAATCTTTTTTCTAGACCCTTCATCTCATTATTACTCCTTAAAGGAATATATAAACTTATCCCCATCTTATGTCATTGTTGATTTTCCTCAGTATCTTTACCTTACTCAACTGATTGTTCAAACAAATTGGACACTAACCACCAATGCCAAATTTTTTTAATTGTTTTTGTTCTCCTTCTATGTTTATATGTCAATTCCTCTCATCTTAAATACTGTAAGGTTAATCCTTTTGATCCATTGATCCGTTGGTGGGTATTTTTATATCCATTTTTGTAATATAAGTTTACGAGCCATGTAGATAGTTCTCAACCACATCACATGCATTTCAGCTGGAAAGGTTTCTTACAATATAATCCCTAGTAACGCTATTTTTGGATCAAGATGGACCTGCGTGGAACCTAAGAAATTGAAAGTATTAAATACACCCTCCCAGTACCAATGCAGTTTGGGACATCGCCACAGCATATGTACAGCTTTGCTAGTTACAGATAAAAATAAAGATATTCTCAAACCACACCCTCAGAGGGATTCCTATACATGTTTAGCCATACAAATAAAAAACATGAAGC
Source organism: Rana muscosa (assembly GCA_029206835.1). Classification (NCBI taxonomy): domain Eukaryota; kingdom Metazoa; phylum Chordata; class Amphibia; order Anura; family Ranidae; genus Rana; species Rana muscosa. The sequence goes on from CM055122.1 coordinate 50,669,424, forward strand.
TGTGAGAAGATGTAAGTGAATTACATACCAGTTGTATAACATCATTGTGGATCCCTTTAAAAACAGTGCCTTGAAAATTATTCATACCCCCTGAAATGTTCCAAATTTTGTCACGTTACAACCAAAAATGTAAATGTGTTTTATTGTGATTTTATGTTATATACCAACACAAATCCAATTGAGAATCTGTGGCAAGACTTGAAAATTGCTTTTTACAGATGCTCTCCATTAGGGATGAGCTTCGTGTTCGAGTCGAACATACGTTCGACTCGAACATCGGCTGTTCGATCGTTCGACGAAGATCGAACGATTTGGGCCGTTCGCGCCAAATTCGAGTGACGCGAACGGCCCACAATGCACTACGCCATCGCAGTGTCATCCAGGCGCTGTGATTGGCCAAGCATGCACTGTGACCCCGCATGCTTGGCCAATCACAGCGCCGGCAGCGAGGAGAGCAATGATTGGCCACAGGCAGGATGCCTGTGGCCAATTATTGCTGAGGGTGTTTAGTACACGCCCCACACTATAAAAGGCCGCCAGCACGGCGGCCTAGTGTAGTGTGTTCCGGAGCAGGGAAAGAGCAGCATAGGCAGGGACAGTGACTTTTATTTCTTTTTTGCTTAACCTGGATTCCTTTAGTTTAGGGAAAGAGAAGGATAGGTAGGGAGAGTGTCAGTGTGTTTTGTGCTTGTGCTATAGTGTGCTTTAAAAAAACATTTTTTCTAGGGACAGAAAACTCTAGGTAGGGAGAGTGTCAGTTTCTTTCACTGTGCAAGTCCTTGTTTCTAGGGACAGGGAAGGACAGTGAGTGAATTCTCCTTGTGCTATAGTGTGCTTAAAAAAAAAAATTTTTCTAGGGACAGAAAACTCTAGGTAGGGAGAGTGTCAGTTTCTTTCACTGTGCAAGTCCTTGTTTCCAGGGACAGGGAAGGACAGTGAGTGAATTCTCCTTGTGCTATAGTGTGCTTAAAAAAAACATTTTTTCTAGGGACAGAAAACTCTAGGTAGGGAGAGTGTCAGTTTCTTTCACTGTGCAAGTCCTTGTTTCCAGGGACAGGGAAGGACAGTGAGTGAATTCTCCTTGTGCTATAGTGTGCTTAAAAAAAACATTTTTTCTAGGGACAGAAAACTCTAGGTAGGGAGAGTGTCAGTTTCTTTCACTGTGCAAGTCCTTGTTTCTAGGGACAGGGAAGGACAGTGAGTGAATTCTCCTTGTGCTATAGTGTGCTTAAAAAAAACATTTTTTCTAGGGACAGAAAACTCTAGGTAGGGAGAGTGTCAGTTTCTTTCACTGTGCAAGTCCTTGTTTCTAGGGACAGGGAAGGACAGTGAGTGAATTCTCCTTGTGCTATAGTGTGCTTAAAAAAAACATTTTTTCTAGGGACAGAAAACTCTAGGTAGGGAGAGTGTCAGTTTCTTTCACTGTGCAAGTCCTTGTTTCTAGGGACAGGGAAGGACAGTGAGTGAATTCTCCTTGTGCTATAGTGTGCTTAAAAAAAACATTTTTTCTAGGGACAGAAAACTCTAGGTAGGGAGAGTGTCAGTTTCTTTCACTGTGCAAGTCCTTGTTTCCAGGGACAGGGAAGGACAGTGAGTGAATTCTCCTTGTGCTATAGTGTGCTTAAAAAAAACATTTTTTCTAGGGACAGAAAACTCTAGGTAGGGAGAGTGTCAGTTTCTTTCACTGTGCAAGTCCTTGTTTCTAGGGACAGGGAAGGACAGTGAGTGAATTCTCCTTGTGCTATAGTGTGCTTAAAAAAAACATTTTTTCTAGGGACAGAAAACTCTAGGTAGGGAGAGTGTCAGTTTCTTTCACTGTGCAAGTCCTTGTTTCTAGGGACAGGGAAGGACAGTGAGTGAATTCTCCTTGTGCTATAGTGTGCTTAAAAAAAACATTTTTTCTAGGGACAGAAAACTCTAGGTAGGGAGAGTGTCAGTTTCTTTCACTGTGCAAGTCCTTGTTTCCAGGGACAGGGAAGGACAGTGAGTGAATTCTCCTTGTGCTATAGTGTGCTTAAAAAAACATTTTTTCTAGGGACAGAAAACTCTAGGTAGGGAGAGTGTCAGTTTCTTTCACTGTGCAAGTCCTTGTTTCCAGGGACAGGGAAGGACAGTGAGTGAATTCTCCTTGTGCTATAGTGTGCTTAAAAAAAACATTTTTTCTAGGGACAGAAAACTCTAGGTAGGGAGAGTGTCAGTTTCTTTCACTGTGCAAGTCCTTGTTTCTAGGGACAGGGAAGGACAGTGAGTGAATTCTCCTTGTGCTATAGTGTGCTTAAAAAAAACATTTTTTCTAGGGACAGAAAACTCTAGGTAGGGAGAGTGTCAGTTTCTTTCACTGTGCAAGTCCTTGTTTCTAGGGACAGGGAAGGACAGTGAGTGAATTCTCCTTGTGCTATAGTGTGCTTAAAAAAAACATTTTTTCTAGGGACAGAAAACTCTAGGTAGGGAGAGTGTCAGTTTCTTTCACTGTGCAAGTCCTTGTTTCTAGGGACCTGGAAGGACAGTGAGTGAATTCTCCTTGTGCTATAGTGTGCTTAAAAAAAACATTTTTTCTAGGGACAGAAAACTCTAGGTAGGGAGAGTGTCAGTTTCTTTCACTGTGCAAGTCCTTGTTTCCAGGGACAGGGAAGGACAGTGAGTGAATTCTCCTTGTGCTATAGTGTGCTTAAAAAAAACATTTTTTCTAGGGACAGAAAACTCTAGGTAGGGAGAGTGTCAGTTTCTTTCACTGTGCAAGTCCTTGTTTCCAGGGACAGGGAAGGACAGTGAGTGAATTCTCCTTGTGCTATAGTGTGCTTAAAAAAAACATTTTTTCTAGGGACAGAAAACTCTAGGTAGGGAGAGTGTCAGTTTCTTTCACTGTGCAAGTCCTTGTTTCTAGGGACAGGGAAGGACAGTGAGTGAATTCTTCTTGTGCTATAGTGTGCTTAAAAAAAACATTTTTTCTAGGGACAGAAAACTCTAGGTAGGGAGAGTGTCAGTTTCTTTCACTGTGCAAGTCCTTGTTTCTAGGGACAGGGAAGGACAGTGAGTGAATTCTCCTTGTGCTATAGTGTGCTTAAAAAAAACATTTTTTCTAGGGACAGAAAACTCTAGGTAGGGAGAGTGTCAGTTTCTTTCACTGTGCAAGTCCTTGTTTCTAGGGACCTGGAAGGACAGTGAGTGAATTCTCCTTGTGCTATAGTGTGCTTAAAAAAAACATTTTTTCTAGGGACAGAAAACTCTAGGTAGGGAGAGTGTCAGTTTCTTTCACTGTGCAAGTCCTTGTTTCCAGGGACAGGGAAGGACAGTGAGTGAATTCTCCTTGTGCTATAGTGTGCTTAAAAAAAACATTTTTTCTAGGGACAGAAAACTCTAGGTAGGGAGAGTGTCAGTTTCTTTCACTGTGCAAGTCCTTGTTTCTAGGGACAGGGAAGGACAGTGAGTGAATTCTCCTTGTGCTATAGTGTGCTTAAAAAAAACATTTTTTCTAGGGACAGAAAACTCTAGGTAGGGAGAGTGTCAGTTTCTTTCACTGTGCAAGTCCTTGTTTCTAGGGACAGGGAAGGACAGTGAGTGAATTCTCCTTGTGCTATAGTGTGCTTAAAAAAACATTTTTTCTAGGGACAGAAAACTCTAGGTAGGGAGAGTGTCAGTTTCTTTCACTGTGCAAGTCCTTGTTTCCAGGGACAGGGAAGGACAGTGAGTGAATTCTCCTTGTGCTATAGTGTGCTTAAAAAAAACATTTTTTCTAGGGACAGAAAACTCTAGGTAGGGAGAGTGTCAGTTTCTTTCACTGTGCAAGTCCTTGTTTCTAGGGACAGGGAAGGACAGTGAGTGAATTCTCCTTGTGCTATAGTGTGCTTAAAAAAAACATTTTTTCTAGGGACAGAAAACTCTAGGTAGGGAGAGTGTCAGTTTCTTTCACTGTGCAAGTCCTTGTTTCTAGGGACAGGGAAGGACAGTGAGTGAATTCTCCTTGTGCTATAGTGTGCTTAAAAAAAACATTTTTTCTAGGGACAGAAAACTCTAGGTAGGGAGAGTGTCAGTTTCTTTCACTGTGCAAGTCCTTGTTTCTAGGGACAGGGAAGGACAGTGAGTGAATTCTCCTTGTGCTATAGTGTGCTTGAAAAAAACATTTTTTCTAGGGACAGAAAACTCTAGGTAGGGAGAGTGTCAGTTTCTTTCACTGTGCAAGTCCTTGTTTCCAGGGACAGGGAAGGACAGTGAGTGAATTCTCCTTGTGCTATAGTGTGCTTAAAAAAAACATTTTTTCTAGGGACAGAAAACTCTAGGTAGGGAGAGTGTCAGTTTCTTTCACTGTGCAAGTCCTTGTTTCCAGGGACAGGGAAGGACAGTGAGTGAATTCTCCTTGTGCTATAGTGTGCTTAAAAAAAACATTTTTTCTAGGGACAGAAAACTCTAGGTAGGGAGAGTGTCAGTTTCTTTCACTGTGCAAGTCCTTGTTTCTAGGGACAGGGAAGGACAGTGAGTGAATTCTCCTTGTGCTATAGTGTGCTTAAAAAAAACATTTTTTCTAGGGACAGAAAACTCTAGGTAGGGAGAGTGTCAGTTTCTTTCACTGTGCAAGTCCTTGTTTCTAGGGACCTGGAAGGACAGTGAGTGAATTCTCCTTGTGCTATAGTGTGCTTAAAAAAAACATTTTTTCTAGGGACAGAAAACTCTAGGTAGGGAGAGTGTCAGTTTCTTTCACTGTGCAAGTCCTTGTTTCCAGGGACAGGGAAGGACAGTGAGTGAATTCTCCTTGTGCTATAGTGTGCTTAAAAAAAACATTTTTTCTAGGGACAGAAAACTCTAGGTAGGGAGAGTGTCAGTTTCTTTCACTGTGCAAGTCCTTGTTTCCAGGGACAGGGAAGGACAGTGAGTGAATTCTCCTTGTGCTATAGTGTGCTTAAAAAAAACATTTTTTCTAGGGACAGAAAACTCTAGGTAGGGAGAGTGTCAGTTTCTTTCACTGTGCAAGTCCTTGTTTCCAGGGACAGGGAAGGACAGTGAGTGAATTCTCCTTGTGCTATAGTGTGCTTAAAAAAAACATTTTTTCTAGGGACAGAAAACTCTAGGTAGGGAGAGTGTCAGTTTCTTTCACTGTGCAAGTCCTTGTTTCTAGGGACAGGGAAGGACAGTGAGTGAATTCTCCTTGTGCTATAGTGTGCTTAAAAAAAACATTTTTTCTAGGGACAGAAAACTCTAGGTAGGGAGAGTGTCAGTTTCTTTCACTGTGCAAGTCCTTGTTTCTAGGGACCTGGAAGGACAGTGAGTGAATTCTCCTTGTGCTATAGTGTGCTTAAAAAAAACATTTTTTCTAGGGACAGAAAACTCTAGGTAGGGAGAGTGTCAGTTTCTTTCACTGTGCAAGTCCTTGTTTCCAGGGACAGGGAAGGACAGTGAGTGAATTCTCCTTGTGCTATAGTGTGCTTAAAAAAAAACATTTTTTCTAGGGACAGAAAACTCTAGGTAGGGAGAGTGTCAGTTTCTTTCACTGTGCAAGTCCTTGTTTCCAGGGACAGGGAAGGACAGTGAGTGAATTCTCCTTGTGCTATAGTGTGCTTAAAAAAAACATTTTTTCTAGGGACAGAAAACTCTAGGTAGGGAGAGTGTCAGTTTCTTTCACTGTGCAAGTCCTTGTTTCTAGGGACAGGGAAGGACAGTGAGTGAATTCTCCTTGTGCTATAGTGTGCTTAAAAAAAACATTTTTTCTAGGGACAGAAAACTCTAGGTAGGGAGAGTGTCAGTTTCTTTCACTGTGCAAGTCCTTGTTTCTAGGGACAGGGAAGGACAGTGAGTGAATTCTCCTTGTGCTATAGTGTGCTTAAAAAAAACATTTTTTCTAGGGACAGAAAACTCTAGGTAGGGAGAGTGTCAGTTTCTTTCACTGTGCAAGTCCTTGTTTCTAGGGACCTGGAAGGACAGTGAGTGAATTCTCCTTGTGCTATAGTGTGCTTAAAAAAAACATTTTTTCTAGGGACAGAAAACTCTAGGTAGGGAGAGTGTCAGTTTCTTTCACTGTGCAAGTCCTTGTTTCTAGGGACAGGGAAGGACAGTGAGTGAATTCTCCTTGTGCTATAGTGTGCTTAAAAAAAAACATTTTTTCTAGGTGTCATGGATATGCATTAATGTCTGTCTGCCATCTTACCTTCCTCCTCATGTGTTCATCTAGAGACCAGACCTCCTTCACCTGGCTTCCTTTATAATCTCCTCCCAGCCTGACTCCACCCCAGGCCCTATCACTGAACACTATATTAACCTGTGCACTGCAAGCCTGGTTTGCTGATCAACGTGTTTGTTAGGCATTGTGTGTTTGGGTTCCTGCCTGCCGTGTGCTACGTCTGTCTCTCTGTTACGTTATTGGCTTGTCCCCGACCATCCCTGTCTGCTCGTGACCCTTGACCTTCGGCTCGTTCTTCGTTATCCTTGTCTGCTTGTGGCCCCTGACCTTCGGCTTGTTATTCGGTTCTCTCTATCGTGTGCTGCTGCTTCCCCTTATCCTACGGGGCGTGAGCTAGGAAACTCCAGGGGCCGCGACCTGGTCCCAGCCTGCAGCGTAACATCCTCACCACTAGAGGCCCTGGAGAAGACCAGCTGGGTCTTAGACTCCGCGCCCTGGGGAATCTTGGCTCTCGCTTCCGTTGGGATCCCGGTTGTGCTCCTCTGGTCCCGCTTTCCACAACCACCCAGTTTCCTATCCACAGAAGCCAGCCATAGGGTTCACTACCTCGCGGTGCACTCCTGTCCCCCTACGGTGTGCATCTGTCACCTGGCCACAGGTGACCCTGACAGTTTGATCAGCCATGAACCCGGCTGACATCCCGCTTCCCGCGGATGATCCATTGCAGGGCATAGTTCGCAGACTTGAGACCCAGGAATCAAATCAGACCCAGGTGATGCGATTCCTCCAGGATCTGGCTTCTCGATTCGAGCAGCTTCAGGTCTCCTTGGGAACCCCGAATCCGCAACCCCAAGTACAACCAGCGGCTGTACCTATCGCACCAGTCGCAGCCTCACACTCACTAAGATTGCCAGCTCCGTTCCGTTTCTCTGGGGACTCCAAGGCCTGCAGGGGGTTTCTCAGCCAATGCACTATTCATTTTGAGCTTCAGCCTCAAAGCTTCCTATCTGACCGGGCTAAGGTAGCCTATATCATTTCCCTCCTCTCCGGTGAAGCTTTGGCCTGGGCTGCCCCCCTGTGGGAGAGGAACGATCCGGTGGTTTCCAGTCTGTCCGAATTCTTGAAGCTCTTTCGTAATATCTTCGAAGAGCCGGCTCGGGCTTCTTCAGCGGCTAGTGCTGTCTTACGTCTTCGCCAAGAATCTAGTTCAGTGGGGCAATATGCTCTTCAGTTCCGTATCCACACAGCTGAATTGAGCTGGAATAATGAGGCCCTGGTCGCTACCTTTTTACATGGCCTCTCTGACCGAGTGAAAGACGAATTAGCGGGAAGAGCCATTCCCGTCGGTCTGGACGATGTAATTTCATTATGCAACCAGATCGACATTCGTTTTCAAGAGAGGTCCTTAGAAAAAAGACGCCAGCACTCTCTGGGTCCTAGCCAGTCTGAGCTCCCCTCCCTTCATTCCGTGGAGCATCCTCTTCCTGCTGAAGAACCTATGCAGCTGGGCCGGACCAGACTAACCCCCGAAGAACGTGCTAGGCGCAGAACTCTGGGCTTGTGCCTCTATTGTGGGGGCAAGGGTCATTTTCGTGACTCCTGCTCGCTTCGTCCGGGAAACGCTCGGGTCTAATACATTTGGAAGGTGGAGTATTGGACCCAGAAACATCACCTTCTCGCCTGCTCTTGCCGGTGTCCCTTCATGTAGGCACTTCTCCTCAGTCAACCCTTGCATACCTGGATTCCGGGGCTGCCGGCAATTTCATGGATTGGAGAACTGCTTCTTCTATGAAGCTTACCCTTTCACCTCTCACTACCCCATTGGTAGTCTCGGCAATTGATGGCACTGTTCTCCCAGGGGGCCCTATTCGCTTCCAGACGCTACCCATTAGGATGTCGGTAGGGATTCTCCACCAGGAGTGGATATCCTTTCTTATTCTACCCAAGGCCTCTACCCCAGTTGTATTGGGCCTCCCTTGGCTACAGCTCCACTCTCCACATGTGGACTGGGTCTCTGGGCAGATCCTGGCCTGGGGTTCCTCATGTTTCTCGTCGTGTCTTCTCAAGGTGACCCCCAAGGAGAGTCTTCCGGTTGCTGCCACTTCTGTTTCTTCTGATCTTCCCGCCGCATACAGCGATTACCGGGATGTGTTCTGTAAAAAATCAGCTGAGGTGCTTCCTCCCCACAGGTCTTTTGACTGTGCTATTGATCTTGTCCCCGGAGCAACTCTACCCAGGGGTCGTACCTACCCTCTGTCCATCCCAGAGACCCAGGCCATGTCGGAGTATGTAGCAGAGAATCTGGAGAGAGGGTTCATCCGGAAATCCTCATCGCCTGCAGGGGCAGGGTTCTTTTTTGTTGCCAAAAAGGATGGTACCTTAAGACCCTGCATCGATTATCGGGGTTTAAATGCGGTTACTATTAAAAATCGATACCCCTTACCCTTAATATCTGAGCTATTCGATAGGTTGAAGGGTGCCTCCATTTTCACCAAGTTGGATCTCAGAGGCGCGTACAATCTCATTCGAATACGGGAGGGTGACGAATGGAAGACTGCATTTAACACTAGAGACGGGCATTACGAATATCTGGTGATGCCTTTTGGTCTGTGTAATGCTCCAGCCGTGTTTCAAAACTTTGTCAATGAAATCTTCAGAGATCTGCTGTACCAGTTTGTTGTCATCTATCTGGATGACATTCTGATCTTTTCTGAAAATCTGCTCGTCCACAGAAACCATGTCCGCACTGTACTTCAACGTCTTAGAGAGAACAATCTCTATGCCAAGCTGGAGAAATGTTCCTTTGAATGTTCTGAGGTCCTGTTTTTGGGGTGCTTTGTCTCATGTTCGGGGCTTCGTATGGACCCTGGGAAGGTCTTGGCTATCACCAACTGGCCTCTTCCTGCTAGCCTCAAGGCCACACAGCGCTTTCTTGGCTTCACTAATTATTATAGGCAGTTCATAAGGAATTACTCTTCCATTGCCGCGCCTATTATCGCTTTGACCAAGAAGGGTGTGAATGCCAGAGACTGGCCTGCCGAAGCTGTCTCTGCATTTCACAACCTGAAACAGGCCTTTGTTTCTGGCCCCCTCTTGAGGAGACCAAATCCTGGGAATGCATTTTTTATTGAAGTGGACGCTTCCTCAATGGGGGTGGGAGCTGTGCTTCTTCAAATCTTTGAGAAGAGACGCCAACCATGTGCGTTCTTCTCCAAAAAATTTTCTCAGGCAGAGAGGAATTATGCCATCGGTGATCGGGAACTTCTCGCAATTAAATTGGCGTTAGAGGAGTGGCGTCATCTCTTGGAGGGTTCCCCTCACTCCATAACGATCTTTACCGATCACAAGAATTTACAGTATCTACAGAATGCTAAACGTCTGAATCCTAGACAGGCCAGGTGGAGTCTCTTCTTTGCCCGTTTTAATTTCACGATTACCTACAAACCTGGTTCCTGCAACGGTCGGGCTGATGCGCTCTCTAGGTCATTTGACACTTTGGACGAGGAGTCCGCCCCTGAACCTGAGCCGATCATTCCCACCTCATGCATTGTTGCCCACTCTACCACCCTGAAGTCTAAAATTCCGCCTGGTAAGACCTTTGTCCCCACTGGGCTAAGAGCTAAGATCCTTCGTTGGGGACATGATTCCAAGGTGGCAGGGCATTCTGGATTCCTCCGATCCTTCCTACTCATCAGTCGTCACTACTGGTGGCCTAATCTCCGCTCAGACGTCAAAGACTACGTTAAAGCTTGTCATGTCTGTGCTCAGTCCAAATCCTCCACACAAGCTCCTGCTGGTCTCCTCATGCCCTTGCCTATTCCTAAGGAACCCTGGGCCCATATTGCCATGGATTTTATCACCGATCTCCCACTGTCTGAGAATAATACAGTCATTTGGGTGGTAATCGATCGATTCTCCAAGATGGCTCATTTTGTTCCTCTTCCTGGTCTTCCTTCTGCCCCTGCCTTGGTTCCCATTTTCATTCGAGAAATTCTCCGCCTACATGGGGTCCCTTCTCATATTGTTTCCGACAGGGGAGTCCAATTCACGTCTCGTTTTTGGAGAGCCTTTTGCAAATCCCTCAATATTGTCTTGGATTTTTCTTCTTCTTACCATCCCCAATCCAATGGACAGACTGAGAGGGTTAATCAGGAGTTAGAGGTCTTTCTTCGCACCTTTGTGTCTTCTCACCATGACGATTGGTCCTCTCTACTCCCGTGGGCAGAATTCTCCCATAACAATCATGTGAATACCAGTTCGCAGAAGACACCCTTTTTCACAGTTTATGGAAAACACCCTCAACTTCCTCTTCCTATGATCTGTTCTCCAGACATTCCAGCTTTGGCTTCGGTTCAGGAGTCTCTCAATTCCGTTTGGGGTCACGTTCATGATTCCCTCCGGGCAGCTGCTGAAAAATTCAAAGGCTTTGCCGACCGCCGCAGGCGTAAACCGCCTTCTCTTCAGCCAGGGGACAAAGTCTGGCTCTCTACCAGGAACATCAAGCTCCGAGTTCCTTCTCTGAAGTTTGCTCCACGATTCATCGGTCCATACACGGTAACTGCTAAACTGAATCCGGTTTGTTTCAAACTCCAGATTCCTAAGAGCCTTAAAATCACTAACTCCTTTCATGTTGCTCTTCTAAAGCCTTTAGTCCTCAATAAATTCTCTCGTCCTCTTCCTACCGTGGCGCCTGTCTCTGAGGATAATCAGGAGTACGAGATCAGTCAAATTCTGGACTCCCGACTCTGTAAAGGCGTTCTTCAGTACCTCGTTCATTGGAAAGGGTTTGGTCCTGAGGAGAGGTCTTGGATCACTGCATCTGAGGTCTTTGCACCTCGTCTGTTAAAGGAGTTTCATCTGAAGTTTCCCTCTAAACCTGGGCCCAGGCGGGGAAGGGGGAGGCCTCGTAAGAGGGAGGGTACTGTCATGGATATGCATTAATGTCTGTCTGCCATCTTACCTTCCTCCTCATGTGTTCATCTAGAGACCAGACCTCCTTCACCTGGCTTCCTTTATAATCTCCTCCCAGCCTGACTCCACCCCAGGCCCTATCACTGAACACTATATTAACCTGTGCACTGCAAGCCTGCTTTGCTGATCAACGTGTTTGTTAGGCATTGTGTGTTTGGGTTCCTGCCTGCCGTGTGCTACGTCTGTCTCTCTGTTACGTTATTGGCTTGTCCCCGACCATCCCTGTCTGCTCGTGACCCTTGACCTTCGGCTCGTTCTTCGTTATCCTTGTCTGCTTGTGGCCCCTGACCTTCGGCTTGTTATTCGGTTCTCTCTATCGTGTGCTGCTGCTTCCCCTTATCCTACGGGGCGTGAGCTAGGAAACTCCAGGGGCCGCGACCTGGTCCCAGCCTGCAGCGTAACATCCTCACCACTAGAGGCCCTGGAGAAGACCAGCTGGGTCTTAGACTCCGCGCCCTGGGGAATCTTGGCTCTCGCTTCCGTTGGGATCCCGGTTGTGCTCCTCTGGTCCCGCTTTCCACAACCACCCAGTTTCCTATCCACAGAAGCCAGCCATAGGGTTCACTACCTCGCGGTGCACTCCTGTCCCCCTACGGTGTGCATCTGTCACCTGGCCACAGGTGACCCTGACACTAGGGACAGAAAACTCTAGGTAGGGAGAGTGTCAGTTTCTTTCACTGTGCAAGTCCTTGTTTCTAGGGACAGGGAAGGACAGTGAGTGAATTCTCCTTGTGCTATAGTGTGCTTAAAAAAAACATTTTTTCTAGGGACAGAAAACTCTAGGTAGGGAGAGTGTCAGTTTCTTTCACTGTGCAAGTCCTTGTTTCTAGGGACCTGGAAGGACAGTGAGTGAATTCTCCTTGTGCTATAGTGTGCTTAAAAAAAACATTTTTTCTAGGGACAGAAAACTCTAGGTAGGGAGAGTGTCAGTTTCTTTCACTGTGCAAGTCCTTGTTTCCAGGGACAGGGAAGGACAGTGAGTGAATTCTCCTTGTGCTATAGTGTGCTTAAAAAAAACATTTTTTCTAGGGACAGAAAACTCTAGGTAGGGAGAGTGTCAGTTTCTTTCACTGTGCAAGTCCTTGTTTCTAGGGACAGGGAAGGACAGTGAGTGAATTCTCCTTGTGCTATAGTGTGCTTAAAAAAAACATTTTTTCTAGGGACAGAAAACTCTAGGTAGGGAGAGTGTCAGTTTCTTTCACTGTGCGAGTCCTTGTTTCTAGGGACAAAGAAGGAAAGTGAGGGGAATTCTCCTTGTGCTATAGTGTGCTAAAGCATTCCTCATCAACCATCTTTGAAATCCTTGATTTTTGGACAGTCAGGGAAATTGTCGTTGTACTATTCTGTGCAAAAGCAATCATCCTCAACCATATTTAGAAATCCTTAAGTAAAGGGACAGAGAAGGACACCTGAAGGTAGCCCTTATTGCTTTTTTCCCATCTCCCTGCAGGCCATCTATTAGAATGTCTGGAAGGCAAACAAGGAGAGGCAGACAGTCAGGAGGCAATAAAAGAGGGCAAGCAGGCTCTGTGTCTGGGGGCAACAGTGCTGGTCGTGGACGCGGTGCATTGTCATCAGCACATGGCCATGGGACACGCTTGTCCTTCTTTTTGGCAGCTGGACATGTTGAGCCACATCATGCCGAAGACTTGGTAGAGTGGATGACCAAGCCCTCCTCCTCCTCCTCATCCTCTCTCACCCAGGCTCAGGATACTGGCAAAGCAGCTGCCAAAGCGTCCTCTTCCTTGGTATCAATGTCAGACTCATCATCAGTCACTCCTTCCCTAGACCCACCATGTCCTCCTCCTGAGGAGTCCCCCGAACTGTTTGAGCACAGTGTTGGGTACATGCTCCAGGAGGATGCCCAGCGTTTCGAAGGGTCTGATGATGAAACCCAGCTACAGGAAGGCAGTAGGGTGAGAGCAGACAGAGGGGATGCTCAAGAAGGACACCAATCTGGCAGTCATGTTCCAGCAGCTGCAGCATACTGCCAGATTGGCTCCAGTGATGAGGAGGGAGGGGATGATGAGGTCACTGACTCCACGTGGGTGCCTAATAGGAGAGAGGAGGAGGAGGATGAGGAGGAGGCACATCTCCAACGAGACAGGATGCCCTTTGGTGGCCAGCGTAAGGGCAGTACACTGACGGAATCACACCGCAGAGCTCCGCCTGTGCAGGGCGCTGCCTCTGCCCGTCATTCAAAAAGTTCCTTGGTGTGGGCCTTTTTTGAGGCTAGTGCATCAGATCGCACAGCTGCTGTTTGCAACATATGTCTCAAGCGTATATCGCGTGGCCAAAACATCAGCCGCTTGGGTACCACATGCCTGACCAGACATATGTTGACCTGCCATGCAGCTCGTTGGCAAGCCTACCTCAAAGACCCACACCAAAGAACAAAGCGGACCTCTCCTTGCACCGCATCAGCTGGGATCTCCAACCCCACTATAACTTCAGTCCTCTCTGAAACATGCACTGAGAGGAATGAAGGTGTAGAATTAGGTGTGTCACAGCCAAGTACTTGCGGCCACTCTGCTAGCAGTACACCGACGTCCGATTCTAGCAGGCAAATTTCCCTGCCCCAGCTGCTGGACCGTCGAAAGAAGTTCACTCCCAGCCATCCACATGCCCAGCGGTTGAATGCTAGCTTGGCTAAATTGCTAGCGCTTCAACTGCTGCCTTTTCAGTTGGTAGACTCGGCCCCCTTCCGTGAGTTTGTGCAATGTGCGGTTCCTCAGTGGCAGGTTCCCAAACGCCACTTTTTCTCATGGAAGGCTATTCCGGCTCTCTACCGGCATGTGGAAGGCAATGTCTTGGCCTCGCTGGACAGGGCGGTCAGCGGTAAGGTGCATATTACCGCTGACTCATGGTCCAGCAGGCATGGACAGGGACGTTACCTTTCTTTCACGGCCCATTGGGTCACTCTTTTGGCAGCTGGGAAGGATGCAGGACAAGGTGCAGTAGTGTTGGAGGTTGTCCCACCGCCACGCCTCCAAAATGCTACTACTGGTTGTGACACACCTCTCTCCTCCACCCCCTCCTCTTCTTCTTCCTCCATGGCCTCTTCCTGTGGTTTGTCCTATGAACCAGCGGTGCTCCGTAGCCGTTCACGGGGCTACGCAAGTACGCAGGCAAAAAGATGCCATGCCGTGCTTGCGCTGGTGTGTTTGGGGGACAGAAGCCACACTGGGGCAGAGGTCCTGTCTGCTCTGCAGGGCCAGGCCGAGAGGTGGTTGACGCCACGCCAGCTTAAGCCAGGAATGGTGGTTTGCGACAATGGCACCAACCTCCTCTCCGCCCTTCGACAGGGACAACTGACCCATGTGCCCTGTGTGGCTCACGTCCTTAACCTGGTGGTGCAGCGGTTCTTGGGCAGGTACCCGGGCTTACAGGATGTCCTGAGGCAGGCCAGGAAAGTCTGTGTGCATTTCCGCAGATCTTATAATGCCAGTGCTCGCCTGGCTGAGCTGCAAAAGGAGTTGAACCTGCCCAAGAACCGCCTTATATGTGACATGCCCACCAGGTGGAACTCAACGTTGGCCATGCTGCAGCGGCTGCACACGCAGCAGAGGGCCATCAATGAGTACCTGTGCGACTACGGCACCAGGACAGGGTCAGGGGAGCTTGGTTTTTTTTCTCCACGCCAGTGGGGCATGATCAGGGATGCATGCACTGTCCTGGCACCATTTGAGGAGGCCACGAGGATGGTGAGCAGTGACAGTGCATGCATCAGTGACACTGTACCTCTTGTCCACCTGTTGGAGCACACGCTGCGTGGAATAATGGACAGGGCACTTGAGGCAGAACAGAGGCAGGAAGAGGAGGACTTCCTTGCCTCTCAAGGCCCCCTTTACCCAGACAGTGTTCCTTCTGTCCCACCCATCGCACAGGAAGAGGAAGAGGAGGAGGAGGAGGAGGAGGATTGTGTCAGCATGGAGGTGGAGGCTGGCACTCAGCATCATCAGCAGCAGTCTTTTAGGGATGATTTACAGTCCCAAGAAACCAGTGGACTTGTACGTGGCTGGGAGGAGGTGACTGCGGATCATGTCGTCCTTAGTGACCCAGAGGACTCCGGAGCGAATGCCTCAGCAAACCTACGCTGCATGGCCTCCCTGATCCTGCAAAGTCTGCGGAAGGATCCTCGTATTCTTCGGATCAAGGAGAGGGACCATTACTGGCTGGCCACTCTCCTTGATCCACGGTACAAGGGTAAGGTTGCGGACCTTATGTTACCGTCGCAGAGGGAGCAGAGGATGAGACAACTCCGGGAGGCCTTGCAGAAAGGTCTGTGCAACGCGTTCCCAGAGACTGGGAGGTTACAAACTCCTGGTCCTGGACAACGAGTTGCTGAGGCTTCGGCCAGTCAAAGAAGGAGCGGTGGGGAAGGTGGCCGTCTGACCGATGCGTTCAGACAATTCTTTAGTCCGCAGCCCCAAAGTATGATCGGTTCCAGCAACCATCGCCAGCGTCTGATAAACATGGTGCAGGAATATCTAGGGGCAAGGTCAGACTTGGACACCTTCCCCACCGAAAATCCTCTGGCTTACTGGGTCTTGAGGATGGATCACTGGCCAGAGCTTGCACAGTATGCAATTGAGCTACTGGCCTGTCCTGCATCCAGCGTTCTTTCGGAACGCACATTCAGTGCTGCTGGAGGATTTGTCACGGATCACAGGGTGCGCCTGTCCACCGACTCGGTTGATCGACTGACTTTCATCAAGATGAACCAGTCTTGGATCACCACCAGCTACCACACACCTGATGCTGATATAACAGACTAATTGATTTTAACATGTCACATCCCTTCAAGACTGATGCTGATGCTGAGTGCCTGTGCTGTTATGTTGACTAGCTATCCTCCTCCTCCGAGTCCTCAATGATACGATTGATGATGATAGCTTGGAAGATCATTTTTGTTTATGGGTGCCGCCACCAGTGGCTAAGGCCCAATTTTTCAGCCCCTGTTTTACAGGGGCGTGTACTTACAATTTTTTTAGCAATAATTTGCCATAGGGCTCATTGCTGTGCTCCAAGTACAGTATCTGTGAGGGGTTGGAGTGTTGTGGCACCAGTGCCTAAGGCCCAATTTTTCAGCCCCTGTTTAACAGGGGCGTGTCATTACAATTTTTGAAGCAATACTTTGCAACAGGGCTCATTGCTGTGCTCCAAGTACAGTATCTGTGAGGGGTTGTAGTGTTGTGCCACCAGTGCCTAAGGCCCAATTTTTCAGCCCCTGTTCAACAGGGGCATGCAATTACAATTCTTGATCTAATAATTCACAGCAGGGCCCATTCCTGCACCCACCAAGAGTAAGTCTGAGGGCTTACAGTGTTGTGGCAACGCCACCACCACCACCACCACGAAAGGCCCAATTTTTCAGCCCCTGTTCAAAAGGGGCATGTAATTACAATTCTTGATCTAATAATTCACAGCAGGGCCCATTCCTGCACCCACCAAGAGTAAGTCTGAGGGCTTACAGTGTTGTGGCAACGCCACCACCACCACCACCACGAAAGGCCCAATTTTTCAGCCCCTGTTCAAAAGGGGCATGTAATTACAATTCTTGATCTAATAATTCACAGCAGGGCCCATTCCTGCACCCACCAAGAGTAAGTCTGAGGGCTTACAGTGTTGTGGCAACGCCACCACCACCACCACCACGAAAGGCCCAATTTTTCAGCCCCTGTTCAAAAGGGGCATGTAATTACAATTCTTGATGTAATAATTCACAGCAGGGCCCATTGCTGCACCCACCAAGAGTAACTCTGAGGGCTTACAGTGTTGTGGCAACGCCACCACCACCACCACCACGAAAGGCCCAATTTTTCAGCCCCTGTTCAAAAGGGGCATGTAATTACAATTCTTGATCTAATAATTCACAGCAGGGCCCATTCCTGCACCCACCAAGAGTAAGTCTGAGGGCTTACAGTGTTGTGGCAACGCCACCACCACCACCACCACGAAAGGCCCAATTTTTCAGCCCCTGTCCAAAAGGGGCATGTAATTACAATTCTTGATCTAATAATTCACAGCAGGGCCCATTCCTGCACCCACCAAGAGTAACTCTGAGGGCTTACAGTGTTGTGGCAACACCACCACCACCACCACCACCACGAAAGGCCCAATTTTTCAGCCCCTGTTCAACAGGGGCATGCAATTACAATTCTTGATCTAATAATTCACAGAAGGGCCCATTGCTGCACCCACCAAGAGTAAATGTCAGGGCTTACAGTGTTGTGGCACCAGCACCACCATCAAAGCCCCAATTTTTACTACCACTGTTCAACAATTATATGTAATTAAAATTCCTGATATAATAGTTGACAGCAGGGCGTTCCAGCACCAACCAAGAGTAACTGTGAGTGCTTACAGTGTTGTGCCAACACCAACAACTAAGGGGCCTATTTCTGCAGAGTATATACGGCAGGTCCCTACTTTCAAACATCCAACTTACAAACGACTCCTACTTGCAAACGCAAGAAGACAACAGGAAGTGAGAGGAAATCTACCCCTAGGAAGGAAAATTCTCTCCTGTAAGAATAAATATGGGAGAAAGGTGTCTCCTCTGTACTGATGCTTTATCAGCAATCCTTGTTTCAAGAAAAACACCACATTTCAAAAACAGTTGTCATTGGGACGGAAAGTGAGGTGAAATGTTCTGAACAGGGGCACAGACAGCAAAACAAATGTTACAGGGGTGATAACCCTTACCTATGTTTTCCAAAAAGTTTAAAAATAGATTTTTGGGCTGGAGCTACACTTCAACAATGTACCTGTTCAAAATTACAAACACATTCTACATAAGAACAAACCTACAGTCCCTGTCTTGTATGCACCGCCTGTATACGGCTGTTCAGAGTATATAGGGCCTTTTTTATTTTATGTGCGGGGTTCCCCTTAATATCCATACAAGACCCAAAGGGGCTGGTAATGGGCTGGGGTAGGGGGGGGGGTCATGGGGTAGCTATGCCATTTTTCTTAAAGATTTTCATCCATATTACCGGGACCAGACATTACATTAAAGCCGCAAGCAGTTTTAAATGGCTTTTTTTTCCTTTAGAAGTGTCATTTTGTGCAGGGACAGTTCTAAACACGGGAAACACGTGGCACTTCACAGGCATACTTTAGACACCCCCCAGGTACGATATTTAAAGGAACATTTGACTTTTTTTATTCACTTTATGCATCATTAAAATGACTGCTCCCGAAAAACGACCGTTTTTAAAACTTCTTTTTGCATTGTCCCCTGGTGCAGAACCCGGGTTCCCAAACCCTTTTTAGGACAATAACATGCATAATAGTTGTTATAATTAGCACTTTAGAATTCGAACGTTCGCATCCATTGTATTTAATAGGGTTCTAATGTTCGTACGAACTTTCGGTCCATTCGCGGGTTCTGGTGCGAACCGAACCCGGGGGTGTTCGGCTCATCACTACTCTCCATCCAATCTGACAGAGCTTGAGCTATTTTACAAAGAAGAATGGGAACAAATGTCACTCTTTAAATGTGCAAAGCTGGTAGAGACATCCCCAAAAAGACTTGCAGCTGTAATTGCAATGAAAGGTGGTTCTACAAAGTATTGTTCAGGGGGGCTAAATATGAATGTACCCCACAGTGTTCACATATTTATTTGTAAAAAAAATTGAAAACCATTTATTATTTTCCTTCCACTTAACAATTATGTGCCACTTCCCAATGAAATACATTTACGTTTTTGGTTGTAACATGACAAAATATGGAAAATTTGAAGGGGTATGAATACTTTTTCAAGGCACTGTAATTAACATACAGCTAGCATAAGTAATTTGGTTTATCTTGATATTGTAATTCTGCTGCATATACAATGTGTAAAATGTTGACAGAAAAAGAGAGAGGAGCAATGATTTCATTACTTAAACCTTACACACTATAAAAAAAAATTCGTTCAACCCAGTGGCCTGAACGAAAAAAAAAAATGAATGTTCTGCTGTACTAACTATCTGATGTTAGTACCACAATCTCTCCGCTGAGCTCTTGTGTTCTGACAGGGGGACTGCCTCCCGCCAGAGCACAACATTCAGCACTGGCAGCCAATCGGATGCCATTCGTATTCTGTTTTTCTGTTGAACAGGTTGGTGTACACACAGGCCAAAATTGGGCCCGTAGGCACCAGGCTTAAAGGGGGGCATATGTATTTAAAAAAAAATTGCATAGCTATTCATCCTGTGAAACTGCATTATTGCCACTAGACAGTTACAATAAATGAAGTATTTTCCTGATTGGCTCTATTCTGTATAAATAAATACCATTCAACCTGGAGAGAAAATAGCTCAATACCATTTGATTTTGCCCTAATTTGCACAGAACAAATGTAAATGCAGTTTCCCAGGATGAATAGCTATTCATTTTTTTACACCCTAAAATGTAATTCAGTAAAAAGAAAACACACACACATATATACAGTATATATACTGTATGTGTGTATGCACTTTGTTAACGTGTCACAAATGTTCATGGTGTATAAAAATCATATAGAGGAGGAATTTAATTAGAAAATCTAGATTAAATAGTTAAATACTGCCTACTGCAAGCATGCACAATTAACGAACATGAATCCATTATTCATACCTTATTATTTTCACTTGGAACATGAATAATGCTTAAATATAAGAAGATGCTAACAGATGTGCTACACTATTTCC
Source organism: Rana muscosa (assembly GCA_029206835.1). Lineage (NCBI taxonomy): Eukaryota > Metazoa > Chordata > Amphibia > Anura > Ranidae > Rana > Rana muscosa. Next base: position 50,689,183 of record CM055122.1, read on the forward strand.
TCTGACCCAGAATGTCCAGTCTGCCACTTAAAGATTTTCTACCAAGCTCTACTTTGCAATTTAGATTTTATCAGTATCTCAGCTTTCCTCAAAGATTATGTGTGTGGCATCTGGGCACAGCTTGTAATTTGGTGGTTATACGAGTATAGTGTTCTCAAACTTCAATCTAGGAAGAACTGGTGTCTATAACTGGATAGCTTTCAACAAAGATCATTGAAGCTGGTGACATGGCAGAAACAGTAGCAGAGGCAGAAACTTTGTGTGGGGCTAGGGAGGTGACCTTCTCTGTCCCTGAATAGGGAATGACTGCTTCATAACCCTTAATTTTCCAAGGAAAGCTTATTTGCTAGAGACATGTTGATAATGTAGCATATTTCTATATTTTGGTTGAAATTAATACAAGGAAATAAACTCTCTTCTATATCCTGTATCATGTAGTTCAAAAGGTTTGAAATCCTTATCTTGTAGTCTAAAGTTTAAAATGTATAAATATTATACGTTGTTAAAGGGGTTGTAAACCCTAGTGTTTTTTCACCCTAATGCATCCTATGTATTAGGGTGAAAAAACTTCTAGTGACCGGCCTCCCAGCTTCCCCGTTTTACTCACCTAAGCCCTGGAGATGCGCTCTTCCTCTGCCCGGGGTTCTCGGCTCTTGATTGGATAGATTGATAGCAACTCAGCCATTGGCTCCCGCTGCTGTCTATGGACGCCGTATGCTGGACTCGGGAGCACGCCTGCAAGGTAACCCCCTGGGAAAGCGCTTCTCCTAGGGGGTTATACGATGCGCGGAGGAGTCGCAAAAGCCACTGAGGGACCTCAGAATTTGAGGATCGGGCCACTCTGTGCAAAACAAACTGCACAGTGGAGGTAAGTATGACATGTTTGTTATTTAAAAAAAAAAAATGAAGCCTTACAATCACTTTAAGGTTACTTTTACACTGAGGCCGTTAACTCTAAAGCACCGCTCGTTTTAGCGGCGCTTTACCTTCATTTTAGCTGCGCTTTTCAGCTGCTAGCGGGGCACTTTTAACCCCCGCTAGCGGCCGAAGAAATGGTTAAAACCACCTGTGTTTTACGGCGTTCCCGAAGCGCTGCCCATGCATTCCAATGGGCAGGGGCAGTGTATATATTTTTGTTTGCTGCTAGCGGGACCTTTGACGATTTTGATGCATCATTAGACTGTTGATCAGTGCATATGTTCGCATGCAATTGTACATACTTACAGGTGCGTTGGATTGCACTGAGAGGTGTCATCTGGGTTTCTATCATTGAGTGTTCTCTGTACTGTTCTTCGGCAGCTCTCATGAGATACTCGGCTTCAGCTAAGGCTGCTGAAGCAGTTTTTTCTTGCTTGAGAATATGTAAAGATGCTTTCACCTCTGCTTTTCTTCTAAGTGCTTGAACTCTACTTTTAGCTTTAATCATATGATGTTCTTCATCTATGCAGCCCTGTTCTCTTATCATTTCAGCTTCAGGTATTGCATAGGAAGCCAGTACACGGGCAGCTTTTGCTTTAGCATGAGCCTTGGCAGCTGCAGCACTGGTGGACAACAGGTTAGAGCAGCTTGAATTTCTAGAGCTAGTGCGCTTGGACCTGGCAGCTTCAGTACTAGCTGATGTCCAATCCAATTAACTAGAGACTTTAGAGCTTGTGCAGCGTGACCTGGTTCTTGGCATACTGTATGTGCTTTCCTCTGCTTGTGTATGCCGAGGGATGACTGGTGTAGTATCCTAGTCTGTGTGCTGCATGATGAAACAGATAACTTCTCTGTAGTAGACATGTGCATTCGTTATCGTTCAAATGTATTTTTGTCCGAATTTCAGGGATTTTGGTGTTTGTTTTAACAAAACGATAACGAACGCGCAGAATCCAAAATCCGAAAGATCTGAAATAAAAAAATGCTTTATTTTCGTATCAATGATATTTTCGTATCGTTGCAACAACAGTTCGATATAGATAGATAGAAGATTCGACATGACGGTGACAATAACAATCTGTGTCTATCGAACCTGCGGTTGAATGTGCCTAACCTAACTCTATTAGTTCAAGATTATTCGACATAGAGAAAAAAGATTTGACATTATACAGACAAGATTCGACGAAGCAGCTAAAAACATACGATCGCCGCGAGCGGACATTTACAGTCAAATAGGCTATAGAAGAATTCTAATATTGTTTGACTATAAATAATAATTAATAATTATTACTAGTCAAACATCATTAGAATTCTACTATAGCTTGTGGGTGGAGCATTCGACCGGAAATGTACGATTGCGGCGTCCTACAGTTTAGCTGTTTCATCAAATCTTCTTAGAACATCCGGCAGACACCATAAGCCTTCAATTGACAGATTCAACCTTAATTATTTCAGATTTTCGTACAAATGCATTTTTTAGGAACCAAAATAAAATACATTTTCGGGAGTAATTAAATAAATGTATTTTTCGGACGAAATCGAAATTCCGAAACAAAATATTTCAGTCTACTCTGTAGTGTCTGTGGCTGTAGAGGTTAGCTGATTATGAGTAGAATAGACTAGGAAGGCTTAAAGCTTTGAGCCTGACAAGCATGGGCATGCAGTCACCCCTCCCTTTATAAAACATAGAGATGAGTTATATAGTAGGATACATATTAGGTAGTTATGCACAGGTTAATGTTTTAGGGACAGGGCACCTTTAAGAGGTTTTCAAATATGAAAAGGGGTGGGTTTAAGTTTGAACAGGCTGATTGGGGATTGCACAGATGGTCATGTGACCCTGCTGAATGTTCTGGAAAGGGGCCTATTATATATAGGACCCCTCACACAGGTATTCCAACCAGTGCCCACCTGGTCAGATTAGGTGCAAGAATCCCTCATGAGGCAAGTGCTGGAAAGAGCTGGTGAAAACGGAGGAGAAGACTGGCTCAGGAGATGTCTTACCCTGACTGAGGAAGATACTGAGCGTAGGGAAAATGAAGAGCAGCCAGTACAGCCAGCCGTGGAAGCCCCCTCCATTCCCCATGGAAGCAGATGTAGAACAGTTGTAAGCAGCCTTCAACAGCGCTGGACACTGCGGCATGGCTCTTTGCCTCAGGCGCCTGTGTCACAGACAGGAGGAGAGAGCAGCGCAGCGCAGCAAGAAGAGACTGCTTCTACTTTGCAGCGGCATGTCAGCCTGAGAGAAAAGAAGAAGAGGAGGGTCCGATCCCCATCGCCGCCCATTAATCATGGTGGGCGGGCAGGAGGAGCGACGGCTAGGAAGAGGACAGAGGCGGTGTCTGAGGTAGGAGTGGTGGAGAGACAAGCTATGCAGAGTTCATCACTATTACACAGTACAGCGTCAGGCAGTATGTGTCCCGGACATAACGCTGACGGCCACGGGGAAAAACAGAGAGCTGACTAATGTTGATTCAGCTAATACTAATCTTCAAGCGCCACCTGGTGGTTCAGGTGAGTTAGCACACACACTGTATAATATTATGGAATCCATTAATAGATTAGTCCCAGAGGTATGTTTTAAAGAGACATTGGCATGCAAGATATTGCCGTTAGGATATCATCTTTCTCCTCAGACTAAAGAAAAAATTTGGAAAGGTCAGTTTGCTGATATTTTGTCACTTCTTCCATCTACAAAGGAATTTATCAGCAGAACTGACAAAAAACCTGATGATAAATCTGAGGATGACAGGAGGAGGCCAGTGGCGAGGTCATTTAATAATTGGCTTCAGTCATTTTCTTTATATGCTAGTGTATTAGGTGAAAAACATCCAGAATATTGCAGTGGGCTCTTTCAGCATATGGAACACGTGTTAGAAGCATACAAACGTTTCGGAGGTCTGGGATGGTTCCAGTATGATGAAACATTTAGGCAGAAGTTATCTATATACCCATCATTGAAGTGGGGTAATAAGGATGTGGGTTTGTGGCTGAATTTAATGGTACCACAGAGAGCAGTCTATAACAGTGCCACAAGCTACAGTGTCCCCTTATTAAAGGGGGTACTGCTTCGCCTATAATGAGAACCAGTGTAAGTGGGGAGGGTCTTGCAAGTATAAACATGAATGTTCACACTGTACGGGACCCCATCCTTTACTGCGGTGTTTCAAAAGGAATGTCCATTTTCAAAGCTCACAGAAAGAGAATTCCTCAAAAGGCTTACACTCCGGTGAAGCTAATAAACATGCAACAATGGTTGGACATATATCCAGACCAGGAGACAGCCAAGTTCCTAACTGAAGGTTTCACAACAGGTTTTCCTTTGCCAGTATTTCAAAGTGAGGGGTGTGAGTTGGTTGAAAATTTGAAGTCAGTTTCCATTTATGCAAATATAGTTAAGGAAAAATTAAATAAAGAAATCACGGATGGTAGGATAGCGGGCCAAAAAGGAGCCAAATTCCCAAAAAGGAGCCAAATTCGTATCGCTTAATACATCATCTGTCATTCCCTAAAGGTGGCTCTTTAAATGATGAAATAGATCCTGATATGTCTTCAGTATCCTATTGCATGTTTGAAGAGGCTATTCAGCAGATTAGGAAAGTTGGCAGAGGTGCACTGTTAGCAAAAGCGGACATTAAGGCTGCGTTCAGACTACTACTGATTAACCCGCTGGCCTTCAACTCTTTAGGTATGTATTTTGAAGGCAAATATTACTTTGATATGTGCCTCCCTATGGGATGTGCCATATCGTGCTTATTTTGAAAGATTTGCAACATTTGTGCAATGGGTGGTTGAGGTTGAGTCTGGTTAACAAGGTATACTTCATTACCTCGACAACTTTTTATTTATTGGCCCAGCTCAGTCCCCTATTTGCTATACAATGCTTCAGTTGTTTAGTGCTATAGCCCTACATTTTGGTATCCCTTTAGCTAATGAAAAAATTATATTAAATTAAAGCTGCCATTGCTGTATTGGTTAGGAGAAAGAAAATTCTATTAAAAGAGCTTCAATCTGTATTAGGCCTTTTGGCATTCGCGACAAGAGTCATGCCAGTTGGCAGGATTTTCTCACGGCGCTTATATTTAGCCATGTCAGGAATGAAATCCCCGTTCTCTAACATAAGATTGACAGCAGGATCTTTTAGTTTGGCTCAAGTTTTTTGATGTGTATAATGGTCGATCATTTTTTCAGGATCAGTTTGTGTCATCTTCTGATCTGGAATTATACACTGATGCAGCAGGTTCTTGTGGTTTCTCAGCTATCTGGAAGACACACTGGTGCTGTGGTAAGTGGTCAGAAAGGTGGGAGGCCAACAAAGTCACCAGGAGCATAGTAGTGCTGGAACTATTCCCTTTAGTGGTAGCGCTAGAAATCTGGGGTGAGCAATTTTCCAATAAAAGAATCCTTATCAATTCAGATAATAAGGGAGTAATATATGCAGTGAATTGCTTATCAGCAAAATCGATTCCTGTGATTAAATTGCTAAGATACCTTGTTTTTCTTTGTCTTAAATGTAATATTTGGCTTAAAGCCAGGCATGTGTCAGGGAAGGAGAATCAAATTGCGGACACATTGTCTCGATTTCAGGTACACAGATTTTGTCCACTCCTGCCAAATGTGGACAAGGAAGGTTACAAGTGTCCGGACCATCTGTGGAGCCTGATCTAGAAGTTCTTACAAACACAATAAGACATTCTGTAGCAGAAAGTACATGGGTTGAGTACTCAGCTGCATGGCACAGGTGGAGCAAATTTGCTAAGGAACTTGAGATACAATTTGATTCTCCTTCCGAAGCAGATATTCAGATGTTTCTTTGTAGCTTAATGGAGTTAGAACTATCTCACAGTCATATTTCCAAAATCTTGGCGGGGTATATCTTTTCTTTAAGTTAGGAAACTTACCATCATGCACATCATTCTTTTTTTTTTTCACAATCAGAGTTTTATTGAAGTTTGTTACAGATAACAAGTAAAAAAAAAAGGCATACAAAATACAGAATTGAACAACCAGGGCTCAATAGTAGGCAGAGTAAATAGGTAGAGGCATAACAAAATATAGAGCCCTGATGATATTAATGGGGTAACATAAGGCAAACACAAGTTGAACAAATATTTGAGTAAATGTAAGGGAAGGGGAATGGAAAAGGTAAAGAGAATAGGAAGGAGGGAGGGAGGGGAGGGGTGGGTGGGGGGTGAGAGAAGCGGAATGACTGAAGCATGGCGGTATAGGTAGAAGAGAAACAATAACAATCCATCACATGTATACATTCTCTATGATATGACTTATGCAGTAAGCGACTGGAATTCCGAGGAGTATGAGAATAAGACCCAAGGTTGCCAGATTTCGTTAAAATTGGTGCTATTCTCTTTTTTCATAGCTGCAATTTCTTCCATTTTGTGTATATGGTGTATTCTATTCAACCAGTCCCTAATTTTTGGCACCCGTTTGGTCTTCCAATGAAGGGGAATGAGTGTTTTCGCTGCAAGGAGAAGATGTCTAGTGAGGGATTTCTTATATCTGCTTATGGTGAAATTGTTAACGTTAATCAGGCAGGCTGCTGCTGTAAGATTGAGCTTGGTTTCAGTTATGAATTGGACCAATTTCCTGATCTCATTCCAATACTCTAGGATTTTCGGACACTCCCACCATATATGGAGGAAGGAACCAATATCATGGTCACAACGCCAGCATGCATCTGAGGCTGTGGTGAACCATCTCCCAGACCTCTGGGGTGTAATGTACCATTGGGTAAGGATTTTGTAAGAGATCTCCTGATATTTGGAGCTTAAGGAGCATTTGTGTGTCATAATACATGCCTTCTCCCATTGCTGTGTCGATATCTTAATTTTGAGGTCGTTTTCCCATTTAGCCTTATGTTTCAAGTCGTCTGTGTGCTGAGCCTGGTTTAGGCTAGAGAAGTGGTATGAGCTACTGAGGATCTCTTGAAGTAGAGATTCTCAAATGGGGACATTGGCATGCAGTACAGTGACCTAAATTTGCTATTAATCAGGAAATCTCTTAGTTGCAGGTAAAACCAGAGGCCCGCGACCCCCCCCATTCTGCCCGCAGTGCATTCAAAGATTTGACCTTTGAATCTGATAGGCATTGGGAGGTCGTGCATGGGTGTACTTCTTTCAGGTGTTGGCCCGGGATAAAATCAGGGTTGTTAGTGACTGGGGTCAGAGGTCCAGGTATGGAGGCAATGTTGTGTTTGCCTGCAATTTTGTGCCAGACCTGAAGGGTGTTTGCTACTAAGGGGTGTGTCTGATTTTTGTCTGTTTTGGAGTGTAGTGTCCAAGGGTAGAAAAGTAGTTTGTTTGGAGTTAAGCTTTGTTCCAGTTGGATCCAATCTTTATCCTGACCATGGCAGTGCCAGTCAAGTATCCTAGTAATGTGGGAGGCTTGGTAATATTTTTTCAAGTCAGGCAAACCTATTCCTCTCCTGTTTTTGGGATGCGTCAGCAAATTGAAATTAATTCTTGGCTTCTTGTCTGCCCATAGGAAGCATCTCTGGGCTCTGAGGAGGCTTGTGAAAAAAGCCTCTGGGATTTTAATGGGAAGTGCATTGAAGAGGTAGAGCAGTCTTGGGAGGACCGTCATTTTTAAAATTGAGGCTCTGCCAAACCACGAGAAGGTCTTGGAGGACCATATTCGTAGTTCTCTAGTCAGTGAGTTAAGTAGTGGCTTGTAGTTGTATTGGTAAAGAGAGTCTAAATTGTCAGTCAGGTGTATTCCTAGGTATTTCAATGTATTTCGTTCCCATCTATAATTGTAGTTGTCCTTCATTAATTTTAGTTGATCAGGAGGAAGGTTAATATTCAGGGCTTCAGATTTGGATTGGTAAATCTTAAAATTGGATATAAATCCAAACGTCTCAAAAATTCTTTTTAAGTTAGGGATGGATATATGCGGTTGTGATAGGAAAAATAATAGATCATCCGCATAAGCGGCTACTTTGTATTCTCTTATTTTCCTTTTTAGAGGCTCCAGAGAGATGATGAAGAGAAGGGGGGAGAGGGGGCATCCCTGGCGTGTACCGTTGTGGATCCTAATGGGTTCAGAAAAGGTATTGTTGACCTTGACCTTTGCACGCGGGTTCCGATAGAGGGCTGAGATCCATGAAAGCATATTTTCATTCAGGCCAATATGGGAGCATCTAGCCATCATATAATCCCAAGAGACTCTATCGAAAGCCTTCTCAGCATCAGTAGAAAGCAACAATCCTTTTGTTTTAGAGTGTCGGGAGAAGTGTATTAAGTTTAATGCTTTGGTGATATTATCTCGTGCCTCTCTGCCCGGCATGAATCCTACTTGTTCTGGTCCTATATTTTTTGACAGTAGGGGTTTCAGTCTGTTAGCTAATATTTTGGCCAAGAGTTTCAAATCTATATTCAATAGGGAGATGGGTCTATAATTTGCACATTCCGACTGGTCTTTGTCCGGCTTGGGTATTACTGCAATGTGTGCCATAAGAAAGGATTCTGAGTCATGTTCAGTCTTAGCTAGATAGTTAAATGTGGATCTAAGGGGCTTTATAAGTAAATGTGTGTAGGTTTTGTAGTACTGTGAAGTGAAACCGTCAGGTCCTGGGCTTTTCCCTGTTTTGAGGCCTTTGATTGCCTCTAAAATTTCTTCGGTGTCAATGGGTTCTTCTAGTCTCGCTGTGTCTTCCTGAGTGAGCGTGGGAATTTTGCTATCCTTAAGGAATTCAGATATCGTTTCTTGTTTTGTGGTTGTCAAATGTGGTGGCTTATGTTGTTCTGGAAGGTCATAAAGTTTTGAGTAATACTTATGAAAAAGGTCAGCTATTTCAGTAGTCTTGTATCTAGGGGTACCATCTTTGTCCCTTATGGCATGTATGTGTCCTGCCATGGTGGTATCTTTTAGTGCTTTGGCTAGTAGTTTACCACTCTTATCTCCGTGTTCGAAATAGATGCTTTTTTTTGAAGAAGAGGGCCTTTCTAATTTTAAGGTCAAGTATAGATTTGAGGGCGGCCCTACAGCGCGTCAGTTCTTCTTCTACCTTGATGGAGAGTGATTGTTTGTGTTGTGATTCCAATGTGGCTATTTGCGAGGACAATTTAGCTATTTCTTTCTCCCTCTCTTTCTTTTTCCTGGCGCCCCATCTCATAAATACTCCCCTTATCACACGTTTGTGAGCTTCCCAATTATATAGGGGATTAGTATTTGCGTCTACATTGGTTTTAAAGTATTCATTAATCGCTCCATGAATGTCATCTTTTATGGTCTGATCAGTCAAGAGTGATGCATTGAGTCTCCAACTAAAAGTGGTGCGTTTCGGAGGGTCAAAAGTCAATGAAATGGCTGTGGGTGCGTGGTCGGATAAGGAGATTATACCTATCTTAGCCCTATGTAGGGTGCACAAATCCCTTTGTGAGATCAGGATCAAGTCAATTCGTGAGTATCGTTTATGTGGAGGGGAGAAAAAGGTATAATCCCTCTCAGTGGCGTGTATAGATCTCCAGGTATCTACTAAGGATAAAGATCTTAAAAGTGATTTGATTCGTTTGAGGATCCTATACATTACAGCCGTGTGTCCCGTGGAAGTGTCTTTGAGGGGAGAGAGGGGAATATTGAAATCCCCTCCCAAGATGATACAGCCCTCGGCGAACCATTTTAGCTCGTCAATTATCTTATGACAGAATGAGATGTGGGCAGTATTTGGGAAGTATACATTGGGGAGTGTAACGGGTGAGCCTGCCCAATTGCCTTTGAGGAAGAGGAAGCGGCCCTCTGGGTCCTCAAGGAGTTGTTTGACTTCAAAGGGGGAATCTTTGTTAATCAATATAGAAACTCCTATTGTTTTGGCTAGAGGGTTTGTGGCATGGTACATTTTTGTAAACATGTTATCAGTGAATGTAGAGATATGTTTGCTCTTGAAGTGTGTTTCTTGTAAGAAGACTACAGATGGATGGGCTTTTTTAAGTTCTCTTAACAGTTTGGATCTCTTCTCAGGGATGTTAAGGCCATTGACATTGTGGGATATCAGAGTCAGAGACTTCCCTAGATGAGTATATGCCAGGTTCTAAGTTGTGTAGTTACTTATCGTGTAGTTGAGATTCCAGTACGATTTGTCTTAGAATCGAGGAGCTTGTGGTTAGAGCAGTATCTTGTTATTAGATGGGGTATGGATAGGTTAAGGAAGGGGGTAGGGGTAGTGAGAATGAAAGGGGAGTGAACAGGTAGGGGAGGTTGAGTGAGTGCTCGAGTTACACCTGATAGGTGGAGAGCAAGTAAGTCGTCTTTAACCACTTAAGCCCCGGACCATTTCGGGCCATTAGGACCAAGCCTGTTTTTGGGATTCGGCACTGCGCTGCTTTAACTGTAAATTGTGCGGACATGCAATGTTGTACCCAAATGAAATTTGCGTCCTTTTCTTCCCACAAATAGAGCTTTCTTTTAATGGTATTTGATTGCCTCTGCGATTTTTATTTTTTGCGATATAAATGGAAAAAGAACGAAAATTTTGAAAAAAAAAGATATTTTCTACTTTTTGTTATAAGAAAAATCGAATAAACTCAATTTTAGTCATACATTTAGGCCAAAATGTATTCAGCCACATGTCTTTAGTAAAAAAAATGTCAATAAGCGTATATTTATTGGTTTGCGCAAAAGTTATAGCGTTTACAAACTAGGGTACATTTTCTGAAATTTACACAGCTTTAAATTTATGACTGCCTATCTCATTTCTTGAGGTGCTAAAATGGCAGGGCAGTACAAAACCCCCCCAAATGACCCCATTTTGGAAAGTAGACACCCCAAGGAAATTGCTGAGAGGCATGTTGAGCCCATTGAATATTTTTTTTTTTTGTCCCAAGTGATTGAATAATGACAAAAAAAAAAAATTACAAAAAGTTGTCACTAAATGATATATTGCTCACACATGCCATGGTTATATGTGGAATTGCACCCCAAAATACATTCTGCTGCTTCTCCTGAGTACGGGGATACCACATGTGTGGGACTTTTTAGGAGCCTAGCCACGTACGGGACCCCGGAAACCAAGCACCGCCTTCAGGATTTCTAAGGGCGCAAATTTTTGATTTCACTCCTCACTACCTATCACAGTTTCGAAGGCCATAAAATGCCAAAATAGCACAAAACCCCCCCAAATGACCCCATTTTGGAAAGTAGACACCCCAAGCTATTTACTGAGAGGCATGTTCAGTCCATGGAATATTTAATATTTTGCCACAAGTTGCGGGAATATGACAAACTTTTTTTTTTTTGCACAAAGTTGTCACTAAATGATATATTGCTCACACATGCCATGGGCATATGTGAAATTACACCCCAAAATACATTCTGCTGCTTCTCCTGAGTACGGGGATACCACATGTGTGGGACTTATTGGGAGCCTAGCCGCGTACGGGACCCCAAAAACCAAGCACCGCCTTCAAGGTTTCTAAGGGCATAAATTTTTGATTTCACTCCTCACTACCTATCACAGTTTTGAAGACCATAAAATGCCAAGATGGCACAAAACCCCCCCAAATGACCCCATTTTGGAAAGTAGACACCCCAAGCTATTTGCTGAGAGGCATGTTGACCCCATTGAATATTTTTTTTTGTCCCAAATGATTGAATAATGACAAAAAGAAAAAAAAAATGTACAAAAAGTTGTCACTAAATGATATATTGCTCACACATGCCATGGTTATATGTGGAATTGCACCCCAAAATACATTCTGCTGCTTTTCCTGAGTACGGGGATACCACATGTGTGGGACTTTTTGGGAGCCTAGCCGCGTACAGGGCCCCAAAAACCAAGCACTGCGAACGCTGCAGTTATGTGTGTTGTGTTTGGTAAGTGACAGTGATCGATCGATACTGCACTTGGGTGGGCTGGGCTGGGCTGGGCTGGGCGGAGGGGCTAAACGCAGGCGCTAGCAGGTATCTGGGCTGATCCCGCTAACACTGCGTTTTTGGGAACCTTAAACCGCTGGGGATGCTAGTATAGATCTGATCAGATCTGATCAGATACTATACCACTAAGGGGGGTGTATGCTTTGCGCGTGGGTGTTAGCGTTACTGTCACTAACCTAACACTGCCTGGGGCGACGCAGACCCTCTCTGGCGCTAAAACCTAATTGATCTCACCCGCCGGGCGATCAGGGGGGTTAAACCTTTATTGGGTTATATACGGCGGGTGCCCTGATGCTATAAAAAGCAAACTAATCAACCAGCGTCACCCGTAACCTTTATATGGTGATCACTGGTGAAAGGGTTAACTAGGGGCAATCAGGGGGTTAAAATCTTTATTAGGTTAAATATGGGGGTACCTGACACTATATAAAAACCTGACGGGTAACCTAAATAACTAAATAACTTACTGGCTAACCAGTGACACCAGTGACGCTTATACGGCGATCACTGGTGAAAGGGTTAACTCTAGGGGCAATCAGGGGGTTAAAATAATATATGGGGGTACCTGACACTAATAAAAACCTGCGGCGAACCTAAAAAAAAAATAACTGCCTATCTAAAACACCAGCGACACGAATACAGCGATCGGAAAAACAATCGCTTAGTGACGCTGAAGTTAGGGGGTGAAAGGGTTACCTGGGGGGTGATCAAGGGGTTAAACCTTTATTAGGGGGGGTTAGGGGGCTACCCTGGACCTAAAGGGGCCTAATCCTAACTGCCCTGCAACTTTTTACAATCACAGATGACACTAAATGCAGTGATCAGTAAAATAAATGATCACTGCAATCAGTGACACTGTGATTGGGGGCTTTGGGGTGACCTGGGGGGTGATCTGGGGGTGACTGGGGGGTGATTTGTGTGCCTATGTGTACCTACGTGTCAGTGGACTGTTAGTGCACTAACCTGCTTCCTCTCTGCTCGGCGCCGGGAACGGAAAGACCGCGGCGAGGGAGATGACATCACTTCCTCCAGCCTTGTTTACATCACATGGCGGAGGAAGCATTTTCATTGGCCGGGAGCGATCGCGAGGGGGGGGGCGGAATCGAGCGGCCCCCCCCTCATGCCTGATCGCTCCCGAACACTTAACGGCCGCTCACTGCAGTGAAGGGGGGTCCGGATGGACCCCCCAACTGCACAAAGGCGATCACGTAGATCTACGTGATTCTGCCTGTCCGTGCCATTCTGCCGACGTAAATCGGCGGTGGGCGGTCGTTAAGTGGTTAAAACGAGACAACGGTGTCAACTCTGAGGGATATGTGGGAGGCGCAGTGGAACAAATTTGGTAGTGGGATGGTGATTACCAAAAATGTATCACTAGAGTGTGTTGCGTGTGAGGTTATATCTCCTAGAGAATGGGGACAAAACTGGGAGACCTGTGGGGAAGCGAGCATCATAGAATTGTGATATAAACTTAAACCGTTAACTTGAACACATTAACAACATTCAAGGGAGGAGAGAGGAAAAAAGACCCAAGAAAAAAAAAAAAAGGACCCCAAAAGGGGGGTCTGAGGAGACGGGTCCACACAAATCTACCAGATTATCTGGAATAAATCTTGTCTTACGTGAAATGCATTATGAGACTCTGTAGGCATTTGTAGCATATGGAAGCCCCGTCCCCTCATCCCACATTGCACCATGTAGGACATACAGGGAGGAAGTCCTACAGATCCAGATAAATGCTTGTGTGGGTTGGCACAGAGTGGATAACAATGGTCACATATACAAGACCATCACCTACCAAAAATCGGTGATCTCAGGTAAGTGGTTGCATATTGATAAGTTACAGTTAGTCCGGTTTGAGAAAAAGTCTATCTCCACCGTTACCTACCGGTACATGTGAGGGCATTCAGTGTCCAGGTGACAGAGCAAATGTAATTTTCGTTCTCCCTCGTTCGTCTAGGGAGTACTCTCATTACACCATTAATGTGGTTAGTTTATATACTCACGGATCTAATTGATGTAAAGGGCAGATGAGGGCATTCTTTTCTATCCAACAGGCCCTTAAAGGCTACAAGAAGAGTCACTCCATTCCAGATGATAGGAGACCTATTTCAATTCAGTTATTAAAAAAGTTGTGTGTCATGACACGGTTAGTGTGCTCATCGAAGTTTGAGGCGGTGCTATTTAACGCTGCGTTTGTATTGCCCTTTTTTGCTGCTCTCAGAATATCAGAACTGTTGCCAAAAACACAAAAAGGGAGTGTCAGGTTTGATAAATCATCATGTGATCGTCTCTGAGGCAGGAATGAGATTGCTCATTCCTGTCTCTTAAGACGGATAGGTCAGGTAAAGGTAGTTGGCTATCCCTAAGTAAATGTGGGGATGTTGAGAGATGCCCTGTCAGATCTGTAGTAGATTACCTTGACATCAGGCCTTTACAGGAAGGTCATTTTTTGATCCACTCGGATGGGCCCCTGTCAGGAAGGGCACACCAGAAATGTCAATGGCGATATCGGCGCATCTTCGCACATGCGCAGTAGTGGCGCATCGGCGCACGCTGATGTGCGCATGCGCGATACCGGTGCGCGCGCGGGCACGCGCGGGAGCGCGCGGCGGCGGCTCATGGCGCCAGATGGGGCTATTTAAAGGGGCTGATGGCTGGGCTCTGTGCTGTTCGGTCTACAGCGTTACCTGAGACCTCTGACCCCTGCTTACCTGAATCCTGCTCCAGCTGACCCTTCCTGGCTTGTTTGACCATTCTTGCTGATCTGCCTGTACCTGACCCCCGGCCTGTGTTGACTACGTTCCTGCCTGCTCCTTCTGCTACCTTGTTGCCTGCCCGTTGCCGAACCTGCCTGTACCTGAGACCTGCCAGCTGCCTAAACCTGCTCATACCTGATCCTGCTCCAGTACTTACCTGTACCTGAGACCTGCCAGCTGCCTAAACCTGCTCATACCCGATCCTGCTCCAGTACTTACCTGTACCTGAGACCTGCCAGCTGCCTAAACCTGCTCATACCTGATCCTGCTCCAGTACTTACCTGTACCTGAGACCTGCCAGCTGCCTGAACCTGCTCATACCTGATCCCGCTCCAGTACTTACCTGCTTGGGACTGGTGTACCCACGCTTCCAGCCCATCTGACCGCACCCGCCTGAGCTCCAGTTGTTAGGCTGTCAGCTGTTTCCGGATCCATTCCAGTCTCCGTCCCAGTTCCGGTCCAGCGCACCACCGGCGACTTTACCAGGCTCTCGTGCGACTCTGCACTCCTGCGCCTCCTGTCTTCACTACCAGGGGCCTCGAGTGAGAGGTGTAAGGGAGGCCTCCCTCTGCATAATCAGACTCTTCCACCAGGTACGTGACAGTACCGAAGAGCCAGGTCAGAGTCTGTGCAGGGAGCCTCTTCCATGGAGGGTTTCCGCTTACACCTCAAAGACCTCACCCAGACTGTTGAAATCGCACAAGATGCATATATCCGACTGGAAGAAAGCATCCAGGATCTTTCCTCACCTACCTCGGCCCCGCAAGGAGCTACTTCAGCAATAGCAACGTTACCTCCAGAAACCGGGGTTCCTGCGCCTGAAAGATTCACCGGTGATCACCGACTACGAGGGCAGAAGTCAGAGAGACCTATGAGGTCATCCTGTCCAGCCTGGAAATTAGCCCGAGCCTCTAACATCAGCAGCCTGACATCTTCTACCACTGCTGCACCCACATCTGATGTCCCTGAACCCAGGCAACTCGGAGTGCCCCGTCCCTCACTTTCCCCTGAGGAACGTCAACGCCGACAACACGAAAACCTCTGCCTGTATTGTGGGAGACCCGGGCATTACGTGAGGTCATGTCCAGCCAAGATCCGCAAGGGTCGAATTATCTTCTCTGCCAGCACGCCCATCCTGCCAACCCACCTGGCTCTCCCCATTGTATTACAGCTTCCGGGAAGAAGTATTCCTGTCTCCGCTATAATAGACTCCGGTGCCTGTAGCTGCTTTATGGACTTGTCTTTTATTGCAAAACATCAGATCCCTTTGCAACCTAGGGCCCAGGGACTTTCAGTACATCTGGCCGACGGGTCTGCTATCAAATCCGGACTAGTGACTCAGCAGACTATACCCTTGCCTGTCATTATTGCCGATAGTCACAAGGAATTGTTACGCCTGGATGCCATCGCCTCCCCGCTGTTCCCCATAATCCTTGGCATGCCATGGCTCCAAGCACATAACCCTCTTATCAACTGGGTCGGAGGGGAGGTTAAGTTTCACTCTTCCTACTGCCTCCAACACTGCTTGCCGAAATTCTCTTCTGATCCGCCATCCTTGTTATGCTTGGACTCTGATGTTGAAACACGCTTATCTGTACCAGTTGCATACCATGACTTTTTAGATGTCTTTAGCAAGAAAGGAGCTGAAACTCTCCCTCCACATCGGCCATATGACTGCCCGATTGATCTCATCCCGGGTGTTGAAGTCCCTTTTGGAAGGATTTTTCCTCTGTCAGAATTGGAGCTTGTCGCCCTAAAAGATTATATAGACGAAAATCTAAAGAAGGGCTTCATCCGCCCCTCCACTTCTCCAGCAGGAGCGGGTATCTTCTTTGTGGAGAAGAAAGATCGTTCCCTTCGCCCATGTATAGATTATCGTGAACTCAATAAAGTTACGGTCAAGAACCGTTATCCCCTGCCCTTGGTACCCGAATTGTTCCAGAGGTTGGGAGCAGCAACCATATTTACAAAACTGGATCTCCGAGGGGCATATAATCTGGTACGGATACGGGAGGGAGACGAGTGGAAGACGGCTTTTCGCTCCCGATTCGGACATTTTGAATATTTGGTGATGCCGTTCGGCCTATGCAATGCCCCAGCAACATTCCAGCACTTTATCAACGATATTTTCCGCGATTTCCTAGACCTGTTCGTTGTAGCATACCTGGACGACATCTTAATTTTCTCTGCTTCCCTTGATGACCACCGCAGACATGTTAAAAATGTATTGAGCAGACTGCGACAGCACGGGCTATACGCCAAGCCGGAGAAGTGCGAGTTCGAGCGACAAAGCATTACTTTTTTGGGACTAATCCTCTCCACCGAAGGTGTCAAGATGGACCCACAAAAGGTCACTGCCATCTTAGACTAGCCAGCCCCAGTGGACAAAAAGGGCATCCAACGCTTTGTCGGGTTCTCGAACTTCTACCGAAAATTCATGAGGGGATTTTCAGCCATCATATCACCAATCACACAACTGACCAAACAAGGCATCCATTTCCAGTGGTCTCCTGAAGCTCAAAATGCTTTCGAGTCTCTGAAGAAACTATTTACTTCCGCACCGTTTCTGAAGCACCCTGACCCAACATTGCCCTATGTATTGGAAGTAGACGCGTCAGAAACGGCAGTCGGAGCAGTACTATCCCAAAGGCGGGGACCCAAGGCTTTGTTACACCCAGTCGCCTTTTTCTCCCGCAAACTATCTAACTCTGAAAGGAATTATGATGTCGGAGATAGAGAACTTCTGGCCATTAAAAATGCATTGGAAGAGTGGAGGTACCTTTTAGAAGGAGCAGCGCACCCGATCCTAATCTATACGGATCATAAGAACCTGGAGTATCTGAGGACTGCCAAGAGACTCAAACCACGTCAGGCTAGATGGGCACTCTTCTTTTCCAGGTTCTGTTTTCATCTCACGTACAGGCCAGGATCTAAAAACACCAAACCTGATGCACTCTCTCGGATGTTCTGTGTTACCAGGGAATCCGCACCGCCCGACACTATCCTGTCCTCTGAGAACTTCCTGCTACTTCAGGGAGACCTGCTCTCTCAAATTAAACAGGCTTCTGTAAATGCCCCTTCATCTCTGGGAATAACGTTGCAGGCCAGAGATGATCTACTTTGGCACAAGGACAAAATATTCATACCAGAAAACCTACGTGTCTCTGTTTTGGGATTATGTCATGACCACAAATTAGCCGGACACTTCGGTGTCCGTAAAACTGCTGAACTTGTGCAACGCACATTCTGGTGGCCTCAAGTGGAAAAAGACTGCAAGGGCTATGTAGAGTCCTGTGCCACTTGCACACGAAATAAGAACAGCAAAACCAAAGCATGGGGCTTGTTGAAGCCGCTATCAGTCCCGAAGAGACCCTGGAAGAATATCTTGATCGATTTTATCATGGAACTTCCTCCATCTGACGGGTTCTCCACCATCTTTGTGTTGGTGGACCGATTATCCAAAATGGCCCACTTCCTACCCATGAAAGGCACACCATCGGCCCCGGAAACAGCCCAAATTTTTGTGAAAGAAGTTGTTAGGCTTCACGGAGTTCCAGCAAACATCGTGTCAGACCGGGGGGTACAATTCACCTCAAGGTTCTGGAGGTCTTTATGTGAAACCTTGGGAATCGAGTTATCATTTTCTTCCGCATACCACCCCCAAACGAATGGGCAAACGGAAAGAACCAATCAAACTCTGGAACAATACTTACGGTGCTTCTCCTCATACTCACAAGATGATTGGGCCGCACTACTTCCGTTAGCGGAATTCGCTTATAACAACTCCATCCACTCTGCCACAAAACAGTCTCCATTCTTTGCCAATTACGGATTCAACCCATCATTTCTGACCAGTACCTTCCCGGAGAGTTCTGTACCTGTCGTTCTTGAAACCATAAATTTCTTTGATACCAACAACAAACTTCTACAGACAACTATGACTAAAGCTCAAGAATATAACAAACAG
This sequence comes from Rana muscosa, assembly GCA_029206835.1. Taxonomy (NCBI): domain Eukaryota; kingdom Metazoa; phylum Chordata; class Amphibia; order Anura; family Ranidae; genus Rana; species Rana muscosa. Next base: position 50,707,714 of record CM055122.1, read on the forward strand.
GCCTTTGATAAGAAGAGGCGGGGAGAATTAATACTGGAACCTGGTGATCGGGTTTGGCTATCCACTACAAATCTAAAACTAATGTGCCCCTCTAAGAAGTTGGGCCCTAAATTTATGGGACCCTTCCCGATAAAAAGAAGGATCAACGACGTGTCTTTCGAGCTGGAACTGCCAGATTCCTTCAAAATACATCCTGTCTTTCACGTGGCTTTACTAAAACCTGTCACCCCTGATCCATTCCCTGACCGGGATACAGGCCCACCCGAACCAATATTAGTTAATGGGACAGAGGAATTCGAAGTCGAAGCAATCCTGGACTGTAGGAAAAAGAGAAATCAGATCCAGTATCTCGTCAAATGGAAAGGTTATGGCCCAGAGGAGAATTCGTGGGAACCCGAGGACGATGTCCATGCTGAAAGACTTATTCAGGCATTCAAGAGATCCCATCCTTTGAAGCTCGCCCGGTTGGGCATCCGGAGGCTGCCCATTGGGAGGGGGCAATGTCAGGAAGGGCACACCAGAAATGTCAATGGCGATATCGGCGCATCTTCGCGCATGCGCGGTAGTGGCGCATCGGCGCACGCTGATGTGCGCATGCGCGATAGCGGTGCGCACGCGGGCACGCGCGGGAGCGCGCGGCGGCGGCTCATGGCGCCAGATGGGGCTATTTAAAGGGGCTGATGGCTGGGCTCTGTGCTGTTCGGTCTACAGCGTTAACTGAGACCTCTGACCCCTGCTTACCTGAATCCTGCTCCAGCTGACCCTTCCTGGCTTGTTTGACCATTCTTGCTGATCTGCCTGTACCTGACCCCCGGCCTGTGTTGACTACGTTCCTGCCTGCTCCTTCTGCTACCTTGTTGCCTGCCCATTGCCGAACCTGCCTGTACCTGAGACCTGCCAGCTGCCTAAACCTGCTCATACCTGATCCTGCTCCAGTACTTACCTGTACCTGAGACCTGCCAGCTGCCTAAACCTGCTCATACCCGATCCTGCTCCAGTACTTACCTGTACCTGAGACCTGCCAGCTGCCTAAACCTGCTCATACCTGATCCTGCTCCAGTACTTACCTGTACCTGAGACCTGCCAGCTGCCTGAACCTGCTCATACCTGATCCCGCTCCAGCACTTACCTGCTTGGGACTGGTGTACCCACGCTTCCAGCCCATCTGACCGCACCCGCCTGAGCTCCAGTTGTCAGCTGTTTCCGGATCCATTCCAGTCTCCGTCCCAGTTCCGGTCCAGCGCACCACCAGCGACTTTACCAGGCTCTCGTGCGACTCTGCACTCCTGCGCCTCCTGTCTTCACTACCAGGGGCCTCGAGTGAGAGGTGTAAGGGAGGCCTCCCTCTGCATAATCAGACTCTTCCACCAGGTACGTGACAGCCCCCTATGACACAATATCAGTTCAATTTCATTTTGCATGAGAAAGTTGGATTTACATGATTTTAAGTTCACATCTCATTCTTTCAGGATCAGGGCAGCTACGGAGGCTGCTAGGATGGGTTTGAATGATTCAATTATCAAAAGGTTGGGTAGGTGGGAGTCTTAGCGTTTTCAGATTCATGTCAGACCTGATCTTTTTCTTTAATTCCAGGCAATAGAAGATATACTGTATTTATTGGCGTATAACACTCACTTTTTAACCCTGAAAATAGAGGGTAAACTGTGCCTGCGTGTTATACGCAGGGGGCTGTGGAAAGTTTTTTTCCTGAAACTTCCCTCTTAAAGTTAGGGTGCGTGTTATACGCCTGTGCGTGTTATACGCCGATAAATACGGTATTTGGATCCTGGGCCACTCTTTTGTTTACTGGGCCAATAAAAGAGCCATGAAGCGCTGCTATTCATCCAATTTGTCTATGGATACGGAAAAAGTAAAAATATTCTGGAGAGGAATTAGAGGTCTACAATGGGCTAATTTGTTTTTCTATCTTTCCAGGTTGCTAGAGTTATGGACGACTCCTGATGTGTTGATTGTGCACCTGGAGGGTAACGACATGGGTAAATTAAGAACTCTGGATCTTATGTTCATGATGAGAAGGGACTTAAATAGATTCAAGTTAGCATTCCCGAATACCAGAATTATATTTTCAGAGTTAGTCCCATGCCTAATTTGGCTGCAAGAAGCTCAGTTTAGAAATTTTGAGAAGATCAGGAAACGGGTGAACAAGCATGTGGAGAAATTTATGCCTTCCATTGGAGGCTTTTCTTATAGGCATAGGGAGTTGGAGGGTGGTTTTGAAGGTTTATATAGATTAGATGGGGTTCACCTGTCAGAAATAGAATTAGACATCTTTAATGTTGGATTACAAAACTGCATTGAATTGGTCGTGGTTGTGGGGTAGGCCAGGTTTGAAATTTCAAACCCGGCGTGTGGGGACTTTGGTTTAAAATTATTGTGTATGCTCAAGTCCTTTAAGACTGAGCTGTTTTAAGTTTATTGTTGAGATTGATGGATTTTATGAATTAATAAAGTTATCATAATACTATTATTATTTATTGATCTGAATATACAAATAAAAGTGCTGCGGACAATCTTTGACAAATAAGTAGTTTGTGTTTATTTAAATAGGTATTATAAGTTTGGTATTTGGGGAGGGTAGGTGCGGCCTGCATTCCCATGAATCCACTCTTCCTTAGACTAAAGCCTCGTACACACGGCCGAGAATCCCGTCGTAAAAAAAAATGTTGGTTTTCTCAACGAGATTCTTGTCAAGCTTGACGAGATTCTTGTCAAGCTTTCCTTGCATACACACTGCCAATTAAAAATCTCGTTGTTGTAAAGCGCAGTGACGTACAACACGTACAACGGCAGCAAAAAGGGGAAGTTCGATTACAATGGCGCCACCCCTTGGGCTGCTTTTGCTGATCTCGTGTTACCGCGTGTTAGTAAAAGTTTGGGGAGAGACGATTCACGCTTTTCAGTCTTCGTGTTTTCAGTTCGTTACAGCGTGACGAATGTGCTATCTCCATTATGAATGCTAGTTTTACAATAAGGAGTGCTCCCGTCTCATACTTGATTCTGAGAATGCGCGTTTTTTTAAGACTCGGAAAAGCATACACACGACTGGTTTTCTCGTCGGGAAACAGGCCGACGAGAATCCCGACGAGAAAAACGAGAATCCTGACGAGAAAATAGAGAGCAGGTTCTCTATTTTTATCGTCGAGATTCCCAGCAGTTTTCTCGACAAGAAACCATACACACGAACGGTTTTCTCGGCAAGAAAGCTCTCCCAGCAGTTTTCTTGTTGTTTCTTGCCGAGAAAACCGGTCGTGTGCACGAGGCTTTAGCCTGCTGTGTTGTAAGTCTTTTTCTTGTTCTGCCCTCACAATGTGTTTGAAGTACAAGGCTTGGCAGACAGCTAACAACTTTCCAATAAAGTAGTGAGTGTACAGCTTGTATAACAGTATAAATTTCCTGTCCCCTCACAACTATTAATGTCTGAACCACTGGCAACAAAAGTGAGTACACCCCTAACTGAAAATGTCCAAATTGGGCCCAAAGTGTCAATATTTTGTGTGGCCATTTTCCAGCACTGCCTTAACACTCTTGGGCATGGAGTTCACCAGAGCTTCACAGGTTGCCACTGGAGTCCTCTTCCACTCCTCCATGATGACATCACGGAGCTGGTGGATGTTAGAGAACTTGCGCTCCCCCACCTTCCATCTGAGGATTCCCCACAGATGCTGAATAAGGTTCTTATAGCCTAGGCCATCTTTATGTAGAGCAACAATTCTTTTTTCAGATCCTCAGAGAGTTCTTTGCCATGAGGTGCCATGTTGAACCTCCAGTGACCAGTATGATAAAGTGAGAGCGATGACACCAAATTTAACACACCTGCTCCCCATTCACACCAGAGACCTTGTAACACTAATGAGTCACACGACACTGGGGAGGGAAAATGGCTAATTAGGCCCAATTCGGACATTTTCACTTAGGGGTGTACTCACTTTTGTTGCCAGCAGTTTAGACATTAATGGCTGTGTGTGTTATTTTGAGGGGACAGCAAATTTACACTGTTATATAAGCTGTACACTCATTACTTTACATTGTAGCAAAGTGTCATTTCTTCAGTGTTGTCACATGAAAAGATAGAATAAAATATTTACAAAAATGTGAGGGGTGCACTCACTTTTGTGAGATACTGTACATGTATAGTGCCAAGACCGGTCCTCTTTATTATCCTATATACGTGTATAGTGCCATTTCAGGTCCTCTTTATTCTCCTTTATACATGTATAGAGCCATGACATGTACTCCTATATACAGGTATAGTGCAATAATGTCACGATGATATCATGATGATATAGACATCAATGGTCCCAAAAATGTGTCAAAAGTGTCCGATCTGTCCACCGCAATTTCGCAGTTCTGCTAAAAATCGCAGATCGCTGCAATTACTAGTAAAAAATATTAGTAAAAATTCCATAAATCTATCCCCTATTTTGTAGATGCTATAATTTGTGCAAACTAATCAATGTACACTAATTGCATTTTTTTTAACCAAAAGTATGTAAAAGAATATATATTGGCCTAAACCAGTGATGGCGAACCTATGGCACGGGTGCCACAGCCAAGCCATCTCTGTCGGCATGCCAGGGGAATCCCTCAGCCAGACAGTCACTTGCACTGACGTGCAGGCACGGAGGAGCGGGCTCCCTTTCTTGTATCAGTGCCAGTGACGTTGGCAGCCCCCTGCTCCAGGATGACATTGGTTCAGTCTGTCCTTATAATCAGAGGGGGAGGGGCGCTGATCGGAGCAGATTATCCATGAGGAGAGGTGCAGTGGCTGCTAGCTGACCTCCCGGTGGCTGGGAAATCGAGGAGCAGCTGGATGGCGGGGATATCGAGGAGCGACTGGAAGGCAGTGATATCGAGGACTATCTCAAGAGCTCAATGGGTTCACCTCAACATAACCATTAAATACTACACCTTTACTCTTTTTTTCCAAAATGGTTTAGATAAGAGGATTACAGAGGATTTTAGATGTTTTATATTATAGTTTATAGTTTTATCATTCTAATTATAATCGGGCACAGATATAGTATACACTGGGGGAGGATTTGAATTGAAAGTGCAAAATAGAAGGTTATTAGGGATGAGCCGAACACCCCCGGGTTCGGTTTGCATCAGAACCCGCGAACGGACCGAAAGTTCGCACGAACGTTAGAACCCTATTAAATACAATGGATGCGAACGTTCGAAATCTAAAGTGCTAATTATAACGACTAATATGCATGTTATTGTCCTAAAAAGGGTTTGGGAACCCGGGTTCTGCACCAGGGGACATGTATCAATGCAAAACGAAGTTTTAAAAACGGCCGTTTTTCGGGAGCAGTCATTTTAATGATGCATAAAGTGAAAAAAAAAAGTCAAATATTCCTTTAACTATCGTACCTGGGGGGTGTCTAAAGTATGCCTGTGAAGTGGCACGTGTTTCCCGTGTTTAGAACTGTCCCTGCACAAAATTACATTTTCTAAAGGAAAAAAAGGCATTTAAAACTGCTTGCAGCTTTAATGTAATGTCTGGTCCCGGTAATATGGGTGAAAATCTTTGAGAAAAATGGCATAGCTACCCCATCACCCCCCCCCCCCCTACCCCATCACCCAGCCCATTACCAGCCCCTTTGGGTCTTGTATGGATATTAAGGGGAACCCTGCACACAAAATAAAAAAGGCCCTATATACTCTGAACAGCAGTATACAGGCGGTGCAAACAAGACAGGGACTGTAGGTTTGTTCTTAAGTAGAATCTGTTTGTAATTTTGAACAGGTACATTTTTTAAGTGTAGCTCCAGCCAAAAAATCTATTTTTAAGCTTTTTGGAAAACATTGGGAAGGGTTATCACCCCTGTAACATTTGTTTTGCTGTCTGTGCCCCTGTTCAGAACATTTCACCTCACTTTCCGTCCCAATGACAACTGTTTTTGAAAAGTGGGGTTTTTATTGCAACAAGGATTGGTGATAAAGCATCAGTAGAGAGGAGACACCTTTTTCCCATATTAACTCTTACAGGAGAGAATTTCCCTTCCTAGGGGTAGATTTCCTCTCACTTCCTGATGTCTCCTTCCGTTTGCAAGTAGGAGTCGTTTGTAAGTTGGATGTTTGAAAGTAGGGGCCTGCCGTATATACTCTGCAGAAATTTGCCCCTTAGGTGTCACAGTTACTCTTGGTGGGCGCTGGAACGCCCTGCTGTGACCTATTATATCAGGAATTGTATTTACATGCCATTGTTGAACAGTGGTAGGAAAAATTGGGCCTTTGGTGGTAGTGCTGGTGCCACAACACTGTAAGCCCTCACAGTTACTCTTGGTGGGCGCATGAATGGGCCCTGCTGTGAATTATTAGATCAAGAATTGTAATTGCATGCCCCTGTTGAACAGGGGCTGAAAAATTGGGCCAATGGTGGTGGTGTTGCCACAACACTGTAAGGCCTCACAGTTACTCTTGGTGAGTGCAGGAATGGGTCCTGCTGTGAATTATTAGATCAAGAATTGTAATTACATGCCCCTGTTGAACAGGGGCAGAAAAATTGGGCCTTAGGCACTGGTGCCACAACACTGCAACCCCTCACAGATACTGTACTTGGAGCACAGCAATGAGCCCTGTTGCAAAGTATTGCATCAAAAATTTTTATTACACGCCCCTGTTGAACAGGGGCAGAAAAATTGGGCCTTAGGCACTGGTGCCACAACACTGCAACCCCTCACAGATACTGTACTTGGAGCACAGCAATGAGCCCTGTTGCAAAGTATTGCATCAAAAATTGTAATTACACGCCCCTGTTAAACAGGGGCTGAAAAATTGGGCCTTAGGCACTGGTGCTGGTGCCACGACTCTGCAACCTCTCCCAGATACTCTAGTTGGAGTGCAGGAATGAGCCCTGCTGCAAAGCATTGCATAAAAAATTGTAATTACATGCCCCTGTTAAACAGGGGCTGAAAAATTGGGCCTTAGCCACTGGTGGCGGCATCCAGAAACAAAAATGTTCTTCCAAGCTATCATCAGGAATCGGATCATTGAGGAGGAGGAGGATAGTCAGTCAACATAACAGGACAGTCACTCAGCATCAGCATCAGTCTTGAAGGGATGTGACATTTGAAAATAAATTATTCTGGTATATCAGCTTCAGGTGCTTGGTAGCTGGTGGTGATCCAAGACTGGTTCATCTTTATGAAGGTCAGTCGATCAACCGAGTCGGTGGACAGGCGCACCCTGTGATCCGTGACAAATCCTCCAGCAGCACTGAATGTGCGTTCTGAAAGAACGCTGGATGCAGGACAGGCCAGTAGCTCAATTGCATACTGTGCAAGCTCTGGCCAGTGATCCATCCTCAAGACCCAGTAAGCCAGAGGATTTTCGGTGGGGAAGGTGTCCAAGTCTGACCTTGCCCCTAGGTATTCCTGCACCATGTATATCAGACGCTGGCGATGGTTGCTGGAACCGATCATACCTTGGGGCTGCGGACTAAAGAATTGTCTGAACGCATCGGTCAGACGGCCACCTTCCCCACCGCTCCTTCTTTGACTGACCGAAGCCTCAGCAGCTCGTTGTCCAGGACCAGGAGTTTGTAACCTCCCAGTCTCTGGGAACGCGTTGCACAGACTTTTCTGCAAGGCCTCCCGGAGTTGTCTCATCCTCTGCTCCCTCTGCGATGGTAAGATAAGGTCCGCAACCTTACCCTTGTACCGTGGATCAAGGAGAGTGGCCAGCCAGTAATGGTCCCTCTCCTTGATCCGAAGAATACGAGGATCCTTCCGCAGACTTTGCAGGATCAGGGAGGCCTTGCAGCGTAGGTTAGCTGAGGCATTCGGTCCGGAGTCCTCTGGGTCACTAAGGACGACATGATCCGCAGCCACCTCCTCCCAGCCACGTACAAGTCCACGGGTTTCTTGGGACTGTAAATCATCCCTAAAAGACTGCTGATGATGATGCTGAGTGCCAGGCTCCACCTACATGCTGACACAATCCTCCTCCTCCTCTTCCTGTGTGATGGGTGGGACAGAAGGAACACTGTCTGGGTAAAGGGGGCCTTGAGAGGCAAGGAAGTCCTCCTCTTCCTGCCTCTGTTCTGCCTCAAGTGCCCTGTCCATTATTCCATGCAGCGTATGTTCCAACAGGTGGACAAGAGGTACAGTGTCACTGATGCATGCACTGTCACTGCTCACCATCCTCGTGGCCTCCTCAAATGGTGCCAGGACAGTGCATGCATCCCTGATCATGCCCCACTGGCGTGGTGAAAAAAACCCGAGCTCCCCTGACCCTGTCCTGGTGCCGTAGTCGCACAGGTACTCATTGATGGCCCTCTGCTGCGTGTGCAGCCGCTGCAGCATGGCCAACGTTGAGTTCCACCTGGTGGGCATGTCACATATAAGGCGGTTCTTGGGCAGGTTCAACTCCTTTTGCTGCTCAGCCAGCCGAGCACTGGCATTATATGATCTGCGGAAATGCACACAGACTTTCCTGGTCTGTCTCAGGACATCCTGTAAGCCCGGGTACCTGCCCAAGAACCGCTGCACCACTAGGTTAAGGACGTGAGCCACACAGGGCACATGGGTTAGTTGTCCCTGTCGGAGGGCGGAGAGGAGGTTGGTGCCATTGTCGCAAACCACCATTCCTGGCTTAAGCTGGCGTGGCGTCAACCACCTCTTGGCCTGCCCCTGCAGAGCTGACAGAACCTCTGCCCCAGTGTGGCTCCTGTCCCCCAAACACACCAGCGCAAGCACGGCATGGCATCTTTTTGCCTGCGTACTTGCGTAGCCCCTTGAACGCCTACGGAGCACCACTGGTTCCGAGGACAAAGCACAGGAAGAGGCCATGGAGGAAGAAGAAGAGGAGGGAGTGGAGGAGAGAGGTGTGTCACAACCATTAGTAGCATTTTGGAGGCGTGGCGGCGGAACAACCTCCAACACTACTGCACCTTGTCCTGCATCCTTCCCAGGTGCCAAAAGAGTGACCCAATGGGCCGTGAAAGAAAGGTAATGTCCCTGTCTATGCCTGCTGGACCATGAGTCAGTGGTAATATGCACTTTACCGCTGACCGCCCTGTCCAGCGAGGCATGGACATTGCCTTCCACATGCCGGTAGAGAGCCGGAATCGCCCTCCGTGAGAAAAAGTGGCGTTTGGGAACCTGCCACTGAGGAACCGCACATTGCACAAACTCACGGAAGGGGGCCGAGTCTACCAACTGAAAAGGCAGCAGTTGAAGTGCTAGCAATTTAGCCAAGCTAGCATTCAACCGCTGGGCATGTGGATGGCTGGGAGTGAACTTCTTTCAACGGTCCAGCAGCTGGGGCAGGGAAATTTGCCTGCTAGAATCGGACGTTGTTGTACTGCTAGCAGAGTGCCCGCAAGTACTTGGCTATGACACACCTAATTCTACACCTTCATTCCTCTCAGAGCAGGTTTCAGAGAGGACTGAAGGTATAGTGGGGTTGGAGATCCCAGCTGATGCGGAGCAAGGAGAGGTCCGCTTTGTTCTTTGGTGTGGGTCTTTAAGATAGGCTTGCCAACAAGCTGCATGGCAGGTCAACATATGTCTGGTCAAGCATGTGGTGCCCAAGCGGCTGATGTTTTGGCCACGCGAGATACGCTTGAGACATATGTTGCAAACAGCAGCAGTGCGATCTGATGCACTTGACTCAAAAAAGGCCCACACCAAAGAACTTTTGGAATAACGGGCAGAGGCAGCGCCCTGCACAGGCGGAGCTCTGCGGTGTGATTCAGTCGTTGTGCTGCCCTTACGCTGGCCCCACGAGGGCATCCTGCCTCGTTGGAGATGTGCCTTCTCCTCATCCTCCTCCTCCTCTCTCCTATCAGGCACCCACGTGGAGTCAATGACCTCATCATCCCCTCCCTCCTCATCACTGGAGCCAATCTGGCAGTATGCTGCAGCTGCTGGAACATGACTGCCAGATTTCTGTCCTTCTTGAGCATCCACTCTCTCTGCTCTCACGCTACTGCCTTCCTCTAGCTGGGTATCATCATCAGACCCTTCGAAACGCTGGGCATCCTCCTGGAGCATGTACCCAACACTGTGCTCAAACAGTTCGGGGGACTCCACAGGAGGACACGGTGGGTCTAGGGAAGGAGTGACTGATGATGACATAGATACGAGGGAAGAGGACGCTTTGGCAGCTGCTTTGCCAGAACCCTGAGCCTGGGTGAGAGAGGATGAGGAGGATGAGGAGGGCTTGGTCATCCACTCTACCAAGTCTTCGGCATGATGCGGCTCAACACGTCCAGCTGCCGAAAATAAGGACAAGCGTGTCCCATGGCCACGTGCTGATGACAATGCTCCGCGTCCACGACCAGCACTGTTGTCTCTAGAAACAGAGCCTGCTTGCCCTCTTTTATTGGCTCCTGACTGTCTGCCTCTCCTTGTTTGCCTTCCAGACATTCTAAAGGCCTGCAGGGAGATGGGAAAACCAGCAATAAGGGGTAGCTTCAGGTGTATAATGTGCAGGAGGCACACTACACCTGCTGTAAGTGCTACAGATGCCTGCCTGTGTTACTCAACAGGAAATCACAGCAATAAGGGCTAGCTTCAGGTGTATATTTTGCAAGAAGCACAATACGCCCGCTGTAAGTGCTGCAGATGCCTGCCTGTGTTACTCAACAGGAAATCACAGCAATAAGGGCTAGCTTCAGGTGTATATTTTGCAAGAAGCACAATATGCCCGCTGTAAGTGCTGCAGATGCCTGCCTGTGTTACTCAAACAGGAAATCACAACAATAAGGGCTAGCTTCAGGTGTATATTTTGCAAGAAGCACAATACGCCTGCTGTAAGTGCTGCAGATGCCTGCCTGTGTTACTCAAACAGGAAATCACAGCAATAAGGGCTAGCTTCAGGTGTATTTTTTGCAAGAAGCACAATACGCCCGCTGTAAGTGCTGCAGATGCCTGTTAGCGTAACACAAAGAAAAAAAACTACGAGCAATAAGGGGTAGCTTCAGGTGCATAATGTGCAGGAGGCACACTACGCCTGCTGTAAGTGCAGCAGATGCCTGCCTGTGTTACTCAAACAGGAAATCACAGCAATAAGGGCTAGCTTCAGGTGTATATTTTGCAAGAAGCACAATACGCCCGCTGTAAGTGCTGCAGATGCCTGCCTGTGTTACTCAACAGGAAATCACAGCAATAAGGGCTAGCTTCAGGTGTATATTTTGCAAAAAGCACAATACGCCCGCTGTAAGTGCTGCAGATGCCTGCCTGTGTTACTCAAACAGGAAATCACAGCAATAAGGGCTAGCTTCAGGTGTATATTTTGCAAGAAGCACAATACGCCCACTGTAAGTGCTGCAGATGCCTGCCTGTGTTACTCAAACAGGAAATCACAGCAATAAGGGCTAGCTTCAGGTGTATATTTTGCAAGAAGCACAATACGCCTGCTGTAAGTGCTGCAGATGCCTGCCTGTGTTACTCAAACAGGAAATCACAGCAATAAGGGCTAGCTTCAGGTGTATATTTTGCAAGAAGCACAATACGCCTGCTGTAAGTGCTGCAGATGCCTGTTAGTGTAACACAAAATAAAAAAAAACTACGAGCAATAAGGGGTAGCTTCAGGTGTATAATGTGCAGAAGGCACACTACGCCTGCTGTAAGTGCTGCAGATGCCTGCCTGTGTTACTCAAACAGGAAATCACAGCAATAAGGGCTAGCTTCAGGTGTATATTTTGCAAAAAGCACAATACGCCTGCTGTAAGTGCTGCAGATGCCTGTTAGTGTAACACAAAAGAAAAAAACTATGAGCAATAAGGGGTAGCTTCAGGTGTATAATGTGCAGGAGGCACACTACGCCTGCTGTAAGTGCTGCAGATGCCTGCCTGTGTTACTCAACAGGAAATCACAGCAATAAGGGCTAGCTTCAGGTGTATATTTTGCAAGAAGCACAATACACCCGCTGTAAGTGCTGCAGATGCCTGCCTGTGTTATTCAAACAGGAAATCACAGCAATAAGGGCTAGCTTCAGGTGTATATTTTGCAAGAAGCACAAAACGCCTGCTGTAAGTGCTGCAGATGCCTGTTAGTGTAACACAAAAGAAAAAAAACTACGAGCAATAAGGGGTAGCTTCAGGTGTATAATGTGCAGGAGGCACACTACGCCTGCTGTAAGTGCTGCAGATGCCTGCCTGTGTTACTCAACAGGAAATCACAGCAATAAGGGCTAGCTTCAGGTGTATATTTTGCAAGAAGCACAATACACCCGCTGTAAGTGCTGCAGATGCCTGCCTGTGTTACTCAACAGGAAATCACAGCAATAAGGGCTAGCTTCAGGTGTATATTTTGCAAGAAGTACAATACGCCTGCTGTAAGTGCTGCAGATGCCTGCTTGTGTTACTCAAACAGGAAATCACAGCAATAAGGGCTAGCTTTAGGTGTATATTTTGCAAGAAGCACAATACGCCCGCTGTAAGTGCTGCAGATGCCTGCCTGTGTTACTCAACAGGAAATCACAGCAATAAGGGCTAGCTTCAGGTGTATATTTTGCAAGAAGCACAATACGCCCGCTGTAAGTGCTGCAGATGCCTGCCTGTGTTACTCAAACAGGAAATCACAGCAATAAGGGCTAGCTTCAGGTGTATATTTTGCAAGAAGCACAATACGCCTGCTGTAAGTGCTGCAGATGCCTGCCTGTGTTACTCAAACAGGAAATCACAGCAATAAGGGCTAGCTTCAGGTGTATATTTTGCAAGAAGCACAATACGCCTGCTGTAAGTGCTGCAGATGCCTGCCTGTGTTACTCAAACAGGAAATCACAGCAATAAGGGCTAGCTTCAAGTGTATATTTTGCAAAAAGCACAATACGCCTGCTGTAAGTGCTGCAGATGCCTGCCTGTGTTACTCAAACAGGAAATCACAGCAATAAGGGCTAGCTTCAGGTGTATATTTTGCAAGAAGCACAATACACCTGCTGTAAGTGCTGCAGATGCCTGTTAGTGTAACACAAAAGAAAAAAACTACGAGCAATAAGGGGTAGCTTCAGGTGTATAATGTGCAGGAGGCACACTACGCCTGCTGTAAGTGCTGCAGATGCCTGCCTGTGTTACTCAAACAGGAAATCACAGCAATAAGGGCTAGCTTCAGGTGTATATTTTGCAAGAAGCACAATACGCCCGCTGTAAGTGCTGCAGATGCCTGCCTGTGTTACTCAACATGAAATTACAGCAATAAGGGCTAGCTTCAGGTGTATATTTTGCAAGAAGCACAATACGCCCGCTGTAAGTGCTGCAGATGCCTGCCTGTGTTACTCAAACAGGAAATCACAGCAATAAGGGCTAGCTTCAGGTGTATATTTTGCAAGAAGCACAATACGCCTGCTGTAAGTGCTGCAGATGCCTGCCTGTGTTACTCAAACAGGAAATCACAGCAATAAGGGCTAGCTTCAGGTGTATATTTTGCAAGAAGCACAATAAGCCCGCTGTAAGTGCTGCAGATGCCTGCCTGTGTTACTCAAACAGGAAATCACAGCAATAAGGGCTAGCTTCAGGTGTATATTTTGCAGGAAGCACACTACGCCTGCTGTAGGTGCTGCAGATGCCTGTTAGTGTGACACACACGGAAAACACAGCAATAAGGGCTAGCTTCAGGTGTATGCTGTGCAGGAGGCTTAGCAAAAATATCACTGACACTGTCCCTGCCTATCCTTCTCTCTCCCCACACACAAAGTTTTAGCAGAATTCACTGACACTGTCCCTACCTATCCTGCTCTCTCCCTACACACAAGGTTTAGCAGAATATCACACTGACACTGTCCCTACACACAATTTCACTAACACTGTGCCTGCCTATCCTTCTCTCTCCCTGCACGCTGGAACACACTACACAAGGCCGCCGCGCTGGCGGCCTTTTATAGTGTGGGGCGTGTACTAAACCCCCCGAGCCTGTGGCCAATTATGGCTCTCCTCGCTGCCGGCGCTGTGATTGGCCAAGCATGCGGGGTCACAGTGCATGCTTGGCCAATCACAGCACCGGGATTTTGGGCCGTTCGCGTCACTCGAATTTGGCGCGAACGACCCAAAACTTTCGATCTTCGTTGAACGATCAAACACACGATGTTCGAGTCGAACGCATGTTCGACTCAAATGCGGAGCTCATCCCTAAAGGTTATACACAGATTTCCTCGAATGCTATACTTGGTATCATTTAAAAAAGTGTTTATTCAGGTAAAAGTCTGAAAGTATGTCCTGATACAGAACTATTTGTATCTTTCACTAACATACATTTATGATATTTTATTAGCTTTGTTATCTCTATGGATATAAGTTATATTTTTTTAATCTTTCTCATTTTAAAAATAAGGGTAATTAAAAGATTAGGTTCATGTGAAAACCTCTCCTAGTTAACGATAATATGCCTTGGAAGGACTGTTTGTCGAGATAAGGAAACACTGTTGACATCAAATATCCCAGAACAATTGGGAAATTTGTCTAGTAAATAGACCTGGAAGTAGAGAAATTCAAGTACACTGAAAGGGCTTCAATGAAATTAGACATCGTTTTTTCCCCCCTATAAACAGGACAAAAATGTAATAAAATCCCTGATCAATGTTTACAAAAACCTTCTGGTCTTATAAATGTGTATTGTGAATACACATCGTATGTTTGCCCAGGTGAAGGTGAATAAACAATCTTGTGTTGAATCTTGTCATGGATAGCTCCTCTATTGTTCACTGAAATGAAGGGCATTGGGAAAAGTCAACCGGCAAAAAGAAATGACTCATTTCAAAAGTTATCATATAAAACTTGATATAAATGGGACATTTTAGGAAAAGACTAAAAGAAATGTAAGTATCAAGACGCTTGTCCATCCAGATGTACCGTATCCAGGAATGAAATATCATGTTATCTGGAAGGACTAAAAGAGAAGTTATAATCCCATTATATATTTGGTGTATTGTATTCTTTATCATTATTGTTAAAAATATAAATGTATGTGTGTGATAATGTAGCCATACTCAAATAAGTAATTTAAGTATGCAAATTATAATTTTTTTCTTTTTCTTCTCTATGTGTATAAGCAGCGATCAAGAACTTTCCATTAAGTGCTATTCACTGTGCTGGGAGCGCGCAGGGCGTGGGCTCTCGTCACAGCTGGTTTTGCAATGTTGCACGCAAATATGCGGCCGCTCTGCACTAAGGCCCACCCCCTGAGAGGCCGCATATTTGCGTGCCGTCAGCGACAACAACTTAAAAAATTTTATTTAATTGCTGCTACCACAAACTAGAGAATCACCAGACCCTCCATGGCGTAGCTGTGTAGGAAAATAATAATTTATTATATAAGGGTTAACTACTAGAAAATGTATTTTCCAGATAAACTCAGGATAGACATTTCTGAACCTAGGGTGTAATTGATTGATTACATAAAATGTTAAATAATAATGTGAAAACAGTATTTTAGGATAATATGACTGTTGTTTTTTTGTTTTTTTTAGGATAATAATTTAGACTTTTGCTCAGTATAAAATATTTTATACTGAGCAAAAGTCTAAATTATTATCCTAATATACTGGGTGGGATGGGATGAGTGTCAGTGCTGGGGGGGATGAGTGTCAGTGCTGGGGGGAATGGAATGAGTGTCAGTGGTGGGGGGGGATGAGTGTCAGTGCTGGGGGGATGAGTGGCATTGGAGGGGGGTAGGGATGAGTGGCTGTGCTGGTGGGGGGGGGTGGAATGAGTGTCAGTGCTGGGGGGTTGGGTGAGTGTCAGTGCTGGGGGGGTGGGGTGAGTGTCAGTGCTGGGGGGATGAGTGTCAGTGCTGGGGAGATGAGTGCTGGGGGGGAGGGATGAGTGGCTGTGGTGGGGGAGTGGGATGGAATCAGCGGTGGTGGTGGTGGGGACTGGGTTCATTGGCAGCGCTGGGTGCTGGGATCAGAGACACTTACTTGCTGTCAGTGTCCACTTGGTTTCCCCTGCATTGCTCCGTGTCTCTCTCGGCTCCCTCTGCTCCACGTGTCTCTACTCCTTACACAGTGGCCGCTACCTACTTCAGCTCCTCCCCCACCTTCTCTTACTTGGTGTCAGCAGTGTCCGCCCCGCCTCCCTACATTCTCTCTGTCAGTGGATAGGCGGGGGCGGGGCGGTCCACAGTCTTAGGCTGCCTCTGCCTTCTCTCTCTCCCCTTAGCGAGCGAAAGCCCCCCTCCCCACGGCGGAACGACACATGCAGCCCTCACAACAGCAGCCAGAGTGGACGGGCGGGCCGCGGGCATACCCCTCACACTGTGGAACGGGTGGACGGCGGGCCCCCCCTGAATTGGCAGAACTACAGGGCCCAGTCGCAGGTGCGACTGCAGCGACCCTGATAATTCCGCCACTGACAAAGAAAATGTAATGTAATTGAAATCAAATGTGTCTAGTCTAATATTCTCTGTATTTATAAGTGTTCAAAGCTCTGTGTTTATGAGGCTGGGTTTACACTGATACTACACGACTGTTGTACAACCATCATCCTACTTTGCTCTGTGACATCAGTCCCACATACCGTAGGTCCTACTTTGGTCCTACTTCCATCTGACTTGAATGAACAAGATAAGATTTTGCTTCCACTTTGAGATAGTACGACTTGTCCTTTGACCAATCAAAACAATTCCAGAGAGAATTTTTTTTTTTTTTTACTGCTGCTTTAATCACCATGTCGGATGTCACAAGTCGGATGGTTAGGACAAGGATCCTACTTTGATCCGACTTCAATTATATTCAATGGGCTGAAGTAGGATCAAAGTCGGACCAAAGTAGTGCAGGGAGCATTTCAAAGTCAGACCGACTTGTTTCGGACCATTTAAGACGGCTCTCATAGGAAATCATTGATTTGCACACGTCATGCGACATGAGCTCCCAATGTTGGAGCGTTTGTCATACAAGTGTGAACCCAGCCTGAAGCTTATTGCATTTTAAAGTGTAGCTCAGCCTAAGGAGTAGCTAAAGATAAGCAATGAGTTGTCACCTCTACTACAACCTGGTGACACACACAGGTTCCAATAAAAGTTGACCTTTACCCCATTTCACTAAAAATCACATCAGCAAACAGCTCTGCATGCTGACATGAAATCATCTTACATTCATTAGTTAAACAAACATATTTTGGTTTTACATACAATTACTATTTTTTTACTTCCTGGTTTCTTAAGGCACTGGTTATGCAAACCCGGTCTCACAACTGCATCCTGGGAAGCTCCTGTCACATGTTCCAGGAAGCAGACCCAGTGTTCTAGACAGAGTTACAAGAAGTAAATTGAGATGGATTTATCTGCCCTTTGTAAAAATGACCACCTTGAGAAGAATGGGGAGGAAAAGAAAAACAAGGTATGCAAAGTATAAAAAATCTGAAATTATGTATCATTATCTGTTTGTAGATTGTCATTCCTAGACATTTATACAAGTGCCTTTGTTGTAATTTTTCTCACAATGGTAAAGTTTTTCTTTTCTTTAGGCACACAGTAGTAGGGATACCATCAAGCCCCATGTTTATTGCTCTGTAACCGAGAAAAAAAAGTTTAGATGCTATAGAATATAGTATTACTGCTTGATAGTCTCGTAAATATAAACATTGATTATAAGGATTGATTCAAAGGAAAGCTGACCACTCTTGGAAAATTCAAAGATGCTAAATAACTGCTTCACAGGGTGTAGACCGGGGGTCAGCAACCTGTAGATCGCGATCTACCAGTAGATTTTGGATAGGTGACTGGTAGATCGCAGTCTGGGCTTGCTGACCTACCATTCCAGAGCATCAAACAGAGTGCAATGCAGAGGGACTACTTGTAAAGTTGGAGCTGTAGTATGGAGGGAGCAAGAGCCACATAAGCTGATGCTTCCTCTGTAGTGCTGGCTCCTGGCCCATGCGGAGTGATACCAACTGCACTCCACCTCTTATCCTGGCTAAAGGCTTATTCACAAGTGCAGCAGGCACTGCTGTGCCTCTGAAAAGCGATCCAAGTGTGTTTGACAGGTGGTGAGGAGGCAATATGTTGCCTCCTCACCACCTGATTTAAACCCATAATTGCCATGCAAAGCATGCAATTGCGACACAGTAGTACTACAGCAATTAGAGGCTTAAATCAGGTGTGAGGAGGCAACACTGTGCCCAGTGATTCTCCTAGACTTCTCCCATGTTGTTCAGGTAGATCTCCAGCTTTTTATGGTCACCTACCCCTGGTGTAAACAGTGCCTGTAAATGAAGCTGCAAGCTGTGTAAGATGCCTGCCTCCTCTTGTAGTAAAACACAAAATTTAAGTTTCCATTGCGAACTATCTTTTAAAAAGCAATTGCAGTTATATTCTTGTATTAAACCTCCATATTAAAAGCTATCAAACCCAGTGTTTTAGATTAGCTCCCTGCAGAAAGCATAGTAAGGGTCACATGCAAGAACAGTTGTAACATTAAGGCTGAAGGACAAGACTGAGCATCTTAGAAAATGCTCCAATAGACTCTCAAAGCCACTCAAATGACATGTTATCCTTGACTGAAGATATCTCTACAATGTATTCTCACATACATTTAAACAATGTCAAGTGTCCCTTATGAATTATAGTCTTGTAGCATAATGCAATCTACATTGATTGGACAGCCTCAAGCTTTTTGTGACAAGAGGTTCTTATTCCTGTTGAGGTGTGCATACAACACTGATGTTGATGTGCAGGTGTCAAGGTCTGTGGTTTGCAAGTACTAAGGTACCATAATGGATATATTCTCAGCATAGTGCTCTCATCACACAGAATAAATACGCATGTTAGTGCTACATGCAGATTATCACTCGCCTTTTCCTAAAATTAAACAATTCTCTGACATAATGTTCCCAATCCTACTAGTAAACAAAACAAATGATTCCAACATTTATTCATAGATTTATTTTTAAAAACTGTCTTTATCGTAATTTAAATTTCACACCACCCCTCCCCCCCCCAAAAAAAAAAATAATAGTGTGTATCATGTGCCTGCTATGCTATGGTGGTGCACGCAGAAGAGACGGAGCAGAGAGTGCCAGCGGGGGGCTCCAGAAGAGGGGCTGCTCTATGCAATGCCAGTCAGGTAACATTCTATAAAAGAAGAACAAATTATTATAAATGCCCAAATTGGCATAACCCACACCAGTTATCTGATATCTAAAACTTAAAAAAAAAAATTATAATTTTTTTAAACATTCTTTTTGAAACGTAAAATTGACACATAGTGAAAGACACATAACTGGCATAGCAGCATACTGGGTTAAAAAAAAAAGCCCGCGGATTAACTAACTGGGGATCAAGGCTGAATCAGGTTCCATTTGCAACTTTGGCTATGAATTTTCCTGATCATCGTCAAACCTTACATTTGGTGGTTCAATTTGCTCATCTCTACATCTTATCTGTGAATGTTTGCTGTTGGTTTCAGCACACCATTATGCCGCGTACACACGACCGTTTTTAATGTCATTGAAAAAAACAGCATTTTTCTTGACGTGATTTTTGATGTTTCCTCTCAAGCCTGCCTTGCCTACACACTATCGTGGAAAAAAATGTTCAAGTAAAGCGCGGTGACGTACAACACGTACAACGGCATTATAAAGGGGAAGTTCCATTCGGATGGCGCCACCCTTCATGTTAGTAAAGTTTGTTGAAAGACGATTCGCGCTTTTCAGCCTCGTGCTTTTCAGTCCGTTACAGCGTGACGAATGTGCTATCTCCATTACGAACGCTAGTTTTACCTGAACGAGCGCTCCCGTCTCATACTTGATTCTGAGCATGCGCTTTTTTTTCAATTCATTAAAGCCCACACACGGCCGTTTTTCATGATGAGAAAAACGACGATGTGAAAAACGACGAGAAAAATTAGAGCATGTTCCAATTTTTTCATGGCCATTTTTCACGTCGTGAAAAATGCTCGGAAGCCCACACACAATCATTTTTAATGACCATTTTAAAAAATTGCATTTTTCTCGTCATTAAAAACGGTCGTGTGTACGCGGCATTACTCCTAGTAACTTGCAGTCTTTTTATAGGGAATAACACCTCTTTAAAGAGTATCAGAATTTTGTATAAAAATTTACATGCTGGATGCAAATGTCTTTTTTTCCACAATAACAGTCTTTCAAAAATAGATACATTTATAAATTCCTGCATTCTTTATTACAGTACAATATTGCTTACCTCAGCTCAGGTTTTGCATTTGGGCATGCTACTCAGAAATTCAGTATTTACATTAAATCTGTTAAAGCGGAGGTGCAGCCAATATAAAAAATAAAAAAAAGTCAGCAGCTACTAACAGTGTAGCTACTGACTTTTAATAAGGATACTTACCTGTCCTACTCTCCCGCGACGTCGGTCCCGCCACGGCGATCGATCGCTGCTGGCAGGACGCGGCTCCTCCATCCTGAGTAAGGGAAACAGGCAGTGAAGCCGTAAGGCTTCACTGCCCGTTTCCTACTGCGCATGCGCCACTCGCACGGCGCTTTGTGAATGGGCGGCTTGCCTCCCGGGATACACACAGTTCCCAGGAGGCAGCGCGGCCCATTCACAAGAAGTGGAAACGGAAGGAGAGCCACTGCAGACGAGAAGAAGAACATTAGAGGCAGATTAGGGGACTTCCGCATAGCAACAGACATTTAGGGTGAGTATAAAAAAAAAAAGATTCTATTAATTTTTTTTTTTTTTTATATGATTTTTAATGTATAGATTTTTTCAGGGTGGACCTCCGCTTTAACCACAACCATTATGATGTTAAATGTTTTAAAAAAGTGTTTGCTTTTTTAAATATCTGCTGTACTTATCTATATCTGTTTTATGACACACCCTCCTTTTGGCTGTTTGTTTAATTTATGAGAACAAAATCACTTTCTTTCCTTAGATTTAATCAACACAAGGATAAGATGGCCAGATGCTGCTGATTTAATTTGTGTGGGCTTTGACATTCAAACATTTCTGTGTTTTTTTGCCAGAAGTTATCAGTTCTTTTACAGCTCTGATCCTATACTTATGCCCCATACACACGATCGTTTTTCTTGCCATTTTTTTTCTTGCCGTTTTTCACGTCGTTTTTTTTCATGTTTCCTCTCAAGCCTGTCTTGCGTACACACGATCATTTAAAAAAACGATCAAGCAAAGCGCAGTGACGTACAACACGTACGACGGCACTATAAAGGGGAAGTTCCGTTCGAATGGCGCCACCCTTCATGTTAGTAAAGTTTGTTGAGCGACGATTCGCTCTTTTCAGTCTCGTGCTTTTCAGTCCGTGACTGCGTGACGAATGTGCTATCTCCATTACGAACGCTAGTTTTACCAGAACGAGCGCTCCTGTCTCATACTTGATTCTGAGCATGCGCGTTTTTTTCACGTCGTTAAAGCATACACACTATCGTTTTTCACGTCATTAAAAAAAAGACATGAAAAACGACGTGAAAAAAGAGAGCATGTTCGAAATTTTTAATGGCCGTTTTTCACGTCGTTAAAAATGCTCTGGAGCCTACACACGATAATTTTTAATGGCCATTTTTTTTAATGGCATTTTTAACGGCATGAAAAACGATCGTGTGTATGGGGCATAAGATATATATTTTTTTGTATGGGGAAGTTAGGCGAAAAAGGCATTTGAATCTTTTGCTCCTTAGCGGTCACCCAGGGCCATTCAAACTGCGTGCATTTAAAGTACGCTCTCCCCTGCTGCATCCAAATTCAAGCTGAGCCCAGCTAAAGAAGCCACACTGTTATGCCCCATACACACGATCGTTTTTCATGCCGTTAAAAATGCCATTTTTAAAAATGAGCATTAAAACCGATCGTGTGTATGCTCCAGAGCATTTTTAACGACGTGAAAAACGGGCATTAAAAATTTCGAACATGCTCTATTTTTTCACGTCGTTTTTCATGTCGTTTTTTTTAACGACGTGAAAAACGATGGTGTGTATGCTTTGACGAGGTGAAAAAAAATGCGCATGCTCAGAATCAAGTATGAGACGGGAGCGCACGTTCTGGTAAAACTAGCATTTGTAATGGAGATAGCACATTCGTCACGCTGTAACGGACTGAAAAAGCAGGAGGCTGAAAAGCGCGAATCGTCGCTCAACAAGCTTTACTAACATGAAGGGTGGCACCATCCGAACAGAACTTCCCCTTTATAGTGCAGTCGTACGTGGTGTACGTCATTGTGCTTTGCTTGAACGTTTTTTAAAATGATCGTGTGTACGCAAGACAGGCTTGAGAGGAAACATGAAAAAAAACGACGAGAAAAACGTTGGTTTAAAAAATGGCATGAAAAACGATCGTGTGTACGCCGCATAAGACATTGGATACAACTTTGTTTTGATCCACCTGGATTGAATTTCTCTGATTTAAACTAACTGTTCAGTTACATAGTTACATAGTTAGTCAGGTTGAAAAAAGACACAAGTCCATCCAGTTCAACCATAAAAATTAAAATAAAAATAAAAATATCGTACAATCCCATATACCCAATTCTATACCCACAGTTGATCCAGAGGAAGGCAAAAAACCCAGCAGAGCATGATCCAATTTGCTACAGCAGGAGAAAAAATTCCTTCCTGATCCCCCCGAGAGGCAATCGGATATTCACCGGATCAACTTTACCTATAAGTGTCAGTACCCAGTTATATTATGTACATTTAAGAAGGAATCCAGGCCCTTCTTAAAGCAATCTACTGAGCTGGCCAGCTGGGTTGGGCTTAAAGAATATTTTTATACACCTATGCTTCAGTTTTGAATGAACAGAGTGAGTGATCGGTACCGATCACTCGCTTTGTTCATTCAGACAAGGAAGGGCCAGTAAATACATATTTACCTGCTCCTTCCCTGCTCTCCATCATGAGAAGATACCCCACAGCAGCCAGTGGGAGAGGACAGAAGCCGGTAGCGCTGCAGGGATTTATTTACAATGGAGAGCAGGGAAGGGGCAGGTTAAAATATCATTTACCAGCCCCTTCCTTGTCTAAATGAACCGAGTAGAGTGAGTTATCGGCCCCAATCATCCACTCTTTTCATTCATAACTGAAGCATAGTAAACTGTGTTGACCGGAGTGGTGAAGGATGAGGGGAAAAACTGGAACTGATCCCATTGCAGCAGCTGAAAGCTGGCAGGAGAGGATATGAGGGAAGCCAGCAGCACTGGGGGGGCGGTACAGAAGGAAGAAGAAAATTATGGACAGGATGGGGTGATCAGTGCAGCAGGGGAGAGGGGTGGCAACTACAAGAACCGATCTCCTGTGTGTTTCTCCCTGCAGAAGGTGAAATCTGAAGAGATGGAGAAGCTGGATTTCAGCTGCTGCAGGGAGGGACATACAGGAGATTGGTTCCTGTAATTGCTCCACCCCCCCTCCCCATGTACCGATCACTTTCCTCCTGTCCACCATCCACTTCTTCCTGCTGACCCCCTTTATCTGCAGCCCTGCAGTCAGAACGCAGGGCACCGCTCTGCTTTCCTCTGTACTTGCCTTTCACATGAGTGCAGAGCGATGCCTCCAGTTTATGTTCGGAACTGTGCAGAAAACTGCAGACATGTTGCATAATTTCATACAGATCTGCACTGCATACGAGATGCAGAACAAAACTGCAGATGTAGCAGTTAAAGGGCCGAGGCAAACTATTTAACGCTGACAGGCAGTGGCGTATCCAGGGTATGGCAGACATAGCAAGTGCCATGGGCGCCGCATGAAGGGGGCGCTGGTGAGTAGCTGGCAGTCTACACACTGCTCAGATGACCCCCAGCAGAACACACAGTGGGTGCTCTCCTCAGGGCCGATCCTACCTAGGGTGCAGGGGGTGCCTCGCACCCAAGCGGCTGTTAGCTGCCGCAGAGAAGGGGCACCGAGCCGCCGAGCCGCTGTTCCGCCGGCGCCAAAGCTTCTGCTTGCACATTGCTGCTAGAATCTATCTACCTAGCAACCAGTGACGTCACGGTCACACACAGGCTGCGGCCGCCCCAGCATTCACAGCGCGCCGCCTCTGCGGCTGGGCCTGGAAATTTAGCTCCGCTCGGCTCCACCCACCTCCGCCTCTGCCATCTTCAGACAGCGTGGCTCAGAGGGAGCGGACAGGGAGCGAGCGCCGAGCAGAGTACTCACTATAGAGTGAGTCTCTGTCTGACTGAGCCTACCTCTGCTGACTGTGGACTGCCTGCCTGCCTGCCAGCCTTGCTGTGAGAGTCTGAGAGGAGCTGACCTGTGCTGAGGAGACTAGTAGTAGTACTGACTGCACCATCCTGACCTGTAAGTAATTTGATGTGCCTGTGCCATTAAACGCAGCCACTGTGCCCATCAAAATGCAGCCACTGTGCCCGTCAAATCGCAGCCACTGTGCCCGTCAAAATGCAGCCACTGTGCCCGTCAAATCGCAGCCACTGTGCCCGTCAAATCGCAGCCACTGTGCCCATGTAAACGCAGCCACTGTGCCCGTCAAAACGCAGCCACTGTGCCCATGTAAACGCAGCCACTGTGCCCGTCAAAACGCAGCCACTGTGCCCGTCAAAACGCATCCACTGTGCCCATGTAAACGCAGCCACTGTGCCCGTCAAAACGCAGCCACTGTGCCCATCAAAACGCAGCCACTGTGCCCGTCAAATCGCAGCCACTGTGCCCGTCAAATCGCAGCCACTGTGCCCGTCAAAATGCAGCCACTGTGCCCGTCAAATCGCAGCCACTGTGCCCATCAAAACACAGCCACTGTGCCAGTCAAATCGCAGCCACTGTGCCCATGTAAACGCAGCCAGTGTGCCCGTCAAAACGCAGCCACTGTGCCCATGTAAACGCAGCCACTGTGCCCGTCAAAACGCAGCCACTGTGCCCGTCAAATCGCATCCACTGTGCCCATGTAAACGCAGCCACTGTGCCCGTCAAAATGCAGCCACTGTGCCCATCAAAACGCAGCCACTGTGCCAGTCAAATCGCAGCCACTGTGCCCGTCAAATCGCAGCCACTGTGCCCGTCGAAACGCAGCCACTGTGCCCATCAAAACACAGCCACTGTGCCAGTCAAATCGCAGCCACTGTGCCCATGTAAACGCAGCCACTGTGCCCGTCAAACGCAGCCACAGTGCCCGTCAAACGCAGCCACAGTGCCCGTCAAATTGCAGCCACTGTGCCCGTCAAATCGCAGCCACTGTGCCCATCAAAACGCAGCCACTGTGCCCATCAAAACACAGCCACTGTGCCAGTCAAATCGCAGCCACTGTGCCCATGTAAACGCAGCCACTGTGCCCGTCAAACGCAGCCACAGTGCCCGTCAAACGCAGCCACAGTGCCCGTCAAAATGCAGCCACTGTGCCTGTCAAAACGCAGCCACTGTGCCAGTCAAATCGCAGCCACTGTGCCTGTCAAAACGCAGCCACTGTGCCCGTCAAAACGCAGCCACTGTGCCCGTCAAAATGCAGCCACTGTGCCTGTCAAAACGCAGCCACTGTGCCCGTCAAAACGCAGCGACTGTGCCAGTCAAATCGCAGCCACTGTTCCCATGTAAACACAGCCACTGTGCCCGTTTAAACGCAGCCACAGTGCCCGTCAAACGCAGCCACAGTGCCCGTCAAAACGCAGCCACTGTGCCCGTCAAAACGCAGCCACTGTGCCCATCAAAACGCAGACACTGTGCCAGTCAAATCGCAGCCACTGTGCCCATGTAAATGCAGCCACTGTGCCCGTCAAAACGCAGCCACTGTGCCCGTCAAAATGCAGCCACTGTGCCCATCAAAACGCAGCGACTGTGCCAGTCAAACGCAGCCACTGTGCCTGTCAAACGCAGCCACTGTGCCCATTAAACGCAGCTACTGTGCCCAATCGCAGCCATGGTGCCTGTCAAATGCAGCTACAGACAGCGGCTTCTGTGTCTTCCGTACGCCTCCTCCCCATAGGCATCTAATCATAGCGCCTGTCGTTTCAGCCAATCAGACCTGCGCACCTGATTGGCTAAGAGGCGGTTCAGTGTTAGAAAAGCAAATATGAATATTCGCTTTCCTAACACACCTAGGGGGAAATGTTTTACGCTCACAGTTCACCTTTTTTGAAGCCTATTAGAGCCTATGGCTCTAATTAGGTGCTTCAAAAACACCCCCCACCTCTGTAATTCATGTGCATGAATCTATCCATACTACCCAGAGGAGGTGCCTGGAAAGAGGGGGCGGCGCCCGCGTGTCCTTAATGGACGCACCATCACTGAGGAGCGGTGTATACACCTCTCCTAAAGCACCCCTGCCATTGAAATCCATGGGCAGCGCCACAAAAGTGCCTCGGCAGCGGTGCTTTGCAGGCACTTTTAACCCTTTTTCGGCCGCTAGGGGTTAAAAGCACCCCGCTAACAGCTGAAAAGCACAGCTAAAACGACAGTAAAGCATGACACTAATACAGTGATCAGTGCTAAAAATATGCACTGTCACTGTACCGATGTACTGACCTGTGTTCGTGCAAACAGACAGAATTGCGATCTGCCTTGTTTACATATGCAGAACATCATTTTGGCTCTCTGCCTAATGATCAGCGGTTTCTGGTGGACATAAAGGCCGCGGTACCCGCAGATTAGGGTTGTCCCGATACCGATACTAGTATCGGTATCAGTACCGATACAGAGCATTTGCCCTAGTACTTGTACTCGGGCAAATGCTCCCGATGCTTCAACCCGATATTTGTACAGTCAGGGTGATCAGTGCGGTGGGGGAGTTACAAGCACCGATCACCGCTGTATAGATTTAAAAGTCTGACAGCCGTTTCTCTCCCCCCCCCCCCCGCCCCGCACGACTTTCAGCTGCTTTAGTGAAATCAGCGGTGATTGGTGCTTGTAACTCCCCCACACACGATCACCGCTGACTGTCCCCGTATACTCCTCCAGCCCCCCTCCGTTCTGCTGCTGTCTCCCTCCCTCTGTGCTGCTCTCTTCCTCCATGTCCCCCTCCATGCTGCGGTCTCCCTCCGTGTCCCCCTCCATGCTGCTCTCTCCCTCCGTGTCCCCCTCCATGCTGCTCTCTCCCTCCGTGTCCCCCTCCATGCTGCTCTCTCCCTCCGTGTCCCCCTCCATGCTGCTCTCTCCCTCCGTGTCCCCCTCCATGCTGCTCTCTCCCTCCGTGTCCCCCTCCATGCTGCTGTCTCCCTCTGTGTCCCCCTCCATGCTGCTGTCTCCCTCCCTCTGTGCTGCTCTCCCTCTGTGTCCCCCTCCATTCTGCTCTCTCCCTCCGTGTCCCCCTCCATGCTGCTCTCTCCCTCCGTGTCCCCCTTCATGCTGCTGTCTCCCTCCGTGTCCCCCTCCATGCTGCTGTCTCCCTCCCTCTGTGCTGCTCTCCCTCTGTGTCCCCCTCCATTCTGCTCTCTCCCTCCGTGTCCCCCTCCATGCTGCTCTCTCCCTCCGTGTCCCCCTTCATGCTGCTGTCTCCCTCCATGTCCCCCTCCATGCTGCTGTCTCCCTCCCTCTGTGCTGCTCTCCCTCTGTGTCCCCCTCCATGCTGCTCTCTCCCTCCGTGTCCCCCTCCATGCTGCTCTCTCCCTCCGTGTCCCCCTCAATGCTGCTGTCTCCCTCCGTGCTGCCTTCCCCCTCCGTTCTCCTCCTCCCCCTCGATCTGTCAGGATGGAGAGCGGAGGTAAGAGCTGGTAAATCTGGCTCCTTACTGTTCGGAATGGACAGAGTCAGTGATCACTGACTCTGTCCATTCACATAACTGAAACATCGTAAACTGTGTTTACAATGTTTTAGTTTATGAATAAAGAGGAGCCGCTGTCCATGTCTCCATTTATTTTCAGCGCAGCTAAGGCTGCTGAGAAAGGGACTGGGGAATCTGTGTCCCTAGTCCCTTTCCCTGTCTCAAAGGGGAGATGTCAGAGGTCTGTTAAGACCCCTGATATCTCACCAAAGCCCCCCAACAGGGCTGATAAAAAAATAAATAAAAATAAAATAAAAAAAGAATTGTAAAAAAAATAAAAAATAAATAGAAGAAAAAACACACTAGCACACTGACACTGCCCCCCCCCCCCCCCACCCTTAAAAAAACGAAAGCATTGTAAAAAACAAATAAATAAATAAAATAAATTGTAAAAAAATGTAAAAAAAAAATCAAAACACAAATTGTAAAAAAAAAAAAATACTGACATGTGCCACTGTCACATGATATTAAAAAAAGTATCGGTAATCGGTATCGGTGAGTACTTGGAAAAAAGTATCGGTACTTGTACTCGCTATTAAAACAGTTGTATCGGGACAACCCTACCGCAGATCATCTCCTACTGTGTGTAATCACAGCAGGAGTGGGTCACCGGCGCGCGCGCGCATGCACTCCACAGACCCAGGAGTGTCAGATCACGTACTACATAAATCTCTCTCTCTCCCCCCTCTCGTTTATATACTCCATGTTGCATAGTCCTAACAGTGTTCATTCTCTCAACAGTTACTGATTTTAACGAAGTTCTTCTGTAAGGTAGGCTCAGACAAAGTGATATCATTCTTTGTGCAAATGTTATTGAAAATTAAAATGTTTTAAAAAAGGATCCTCTAGCCCTAGGCGTATGTGTGAGGCTGTCAGTTGTGCTACAGTAAGGCCTCTTTCACACGGACAGTCCGTTCAGGTCTGCCTGTCAGTCTTTTAGGCGGACCTGAACGGATGCTACATGTCCTCCTATGGAGCCACGGATGTCAGCGGTGACATTTCTGCTGACATCCGACCCGCTCCAATCCGCCAAAGTGTGACGGAGGAAAATCCTATTTTTGCTTCCGTCTGCGGATCGGATCAGATGAACACGGACAGACGGTCCGTCGTCATCCGATCCCCCATAGGGGAGAGCGGCGCTCTGACAGGGTGGCCCTGCACAGTGTGCGGGGACCGCCCAGTCATCCGCCGGCTCAGCGGGGATCAACGGAGCGATCCCCGCTGAGCAAGCGGAGCTTCACGGGGCGGATCTTCACGGATCCGTCCCGTGTGAAAGAGGCCTAATTAGTAGAATTTTGTGGGTAAATAGACTGTGGCATAGGAGTGCATAAAGCGACTAGGCCCTGGTTCTGATTATAATAACGCTTTGCCACATTGTGCTATATGAATCTTTGCATGTGTTTTCCTTCCCCACCCATTTTTACTACGTTTTTTATAATTTTAGTCACACTCCACTTTTTATCAAGCTGACTTTTCAATTGTAGGTATTGCTAATGTTTACTGTAAACAGTTTACATATTGTTTAAATGTCAATCGTTTTGAATACTTTCTGTCAAATTTTATGTAAGTAAAAATTGCAGCTTGTCAGTGCATTTTCTAGGTTTTAAAAAAGTTGTAGGGGTTGGCAACACTGAGTACCACGTATATGTAATTTTATATGGACAGTGTGGCCGTCAGTAATACTGAAACGGGGCACGCTGCGGCTGTGAGACCATTCACTCACCTGTTCTCACAGCTGCAGTATGCAGGACGCAAATACACTATGATCTAGCCGGGGGCATAATACAAAAAAGGATTTTGCTTGATTTGGAAACCGCTGCTTGGCGTTGCATCAGGGTGGATATAAATCAATAAATTGGAAAAAAAATCTGATTTTTATTTTTTATTTTTTTTATTTAAATCAAATTATTATTTTTTTTTTTTAATCAAATTTATTTTAATAAAATGCTATTGGAGTAAAAATCGATCTAAAGATAGTTTTCTATGTAAGATACATTAATAATTTAGTTTATTCGGTATAAAATGGAGCTTAGTTAGGTAGCACGAGGCTGTATAGTCTGCAATATTTAAATTTTTGGTAAACTCATTTAGCCCGGGTTCACACTATAGCGATGCGGGAACCAGCGCAATTGCAGTGACGGTTCCCTCATCACATCTCTCCCCCAGAGGGCAGTTCACACTGCCCTCTGCAAACCGATGCGGGTGTCAATACAATTTTAATGACACCCCCAGATCGGTTCACAGATCGCAGTGTGAACTGTGAATTAGCACAGGAATGTGAACACCCATGCGATCCAATTTCAGTGTGGGAAAAATAAAGTCCCTGCACCTTTTTTTGTGCAAATCCAATGCGAGTTTAGCCATACAACTGTATGGCTGAATTTGCATTGCACAGACAGTGCATGTGATCCGCACCATCAATGCGGTGAGAATCACATGCAAGTCTGTGTTTGCATATGTGTGAACCAAGGCTCAATAAATCCAAGCTCTGCAACCTGAGATGACATGCACTGCATTGATGCATTCACACAATTTCACAGTAACCAGGAGATAAAACAAAGTTCAGGAATATTCCTTTATCCCATTGTTTTGCAATGTACACTAAAAAATGTATGAGTTCTGATATCGCTGTTTTACTAACCTGACAGCTTATTATTCAAAATAGGAAACCTTCATTTTGTTTGCAAATATTAAAGATTCTAACTACCCACAAGAATAATTCCTTACATTAAACGAGCACCTGTCATTTCAGATCCATCATGGGAGCGCCTGTCAGCGGGCATCCACTCACCTGCTGCCGCCACGTCCCTCACCTTGTTGTGTCACTGCCGCATCACCATCCGTCCCATTAAAGTAAATGGAACTGTTGGTGAGTCAACAGTGGGTAAGAGGAGGAGCCACTGCGGGACAGAGATGACAGTTGCTCTTTAAAAATTATGATTTAAATCGAGTTTATTTAAATCAAGCCTTTTTACTAGTGATTTAAATCAAATCCATCCTGCAATGCATGCCATTGATCCCCCAGCTGATCTCCTCCTAGTATGTATGATGCATATTCTTAGACCCAAGTGCATTACTGTACATTTATCAACATTAAACCTTATTTTGCCACATAGTTGCCCAATAAAACAGAGCATTAAGGTTGGCTTGTAAGTTGGAGACATCCTGTGAGGACGTTATTCCACTGCAAGAAATGCTCAAGTTCAGTTACATTTGATGCTGACCGTTTGTGGACTGCAGTCTTCAAGTCATTCCACAGATTTTCAATGGTGTTTAAGTCTGAGCTCTGACTAGGCCATGCAAGGGCACTCACCTTTTTCTCCTTCAACCACTATGTGCTCATTGTTGCTGTGTGCTTTGGGCCATTGTAATGTTGGAAGGTAAACCTTCTTTCCATTGACAACCTTCTGGCAGTGGGCAGCAGATTTTCCGCTGCAGAGAAACACCCCCATACCAGGATATTACCACCTCCATGGTTTACTATAGGAATGGTGTTATTTGGATGGTGAGCTGTATTGGATTTCTGCCAGACATATTGTTTGGTATTGAGGCCACATAATTTAATTTTAGTCTCATCGGACCATAACACCCTTTACCATGTGGCCTCAGAATCTTCAAGGTGCGTTTTGACAAAGCTCAAGTGATTGCACGTGGTCTTTCTTGAGGAGTGTTCTTTTATTGCAACCCTCCCATACAAACCACATTTGTGGAGAATGTGTGATATTGTTGTCACATGCACATAATGACCACGCTTTGTTCTTTTACATGAATGTTGAAAGTGGCAGGTGGGGGTCGAGAGGAAGCAGAGAAGAGGGGGAGGGTGGCCGAGTTGCTCAACCATGGGCCTCTGGGTAATACTTGCCCCCTGGGCCAAAAGTTGCCAGTCAGACCCTGCCAAAAGGTAGTAGTGGAGATGGGAGGGAAAGGAGGTCCCAGACAGACAGGAGGACCAGCAGCCAGACCCAGCACCTATTATTTAAGGTAAGTGAAGTCTTCTAGGGCTGGGCCTGGGCATCAAAGTGCTATAAATTTATATATTGTTTATTTTTACTATTGTTCAGTGACACTCTAATGTAGTCTTCATGGGGCCTGGAGGGGACTTTTTCTATCAGAGACTCTCCAATGGTCACAGAGAGGGCCTCTGTTAGAGAGCCCCCCCCTCCAAGATCCATTAGACCCCATTGTAGTCTCTAATGGGGCCTGGTGGGGGCCCTAACAGACTATATAATGGACACAAAGAGGGCCTCTGGTAGAGAGACCCCCCCCATCAGATCCAATTAGACCCCATTGTAGTTGCCTAATATATCCCACCCCTTGACAGGTGTCATTGTAATAATATAATCAATGCTATTCACTTCACCTGTCAGTGGTTTTAATGTTGTGGCTGATCAGTGTAGTGTACATTTACTTTGAACCTTAGATGGCTAGCAAAAAACCAAAGTTATCAGGATATCAAAACCTGCAACGCCGAAAAAGAAAGGAAGAAGCTTTGAAAAAAAATACTTCTTCTATCACAAGCTTCTTACAGCCACAGTCTTCGTTAAGCAGTGGTCAAGATTCCCTTTGCACAGATGCATCAACATCAAGCAAAGAGTTAAGGTCCAGTCTCACAGACATTTCATATGGTGGAGAAGGAGAAACAAATAAAGAATTGGAAGAATCAGAATGTGATGATGATCTGGTCCCCGTGGATCCTGAGTGTTGCACTGAGCCAATAACAACTGGAGATGTAACTTCAGGTTACATTGTTTCAGCAGCAGAGCATTATGACATTGAAGAGGAAGATATATCTGATGTTTTCTCTGAGTCAGACACTGAGTCTATTGTTCATATGGATGATGAAACTGAAATGGAACTTGAAGAGCCATCAACATCATCAAGTGGAATCTCAAGTGATCCTGCTTTCTGGCCTGAAAATATAGATGACCAACACAGAATAACTTTGATAAAAATTGGTCCTGTTCAAGAAAAGGCTTTTACTTTTCCAAAAGATGATTCCAACAGGAGTTTTTCTATCTCTTACTACCAAAGAGTACTGGACAATGGAGAGAAGATACCAAGAAATTGGTTGATCTATTCTACAGCTAATAATTCGGTCCAGTGCTTTGCTTGCCGGATATTCAACAGTGACAATATGGCTTTGGCCTCAAAACAAGGCTTTAATGATTGGCAGCATCTGTCAAGACATTTAAGCCGACATGAAAAAAACACAATCCATATCACAAATTATAAGAAATGGATGGATCTTTCAAGAGCTCTGGAAAAGGGAACAACCATTGATCATATCAATCAAAAGATCATTAAACAAGAAGAGAAGCGCTGGTATTCTGTCATACAGCGAATAATCTACATTATCCAATATTTAGCAGGACAAAATCTGGCGCTTCGTGGCTGTGATACCCGTTTGTTTCAAAACAATAATGGTAATTTGCTGAAATTGGTTGAAATGATAGGGAAATTTGATCCCATCATATCTGAACACATTCAGAGAATTCAGTGCTCCATTTCACAGCATTCACAAATGCCACATTATCTCGGTTACAAGATTCAGAATGAGATAATTGCCATAGTTGGAACAAAAATACGAGACAAAATTATAAGAAGCCTACATGAGTCCAAATATTTCTCCATTATCCTGGATTGTACTCCTGATATGAGCCACATGGAGCAGATTAGTATTGTTGTCCGATTTGTTGTTCTAGATCAAAGTGCAAAAAAAATTGAAATTCGAGAACACTTCCTGGATTTTTGCCCAGTAGACAATACAACATCTGAAGGACTGACATCCTTTTTACTGGCCTACTTAAAGAACAATGGGATTGCAATTGAGAATATGCGTGGCCAAGGCTATGACAATGGCGCCAATATGAAAGGAAAACATAATGGTTTGCAGCAAAAGATACTCAATATCAATCCAAGAGCCTTTTTTGTTCCATGCAGTGCACATACTCTCAACTTGGTTGTGAATGACGCTGCAAAGATTTCATACCTGACAATAGATTTTTTTGGCATCATTCAAGAACTTTATGTGTTCTTTGTCTCATCCACCCATCGATGGCAAGTACTCAAGGAGCACGTTACAAATCTAACTTTAAAACCACTCTCCAATACCAGATGGGAAAGCAGAGTTGCAGCAATTAAACCCTTGCGATATTTCCTACCTGAGGTATTTGATGCACTATATGACATCTCAGATGATGACAACAGGGACATTAACACTAAACATCAGGCTCAATCCTTGGCAACGAAAATTAAATCATTCAAATTCGTCTGTTCCATTGTCATTTGGTATGAATTATTATCAAAGGTGAACGTAATCAGCAAAATAATGTAGCAAACAACAATAAACCTATCAGGCTGTGTACAGGAACTGGAAAAGTTGATCAAGCACTTGGTGGAATACAGGTCTGATGAAGGCTTTGAAAATGTGCTAGTTGATGCCAAAGAAATAGCTGAAAAGCTTGATTGTGAAGCAAAATTTCCTGATGCCTTTACAATTAGACCTCGACGGAGAAAGAAGATTTTTGACTATGAACATGAAGATGAGTCTCTTGCAGATCCTACACAATATTTTAAAGTGAATTTTTTCTTTGCCGTTTTGGATACATCCATCCAGTCCATAAATGAGAGATTCACGTTACTTCAGAGCCACTGTGACACATTTGCATTTTTATATGATATCCCAAAACTTGGAATGGACAAAAAGGATATATTGAAGTGTTCCATGGATCTGCAAAACAAATTAACTGACAGCCAGTTATCCCACTCTGACATTAATGGAATAGATCTTTGTGATGAACTGGACACCATTAGACCTTTTCTAACCCAGGAGATGACAGTCACCAACATCTTGCAGTATCTAGTGGAGAATAACTTGACCAACACATTTCCAAACCTTTCTGTTTCACTGAGAATATTGATGACACTTCCTGTAAGTGTAGCTGCTGGGGAACGTTCATTTTCTAAACTAAAGCTGATAAAAAATTATCTCCGATCCACGATGTCCCAGGCAAGACTTACCAACTTATCCATTATATCCATTGAAAAAACGTTCTGCGAAGACTTGGATATACATGATGTCATTAGAAATGTTGCTGTTGCCAAGGCTCAGAGAGTTCGTTTTGTTTGATTAAATAATCAATGTGTACACACTGCATCCTTCCCTAGTGTCTCACAACTAGAAGATAATGTACCAACATTTTTTGGGAGACTGCAGATGTGTTTTTGCAATATTTAGCTGGGCTTGGATGTTTTTCTTAAGAAAAGGCTTGCCACTCTACCCCATAGCTCAGGCATATGA
Source organism: Rana muscosa (assembly GCA_029206835.1). Lineage (NCBI taxonomy): Eukaryota > Metazoa > Chordata > Amphibia > Anura > Ranidae > Rana > Rana muscosa. The sequence goes on from CM055122.1 coordinate 50,742,613, forward strand.
AGAATATGGGAGATTGTTGTCACATTTACCTTACAGCCAGCACTTGCCAGATATTCCTGCAGCTCCTTTAATGTTGCTGTAGGCCTCTTGGCAGCCTCCCTGACCAGTTTCTTCTCATCTTTTCATCAATTTTTTAGGGACGTCCAGTTCTTGGTAATGTCACTGTTGTGCCATATTTTCTCAACTTGATGATGACTGTCTTCACTGTGTTCCATGGTATATGTAATGCCTTGGAAATTCTTTTGTACCCTTCTTCTGACTGATACCTTCTAACAGTGAGATCCATCTGATGTCTTGGAAACTCTCTGCGGACCATGGCTTTTGCTGTAGGATGCGACTAAGAAAATGTCAGGAAAGACCTACTTGAACAAGTCAACGTTATTTGGGCTTAATTAGTGCACTCTAAGGCTAGATTTACATCTAGGCTTCTGTGCTTGATGCGTTTTTCATGCACGTTTTGAGGTGCTTTTTGTTTTTAAACCCTAGTTTTTGCATGCAGTTTTCATGCATTTTGCGTTTTTTTTTTTCTATTTAAACACACTGTATATAGCTGGTTGCTAAGGAGGAGGATGGGAAGCCAGACACTTTAACTTTATTTAATTGATATTTGCACTGTTTTGTGATTGCATGCATGAATCTTATTTGCACTTTAGTGATTGTATTTATTGAAAATTTAAAAAGTACAGAATCAATCTATCTTGCATATTTTGCATCTGTAGTTATAGATTTTCTGCTACCTCATTATCTATTCAAAAGTTTTATATTGTTCAGTTCATATTAATATTTCAAATTTTGTTTTTTGCTACACTATTTGATTTACATGCACTTGACACAAAATTGTCAATAAATAAAACATTTATTTTGCTTTGTCAAAGCTGTTGACTTTGTTATTGTCAAAGCAAAGTGGTGGGGCTTACAGATGGAGAGGTGAAGTTGTTGCCATAGAAACATTTGTAAAGGGGAGAAGTTAATAATATAACCACGCCCATGTGGAGGCGCCAAAAATATTTCTGCACCCAGGCGCCTGGGACCCTAGGATCGGCCCTGGCTCTCCTCCTCTCCCGGGAAAGTCTGTGAAAGTGTTTTTAGTGTGTGTGTGTGAGGTGACTCCCCCCCCTCCGGCACATCACAATGTTCTACCTGCAGGGTGGGCGCTCACTCTCCGCTCCGCGGCCGTGCAGTGTACGGGGGGGCGGCGGGAGGAAGTTGCTGCATGGAAGAGCGGAGTTGTTGAACAGCTGTGCCCCCCCCCCAAATGAAAACGATCCTCACGGCAATAGAGCGATTCCCTGTGTGTGTCTCCCTTCCCCCCTCCTGTAAGCTCTCAGCTGCTGGAGGGATAGAAACACAGAGAATCGCTCTGTAATTGCTGTGCCGATCATCCATTCCTTGGTGTCGGGGGCTCCTGCTTGTCATAATGACAAAAGGCAAAGCCAGCAGAACATCTCCAACCTGTACTGTGAGTGTGTGCAGAAAAGGGTTCACATCACATCACAGCACAGCACAGCAGTAAGACGCAGGGGGCTGCACGATGATGATTTCAGTGTCCCGACTCGACCATCACAGGGAGGAGGGGGGATATATGCATCTCATCTCACTGTTAGCCAATCATACTTTGCCCATGTTGCAGCCCCTCCCTCTTCCCCTCCCACCCGCCACATTTTGACTTCAGTTCCAGGAAGAAGAAGAAGCCAGAATCAGTCCTTAACGTGCTTCTACACATGTGAGTTTTTTCTTTCTTTGTTTACTTCAAAGAGCCTGGGGGAGAAGGAGGTTCTGCAGCAGCAGCAGGGACACTGGGACAGTCATGGATTCATTTAGACTTTTAATGCAGCAGGTGACAGAGGATGAGAGGAACAGGACCAGCATTTGCTTATCTATTCATGTTGTCATGTACTTACTCTGGCACTATACCCCACCTAACCTGGCACTATACCCCCTAACCTGGCACTATACCCCCTAACCTGGCACTATACCACCCTAACCTGGCACTATACCATCCTAACCTGGCACTATATTACTCTAACCTGGCACTATATTACTCTAACCTGGCACGCACTATACCACCCTAACATGGCACTACTGTATATCACCTAACCTGGCACTACTGTATATCACCTAACCTGGCACTATACCACCCTAACCTGGCACTACTGTATATCACCTAACCTGGCACTATACCACCCTATCCTGGCACTACTGTATATCACCTAACCTTGCACTTTATGTTGGTCTATCACATAAAATACATTTACATTTTTGGTTGTAACATGACAAAATGTGGAAAATTTCAAGGGGTATGAATACTTTTTTCAAGGCATTGTGTGTGCGTGTGTGTGTGTGTATGTATGTATGTGTGTGTGTGTGTGTGTGTATATATATATATATATATATATATATATAATTTTTATAGTTGGGCCCCCCTACTTTTGTTCCTGTCCCCCCCTAAATATGAAAGCTAGAGACACCACTGTTGCACAGAAGACAGAGTGACAGCGCAGCGGCAGGAGACTCAGGGGCCACACACCTGCAGCCTAGGGCCACTTGTGCAGTGATTGGTGGCACAGCACTGTCCCAGGAGTGATCGGCGGGGACGGATGGCGCTGATCGTACTGTTGCTCGGGTATCATGCAGAAAAGTGTGGGCTGTAACAAGGGACACGCTCTGTACCTGGCTCTCCTTGCCCGCAAGGAGGGCACTAAGAGGGGGCAACTCAGCAAGAAGACAGCCAAGACCAACGGATGGCACTTCGAGGGAGAGCAGAGCACCTGACCCTCCGGACTCTACATGCTGGAGGGTGCCAGCTGCGAGAGGATCCCCCCACCCATAGTGGGCAGCAGGGGCAAGGAGAGCATGGAGAAGCAGGTACCCCACCAATGTCTACATATATATATATATATATATATATATTAGGGCTGTTACTGATTTAAAATTTTGTGTTCGATTAATCGATTTTTTTTTAAATCGATTAATCGACTAATTTCGATTAATTATAACGCACATAGATACAACTACTTTTAGCTGATCTCCTTGCAGGTCGATTCCCAGTGCAGCTACCGACCACTGGAAAAATGGATAGCAGGATACAAAAAACACACAAAGGCAGCGCTCAATGGGAATAGCATTAAAACTTTTATAGTCTTCAAGTAGGTAACAAAATAAATATTGCACTGGAGATAAAATCGATGTAGCTACATAAACTGTAAAAATGGTGCGAGTAATACCAAACGGTAGCAAAAGCAGTCATAAAAACATGTAGCTAAGTATGATACTGGTATAAAAATGTGTACAACAATACCACTGCTGAATCCAGATGAGGAGGGGCTAACATCAGTCCGTCGGCATGTAGATGTCCCGTGAAGGGAACTATCACAACTCCCAGTGGATGGCTGTAGAATCCCAGGTTGATAGAGGGAAGTGATAGAGGGAAGTGTAACAGCCCTTGCGTGTGGCAGATAGTAAGGTCCCGCCGGCATGCAGATATGAAGGCACAGCAAAGGAGCCCTTCAGATGGACACGGCAAGCCCCGCCGGTGTCCGTGACATCACCGGATCTCCCTGAAGACCCAGAAGTCGGGGGAGAGGTGTGTACCAATCAAAAGCATTTTGATCGATCAAAAGAATTTTGATCGATCAAAACAATTAATCGATTAATCGAGGAATTAATAGTTAATTTCCACAGCCCTAATATATATATATATATATATATATATATATATATATATATATATATACTGGGCTCCACTCCTGCCCAGGACACTAGCTACATGGAGTTGGCATGTTCTCCCAGCGGGGTTCCTCTTCCACTCCAAACACATGCAGGTAGGTGAATTGTACCCCGTGTATAGACTGGCAGTGTACATGGCTAATCATATTCTACACTGACCCTACAATCATAGAGGACCCTACACATATCTATGTATACTTCCATTCAGTCCTGTCCAGCTCTTGGCAGATTTTGGGCCAGCGCTCATTTTTGGATAATTTTTCAGGCATGGGGGGGTGGCATGCAGAATGTGATCACCCATGTACATTGCCACTTCATACAGACAGGGGACTATCACCTACCAACATGGCTTTGGAGTATGCCCACACCAAGAGAACATGCAAACTACATGCAGATAGCTTCCTGGCCCAGATTCAAACCAAGTGAGGCAAGTCCCAACAACTAACCTACTGTTCTCCCTATATACCTGTATATACTGACAGTATTATCTGAAAGATGGGTTTCAAATGTTTTGACAGGGGCACAGTTTCAGTGCTTGCCATAGGCGCCATTTTCACTAGATACGCCTCTGCTGACAGGGTAGCTGGAACAATTTTGCAGAAAGTGCAAGTATATTGAAGTCAGCACTCCTGATCTGTATAAGTGGAGAATGTATTGAATTTAACTGGTCAGTACAACAGCCATGGAACTAGCATTTCCAGAGTAGCAAGTTCATCAATGACAGACCACATATTCTCCCAGTAAAGGTTTTGTTTAAGGAAATTATAGGGAACTATGTGAAACAATCTATTAAATATACAGCATTTGTCTTTTGTTAACTGTCTTTTCTAACTTACTTTTTTCACAGAGTTGGTGGAATGGATACTTCTGCTGCAAGTGTATATTAGTAATATCATAGTATTTCTCCCTCCATATAGGACTTTTTGTTCCCATGCGTTTTATTCCTACTAATTATTTAAGCCATCTATGAATGAGGTATCTGAAAATCTGAACACAATCCCAACATACTTGTCTTTTTTACATAATTAAGGCAGACTATTCATAGAGAACCACATCCTGACTGAATTGTTCTTGAGAACATAGGCCTTAGTTACCTGACAATGCTCATCCCCACAGATGACTGTTATTCCTCCTACTTTTCTTTTCAGATGCCAATGAGCTATAATACAAAATTGTAGTTCCATTTGGGTGATTTTTTTTAATCTTGTTCCAGCTGTATTGTGAAAGAATATAAAATTCAGATTAAAGATGTTCAGAGACCAAGAAGCTCATTATCCCAGGAAAGCAATGTATTTCCTTGCTGCCATGTGAATTTTCAAACGAATGAATGTTCTGACGACAAACGACTAGGCAATCGTGTATGCTCCTAAATTAGAAGACAAAATTATTCTGCCACGTATCATATTAAGAAAAGTTGCAATATGTTACATGTACAATATCATCTCTTAAAACACAGACTCAAAAAAAATGGCCACATACAGTGGGTACGGAAAGTATTCAGACCCCCTTAAATTTTTCACTCTTTGTTATATTGCAGCCATTTGCTAAAATCATTTAAGGTAATTTTTTTTCCTCATTAATGTACACACAGCATCCCATATTGACAGAAAAACACAGAATTGTTGACATTTTTGCAGGATTTATTAAAAAAGAAAAACTGAAATATCACATGGTCCTAAGTATTCAGACCCTTTGCTGTGACACTCATATTTAACTCTTATTTCTTGATTCTTCTGATCATCCTTGAGATGGTTCTACACCTTCATTTGAGTCCAGCTGTGTTTGATTATACTGATTGGACTTGATTAGGAAAGCCACACACCTGTCTATATAAGACCCTACAGCTCACAGTGCATGTCACAGCAAATGAGAATAATGAGGTCAAAGAACTGCCTAAAGAGCTCAGAGACAGAATTGTGGCAAGGCACAGATCTGGCCAAGGTTACAAAAAATTTCTGCTGCACTTAAGGTTCCTAAGAGCACAGTGGCCTCCATAATCCTTAAATGGAAGACGTTTGGGACGACCAGAACCCTTCCTAGAGCTGGCCGTCCGGTCCAACTGAGCTATCGGGGGAGAAGAACCTTGGTGAGAGAGGTAAAGAAGAACCCAAAGATCACTATGGCTGAGCTCCAGAGATGCAGTTGGGAGATGGGAGAAAGTTGTAGAAAGTCAACCATCACTGCAGCCCTCCACCAGTCGGGGATTTATGGCAGAGTGGCCCGACGGAAGCCTCTCCTCAGTGCAAGACACATGAAAGCCCTCCAAGATGGTGAGAAATAAAATTCTCTGGTCTGATGAGACCAAGATAGAACTTTTTGGCCTTAATTCTAAGCGGTATGTGTGGAGAAAACCAGGCACTGCTCATCACCTGTCCAATACAGTCCCAACAGTGAAGCATGGTGGTGGCAGCATCATGCTGTGGGGGTGTTTTTCAGCTGCAGGGACAGGACGACTGGTTGCAATCGAGGGAAAGATGAAAGCGGCCAAGTAAAGGGATATCCTGGACGAAAACCTTCTCCAGAGTACTCAGAACCTCAGACTGGGCCGAAGGTTTACCTTCCAACAAGACAATGACCCTAAGCACACAGCTAAAATAATGAAGGAGTGGCTTCACAACAACTCTGTGACTGTTCTTGAATGGCCCAGCCAGAGCCCTGACTTAAACCCAATTGAGCATCTCTGGAGAGACCTAAAAATGGCTGTCCACCAACGTTTACCATCCAACCTGACAGAACTGGAGAGGATCTGCAAGGAGGAATGGCAGAGGATCCCCAAATTCAGGTGTGAAAAACTTGTTGCATCTTTCCCAAAAAGACTCATGGCTGTATTAGATCAAAAGGGTGCAAATACTAAATACTGAGCAAAGGGTCTGAATACTTAGGACCATGTGATATTTCAGTTTTTCTTTTTTAATAAATCTGCAAAAATGTCAACAATTCTGTGTTTTTCTGTCAATATGGGGTGATGTGTGTACATTAGTGAGGAAAAAAAATAACTCAAATGATTTTAGAAAAAAGCTAAATACTTTCCGTAGGCACTGTACATGAACATGTGTTAAAGAGGAGCTGTCTCTGTTACATAAATACATAGTTAGGTTGGAAAAAGAAACAAGTCCATCTTGTTCAACCAATAGAAAAAATAAATAAATGGAAAACCTCCATATATATAATCCTATACCAACAATTGATCTAGAGGAAGACAAAAAAAAAAAAACTATGCATGGTCCAATTTTCTACAATGAGGGTAAACGTTCCTTCCTAATCCTCCAGGAGGCAATCGAATATTTCCTGGATCAACAATCTCTAGTGCTATTACCTAAAAATGTTAATATCTATTTAGATTTCGTGAATTCAGGAATACATCAAGCTATTTTTTAAAGCAATCTACTGAATCTACTGAAGAAGCCTTTCAATCTGTGGAGGTCTCTTTTCCCCCAGACATGAAGATTGCACCCCTGTCCACCCTCTATCTAGTAACTAGTCAGCTTCTTCTTTCTCTGATAATAGGGAATGTTTAGAAATGGTTACAACAGCAGTAACAATTATCTTTTAAGATTGTTATAAACTATCCCGGGGATTAGTTAGAGCCGGTTCACACAGGGACGTCCTGGGATCCGACTTCAGGTCGCCCCAAGTCGCCCCAAGTCGCGCGGTTTAGAAAATTAATAGAAGTGAATGGAGCCGTCTTAATGTACACAACTGCAGTCGCTCCGACTTCAGAAAAGGTTCCTGTACGACTTCAATCCGACTTCTAGGCAACTTGTACCCATTGATTTCAATGGAAGTTGCCTCCAAGTCGGATCCCCTGTCTTAACTGAAGCAACTTTCCAGGAAGTAAAAATTGTTTTCTAGGCAAACCCCTCCCTCCCCCCTCCCTCCCACAGAGCTGATTATTGTTTGATTGGCCACTGGAAAGTCGCCTGTCCTGGAGGCAACTTGAAGTTGCCTTGTAAGTTGCCTCATGTCGCGCTGTGATTCAGGCTCAAGTCGTGTCCAAGTTGCCTCCCAAAGTCGCGCTGGAAGTCGTGTTGCCCCTGTGTGAACCGGCTCTAACACACGATAAGCTTGTCTTGCAACTTTTGTCAAAGTCTAAGGTCATACATTATGCAATTTTCTTTCCTTCAACCACGGGCAGGCTAGTCACAATGGGTGTTAGGAGGGGGAGGGAGCATTTTTAAGGCTAGTTAGGTATAAGGTGGAATTCTTTTTTAAGAGGGGTTTTTGTTTCAAATTGTTTTTATTGATTTTACCAAAGAAAAAAAGAAAAAACCTACATAACATACTCAGAAACAACACGCCAGGACACGCCAACATCTTTGTCATATAAAAATACCATATAAATATGTTACTCCTAGAATTTATACCCCCATATAACCATATAAATATATATTACTCCTATGCTGGGGGTTATTATTGCTGCTATTGATACCAATGCTGGGGTTTAATATTGAAGAAACTGTCATCAATGCTGGGGGTTATTACATAATGTGGCATCAATGCTGGGGATTACTTGCAGAACTTGGCACCAATGCTGGAAGTTATTATTGCAAAAACTGGCACCAGTGTTAGGGCTAATATTTCAGAAACTGGCACTGATGCTGGGGGTTATTATTGCTGCTAGTGACACTAATGCTGTGGGTTATTATTTTGTAAACTGGCACTGATGCTGGGGGGTGTTATTATGGGAACTGCCATTTATGCTGAGGGTTATTATTTCTTAAACTGGCACCGATGTTGTGGGTTATAATAGAAGAAACTGGCACTGATTCTGGGGATTATTATTGTGTAAACTGCCATTTATGCCGGGGGTTATTTTTGTGCAAACCGGCATCAATACTGGAGATTATTATTGCAAAACTGGCACAAGTGCTGTGGGTTATTAATGCTTAAAATACCATCTATGCTGGCACCAATCCTGGGGAATATTTGTTACATAATAATATTAACCACTTCAGCCCTTGAAGGATTTGCCTCCCTAATGACCAGGCCATTTTTTGCAATACTGCACTGCTTCGCTTTAACTGACAATCGTGCAACGCCGTACCCAAACAAAATTGATGTCCATTTTCCCCACAAATAGAGCTTTCTTTTGGTGGTGTTTGATCACCTCTGCGGTTTTTATTTTTTGCGCTATAAACAAAAAAATACTGACAATTTTGCAAAAAAAACTTTTTTTACTTTCTGCTATAATACATATCCCCAAAAAAATGTATTCATCATTTTAGGCCGATAAATATTCTTCTACATATTTTTGGTAAAAAAAACAGGCGTATATTGATTGGTTTGTGCAAAAGTTATCGCGTCTACAAACTATGTGATAGATTTAGGGACTTTTTTTTACTAGTAATGGTGGCAATCTGTGGTTTTTTGCGGGACTGTGACATTGCGGCGGACAAATCTGACCCCAAAGGACACTTTTTGGGGACCAGTGACATTATTACATTGGTCAGTGCTATAAAAATGCACTGATCAATGTAAAAATTACACGGGCAGCAAAGGGGTTAACACTAGGGGGCGATCAAGGGGTTAAGTGTGTTCCCTCAGCGTTTTCTAACTGTGTGGGGGCTGGGCCTACCAGGGACATGACAGAGATTGTTGTTCCCGATCACTGGGAACAGAAGATCTCTGATGCCCTGTACACACGATCGGATTGCCGATGGAATAAAATCCGATGACTTTCATCAGTCTTGCCTACACACCATCAGTCAAAATTCCGACCGTCCAAAACGCCGTGACGTACAACACGTACGACGGCACTATAAAGGGGAAGTTTAAATCCAACGGTGCCACCCTTTGGGCTGCTTTTGCTGATTTCGTGTTACCGCGTGTTAGTAAAAGTTTGGTGAGAGCCAATTCGCGCTTTTCAGTCTCCGTGTATTTCAGATCGTTTTCTGGTGTTCAGTTTGTGCTTGTGGGTTCGCAACTGTCTTTCAGTGCGTGTAGTCAGGTCGTATCTGTTTTTCAGTGCGTTCTTGTCCGCTCGTTTACTGGTTTTCAGGTCGTTTTTCATAGGACTTGCTGTTCCTCGGTTTAAAGCTATGTTGGAAGTACGTTCTCATCGTAGAGATCGTGCTGCGTATGCGCTTGGTGTTGTGGTTAATACTTTGACCCAAGCTCAGTCCATTAACAGGGTGAGGAGGAGTTCATGGACCAAGAATTGGTTGCTCCAGCGGGACCAATTCTGTCATATGCCTCTGCTGCGGGAAATCCAGGAGAATAATCCTGATGACTACAGGAATTATCTCCGGATGACGGACCCCGTTTTTTACCGTCTGTTGGATTTGGTGTCCCCCTATATCACGAGGCAGGACACTGTGATGCGCCAGGCCATCACTGCCGAGCAGAGGCTCATCACCACCTTGAGATACCTGGCGACTGGGAGAAGCCTGCAGGACCTCAAGTTCATGACAGGCATCTCCCCCCAGGCTCTGGGGGGTCATTATACCAGAGACCTGTTCTGCCATCATACAAGTTATATTAAGGTAATTTTTCTCCTTTAGCATCACATTCTATGTATATAATGCTTGCTAATGTATTGTATTTCTTTCATCCCTCCCTAATTACCCTGATTGTAATATGCTATGAATGTCCCCTTTGTCCTCATGCATGCTGTACCCTTTTTTTGACCTACATGCATATTTGCCTTCACTAACCTCTTCAGCATGCTATCCTGGGCCCAAACACCCCTAGCCTAGTCACTTAATGCATTTTGTCAACTCCATTGTATTGCTTTACCCTCCCCCCCCCCAATGTGTCCAAATGTTTTGTTTTTCATTACAATAATGCAGAGTGGTGTAGTGGGTTTTTTTGTAGGCCCAAACTCAGCTCAAACCCCTCCCCCCCTAAAATGTGTGCAATGAGCCATCAGAGTAGGTGAGGAATGTGATAATTGTGCCTTCTATTTGTGGCTATAACTACTCCCCAAAAAACAAATGTTATACTGATGTTGGGCAAGAATGTTTTTGTGTAATCTAATTGCAATGTTATGTGCAAAAGTCCTAAATATTTTTTTTGTTTGACTCCACAGTTTCCTTCATCGCCACAGGAATGGCAGACTGTGGCATCCCATTTTTCTGAGCGGTGGAACTTTCCTAACTGCGGAGGGGCAATCGATGGGAAACACGTCCGCATAGTGCCATCACCCCGTTCGGGGTCGTACTATTACAACTACAAGGGGTTTAATAGTATTGTATTAATGGCGGTGGTGTTGGCACACTATGAGTTTATGTATGTGGACGTGGGGAAAAATGGCCGGATGTCGGATGGGGGAGTCTTCGCACAGACGGAATTTGCCAGACATCTCCAGAGTGGTGGTCTGGCACTACCACATGATGAGGAGAACGTTGAGGGCCTTCCGTTTGTTTTTATCGCGGATGGAAGCTTTCGGGCTGGGACCCCACCTGATGAGGCCATTCCCCCAGAGGACCCTCACCCCGGAGAGGAGGGTTTTTAATTACCGGCTGGTCAGAGCCCGGAGGGTTGTTGAGAATGCCTTCGGGATAATGGCCAGCCGGTTCCGCCTGTTTCTTACCTCTATCCATATGGCGGAATACATTTTTACTCTGTGCACAACTTGTGCGTTATAATTTTTTTGGGGACATTCTTAACATTGTTTTCCCCCCCAAAAAAGTTTTGGTTTTGGTTTTGCATAAACACGCATGTTAAAAAAAAAGAAAATTATAAAAACAGTGGAACTTACAAAGTTCAAACTTATAGAAAAACTGAAGGCAATATCAGACATTATATAGTATTTCAAAAATGTGTTGCTGTTGTCTTCATGAGATGGGGTGATGTCACCCCTGAACAAGCCAAATTTGGAAGATGCACACAAAATGGGGATTTTCCTCCTGATCCCATGCCAAATGTCAACATGTGCTATCTCCCATCATGGGGGATCAATGGACGTGTTTTGGGGGTGCAAACCCTTCCTCTCACCTACTTGAGTTGCGAGGAAGGGGTTGCACCCTCAAAACACGTCCATTGAATTTCCCTGATGGGAGATAGCACATGTTGATACACTGTGTGCATCTAGCAAATTTGGCTTGTTAAATCACACAAAAATTTACAAACTTAGGCCAAAAAAACTTGAAATAGTGGCAAGAAAAACATCGTTATACTCTCCCCAAAACAGCAATCATGTTTTTAATTTGTTGGTCAAAAGGATTCAGTTTGTGCGTTATAACGTCTATTTCTCGACTCATAACCATGAGATCCTGTATTATGATTTGTGCACTCCCACTGGAGAAAGGAGGAGATTGATCTTCCACAAGCAGCATATCACCTAAAAAAAAGTAAAAAACGCATGTCTTAAAAATATGCATGCATGCATGCATCTATTCCCTGAATCTGTGGTGTATGGCACTGACCTGTTGTGGTGACAATCTCGCACACTTCCTCCACATCTCCTTTCTCCACCTCTTCTTCTTCCACCTCTCCTTCCTCCACCTCTCCTTCCTCCACATCCTGAGGTTTGGGTTCTCTCTGGTCCCCTTCTTTCTGAGGTTGGGGTTCCCTCTGTTCTTTCCGAGGTGTGGGGTTCCTGGGCTCCTCAGAGTGGTGTGCTCCAAGTCTCCGCTCCCCTATGAGAATGAATCAAAAGATATACTTAGCACACAGATTTTTGAGGTCAGAAATAGGAATATGAAACCATGCTTGGAAGTGGGGTACAATTGCCTTTTTACAAGCTGAAGACATGTTTTAAAATGTATTTCTAAACTGGAATCCTGACCTTTTTTGACCAAGTTACACACATGGAGACACCCCCAAAGTATCCACTCTAGCACCTGTGTGGGACACCCTAAAAAGGTTGTTCTGGTGTCCCACACAGGTGCTCCAGAGTACAGCTGTGGAAACAGCTGCTGAGTGTCCTCTCCTTTTACACTGAATCAAGTTTGCATTTCACATTCTAGTTCAAAACATATCATCTAGACAATAATGTTTCTAAACGTTGTTTTAATAGAAATAGGCATAACCAAATGTGGTTTACCTGTATCTGCTCAAAATATCTACTTTGGAGGAGGATTGATGTTTACTACGAACGATTATACTTTGGCCACTACCCTGAAAGTGGCATTTTCAAATATCCAACCAGTCAATAAAAGCAATAAAAGCACATGGAGCAACATGCAAGTATAACAATCAAATTATTAATAACACAGGAGAAAAACTTACTTTTTACTAGCATTCTTTTGATCTTCCTGTACTGCTCCGGCTCCATCAGCTTCAGGTCAGACCACCTTTTATGGAGCTGCTCCTTGGATCTCCGGACCCCAAATTTATGATACAGATTCCTCACCACTTTGCCCATTATTTTGGCCTTCCTGAGATTAGGGGTGTTGTATGGCCCATGCTTCCCATCATAATCTCTCCTCAGCAAAATGTCCACCATCTCCGCCATCTCAGCAAAGGACATATTACTGGCCTTGTATCTTGTCCTGGATCGGGACGTTTCCGGCTCCGGGCTTTCCTCTTCGGAAGTTAAAACAACCCGTACCTGCTGTGTCACCGCCATGTCATCTCCCACTGGGCGTCGAAAGAGAAAGGGCGGGGAATATCCGAGGAAGAACGTCAGGGGCGGGAACGTCAGGGGCGGCCGACGTGGGCGGAGTTTCACGCATGCGCAGGGAATATAATGATAACACGAATATGTCGTAACGACGTTGTCTGCGCGGAGTAAGGAGGACCGGAAGTTCCGAAACGTCACTAACGAAGGTAAAAATTAAAGTTGGGGCATCAGTGGCCTATACTGATTCATGATTTTAAAGGGCTAGATTGGGATAATATTAGGACAGTTTAAGGCTGACCTAGTGTTTTTGTCTTGTGTTTTATCTTGCAGAAAATATGCAGAGTTTCAAAGATCCTGTCATATTCAGAGCTTTCATTGACAAATATAGAGAGCTCACCAATTTATGGGAGATTAAAAACCCATTATACCACAATCGTGATGTTAGGAGGGCAACAATTGAAAAATTAGCGGAATATATGAAGACCTGGATCCCAGAGGCAGACTATAACATGATGAACAATAAAATCAATAATATGAGGAACAGCTACAAAAAACAATACAAAGAAGTCCGCGCATCCCGGAGATCGGGAGCAGCAGCAGACCAAGTACATGTCCCCAAGCTGTGGTATTACAAACACCTGCAATTTCTGGATGACCAGATTGAAGCCAGGGAATCCCTTTCCAGCCTTCCCTGCCGCCTTCCCTCCACCCTTCTCTCCAGCGTTCCCTCCACCCTTCCCTCCAGCATTCCCTCCACCCTTCCCTCCACCCCTGCAGAGGGTGCAGAGGAGCTAGCTGACCTCGAAGAGCCGGATCTTCACATCTATAGACAGTTATAGTATTTTTCAACATATTTATTGTCCTAGAATAATTGTTGGGAACTAGATGTTATTATTCAAAAAGAAAATAAATAAACCAAAAAAAAAAAAAATATATAGTGGGAAGAATTGTTTGGGACAAGAATGAAAAATGCTGGGGTGAGAATGAGAGTCTTTTCTATTTATTAACTATTCATTTGCAACAGTCATGAGCTGGAAATTGTGTGTGATTGATGAACCAAAAACTTAAACTATGTCCCTTTTTTATACACAGGATGAGGTCAGCCAGGAGGACGAGGCTCTGGAGTGTGGCACCCAGGAGGAGGCAGGGGTGAGTGGCAGCCAGGAGGAGGCAGGGGTGAGTGGCAGCCAGGAGGAGGCTGGGCCAAGTGGCAGGCAGCAGGTGCCCAGGCCAAGTGGTAGCACACAGTCACAGGTGCTTCCCCTCCAGGTGAGACTGAAAAGGCCCAGGAGGTTGACTCGGGTGGAGGAGGAATCCCTGCAAATAATAAGGGAAGCAGCAGAGATCATGAGGGCCCCCCTCAACCCAGTCGAGTCCTATGGGTGCTATGTGGCCGATAAACTCCTTAAAGTGGAGGAGAGCCAACGTGCCCTCTGTGAGGAGCTTATATCTATGGCCCTTCACAGGGCGGGGAGGGGCCAGCTGACAGAGGCCACACATCTTTGTGATCTGGCCCATCCTTCTCCTCCTTCTCCTCCTTCTCCTGACATATTCCCACCACCAGAGCCACAGCCTGCAAGGGGGCGTGGAGGGAGCCGTGGAAGGAACGCTGCAGGAAAGCGTGGAGGGAACACTGCAGGGAAGCGTGAAGGGAAGGCTACAAGGAAGACCAGAAAGTGATTCCCTGGCTTCAAGCTGCTCTGCCAGAAGTCACAGTTTTTTTTGGAGTACCACAGCTTGGGGACATGTATGACATCTGCTGCTGCTCCTGATTTCTGCGATTCGGGGACCAGATTGTGATCCCAATTCGAGGGACTCCTCATGTTATTGATTTTATTTGCCTTCATGTCTGCCTTTGGGGTCCAAAGTCCGCATATATTCCACTAATTTCTCAATTGTTGCCCTTCATCTTTATTTGTTTTCCAGAATAAATGGATATTTGATTTAATTAAAATAGTTGCCTATGTGTTTTTCTTATGAGTAGGAAGGTACATTTCATAAATTGTAATTAACAAGGGACACCAACACCAACCTCCTTGAGGGAAAAAAAATCTGAGATAATAATGTTGTTGTGATAACTTGACCATAAAAAAATAAAAAAAATATGGACATCACTATAAAATATTAAAAGGCCAGAAAAAAATTAGGAGATCTTGATTCAAAACAACAAAAAAATAAAATAATCATTTTTGGAATGCCTTTAAAATAAAATACGAAGATGACTTCCGGTTTCGGCGCCTCATGAGGTAACTGCACCTCCTCACAGCTCCCGCACCAGGACCCAAAAAACAGCTTATAAAGCCAGCCAGAGCGGCCCCTCGTAGCCATCCTCTTCACCCGGGCTACCCCCTCACTAACATGGACCGCTTTCTGGAAAAAAGCGGCGCTCGCTCGTTCGCGGCCGCGGCGGCGCCGCCGGGCAAGCCGCAAATCGAGGCCCCGGCTTCGGCCTACTCCCACGCCGCGGAAGAAGCACAGGCAGCCGACATGGAGGTGAGCGCTCATCCCTCCCTGCAGATCATCACACCCCCAGGGTCCCTCTATGCTATCTTCACAGCCAGCCACACCAGGGGACATTTCCAGCTCCCCACCCCCCGGGGATGCTGCTGATAGCACCCACCGAATTGCTGCTGCTGTAGCAGCTCTTCTCTCCCCCATGATCTCTGCCTCGGTGGAAAAGGCAGTCAACGCAGGCATGCAACAAATTAAAGCCCAACTTGCTGAACACTCCACTAGGCTCAATGAAATGGAACACCGCCTCTCTGAGGTTGAAGATGAACTCTATCAAGCGCAAGCCACAGAACAGTCGCAGGACAAAACAAATCAGTACATCATTCAAAAATTAGAAGATTTGGAAAATAGGTCGAGAAGGAGCAACCTGCGATTTGTAGGCGTCCCCGAATCGCTTCCCTCTGCAGCTACGGCAGAATTCTGCTCAAAACGCATCCCGGAGGCTTTAGGCCTTTCATGCCTGTTCACCGTGGAATGCGCACACCGTATGGGGTCCTTCAATCCCGAACGTAAAACACCCCGACCTATTATTGCCAAGTATCTCAATTATGCCGACAAATCCATCATTCTTCAGACATTCAGACAGTCCCCTTCTCTCCAAATAGACGGGGTAAAAATCCTAATTTTTGCGGACTACTCGATTGAAGTCACCAAGAAAAGAAAAGCTTTTCAACCGATATGCACTGAACTCTTCAAGCAACACATAAAATTTACCCTGGCCTTTCCTGCAACTCTACGCCTCAAATCGCCAAAAGGGGATCAACTTTCCTTCCAGGATCCGGCGGAAGCAGAATCTTTTCTCCGCTCCCTAAGGGGTGAAGCACACCCTCACACGCCTTCCAAGTCAAATTCCAGTCCACGAGCGTTGGAACAGAGAAGCCCCCGCAAGGACTCTCCAAAACGTTTTAGACTTTCTGGTCCAGAACAGCGCTACCAAAACTCCCGTTGATGGACTGCCTTACACCGCCATGAACTTCCTTCCTCACCATTACAGGTCGTATGATCTTTTTTTTGTTCTGTCAACTCGAGTGTCGGGGATACACGATCTACTTATCGTGCTCTCCATTAATCCTCAATCAGGCACTGTCACCCGAGTGATCACCCAGTGATCTTTCCCACAACGGCTCTGAATCCGTGTGCCGTTCCATCCATTCCATGTTATTTTTTATTTTATTTTTTTTCCCATCTTATTTGGTTCAATCAATATATTGTTTCATATGTTATGCCTAAAACCATTCTTTTTTCTCTTTTTCCCCCTACCAGGGTGGTAATGCGTGCGCACATGCCTACAGGCCGCACTGCACACTAGTTCATTTGTACTGTAATTGCCCTCCCTGACTCCGCTGTGTGATTTTTTCTTTTAGGCTCCCTGCCATAACTCCATTCCAGGGGTCCCTCGCACGTTATCGAGGTCCCCGGGGCGCTCAGGCACAATAACTGGTCTTTCTTTTCCAAGACGGGTCATGTATGGGGAGCTACCTTGCACAGCGAACTCATGCGGAAAAAAGCGAAGTTCTTTATGATGCTCACGTTAATTTGTTGTTTTGTTTTACTTTGTTCTCTTTTCTTCTACCCCCCCTCATCCCCCCTCTCCCCACTCCACATTTCAACATGCACTCCTTACCCGAGGGATATGCTCACATCACTAACGCGCCTAAACTTTACCTCTTGATCCCTGCCTTTAATCTTACAGCTACTAAAGCGCCGCCTCTACACCTTATCATCCGTGATATCTTAAGGTAATCTCATGGAATGTGAGGGGTCTCCGTTCTCCTAACAAGAGAATGAAGATTCTTCGCCACCTCAAAAGGCTAAAAGCAGACATAGCATTACTTCAGGAATCCCACCTTTCGGCATCTGACTTCAGTCGATTGGAACAGTCTTGGGTTCAGAATCGGTTGGACGGAAGGCTGGTGTCCTCCTTCTTTTCAACAAAAACCTCCCTTGTACTGTTCTATCCACGCATACAGACAACCAAGGACGCTTCATCTCCTCCAGGGTTAGAATTGGGACAAAAGAAATAGTGATTTCCAATGTATACGCCCCCAACAGTCCCACAAAGACATTTTACTCTCAGCTCTCCACTTGGCTCCTCAACACTTCTCACTTACCTCACCTAGTTGGGGGAGATTTTAATGACCTCATGCATCCTACAGACGATAGATCCTCTCAAAAACAAACCATACCGGCGCCTGCTGGAATTGCTCCCACCTTATTTGCCTCCACTAGAGATGAGCTTTGTGTTCGAGTCGAACATACGTTCGACTCGAACATCGGCTGTTCGATCGTTCGACGAAGATCGAACGATTTGGGCCGTTCGCGCCAAATTCGAGTGACGCGAACGGCCCACAATGCACTACGCCATCGCAGTGTCATCCAGGCGCTGTGATTGGCCAAGCATGCACTGTGACCCCGCATGCTTGGCCAATCACAGCGCCGGCAGCGAGGAGAGCAATGATTGGCCACAGGCAGGATGCCTGTGGCCAATTATTGCTGAGGGTGTTTAGTACACGCCCCACACTATAAAAGGCCGCCAGCACGGCGGCCTAGTGTAGTGTGTTCCGGAGCAGGGAAAGAGCAGCATAGGCAGGGACAGTGACTTTTATTTCTTTCTTGCTTAACCTGGATTCCTTTAGTTTAGGGAAAGAGAAGGATAGGTAGGGAGAGTGTCAGTGTGTTTTGTGCTTGTGCTATAGTGTGCTTAAAAAAAACATTTTTTCTAGGGACAGAAAACTGTAGGTAGGGAGAGTGTCAGTTTCTTTCACTGTGCAAGTCCTTGTTTCTAGGGACTGGGAAGGACAGTGAGTGAATTCTCCTTGTGCTATAGTGTGCTTAAAAAAAACATTTTTTCTAGGGACAGAAAACTGTAGGTAGGGAGAGTGTCAGTTTCTTTCACTGTGCAAGTCCTTGTTTCTAGGGACTGGGAAGGACAGTGAGTGAATTCTCCTTGTGCTATAGTGTGCTTAAAAAAAACATTTTTTCTAGGGACAGAAAACTGTAGGTAGGGAGAGTGTCAGTTTCTTTCACTGTGCAAGTCCTTGTTTCTAGGGACTGGGAAGGACAGTGAGTGAATTCTCCTTGTGCTATAGTGTGCTTAAAAAAAACATTTTTTCTAGGGACAGAAAACTGTAGGTAGGGAGAGTGTCAGTTTCTTTCACTGTGCAAGTCCTTGTTTCTAGGGACTGGGAAGGACAGTGAGTGAATTCTCCTTGTGCTATAGTGTGCTTAAAAAAAACATTTTTTCTAGGGACAGAAAACTGTAGGTAGGGAGAGTGTCAGTTTCTTTCACTGTGCAAGTCCTTGTTTCTAGGGACTGGGAAGGACAGTGAGTGAATTCTCCTTGTGCTATAGTGTGCTTAAAAAAAACATTTTTTCTAGGGACAGAAAACTGTAGGTAGGGAGAGTGTCAGTTTCTTTCACTGTGCAAGTCCTTGTTTCTAGGGACTGGGAAGGACAGTGGGTGAATTCTCCTTGTGCTATAGTGTGCTTAAAAAAAACATTTTTTCTAGGGACAGAAAACTGTAGGTAGGGAGAGTGTCAGTTTCTTTCACTGTGCAAGTCCTTGTTTCTAGGGACTGGGAAGGACAGTGAGTGAATTCTCCTTGTGCTATAGTGTGCTTAAAAAAAACATTTTTTCTAGGGACAGAAAACTGTAGGTAGGGAGAGTGTCAGTTTCTTTCACTGTGCAAGTCCTTGTTTCTAGGGACTGGGAAGGACAGTGAGTGAATTCTCCTTGTGCTATAGTGTGCTTAAAAAAAACATTTTTTCTAGGGACAGAAAACTGTAGGTAGGGAGAGTGTCAGTTTATTTCACTGTGCAAGTCCTTGTTTCTAGGGACTGGGAAGGACAGTGAGTGAATTCTCCTTGTGCTATAGTGTGCTTAAAAAAAACATTTTTTCTAGGGACAGAAAACTGTAGGTAGGGAGAGTGTCAGTTTCTTTCACTGTGCAAGTCCTTGTTTCTAGGGACTGGGAAGGACAGTGAGTGAATTCTCCTTGTGCTATAGTGTGCTTAAAAAAAACATTTTTTCTAGGGACAGAAAACTGTAGGTAGGGAGAGTGTCAGTTTCTTTCACTGTGCAAGTCCTTGTTTCTAGGGACTGGGAAGGACAGTGAGTGAATTCTCCTTGTGCTATAGTGTGCTTAAAAAAAACATTTTTTCTAGGGACAGAAAACTGTAGGTAGGGAGAGTGTCAGTTTCTTTCACTGTGCAAGTCCTTGTTTCTAGGGACTGGGAAGGACAGTGAGTGAATTCTCCTTGTGCTATAGTGTGCTTAAAAAAAACATTTTTTCTAGGGACAGAAAACTGTAGGTAGGGAGAGTGTCAGTTTCTTTCACTGTGCAAGTCCTTGTTTCTAGGGACTGGGAAGGACAGTGAGTGAATTCTCCTTGTGCTATAGTGTGCTTAAAAAAAACATTTTTTCTAGGGACAGAAAACTGTAGGTAGGGAGAGTGTCAGTTTCTTTCACTGTGCAAGTCCTTGTTTCTAGGGACTGGGAAGGACAGTGAGTGAATTCTCCTTGTGCTATAGTGTGCTTAAAAAAAACATTTTTTCTAGGGACAGAAAACTGTAGGTAGGGAGAGTGTCAGTTTCTTTCACTGTGCAAGTCCTTGTTTCTAGGGACTGGGAAGGACAGTGAGTGAATTCTCCTTGTGCTATAGTGTGCTTAAAAAAAAACATTTTTTCTAGGGACAGAAAACTGTAGGTAGGGAGAGTGTCAGTTTCTTTCACTGTGCAAGTCCTTGTTTCTAGGGACTGGGAAGGACAGTGAGTGAATTCTCCTTGTGCTATAGTGTGCTTAAAAAAAACATTTTTTCTAGGGACAGAAAACTGTAGGTAGGGAGAGTGTCAGTTTCTTTCACTGTGCAAGTCCTTGTTTCTAGGGACTGGGAAGGACAGTGAGTGAATTCTCCTTGTGCTATAGTGTGCTTAAAAAAAACATTTTTTCTAGGGACAGAAAACTGTAGGTAGGGAGAGTGTCAGTTTATTTCACTGTGCAAGTCCTTGTTTCTAGGGACTGGGAAGGACAGTGAGTGAATTTTCCTTGTGCTATAGTGTGCTTAAAAAAAACATTTTTTCTAGGGACAGAAAACTGTAGGTAGGGAGAGTGTCAGTTTCTTTCACTGTGCAAGTCCTTGTTTCTAGGGACTGGGAAGGACAGTGAGTGAATTCTCCTTGTGCTATAGTGTGCTTAAAAAAAACATTTTTTCTAGGGACAGAAAACTGTAGGTAGGGAGAGTGTCAGTTTCTTTCACTGTGCAAGTCCTTGTTTCTAGGGACTGGGAAGGACAGTGAGTGAATTCTCCTTGTGCTATAGTGTGCTTAAAAAAAACATTTTTTCTAGGGACAGAAAACTGTAGGTAGGGAGAGTGTCAGTTTCTTTCACTGTGCAAGTCCTTGTTTCTAGGGACTGGGAAGGACAGTGAGTGAATTCTCCTTGTGCTATAGTGTGCTTAAAAAAAACATTTTTTCTAGGGACAGAAAACTGTAAGTAGGGAGAGTGTCAGTTTCTTTCACTGTGCAAGTCCTTGTTTCTAGGGACTGGGAAGGAAAGTGAGGGGAATTCTCCTTGTGCTATAGTGTGCTAAAGCATTCCTCATCAACCATCTTTGAAATCCTTGTTTTTTGGACAGTCAGGGAAATTGTCGTTGTGCTATTCTGTGTAAAAGCAATCATCCTGAACCATATTTAGAAATCCTTAAGTAAAGGGACAGAGAAGGACACCTGAAGGTAGCCCTTATTGCTTTTTTCCCATCTCCCTGCAGGCCATCTATTAGAATGTCTGGAAGGCAAACAAGGAGAGGCAGACAGTCAGGAGGCAATAAAAGAGGGCAAGCAGGCTCTGTGTCTGGGGGCAACAGTGCTGGTCGTGGACGCGGTGCATTGTCATCAGCACATGGCCATGGGACACGCTTGTCCTTCTTTTCGGCAGCTGGACATGTTGAGCCACATCATGCCGAAGACTTGGTAGAGTGGATGACCAAGCCCTCCTCCTCCTCCTCATCCTCTCTCACCCAGGCTCAGGGTACTGGCAAAGCAGCTGCCAAAGCGTCCTCTTCCCTGGTATCAATGTCAGACTCATCATCAGTCACTCCTTCCCTAGACCCACCATGTCCTCCTCCTGAGGAGTCCCCCGAACTGTTTGAGCACAGTGTTGGGTACATGCTCCAGGAGGATGCCCAGCGTTTCAAAGGGTCTGATGATGAAACCCAGCTACAGGAAGGCAGTAGGGTGAGAGCAGACAGAGGGGATGCTCAAGAAGGACACCAATCTGGCAGTCATGTTCCAGCAGCTGCAGCATACTGCCAGATTGGCTCCAGTGATGAGGAGGGAGGGGATGATGAGGTCACTGACTCCACATGGGTGCCTAATAGGAGAGAGGAGTAGGATGAGGAGGAGGCACATCTCCAACGAGGCAGGATGCCCTTTGGTGGCCAGCGTAAGGGCAGTACACCGACGGAATCACACCGCAGAGCTCCGCCTGTGCAGGGCGCTGCCTCTGCCCGTCATTCAAAAAGTTCCTTGGTGTGGGCCTTTTTTGAGGCTAGTGCATCAGATCGCACAGCTGTTGTTTGCAACATATGTCTCAAGCGTATATCGCGTGGCCAAAACATCAGCCGCTTGGGTACCACATGCCTGACCAGACATATGTTGACCTGCCATGCAGCTCGTTGGCAAGCCTACCTCAAAGACCCACACCAAAGAACAAAGCGGACCTCTTCTTGCACCGCATCAGCTGGTATCTCCAACCCCACTATAACTTCAGTCCTCTCTGAAACATGCACTGAGAGGAATGAAGGTGTAGAATTAGGTGTGTCACAGCCAAGTACTTGCGGCCACTCTGCTAGCAGTACACCGACGTCCGATTCTAGCAGGCAAATTTCCCTGCCCCAGCTGCTGGACCGTCGAAAGAAGTTCACTCCCAGCCATCCACATGCCCAGCGGTTGAATGCTAGCTTGGCTAAATTGCTAGCGCTTCAACTGCTGCCTTTTCATTTGGTAGACTCGGCCCCCTTCCGTGAGTTTGTGCAATGTGCGGTTCCTCAGTGGCAGGTTCCCAAACGCCACTTTTTCTCACGGAAGGCTATTCCGGCTCTCTACCGGCATGTGGAAGGCAATGTCTTGGCCTCGCTGGACAGGGCGGTCAGCGGTAAGGTGCATATTACCGCTGACTCATGGTCCAGCAGGCATGGACAGGGACGTTACCTTTCTTTCACGGCCCATTGGGTCACTCTTTTGGCAGCTGGGAAGGATGCAGGACAAGGTGCAGTAGTGTTGGAGGTTGTCCCACCGCCACGCCTCCAAAATGCTACTACTGGTTGTGACACACCTCTCTCCTCCACCCCCTCCTCTTCTTTTTCCTCCATGGCCTCTTCCTGTGGTTTGTCCTATGAACCAGCGGTGCTCCGTAGCCGTTCACGGGGCTACGCAAGTACGCAGGCAAAAAGATGCCATGCCGTGCTTGCGCTGGTGTGTTTGGGGGACAGAAGCCACACTGGGGCAGAGGTCCTGTCTGCTCTGCAGGGCCAGGCCGAGAGGTGGTTGACGCCACGCCAGCTTAAGCCAGGAATGGTGGTTTGCGACAATGGCACCAACCTCCTCTCCGCCCTTCGACAGGGACAACTGACCCATGTGCCCTGTGTGGCTCACGTCCTTAACCTGGTGGTGCAGCGTTTCTTGGGCAGGTACCCGGGCTTACAGGATGTCCTGAGGCAGGCCAGGAAAGTCTGTGTGCATTTCCGCAGATCTTATAATGCCAGTGCTCGCCTGGCTGAGCTGCAAAAGGAGTTGAACCTGCCCAAGAACTGCCTTATATGTGACATGCCCACCAGGTGGAACTCAACGTTGGCCATGCTGCAGCGGCTGCACACGCAGCAGAGGGCCATCAATGAGTACCTGTGCGACTACGGCACCAGGACAGGGTCAGGGGAGCTTGTTTTTTTTTCTCCACGCCAGTGGGGCATGATCAGGGATGCATGCACTGTCCTGGCACCATTTGAGGAGGCCACGAGGATGGTGAGCAGTGACAGTGCATGCATCAGTGACACTGTACCTCTTGTCCACCTGTTGGAGCACACGCTGCGTGGAATAATGGACAGGGCACTTGAGGCAGAACAGAGGCAGGAAGAGGAGGACTTCCTTGCCTCTCAAGGCCCCCTTTACCCAGACAGTGTTCCTTCTGTCCCACCCATCGCACAGGAAGAGGAGAAGGAGGAGGAGGAGGAGGAGGATTGTGTCAGCATGGAGGTGGAGGCTGGCACTCAGCATCATCAGCAGCAGTCTTTTAGGGATGATTTACAGTCCCAAGAAACCAGTGGACTTGTACGTGGCTGGGAGGAGGTGACTGCGGATCATGTCGTCCTTAGTGACCCAGAGGACTCCGGAGCGAATGCCTCAGCAAACCTACGCTGCATGGCCTCCCTGATCCTGCAAAGTCTGCGGAAGGATCCTCGTATTCTTCGGATCAAGGAGAGGGACCATTACTGGCTGGCCACTCTCCTTGATCCACGGTACAAGGGTAAGGTTGCGGACCTTATGTTACCGTCGCAGAGGGAGCAGAGGATGAGACAACTCCGGGAGGCCTTGCAGAAAGGTCTGTGCAACGCGTTCCCAGAGACTGGGAGGTTACAAACTCCTGGTCCTGGACAACGAGTTGCTGAGGCTTCGGCCAGTCAAAGAAGGAGCGGTGGGGAAGGTGGCCGTCTGACCGATGCGTTCAGACAATTCTTTAGTCCGCAGCCCCAAAGTATGATCGGTTCCAGCAACCATCGCCAGCGTCTGATAAACATGGTGCAGGAATATCTAGGGGCAAGGTCAGACTTGGACACCTTCCCCACCGAAAATCCTCTGGCTTACTGGGTCTTGAGGATGGATCACTGGCCAGAGCTTGCACAGTATGCAATTGAGCTACTGGCCTGTCCTGCATCCAGCGTTCTTTCGGAACGCACATTCAGTGCTGCTGGAGGATTTGTCACGGATCACAGGGTGCGCCTGTCCACCGACTCGGTTGATCGACTGACTTTCATCAAGATGAACCAGTCTTGGATCACCACCAGCTACCACACACCTGATGCTGATATAACAGACTAATTGATTTTAACATGTCACATCCCTTCAAGACTGATGCTGATGCTGAGTGCCTGTGCTGTTATGTTGACTGGCTATCCTCCTCCTCCGAGTCCTCAATGATACGATTGATGATGATAGCTTGGAAGATCATTTTTGTTTATGGGTGCCGCCACCAGTGGCTAAGGCCCAATTTTTCAGCCCCTGTTTAACAGGGGCGTGTAATTACAATTTTTGAAGCAATACTTTGCAACAGGGCTCATTGCTGTGCTCCAAGTACAGTATCTGTGAGGGGTTGGAGTGTTGTGCCACCAGTGCCTAAGGCCCAATTTTTCAGCCCCTGTTTAACAGGGGCGTGTCATTACAATTTTTGAAGCAATACTTTGCAACAGGGCTCATTGCTGTGCTCCAAGTACAGTATCTGTGAGGGGTTGCAGTGTTGTGCCACCAGTGCCTAAGGCCCAATTTTTCAGCCCCTGTTCAACAGGGGCATGTAATTACAATTCTTGATCTAATAATTCACAGCAGGGCCCATTCCTGCACCCACCAAGAGTAACTCTGAGGGCTTACAGTGTTGTGGCAACACCACCACCACCACCACCACCACGAAAGGCCCAATTTTTCAGCCCCTGTTCAACAGGGGCATGCAATTACAATTCTTGATCTAATAATTCACAGCAGGGCCCATTGCTGCACCCACCAAGAGTAACTGTCAGGGCTTACAGTGTTGTGGCACCAGCACCACCATCAAAGGCCCAATTTTTACTACCACTGTTCAACAATTATATGTAATTACAATTCCTGATATAATAGTTGACAGCAGGGCGTTCCAGCACCAACCAAGAGTAACTGTGAGTGCTTACAGTGTTGTGCCAACACCAACTAAGGGGCCTATTTCTGCAGATTATATACGGCAGGTCCCTACTTTCAAACATCCAACTTACAAACGACTCCTACTTGCAAACGCAAGAAGACAACAGGAAGTGAGAGGAAATCTACCCCTAGGAAGGAAAATTCTCTCCTGTAAGAATTAATATGGGAGAAAGGTGTCTCCTCTGTACTGATGCTTTATCACCAATCCTTGTTTCAAGAAAAACACCACATTTCAAAAACAGTTGTCATTGGGACGGAAAGTGAGGTGAAATGTTCTGAACAGGGGCACAGACAGCAAAACAAATGTTACAGGGGTGATAACCCTTACCTATGTTTTCCAAAAAGTTTAAAAATAGATTTTTGGGCTGGAGCTACACTTCAACAATGTACCTGTTCAAAATTACAAACACATTCTACATAAGAACAAACCTACAGTCCCTGTCTTGTATGCACCGCCTGTATACGGCTGTTCAGAGTATATAGGGCCTTTTTTATTTTATGTGCGGGGTTCCCCTTAATATCCATACAAGACCCAAAGGGGCTGGTAATGGGCTGGGGTAGGGGGGGGGGTCATGGGGTAGCTATGCCATTTTTCTTAAAGATTTTCATCCATATTACCGGGACCAGACATTACATTAAAGCCGCAAGCAGTTTTAAATGGCTTTTTTTTCCTTTAGAAGTGTCATTTTGTGCAGGGACAGTTCTAAACACGGGAAACACGTGGCACTTCACAGGCATACTTTAGACACCCCCCAGGTACGATATTTAAAGGAATATTTGACTTTTTTTTTTCACTTTATGCATCATTAAAATGACTGCTCCCGAAAAACGACCGTTTTTAAAACTTATTTTTGCATTGATACATGTCCCCTGGTGCAGAACCCGGGTTCCCAAACCCTTTTTAGGACAATAACATGCATAATAGTTGTTATAATTAGCACTTTAGAATTCGAACGTTCCCATCCATTGTATTTAATAGGGTTCTAATGTTCGTACGAACTTTCGGTCCGTTCGCGGGTTCTGGTGCGAACCGAACCCGGGGGTGTTCGGCTCATCACTAGCCTCCACTATGGACTCCCTCCATCTTACAGACATCTGGCGCTTAACACACCCGGTAGACAGGGAATTCACCTTCTATTCTAATCCTCACAAGATCCTCACTAGAATCAACTATTTTTTTGGGACCGACAGTATCATCCCCCTGGTTTCAGACGCAGAGATCGGAGACATAGCCATTTCGGATCATGCCCCAATACTCCTTACCCTAGACAATCTAGACCTCCCCCCCACCCTAACATCTGGCGCTTCCCTTCCTTCCTCCACAATAATGCTGATTTTCGCGCTTACATGGAACGAGCATGGGAGGAGTTTTCCTCCGCGAATGCTCCACATGCAGGGGACCCGAACCTTCTCTGGGATGCTGGAAAAGCATACTTGAGGGGTCGGATCATCTCATATGCCACTTCCTTTAAAAGAAACGCACTATCGAAATTCAAGCTGGCCAGCGACAGACTTCACCTCGCACAACGCAATCTAGCCACCTCGACGTCACCGGCAAACAAGGCGGAGTGGTCCGCGGCTAAAACTGCCTTTGACACCTGGGCGGACACCCTGGAACTCACAAAAAAATCTCACCTAGATGCCTCCCTTCATAAATTTGGTAACAAAGCTGGCAAACTCCTATCCAGACTCTGTAAGGGTGCCCACCGCCCGACGCACATCACCTCACTGCGGGACCGCACGGGAACTACACACTCTACCCCACTTCGCATAAATAAAACCATGCTGGAATATTACACAGCCCTTTATGCACCCGATCCCATTGACCATAAAATAGCCCAAGCCTTCCTTGAAAAAATGAATCTACCAACTATCTCAACTGCCCTTCTAGATTCCCTGAATGCCCCTATCTCCCTCGTTGAAATAGAAGGCACTATACATGCTCTCCGCCCCTCTAAAGCCCCTGGCCCGGACGGCTTCACAAGTGAATTTTATAAAACTCTCCAAAATATAACTGCGCCCATGCTCCACTCGGTCTATTCCAACATCTGGGCGGGCGGTCCCTATCTACCGACAGGCAACCAGGCCATCATTAAGCTACTTTCTAAAAAGGGCAAAGATCCTCTGGATCCGGGCTCATACAGGCCTATTTCACTACTCAACCTGGATGTCAAAATTCTCTCGAAGATTGTGGCCTCCAGACTAGCAGTCATCCTCCTGGACCTCATTCACCCGGCCCAATCAGGATTCGTGAAAGGGCGGACGGCCACCCTTAACATACGTAAGGTTCTCCTGGCCCTTGAACGAGCCAAACAGGACCCCACAGGAGATTATGCCATCATAACGTTAGACGCTGAAAAAGCTTTTGACAATGTAAGCTTTGACTGGCTTTCCCTCACTTTGTCTAAAATGAGATTCACAGGCCCTTTCTGCCACCTTATCAATGCCATGTATACAGCGCCCTCAGCTAGACTTGTTGCGGCTGGACTCCTCTCAGAGGATTTCCGCCTCCATAAAGGGACCAGACAGGGTTGTCCTCTCTCCCCCCTCCTGTTCAACTTAGCCTTAGAACCTTTGTCTAGATACCTTTCCCAGATAGCCCCTTTACGAGGCATCAAAATAGGCAAAGCGGAACTTCGCACCTCACTATTCGCCGACGACGTCCTCATATTCACGGGCAACCCCAGCAACGACATGTCGACCATTAAAACCACCTTTGACGAATTTCGACTGTGCTCCGGCCTCCGTATCAATTATTCCAAGAGCGAGATTCTCCCTATAGGGACACACTCCACACCCCCCTGGGCTCACCACTCTCTGTTTAAGGTTGCATCTTCTCACATCACCTACCTAGGTATAAAGATTGGGAAATTGCCCTCTTCCATCTATCACCTCAATTACCCCCCCCTCTTCACAAAACTCTATCAGGAACTGTCGAACTGGATGGATCTTCCCCTCTCGCTCCTAGGAAGGTGTCACCTTATCAAAATGATTAGCTTCGCCAGACTGCTTTATCCTTTGCAAACCATTCCCTTGCTTTTGAAACATAAAGATATCAAACTCCTCAACTCCAAAATTTCACAGTTCATCTGGCACGGCAAAAGACCTCGGATAGCCTTTAAAAAACTACACCTTCCTAGAAGCGACGGGGGTATCGGTCTACCTCATGTTAGATTGTATAATTTAGCATGTCTGTTCAGGACCAGTTTAGATTGGATAGCGCAATCATCCCAATACTCTAATTACGTCCTTGAATCCGAAATGGCTCACCCGCACTCTCTGGTGGCCCTTCTACACTGCAGATGGAAAACTGTCCCCCCACCTTATCAACACAATCTCCTGCTAAGGGACACAGCTATAGCTTGGAGAGAAATCAGAAAAACACTCAAGTTATCTCCTTTCATCTCTCCCCATTTACCAATCCAAGGCAATCCTGACTTCATCCCTGGTCTCCACTACAAAGCCTTTTCGGTCTGGCAGGCTCAAGGTCTGTCAAACTTCTCCTCACTGTGCGATGGCAACACTGGAAAACCACTGCCCTTTTCTACAATATCCTTGTCTTTTTCTCTGCCCCCCTCTCACGTATTTCATTATAACCAATGCATTAGCTTCTTATCTAACACGTGTAAAGACAACCTCCGGAGATTCGAAAACAGCTTTTCTGAACGTTTACTGCGAAGTGGACATTATAAAATCACGGACATCTACAGACCTCTCCTGCAAGAATCTTCCCCGTCTATGTCCTCCTCCTCTATTGCAAACTGGGCTAGGGATTTCCCAGTTCCAGATATAACGAAAAAAATCCTATCTGGCCTGCAGAAAACCCTTCGACTGACACCCAACGAAATTTGGAGAGAAACCCAACTCAAGATCGCACACCAGGCTTATATCCCATTTATCTCTCCTAACTCCAATAAAGATGGCGCCTCCTGCCCTCTATGCAAGGAACCCAGACCTTCTCTCTCCCACCGCTTCTGGTCCTGCTCCTTCATTTCCTCATTTTGGGATCAAGTCCTATCCTATATATTCAAAATCACTCTGCTGAAACTCTCCAAAGACCCTTTACTTCTAATATTTGGTTATTGGGACCCTCTATTGTTACCCTGGTCTCTATCGCCGGCTGCATCGATCCCCTCAGGGACTACCAAACGTCCCTCCTCGAAAGACTGGATTTTGCTTTGTTTGCTTGTCGCGAGGAGACTCATTCTTAGGCCCTGGATCTCTCCCCAAAGCCCTTCTCTCATCCAACTCGAAAAGGACTGCCTCAACCTCTTCTACAAAGAACGACTTCTTACGGACTTTAAAGAACCCAGATCTAGAGCTCGCTTTTTTTACAGATGGGAATCCTTCATCATAACAACCCTCTCGGCAGCAGATCAGGCAGCTCTGGAACAACTCTCCTTCTCGTACGCTGACCCTATCCCAATTGGGCTATAAATCTTGATGACATTGCACAGTCTATACATTCCGGATGGCCCACCAGGGCTGTTCTTTCTCGGGACCATTCATGTAATGGAATGAACAGCACACCACTGTCTCTGGAGCTCCTCCCCCCCCCCATTTTTTTTTTTCCTAGTTTCTGTTTTGATTTTTCCCCTATTCCTGATTCTAAACATAGGGGCGCGTAGACAGATCCATCCAGTATTCCACCTTCCGGTTGCATTGCTTTTTAGGTATTTATCTAGGATGTCCTGCTGTACCCTCACTAGGTGAGAATTTTGTGTATACAGCTCCCTCTCTTCATATCTTCATAATTTCATAACCCCATAAGGTTAGTCTTCAAGTGAGCTAGTGTCATGTGTTACATTTTGTTTTTGCCCTACCTGTTGTACCCAACTAGATACACCGATATTTCTATGTACCATTGTTTTAAACCTGACTAACAGCCTTAGGTTCTCTTTTGTACTTGTGTACTTATCTTTACACCTGTTCAAGTGTCTTTCATTATTCCAATAAAAACTTGTTAAAAAAAATAAAAATACGAAGATTCATGAGATCTCAAAGAAATAAATTTGACCGAACTCTGTGTGAATATCCGCAATAAATGTTTTTTTTGGGAAAACCGTTTAGAAAGAAGAAAAGAAAGCGCTACATTTAACGATGCAAAAATTTGCAGCATGATGAATGTGCTATGTCCATTAAGAACGCTAGTTTTACCAGAACGAGCGCTCCCGTCTTGTATTTTAGTCTGAGCATGCGTGTATTTTTTTCTGATGGAGTTCCCCACAGACGATCGGAATTTGCTATTGTTTTTTTTTTCCATCGGTAAAATTTAAAACATGTTCTATTTTTTTATACCGATGGAAAAAAGACCGATGGGGCCCACACACGATCGGTTTGTCCGATAAAAAAAGTCCATCGGTCTTTTTTCATCAGAAAAAACGATTGTGTGTACGCGGCATGACATGCCATCTGGCAAAATGGAGAATCGCCAGTTCCCAGTTCTGCCTCTGTACACCACGATCGAGGGTCGGCGATGGACATCAAGCCCGCTGGACCCGGCGGGCGCGTGCAGCCGCTATCTACTGTGCAAGGACCGACGTATACCTGTGGGGGTTTGTGCAGGAGGTAATATATACAATAATAATTTTATGATGTTTTCACTGGCCCTGCCATAAAAAAATTAACAAGCCTTTCTACAAGCACTTTAACTACTTCAATACTGGGCACTCCCCCCCCCCCTTCCTGCCCAGGGCAATTTTCAGCTTTCAGGGCTGTTGCACTTTGAATGACAATTGCGCGTTCATATAGCACTGTACTTAAACTAAATTTTTATAATTTTCTTCCCACAAATAGAGCTTTCTTTTGGTGGTATTTGATTACCTTTGGGCTGTTATTTTTGCTAAACAAATTAAAAAAGGCTGAAAGTTTTGAAAAAAAATGTTTTTCTTTGTTAGACTATTATGTTTTCTCCTTCACTGACGAGCACTGATGAGGCTGCACTAAGAGCCGGTTCACACAGGGGCAACACGACTTCCAGCGCGACTTTGGGAGGCAACTCAGACACGACTTGAGCATGAATCACAGCGCGACTTGGGGCGACCTCAGCGCGACCTCAGCGTGACTTGTGGTGATTTACAACAAGACTTGAAGTCGCCCCCAGGACAGGAGACATTCCAGTGGCCAATAAAACAAGAATCAGCTCTGTGGGAGGGAGGGGGAGGGAGGGTATTGCCTGAGAAATGTATGTTCTCTTCCTGGAAAGTTGCTTCTGTTAAGACAGTGATCCGACTTCTGAGCGACTTCCATTGAAATCAATGGGTACAGGTCGCCTAGCAGTCGCCTAGAAGTCGGATTGAAGTAGTACAGGAACCTTTTTTGAAGTCGGAGCGACTGCAGTCGTGTACATAAAAATGGCTCCATTCACTTCAATTATTTTAAAAAATAGCGCGACTTGGGGCAACTCGGGGCGACCAGAAGTCGCGTCCGGAGTCGCCCCTGTGTGAACCGGGTCTAATGGGCACTGATGATGTAAAACTGATGGGCACTGAAATGCAGCACTGATGGGCACTGATAGGCGGCACTGATGGGGACTAATAGGTGGTACTGATAGACAGCACTGATGGGCACTGATCAATGGCACTGGATAGGCAGCACTGATGAGGAGCTACTGACAGGCATTACTGATTGGCATGTGAAGGGCACTAACAGGCATTACTGATGGGGCACTGATTGGCAAATTTATGGGCACTGATTGGCAGTTTGATGGGCACTGACAGACATTACTGATATGGCACTGATTGGCAAATTTATGGGCACTGATTGGCAGTTTGATGGGCACTGACAGACATTACTGATGGGGCACAGACTGGCAGCTGATGGGCACAGTCAGAGGCTCCTTACCACAATCGGAGATGCGGTGTGTCAGAGTGACACACAGCACCAACGATCGCCACGCTGCACGCCCCCACGGGCGCACGCCGGCATTCTGCTATAGGCCGGGCGGGAAGTGGTTAAAGAATGTTGGTAACATTTACTGTGTTCAATGCACTTTGTTTAGTTTCTCTAATAAAATGCATGTAGTGTGAAATGTGTGAGTGAACTGTGTTTTAAATTAATTAACATGTCTAGCAGTATTCCCGAGTCTGGTTCGGGGTTGAAGTTCAGTACCATTAGCGGTAACCCCGAGCCAAACTCGGGATCGCATCGCAGTATCCATGTAAAGTAACTTACCTTGTCCCCTGGATCCTGGGATGTCTCCCCGCTGTGTCTGCGAGCTGTCTCCTCGCTAGATTCCCTGCAACGTTGCAACGCACGGGGACGGAGCAGGGCGCCAAATTCAAAAAAGTAAAAACACACAATACATACAGTACACTGTAATCTTACAGATTACACTACTGTATAAAATAATTACACATCCCCTTTGTCCCTAGTGATTTGTCCAGTGCCCTGCATGCACTTTTACATTATAAATACTGGTACTTTTCTTTCTGCCAGGAAACTGGAGATTGTCCATAGCAACCAAAAAGTGTCCCTTTATGTCAAAAGTGGTTTTAGACCAGCTAGAAAACAGCGATAATAAATTAGAATCACTTGCAGAATTGAGCGATAGCGATTTGTTGGGAAATTCGTCATAAAACACTTTTATTATTATTATATTATTATTTGTTTATAGTTATTTATTATATTATAATTTATGATTTCGCGTTTCAAACTTTATCATACCCGGGATGTCTACTAGACTCTTGTTTGGACAGATTTAAGTAAGTTATTCCTAAGAATTACAGGCCTACAATATAAAACGCCAAATTTCCATGCAAAATAATGGTACCCGCTTTCAGCACCTAAAATCTGAAATAATCATACCGCCGGGGAGGTTAAATCTACCTGAATTTGTATTTTATTGTTTTGAAACAACACTGACTCTTTTGTAATAACCGGTGGGGGGGGGGGGGGGGTAGTTGCATAATTTATTGCTCTTAATCCAGCCCTGACCATAACAGCAGCTTTTGCAACATTTCCACAAAACAATTTTTTTTTTCTTTAATCGGGAACAGAACAATTTGTCTATTCAATTCTGGTCGCAGTGACAAAATACAAGACTTATGTAAAAAAACTGAAAATTACTAACACTTGACAAATGTATCTGCACATCATCCTTTTAAAGAGTGCTGGCTTAGCAGTTTGTTACAGTGATAGATTAAACTTACTGGCAGAGTCAAGGTATCAATTACTGTTTGAGTTTGTAGTAATTCTCAATCTATCCTGTGTCAGTGCTGTTTATAACCATTAATCACTATAAAATCTACACAGAACCAAAAGTCAACTGCAGAACTAATTTGAAGATATTTCCACAATAACAACATTTCAGTGCAAAATGTGATTTTTTATTTTTTTGTATATAAACACTAAAACAGATTTTACACTAAATAAATTCTGTCTTGTATTTTTTTTTTTTTTTTTTTTTTTATATAATCTTTATTTTATAAAAGAAAAATATACAACCAGACAAGTCCAACAGTTTGCTTAAAAAAAAAAAAAAAAAAAAAAAATTAAAAATAATAAGTAAAATAAAATAGGAAAAGCACAGACCCGTCTGGTGTGCATAACCAGCATATAAACAAGTTGAACAAAGAAATAGAGTACATCAATAATAGCAGTATCTTGTATGCCTTATGTGGGGCGGCCGATGGGCCACACTAGTTAGTAGAGTAAGGGTGCCACCATAGGAACAGTGGGTGCACAACTGTGGTAGGCGCGGAGGGCACATGGAATGTGGGGGCCTCACATATTACCGTCCCACCACTGATAACAAGCCAGGGGTGTTGTCCATGTGACTATAATTAAGACATGGTCCCCCGACCCGCGGCCGGGGCGGGGGGAGGGGGGCTCAATAGCCTCCATCTGACCTCTCCCCGCTCCCCGCACGCAGCGTGGGGCACCGATATGCTACGGTGCACGCTCTGGCGGGACACCCTGTGCCCCCTGTAAAGGGGGGCCCATCCCGCGAGCGCGGAGGCTCATGGTAATTACAACACCCGCCAGCATAACAGACATTTCTTTAACTGGCATAAATGCATACCATTGCAAAACATATATAAGAAGAGAAAAAAAAAAAAAAAGGGGGGGGGGAAAGAGGGGAAGGAAAAGGACAAGGAAAGGAAAGGAGGAAAGGAAGGAGTGATCCGAGCGTACCTGTCTTTCTGTAGGAGGCCTCATTCCAGGCCGCACCGAGCACACCCTCAAGCGTAGCCATCAAACCAGGTAAACTCCATTAGTCTCACTATGTCAGAGGGTAGCTCTCAGTCTTCTAAGCTCTCGACAGCCTGCGGTTTTTAAGAGAAGGTTCTGCCAGTTCCAATAAAGCTATGTCTAGGCTAGATGGCACGTATCCAGGATCTGTGACGTAATCGGTCCAGGGTGTCCAGATACCGGCAAACCGGTCTCGGGAGTCCCTACAGGTCGCTATCCAGTCTTCAGCCTCTCGGACTGCATTTACCCCACCGATCCACTCCTCCCGGGTAGGGACTCTGGGCTGCTTCCAAAAAGTTGGGAGCAGGCGTCTAGCCGCATTTAATAAGTGGGGCAGTACGCTCTTCCTATATTGACTGAGTGGGATCGGAGGGACATGCAAGAGGAAGTGCGTCGGAGAGAGGGGAACATCAATCCCCGTTATGCTCATTATTTGGTCCTTGATGTCTTCCCAAAAGGGCCTGATTAGGGGACATTCCCACCATATGTGGATAAGCGTACCCCTGTGCCCGCAGCCACGCCAGCAAAGCTCCGATCCAGAAGGATATATGCGTGCCATATCCGCTGGTACCCGATACCAGCGGGACAATATCTTATAGTTTGTTTCTTGAGCTTTTGAGTCTATGGAGGACGAGTGAGTAAGGTCGTACAGGTGAGTCAACTGTGAGTCAGTGAATTCCTGTCCTAAGTCTCTTTCCCAGCTTCGAATAAAAGCAGGTTTAGGTTGATGGGCAGCAGAGCCAAGAAGTCGGTATAGTTCCGACACCATGTGGGGGATAGGTTCCTCATTAACGAAGAGGTGCTCGAACGGGGTGAGGGAGGTTGGGTCCCTAATTGAGTGGCCATGTTTCTCAAAGAAGTGGTGTAACTGCCTATACCTCCAAAAGTTCATACGGGAGCCCTGGTGTCTGGCCTGCAGGGCGCTAAAGCTCAGGAGCTTACCATCTTTCATGAGCTTGCCGCAGCTGGCGTTTCCATCATCCACCCAGGGCCCAAAAAAGGCCATCTGTTCACCTGGGGGGAACCACAGGAACCCACCCAGTGGGGCCAGCGGGGACATAGGGGGGGCAATTTTCAAAACCGAATTGGTCCGGTCCCAGACTGAGAGCACCTGGGCTGTCAGTGGGGAGGTCGTTACCGATAGCCCCCTATATTCCCGGGGTAGCCATGGTGCATAGGATAAATTCCTGCCCGCCAAGCATTTCTCCAGGGAAACCCATAGTTTTGAGTGGGTATGGAAACGCCAGTTTAGTATTCTCTGGAGGGCTATGGCCCTGTAGTAGCGTCTGACATCGGGGATCCCCAGGCCGCCCTCCCGTTTTTGGCGCCTCAGCACCCTTAGGGCTATTCTAGGTTTCCGTGCGTTCCATACGAACGCGGACAGCATGCTGGACAATCGGTCAAAGAAGAGCCTAGGTAGGGGTATCGGTAGCATTTGTAAGTAGAAGAGTACACGTGGCAGTATATTCATTTTTATGATGTTTACTCGTCCCAACCATGTGAAGGCAGTCTGCGTCCATTGTGAGAGGTCTCTCTGGACCGCAGTAAGCAGCGGGGGATAGTTGGCCATATACAAGGTGTTGAAGCGGTCCGTGAGTTGCACTCCCAAATATCGTAGAGATGATTCAGCCCAGGTAAAGGGAAAGGCAGACCGGAGGCTCTTAGTTAAGAGGGGGGGCAGATGGATGGGCAGGAGTTCAGACTTTGTATAGTTTATTTTAAAGTTTGAGAGTGAGCCAAATTGCTTAAGTTCCTTCATCAGGTTAGGCAAAGAGATCAGGGGGTCCGAGAGGTGGAATAAGACATCATCGGCGTATGCCGAAAGCTTATGTTCCGTGTTGCCCACTTTTAGACCCTTGATGTCCTTACTGGCCCGCACGGCGCGAAGCAGAGGCTCCAGCGCTAGGGCGAATAAAAGGGGTGAGAGGGGGCACCCCTGCCTCGTGCCGTTCCTGATGGGGAAGCTGGATGAGAGGGTCCCGTTCACTTTAACCTGCGCGCAAGGTGTAGAGTATAGAGCCATGATTGATGTCAGTATTCGCGGCCCCAGTCCTATGGACTCAAGTACCGCTTTCAAATAGGACCAATCGACCCGGTCGAAAGCCTTTTCCGCGTCAGTTGATAGTATTATGTATGGCTGGGGATCCGGGCGGGTACGGGCCCAGTGAATAAGTTGGATTGCTCTAAGGGAGTTGTCCCTAGCCTCCCTGCCTACAATGAAACCTGTTTGGTCGGGATGGACTAGCTCAGGCATAAGGTGTTTAAGTCTATTGGCCAAAATTTTTGCCAGGAGTTTTATGTCCACATTAAGAAGTGAAATGGGGCGATAGCTTTGGGGGATAGTGGGGTCCTTGCCCTCCTTTGGGATCACTGTAATGTGGGCTAGTAGAGCCCCCGGGGGGATGGCAGTACCCCCCGCCACGGAGTTGAAATATTTGCACATAGGTGCCGCTAGGTGAGAAAAGAAGGCCTTGTAGTACCTTTTAGTGAGCCCATCCGGGCCGGGGCTCTTCCCATTGGGCAAGGACTCCACCGTCGCACCCAGTTCAGTTGGGGTGATCGGGAGCTCCAAAGCAGCGCGTTGGTCTTCCGTGAGGGGGGGGTACCAGCCGCCGCCAAGTAGGCCTGGACCGCCGTTTGTCTGGTATCTCGTGCTTCAGGTGGGAGCTCGGATTCCAAATTGTATAGTTTGGCGTAGTATTCTCGGAACCCTGCGGCGATTTTAGAGGACTGTACCGTCAAATCCCCGGGAGAGGAGCGTAGTTTGTGTATGTATGCCTGCGCATGTTTTTTCCTGAGTGCCCGTGCGAGCATACGACCACATTTATTTCCGTGCTCGTAAAATTTATGTGACATAAATCTAAACTGTTTACGAGTTTGGCGGTCTAAAAGACGTAGGAACAGTTCCCGTAGCTCAGTGAGAGCCTGTAGTGCTTTGGGGTCTCCATTTGCCTTGTGTTGGAGTTCAGCTTTCTGAAGGGCTGTGTGCACCCTCTGGAAGTCTGCCTGGCGGTCTCGCTTTAGTCTGGAGCCCTGGGAGATCAATATTCCCCTGACCACAGCTTTATGAGCCTCCCATACTACACCCTCGCTGACATCAACAGTGGAGTTTTCTTTAAAGTAGTGGGTTAAGGTGTCATTTACCTCCTCCACCACCACTACATCATCTAGCAAATTTTCATTCAGCCTCCACGTCCAGGTTCTATAAGTACCTGATGGCATGGTGAAGGCAATTGTGACTGGGGCATGGTCAGAGATAGTGATGTTGCCAATGGACGCAGACTGCAAGAGCTCCAAGGTGGTACGGTCTACATATATATGGTCTATGCGCGTGTAAACATTGTGTACCTTGGAGTAGTAGCTGAAGTCTCGATCTGAGGGATGCAATACCCGCCAACTATCCACCAAGAGGTGGGATTGGAGGGTCTTGCGAAAATGTTTGAGGAACGCATAGGGGTGTGAGGGTTTTGCGTGAGACGTGTCAAGCAGGGGGTCTGGGCTGACGTTAAAGTCTCCCCCGAGGATCAAGAGGCCTTCTCGGAAGTCGGCCAGTTGCTCCAAGGTCGAGTCAATGAAGGAAAGTTGGGCGGTGTTAGGGGCATAGATGGTTGCAAACGTGTAGGTTTGTCCCGCTATACTACCCTTCAGGAAGACATACCTACCCAAAGGGTCGATTTTATTACCCGTGGGCTGGAAAGGGCAGGACTTGTGGATTGCTATGGCCGTCCCTCTAGACTTGGAGACAGGGGAGTTACTGAGAAACCACTGATTAAAGAGGTGAGTGGGCAGCTTAGGAAGTGATTGGGGCGTGAAGTGGGTCTCTTGAAGGAAAACTACCTGTGCCTTGAGCCGTTTTAGTTCCCACCATAATTTGCTGCGTTTGTGAGGGGAGCAGAGGCCTCTAACATTATATGAGCTTACCTTTAAAGTAGCCATGGGGAGGTCTGGGAATGGTCGAGGTGCCAAATTCGGTGGTGTGCTCGGCGCGGGTGGCAATGCAGTGGAACACTCCTGAGAGAGGGAAAAGAGAGAGGAAGGAAAGGGAGGGAGAAAGTGATAGGACAAAACAACAAAAAAGAAAAGAAAAAACATATGAGAGCAGTATCAAAAACATATTGAGCAAGACAAACTGGCCGAAGCCATTTTAACATGTAAAACATCTGAGGGTCGTGTTCGAGACCCCGCCCCCTATAGGGGGGGGGGAGTCCCCGACCACGGACCCGTGATCCCAATGGGGATCTGTACCCAGAAAGAGGGCGGCCTACTCGGGGTACGTGAACCAACATAGGGGGGAAGGTGAGGGGTCACTGTCTCCGTCCACCGCATCTAACTATGTGCGGTATAGGGGGAGTAAGAAAGGGGTCACCCATACTCGGTCCCCATGGGGTGCGGGCTCTACTAAGTCTGTCGCGAGTGGTCGGGGTGCCACTTAAGCTTATGAGATCCCAACCAGCTCAATCAGGCGGCTGGGCAAAAAGAGAGATTGAGTTAGTTGCCAAAATAAGTGCGAGCAAACAAGGTCCATCTTCAGCAGCATAGGGGAGTCCAAGGCACAGCCTTCGAGGGGGAATCTTTCAAAGGTGGGGCCCGTGCACCGGCATGGGCTAATTTTGCCATCAGTCTCTCGGGGCCGGGCCTGGTGAAGAATCGGAGGGATGTCGTCTGCGGTCTCGTCTGCGGTTCTTGCGCCCAGCTGGCAGCCACGGTTGAGTTGATTGTGGCTTAGGGTCTAGGTGGTTGGATGTTCCCCGCCAGTCTGGGAAGTCCACAGGGTCTAATTCAAGAGAGGCCAGGAAGTTTGGCAGGTCATCTTTGGTGCGGAGGGTCACCGTCTTGCCAGCTTTGGTGACTTGGAGGTAGAAGGGAAAGCCCCAGCGGTACTGCAAGCCCGCTTCGTGTATAGCTACTAGGAGGGGGCGAAGTGATCGTCGTTGCATGAGAGTGCGCCTGGAAATATCTTGATAGAAGGTTAAATGTGCGCCATCAAAGTCAAAGTAGGGCTTGCCGCGCATTTTTTGCATAATGCGGTCTTTAAGCGTGTATTTATGTAGCTTACATATGATGTCCCGTGGGTTATTCACGTCTTGGGATGGGGGCTTAAGGGCCCTGTGCGCACGATCTATTTCCACAGAGTCAGTAGCAGGCAGTCCCAATATTTCCTTAAATATGCCCTCCAAGCTAGGGATAATGTCTCTAGTTGTTGTCGCTTCAGGCATTCCTCTTATTCTGATGTTGGCCCTGCGACTGCGGTTCTCCATATCATCTAACTGACAGAGCAGGGCCTCAATCTGGTGATCTTGCGTAGTGCACTTATCCTGGAGCATGGAAATCACTGGGATGGTGTCCTCCAATCTTTGTTCTAGGGCCTCCACTCTACCCCCCAGGTGCAAGGTATCAGCTTTAAGTTGAGCAATGTCCTCCTTGAGGGCCTTCTCTACCCTGTCTGCGAAGCGCTCCAGGTCATCTCTGGTGGGGAGAGACCAAATATGGCGCCTGAGGTCTGCATCAGCCAGCGGGTCTGGGGCTCCAGAGTCTCTGGCCAGGGTTGATGGAGAGCCAGGAGAGATGGAGGGGGGCGAGTCACTCACCGACCCTGGGGATGGTATGGGGGAGCCTGAAGGCTGATGCGATCGTGCGTCGGAGCTCTGCGAGGCCTTGGGTGCTTTCTGGGCCTTCGCGACCGGCGCCATCCTTGAAGCCTCGCGGCTCTGCCCACGGGTCCCGGGGAAGAAAGACTCCAGCTGCCCCTGTCTGGTCCGATCGTAGCGTGGTGGCTGTGAGGACGCCCGGTTCCGCTGGGACATGTTAGGTGTCAGCTGGGGTGAGTGTCTCCCTCGTAGCTTATGGCAAGTGCGGCGGCGGGACGGAGCTGCAGAGACACGCGTCCTCACTCCTCCATGGTCAGGACACGCCCCTCCTGTCTTGTATTTAACGTTACCATTCCTATACTAAAAATATATATTTTTATAGTATAAAATTCTAAAATTTGATAGGTTCACTCTTGTATTATAACAAGGAGAAGGCCATATCAGTTAAAAAAATGTTTTCATAATTATGTTGCTTCGTCTAAAGTTTGCCACGTCATTGAATACTGCATACCTAATAAATGTTCCCTTATGCACAATGAATTACTGTTTATCAAATGCTCATACATGACAAAATATACTGCAAAGGGTATTGATATCAATTAATTTTGATTTATTTTTGGCTGAGGTGGTATTTTTCCTCCTCTCCTTTTTCATCCAAGTGGTTGTATCCAATATGCCTTTAGCTCCCCTAACAACAATAAATTTAAATTATATATGATCGAATCTAACTAACAACTATAATCAGTCTGTATGTAACTTTGTATGTCCCGTATATAATGTTTTCACTTTGTTTATTTCTCCTGTTATGGACCGCTGTGTTCAGCCCCGCGGCACTGGGTGGATGCCCCTTTTCTGCCCAGCTTCCCGGCACGGTGGGGGGACGCAAACATTTTTACGATTTTACCCTATGTGTGGTTTACCACGGTTGAGCTCTCATAGGGCCGCTGTGGGGTGCCTCCTCGGTGCCAGCGGCGTCCCTTGATCGCCGCCGGACTGTCGGTCATGACGTCATGCTTTTGCGTCGGTGGCGACAGCGAATGCCAGAGCATTGCCTTACGGAACGCTGATGGGACCACGTGGATGCCGCACCTACGGCGGCGCCGACCTATGGGAGGGTGGATGGGGAGGGGCTAGACACCTGCGGACAATGGCCAATTATTGCAGACACCTTATAAACCCACAGCTTCCAGGGAATCTTGAGATGATCTATGGAGTGCTGCCATACACAGAAAGATGGAGTGCATAGTAAGTGCAATGCTTGGAACGCACCGGACTGGCTGACATTTTTTACTTACTTTTTTGTTATTCTCCTTTTTGGGGTCTCATATAATATAATATAATATAATTTTAACTTTCATTTCATTAATATATTTTACCTTAACGTAGTATATTCATGTCCTTACCCTCCTACACATCGAACATATATTGTAGTGTCATCAGTGTTGGTCATCTTACGTTAAAAAAGTAATTAGTTAAGTTACAAATTACTTCTACAAATTACTTCTCCCAAAAAGTAATTGCGTTAGTAACTCAGTTACTACATTGGAAAAGTAATTAGTTACTCAGCAAAGTAACTGACTTTTTTTTAAATATTCTATAATGCAATTACGTTCTATAACATCTTTAATATCAAAGATGTTTATATTAACTGATTGAAGAATAAAAACACTATATACAGTATTTTAGAACATTTGGTATTTATTTGACTTGAGGGGGGTGGCAACGGTGATGTTGAGGGGGTGGCAACGGTGGTACTTGAGGGAGGGTGGCAGCGGTGATGTTGAGGGGGGTGGCAACGGTGGTACTTGAGGGAGGATGGCAGCGGTGATGTTGAGGGGGGTGGCAGCGGTGGTACTTGAGGGGGTGGCAGCAGTGGTACTTGAGGGAGGGTGGCAGCGGTGATGTTGAGGGGGGTGGCAACAGTGGTACTTGAGGGAGGATGGCAGCGGTGATGTTGAGGGGGTGGCAGCGGTGGTACTTGAGGGGGTGGCAGCAGTGGTACTTAAGGGGGGTGGCAACAGTGATGTTGAGGGGGTGGCAGCAGTGGTACTTGAGGGAGGGTGGCAGCGGTGATGTTGAGGGGGGTGGCAGCGGTGGTACTTGAGGGGGTGGCAACGGTGGTACTTGAGGGAGGGTGGCAGCGGTGATGTTGAGGGGGGTGGCAACGGTGGTACTTGAGGGAGGATGGCAGCGGTGATGTTGAGGGGGGTGGCAGCGGTGGTACTTGAGGGGGTGGCAGCAGTGGTACTTAAGGGGGGTGGCAACAGTGATGTTGAGGGGGTGGCAGCAGTGGTACTTGAGGGAGGGTGGCAGCGGTGATGTTGAGGGGGGTGGCAGCGGTGGTACTTAACGAACGGTCAGGCAGCGCGGCCACGGCAGGCCTCCCCGGTACCACGGCACAGCCATAATAGCGGGCCCCTCACACTGGCGGCGGGCCCCCCTGAAGTGGCGAAACTGCAGGGCCCAGTCGCAAGTGCGACTGGTGCCACCCTCACCCTGATAATTCCGCCACTGTGGGAGGATCATATGTGGTCCAAACAGGGAGGCAGATCGGTGCGCTGTGACAGTTATTCTACAGTACCGCGGACAGCGCCGGAATTACACTACTGCCATCTAGTGGCGGTAGATGTAATTGCGGTAACGCCGCCCAAGTAATGGGAACGGCGTTACCATGAGGGGAAGATTAATCAGTTAGTTTACTCGTTACCCTCTAAAGTAACTGCGTTAAGTAACACCGTTTATTTTAACGCAGTTACTTACATCACTGAGTGTCATGCACTTAATTGTTTGGCACTACACTTTACCACATAGAATTTACTGTATTTCATCCCAATTTATTCAACTCACAGCAGTCCACCCTACACATGTTTTTTTTCACCATTCTAGGCACTTTATATCACTAACTTACATTCCCATATGCTTTTATCCTTGTGCACATTATTTTCCCAGTTTTTTGTAGCACCTTTTTATCCTCCGCCAACCCACCATCCCCTCATTATCACCCACCCTACACTACGCACCCAAATTTGATTAACTGTAGATTTATATCCTTAACTTTATTTCATTACATTTTAGTTTATCCTAATAATACTAAGAACCACAACAATATATACATTTATCTATTTAGGAACCAATTACATAACGCAATGAATAGATAATTATAATTTAACATGTATCTACTAACTGATTTAGTACCAGCCAGTCCGGAGCTGCAATGCACTTCTGGACACTCATATAACACCTGACGACATTTATTGACAATTCTGCATGTCCTTTTGCAGGTGCCTTGCCCCCTGTCCTCCCCTCCGGATCCATAAATGTGGCCCCTTGCAAGCTCGGTGGACTATGCGTTCACCTGGAGGGCGCTGGTAGGGGGGACATGCGCGATGATGGAGTCACCAAATGAAAACATTTTTAGCTATCTGGTTTTTGCGATATACCCTCATTCTTTCATCCACCCAATGGTAAATACACCTTTATGTATATGGAGATATAATTTTGCACAATTTGAAATGTTTTACCAACGTTTCGTACACTGTCAAATGTCTTAATTAGATATTTTGATTTATTTCCCTAGAATGTAAATCCCCCTGAAGAAGACTGGAAACAAAATGGTCAAAATGCATTGGAGTACTCATGTGGATAGTAATGTTGTAAATTTAATTGGCAAACCATGTTTTTACTTAGGATTTTTTTTGCTGTTTTGCTGTATGTGGCACTGGCCCTAAACCAGAGTATTTAAACTTTATATATATACACAACATTCCAGTGTGGTTGTACAATGAGTCCAATTAGTAAAGATTAGACTTGATTTCTCGGTCACCTTGTGCCCCTATAAGAGACACAGGGGGACTTAGACATAGGAGGTGCATGGGGAGCTAAAACAAGGGTTTCCCAACCTCCCCAGGGGAATCTGGGTTCCACAGGCCCCCCCCCCCCCGCTCAAAGTGACTCCCTTTTAACATGTTCATGCCTAGAACTATAGGCACTGCTAAGCTTACTGGGCCACAAGTCACCACTACTCCTACTCAGTCCACCACTTGATCATCAATCTGGATATTTCACCCCGTTGAA
This sequence comes from Rana muscosa, assembly GCA_029206835.1. Lineage (NCBI taxonomy): Eukaryota > Metazoa > Chordata > Amphibia > Anura > Ranidae > Rana > Rana muscosa. Next base: position 50,787,148 of record CM055122.1, read on the forward strand.
ACCTTCTACCAGGATGGGCAGGTTGTTGGCCGCCTTGAGGGATAGCTAGGAGTAACCCAGTTGGTCTTGTGTCCCCAAATGCCTGGCTTTAAAGTCATACTCCTTAACAGTGACCTTGGAACCTTTGTCAATCAGGCACAGGACCTCTTGTCCATTCACAAAAGCAGCCACCACTAGACTTGGCGCGACCATAGACTCTGGTCTGCTGGGACCATTTGTTGACTGCCACTAGTTTAACGGCAGCCTGCGTGAGCTTTTGAATTCAGGCCGACCACAGTTCTTGCGCACATGTCCAAAGTGGTGGCACCACCAGCATTTCCAGTCCTCCTCTGGGCCCCTCCATAATTGCCTCTTACCCTTAGGGGAAGGGGCCGAATCTCACGTTTGAGTGAGTACAGTTCTTGTTTCTGGGAGGCCACGTCCAGGGCAGGTTCCCTTAATGCTGTGTGTATGGCTGACAGTGGTGAGGGGGCCAGGAGTAGGGATGAGCTCGGTGTTCGAGTCGAACATAAGTTCGACTCGAACATCGGCTGTTCGACCGTTCGGCGAACATCGAACGATTTGGGCCGTTCGCGCCAAATTCGAGTGACGCGAACGGCCCACAATACACTGCACCATCGCAGTGCAATCCCGGCGCTGTGATTGGCCAAGCATGCACTGTGACCCCGCATGCTTGGCCAATCACAGCGCCGGCAGCTAGGAGAGCCATAATTGGCCACAGGCAGGTTGCCTGTGGCCAATTATAGCTCAGGGGGTTTAGCACACGCCCCACATTATAAAAGGCCGCCAGCGCGGCGGCCTTGTGTAGTGTGTTCCGGCGCAGGGAAAGAGTTACATAGGCAGGGACAGTGTCAGTGCTATTTGTACCTCAAACTTGTGTGTAGGGAGAGAGAAGGATAGGCAGGGAGAGTGTCAGTGTCATATACTTTGATAAACCTTGTGTGCAGGGAGAGAGAAGGATAGGCAGGGGACAGTGTCATTGTTGCTAAGCCTCCTGCACATTATACACCTAAAGTTAGCCCGTATTGCTGCTTTTTCCTGGTGTTACACCAACAGGCATTTGCAGCACTTACAGCGGGCGGAGTAGGCCTCCTGATCATATTACACCTGAAGTTAGCCTGTATTGCTGCTTTTTCCTGGTGTGTTACACCAACAGGCATTTGCAGCACCTACAGCAGGCGTAGTGTGATTCCTGCAAAATATACTCCGGAAGCTAGGCCTTATTGCTGGTTTTCCCATTTCCCTGCAGGCCATTAGAATGTCTGGAAGGCAAGCAAGGAGAGGCAGACAGTCAGGAGCCAATAAAAGAGGGCAAGCAGGCTCTGTGTCTAGAGACAACAGTGCTGGTCGTGGACGCAGTGCATCGCCATCAGCACGTGGCCATGGGACACGCTTGACCTTCTTTTCGGCAGCTGGACGTGTTGAGCCGAAGACTTGGTAGAGTGGATGACCAAGCCCTCCTCATCCTCTCTCACCCAGGCTCAGGGTACTGGTAAAGCAGCTGCCAAAGCGTCCTCTTCCCTGATATCAATGTCATCATCAGTCACTCCTTCCCTAGACCAACCATGTTCTCCTGAGGAGTCCCCCGAACTGTTTGAGCACAGTGTTGGGTACATGCTCCAGGAGAATGCCCAGCGTTTCGAAGGGTCTGATGATGATACCCAGCTAGAGGAAGGCAGTAGCGTGAGAGCAGAGAGAGGGGATGCTCAAGAAGGACACCAATCTGGCAGTCATGTTCCAGCAGCTGCAGCATACTGCCAGATTGGCTCCAGTGATGAGGAGGGAGGGGATGATGAGGTCACTGACTCCACGTGGGTGCCTAATAGGAGAGAGGAGGAGGAGGAGGAGGATGAGGAGGAGGCACATCTCCAACGAGGCAGGATGCCCTCGGGGGGCCAGCGTAAGGGCAGCACACTGACGGAATCACACCGCAGAGCTCCGCCTGTGCAGGGCGCTGCCTCTGCCCGTTATTCAAAAAGTTCTTTGGTGTGGGCCTTTTTTGAGTCGAGTGCATCAGATCGCACAGCTGTTGTTTGCAACATATGTCTCAAGCGTATATCGCGTGGCCAAAACATCACCCGCTTGGGCACCACATGCTTGACCAGACATATGTTGACCTGCCACCCAGCTCGTTGGCAAGCCTACCTTAAAGACCCACACCAAAGAACAAAGCGGACCTCTTCTTGCACCGCATCAGCTGGGATCTCCAACCCCACTATACCTTCAGTCCTCTCTGAAACCTGCACTGAGAGGAATGAAGGTGTAGAATTAGGTGTGTCACAGCCAAGTACTTGCGGGCACTCTGCTAGCAGTACACCGATGTCCGATTCTAGCAGGCAAATTTCCCTGCCCCAGCTGCTGGACCGTCGAAAGAAGTTCACTTCCAGCCATCCACATGCCCAGCAGTTGAATGCTAGCTTGGCTAAATTGCTAGCCCTTCAACTGCTGCCTTTTCAGTTGGTAGACTCGGCCCCCTTCCGTGAGTTTGTGCAATGTGCGGTTCCTCAGTGGCAGGTTCCCAAACGCCACTTTTTCTCACGGAAGGCGATTCCGGCTTTCTACCGGCATGTGGAAGGCAATGTCTTGGCCTCGCTGGACAGGGCGGTCAGCGGTAAGGTGCATATTACCACTGACTCATGGTCCAGCAGGCATGGACAGGGACATTACCTTTCTTTCACGGCCCATTGGGTCACTCTTTTGGCAGCTGGGAAGGATGCAGGACAAGGTGCAGTAGTGTTGGAGGTTGTTCCACCGCCACGACTCCAAAATGCTACTACTGGTTGTGACACACCTCTCTCCTCCACCCCCTCTTCTTCTTCCTCCATGGCCTCTTCCTGTGCTTTGTCCTCGGAAGTAGCAGTGCTCCGTAGGCGTTCAAGGGGCTACGCAAGTACGCAGGCAAAAAGATGCCATGCCGTGCTTGCGCTGGTGTGTTTGGGGGACAGGAGCCACACTGGGGCAGAGGTTCTGTCTGCTCTGCAGGGGCAGGCCGAGAGGTGGTTGACGCCACGCCAGCTTAAGCCAGGAATGGTAGTTTTTCGACAATGGCACCAACCTCCTCTCCGCTCTCCGACAGGGGCAACTGACCCATGTGCCCTGTGTGGCTCACGTCCTTAACCTGGTGGTGCAGCGGTTCTTGGGCAGGTACCCGGGCTTACAGGATGTCCTGAGGCAGGCCAGGAAAATCTGTGCATTTCCGCAGATCCGTGTGCATTTCCGCAGATCTTATAATGCCAGTGCTCGCCTGGCTGAGCTGCAAAAAGAGTTTAACCTGCCCAAGAACCGCCTTATGTGTGACATGCCCACCAGGTGGAACTCAACATTGGCCATGCTGCAGCGGCTGCACACGTAGCAGAGGGCCATCAATGAGTACCTGTGCGACTACGGCACCAGGACAGGGTCAGGGGAGCTCGGGTTTTTTTCACCACGCCAGTGGGGCATGATCAGGGATGCATGCACTGTCCTGGCACCATTTGAGGAGGCCACGAGGATGGTGAGCAGTGACAGTGCATGCATCAGTGATACTGTACCTCTTGTCCACCTGTTGGAACATACGCTGCGTGGAATAATGGACAGGGCACTTGAGGCAAAACAGAGGCAGGAAGAGGAGGACTTCCTTGCCTCTCAAGGCCCCCTTTACCCAGACAGTGTTCCTTCTGTCCCACCCATCGCACAGGAAGAAGAGGAGGAGGAGGATTGTGTCAGCATGGAGGTGGAGCCTGGCACTCAGCATCATCAGCAGTAGTCTTTTAGGGATGATTTACAGTCCCAAGAAACCAGTGGACTTGTACGTGGAATAAAGAGTTAAAAAAAAAAGAGAAAAAGAACACAATGATGCAGTTGGAGAATGTGTTAAGGGCAGTTCATAGGCTTTTCCTGATATGTGAAGTCGTGGTTCAGTTGTTTGAAACAGCCATAAACACTTCTGACAATGGGTAGGCTTTTCTAAAGAAGTAGAGCTTAGATAAAAAAGAGCTGGGATTAGCATATGCAGGATGGATCCTGAGAAAGTGTGAGGAGTCATAGGAGTCAGCACATGTTGGCACTTTAATGTTACTGTAACGGCACCCCAATCTCAAGGGGTATTGACGCCGTTTAAGAGGTTCCCTCTCCTAGACACACATCCACTCGCTACCGATATCCACAGCTAAACGACCCTTTCCTATAGGAGCCGACCCCTCTGGAAGAAGACGAGACGCACTCTGTCTCTTCTGTAGTAGGAATGAATTTATTAATGCCAAACATTGAAACTTTATACACAATTCAGGGCACATGATTTAACATGAACAAGGGCCCAGCTCCACCCACACATCCCAAAACTCAACACCTCATCCTGACGTCTGCTAGGCTTCAAAAGATCCCAAAACAATAGAATATACGATCTCCAATACACATCTTCCCACAAAGGGTTGGCAGCCAGTCTGTCTGGTGACAACAGGTTCTAAACCCTTTACATCTTAAATCCCTTTGTATTGTAAATCCCAGTCTGCCTTTACAATACACACAAGTATAGGGTTAATTACTTCTATTCACACCAGACCTTCCCAAGTCATACTGAACAATAGAAATGCAAAACAACTTAATTCCTCACAGCAATGATACTTAACCCCTACATACAATATACATCCAATCTATATACAATGTATATACAGCCTTGAATATGGCTATCATAGACCATATTGGGGTTTTCATTCACCCTGTGCCCCTAATAGAGACACAGGGTGATTGACACATAAGAGCCATTGGGGAAGCTGGCGCAAGGGTATTTCATACTTCCTAAGCGATTCTGAGTCCCCCGGGCCTTCCCGTTACAGTTACTTAATATTGTACAAATGTAATAACCAAAGAAATAAGGTTGTTGACAGAAATTGCACCACATATATTGCAGGTTACACATTTCTTCAAGCAGAAGGGTAATGTCTGTCTACAAGGCACTTTATCAATAGCAATATATAATATGAGCTAACAGACCAGAGAATGTCTGAGGAGCACTTCCCTTGTAGGAGAAAACCAGATTACTAGGTCACCAGTAGCGGTGCGTCCATAGTGGGTGCAGGAGAGCCGCCCCCTCTCTCTCCTGTGCCCGTCACTCATGTCAACAATACATAGGTTCATGCATTGCATGAACCTATGTATTGTCGCCGGCGCCATCTGAATAACAGCGGCTAGTTGGTTTTTGGAGGTGCCTGTCAGAGCCTGTGGGCTCTAATCGGCTTCCGAATAGTTAACCAGGGGACGCACGGGCTGTGCGTTCCTTGGTTAACACTGACATGCGTCTGAGCCAATCAGGTTCACCGGGTCTGGTTACCGGTAACCTGATTGGCTGAAGCGACAGCGAGGGCGGGAGAAGGCATCGAGGGAGCGTGGAGAGGAGGGTGCTGACCAGAGGAAGGTAAGTGCTGGGCTGGGGACAAACTGGCAGTATTTGGGGGGAAACTTGCGGAATTTTGGGACAAACTGGCGGCATTTAGGGGGGGAATGGTTGTATTTGGGGAGAAACTGGCTGTATTTGGGGACAAACTGGCTGCATTTTGGGGACAAACTGGCTGCATTTGGGGACAAACTGGCTGCATTTGGGGACAAACTGGCTGCATTTGGGGACAAACTGGCTGCATTTGGGGGGAAACTGGCTGCATTTGGGGGGAAACTGGCTGCATTTGGGGGGAAACTGTCTGTATTTGGGGGGAAACTGTCTGTATTTGGGGACAAACTGTCTGCATTTGGGGGGAAACTGTCTGTATTTGAGGACAAACTGGCTGCATTTTGGGGACAAACTGGCTGCATTTTGGGGACAAACTGGCTGCATTTTGGGGACAAACTGGCTGCATTTTGGGGACAAACTGGCTGCATTTTGGGGACAAACTGGCTGCATTTGGGGACAAACTGGCTGCATTTGGGGACAAACTGTCTGCATTTGAGGGGAAACTGGTTGCATTTGAGGGGGTAAACTGGTGGCGTTTGATGGGCACAGTGGCTGCGTTTAATGCGCACAGTGGCTGTGTTTAATGCACACAGTGGTGGCAATTGATGTTTTTTTTTTTTTCTCAGTTTGTTTGCGCCCCCCAAAAAATTCTGAGCATCAGCCGCGACTGTAGGTCACCCTGCAGTTTTTTGGGTTAATGGTGGGAGACAATTCCAAGAAGAAATACCCTCTAAGGTAAAATCTCTTCATCAGGTATCTATCCCTATCACTGCTTGTAATCTCTTCCTAACAATCCTAATCACTGCTTGTAATCTCTTCCTCAGTACATTATTTATTCCCACACTTCAGAGACACCAAATAACACAGGAACTGCACTGGCCATTTGGAGATTATAATTGAGAATTGCATCACGCAAACTCCTAACAGTGGGAGGGGCCTAAGAGGCATGGTAAAACGAAACCCAGGCTTCGTTGTACCCATAAAATATGCTTTTATTGCTGTGCAAGCAAAAGTCTCACAGACACCTACAATATAAACCCAAAACACAATTATTTAAAATATAAGAATAAAAAGCTTCCTTTGCATATGGTTTTGCACAAACTGAAAATATCCAGAAAGCTAAAACTTTTTCTGAGCCTACCTTAAAGAAGTGGAAACTGATATAAATACCTACAGTATGTGGTAGCGCTGCTCAATAACCTCCTAACTGAATGCACATATATCCATATGTCAGCCCTCAAAATTTCCACTCGCCTGCTCTCATTTGGCAAGTGGAAATAAGTTGAGTGTGGAGCCGCATCGGCATCACATCTGTCAATCTGAAGCCACACCCACCGGTCAAACTCAAATTCTGGCGCCAATTTCCTCTCTCAATGCTGCCCCTGAACTCACAGCCGGCACTCAGATTCCAATCTGCCCGGTCAGTATCCTCTTCCTGCAGTCCCCCTCCTCTTGATTATGTCCAGCTTTTCACCACCCCTCCTCTGTACTCCCCCGCTAGCATCACCCCTACGATTTCCACGCTACCTCCCTCCTCTTCTCCCCCATCTAGCAATTAGTGCAGCTGTGTCAGGGTCACCTGTGGCCAGGTGACAGATGCACACCGTAGGGGGACAGGAGTGCACCGCGAGGTAGTGAACCCTATGGCTGGCTTCTGTGGATAGGAAACTGGGTGGTTGTGGAAAGCGGGACCAGAGGAGCACAACCGGGATCCCAACGGAAGCGAGAGCCAAGATTCCCCAGGGCGCGGAGTCTAAGACCCAGCTGGTCTTCTCCAGGGCCTCTAGTGGTGAGGATGTTACGCTGCAGGCTGGGACCAGGTCGCGGCCCCTGGAGTTTCCTAGCTCACGCCCCGTAGGATAAGGGGAAGCAGCAGCACACGATAGAGAGAACCGAATAACAAGCCGAAGGTCAGGGGCCACAAGCAGACAAGGATAACGAAGAACGAGCCGAAGGTCAAGGGTCACGAGCAGACAGGGATGGTCGGGGACAAGCCAATAACGTAACAGAGAGACAGACGTAGCACACGGCAGGCAGGAACCCAAACACACAATGCCTAACAAACACGTTGATCAGCAAAGCAGGCTTGCAGTGCACAGGTTAATATAGTGTTCAGTGATAGGGCCTGGGGTGGAGTCAGGCTGGGAGGAGATTATAAAGGAAGCCAGGTGAAGGAGGTCTGGTCTCTAGATGAACACATGAGGAGGAAGGTAAGATGGCAGACAAACACTACTGCATATCCATGACAGTACCCTCCCTCTTATGGGCCCTCCCCCGCCTGGACCCAGGCTTAAAGGGAAATCTCTGATGAAACCTTCTCAACAGATGAGGTGCAGCGACATCAGATGCAGCGATCCAAGACGCCTCCTCAGGACCAAAACCTCTCCAATGCACAAGGTACTGAAGAATGCCTCTGCAGAGCCGAGAATCCAGAATTTGTCTAACCTCGTACTTAAGATTATCCTCAGAGACTGAAAACGAGGTAGGGAGATGACAAGAAGATCTATTGAGGACCAAAGGCTCTCTAGGAATAAGCAAGGGCATGAGACGATCAACAGGAATCTGAGGAGGGTCCCCTAGACCCTTAAAGGGGAACTGGTCATCTTGCACAGGACCATCAGACTGGGCAGATGTCAGTGGAACCCTGAAGTCAGGTTGGTTAGAAGGTGACATGTCGCCGGAGTCAAGCTGAATAGCTGAAGGACAAGCAGAATGTCCCGAACAAGAAAAAGTGAGAGGCTCACTGGGCATGGGCTGGACTGGCATAACTAGTACAGAGGCAGAGTGAATAGCTGAGTCAGGTGTAGCGACTACCTGAATCGCATCGCAAGACGTAGCGACTGCAGGACTTGTAGACAAGCTAGCCTGGCTGTGCGTCCAAGGGTGGTTAGGGACAGAGAAATGTAAATGGTTATGCAACCTGGAATGAATGACCGGCTCAGATTCACAGGGGGCAACCTTGGGTAGGCAGGACGAGGAACAGGAGGGACCCCAAGCCAGGATCTGTCCAGTAGTCCAGTCCACATGAGGAGAATGGAGCTGTAACCATGGGAGACCCAAAATTATAGGCGTTGAGGCCTTGGGTAAGATAAGGAAGGATATCCACTCCTGGTGGGGTGTCCCTACCGACATCTTAACAGGGAGGGTCTGGAAGCGGATAGGTCCCCCTGGAAGAACAGTACCATCAATCGCCAAGACCACCAATGGCGTGGTGAGGGGCAAAAGAGTAAGTCTCATGGACGATGCGATTTCCCAGTCCATGAAATTACCAGCGGCTCCGGAATCCAGATATGCTGAGACCGAATGAGAAGAAGCACCAACATGAAGGAACACAGAAAGCAGAAGACGAGAAGGGGAAGGTGATATTTCTGGGTCCAATACTCCACTTTCCAGATGAAGTGGACCCGAACGTTTTTCTGGACAAAGAGAGCAAGTGTCACGAAAATGACCTTTGCCCCCACAGTAAAGACACAGACCAAGAGTTCTGCGCCTAGCACGTTCCTCAGGGGATAGCCTGGTCCGACCCAGCTGCATGGGTTCCTCAGCTGGTAGGAGATGCTCTACGGGTCGAAGAGAGGGGAGCTCAGGCTGACTAAGAACCAAGGAGTGCTGGCGTTGCTTTTCTAAGGTCCTCTCCTGAAAGCGAATATCGATCTGGTTACACAAGGAGATAACGCCGGCCAGATCAGTGGGGATGGTTCTTCCAGCTAATTCATCCTTCACTCTATCAGACAGGCCATGCAAAAAGGTTGCGACTAAGGCCTCATTGTTCCAGCTTAACTCAGCCGACAGTATGCGGAAATGAAGGGCATACTGTCCCACAGAAGCAGACTCTTGGCGGAGACGTAAAAGGGCGCTGGCCGCTGAAGAGACACGAGCCGGTTCTTCGAAGATATTCCGAAAAAGTTTCAAGAAGCCAGACAGGCTAGAAACCACTGGATCATTCAGTTCCCACAGAGGGGCTGCCCAGGCTAAAGCTTCACCAGAGAGGAGGGAAATGATATAGGCTACCTTAGCCCGATCAGACAGGAAGTTTTGGGGCTGGAGCTCAAAATGAATCGTGCATTGGCTAAGGAACCCCCTGCAAGCCTTGGAGTCCCCAGAGAAACGGGACGGAGCTGGCAGTTGTAGCGAGTGTGTGGCTGCGACTGGTGCAATAGGTGCAACCGCTGATTGTATTTGAGGTTGCGGATTCAGGGTTCCCAAGGAGGCCTGAAGCTGCTCGAAGCGAGAAGCCAGATCCTGGAGGAATCGCATCACCTGGGTCTGATTTGATTCCTGGGTCTCAAGTCTGCGAACTATGCCCTGCAATGGATCATCCGCGGGAAGCGGGATGTCAGCCGGGTTCATGGCTGATCAAACTGTCAGGGTCACCTGTGGCCAGGTGACAGATGCACACCGTAGGGGGACAGGAGTGCACCGCGAGGTAGTGAACCCTATGGCTGGCTTCTGTGGATAGGAAACTGGGTGGTTGTGGAAAGCGGGACCAGAGGAGCACAACCGGGATCCCAACGGAAGCGAGAGCCAAGATTCCCCAGGGCGCGGAGTCTAAGACCCAGCTGGTCTTCTCCAGGGCCTCTAGTGGTGAGGATGTTACGCTGCAGGCTGGGACCAGGTCGCGGCCCCTGGAGTTTCCTAGCTCACGCCCCGTAGGATAAGGGGAAGCAGCAGCACACGATAGAGAGAACCGAATAACAAGCCGAAGGTCAGGGGCCACAAGCAGACAAGGATAACGAAGAACGAGCCGAAGGTCAAGGGTCACGAGCAGACAGGGATGGTCGGGGACAAGCCAATAACGTAACAGAGAGACAGACGTAGCACACGGCAGGCAGGAACCCAAACACACAATGCCTAACAAACACGTTGATCAGCAAAGCAGGCTTGCAGTGCACAGGTTAATATAGTGTTCAGTGATAGGGCCTGGGGTGGAGTCAGGCTGGGAGGAGATTATAAAGGAAGCCAGGTGAAGGAGGTCTGGTCTCTAGATGAACACATGAGGAGGAAGGTAAGATGGCAGACAAACACTACTGCATATCCATGACAAGCTGTCACTGAATCACATCACACCAGCCCTCTCATTACCGGTCCCCATGTACACTCAGGGAAGACCCCGCCAGCCGGCTTACACACTCATCTCCCTCTGTCAGCTGTCACCATCACCCAAGGTTTCTCCCGACACCAACATACCCCTCAACCAGACATCAGATGCCTCTCCCCACTCCCACCAGATCACACAACCCCTGCCACTGGGGGTACTCGCTAACACCTCCAGTGCACATCAGCCGCTTTCCCCTGCAGCCATAGGTGTGCACAGCCTGTTGCATTAGGGTGTGCACCTGAAAGCTCAAAAACACGGTACCGATCTCTCACTGTGTTCATTCAGAAAGGGAAGGGGCCGGTAAATGACATTACCCCTTCCCCCACTCATCCTGCAATATCATCTATGTGTGGCCACTGCAGTAGCCAATGGGAGAGGAGGGAAGCCAGCCATGCTGTGGGAGGGGACACAGGGCAGCAGGGGGAATCTGCACTGCAGGGAGTGATTAGGGTGTGCCTGGCACACCTGGCACACCCTGTGCGCACGCCTATGCCTGCAGCCTTCTTATCTCCCCTACCGCTGCTAGGATAATTTTGTCCCTTTTCCCTCACATTCTCCCTCTCTGTCCCCCCTCCCCATGTTACCTTCTTTCTGTTCCAGAATTTTCATTTGATTCTCAGTGTATTCTAACATCGTCTGAGGATGCATGTCCAGCTGCTAACAGGCACCGGCTTATCCACACACTGCCCCAGGCACCCATCCCCAGCTCATCCCGTACCCCATACCACCCCCAGCCATCAATTCCATAGGCACCCCTTTTTATTTTTATATCATATATATCTTTGCACCTGTTATCATTTCTACATATAATTAAAAAATGTAAATTATATATATTTATTTTTATATTAGATATATCCTTTTTCCTGTTGTCATTTTTACATATAATTTATACTGCCTACAGGTTTTAGTATGGATGCTCATTCAGATAATTATATATACTGTAGATATGTATATTCTTCCCATACAGCACCAATGGGTTTAGCCTATGGGTTTTGAGTGTCATACAAATTTTTCATATACTGTACAATTAATTTTTTGGATGCTACTTTTCCATTTCTACATATTTATATATATTTTTTAGATGTCTGTCTCAGTGTACCCTTTTACTTTTTGAACAGCCCTGAGGAAGGGTTAGTCCTTGTCTTCCCCCAAAACGGGTTGGCTTTATTTTATTGTTACGCTAAATATCAGGCGCTCCTTTACATCCACTTTTCTTGAACACATGCAAAATCAACCAGTAGACCATACCCTGAGGGAGCAGCCCAGGCCCCAAAGGGCCCACCACCTTCTTTCAAGCTGGGCAATAATCTCTGGAAGAAAATTCCTCCTACGCACCCACACTTATACCTATGTAAAAGCAGTGACTGATCGAGTCAGTCTAGCACAATCTCAACTGCCAAAGAGCAACTTAGCAGGGCCTGGCATACAGCGAGAGCCAGCAAAGAACTAGATGAGGTGGGGGCGGAGTGGGAGCTGCCAAAGTAATTTTTTTCTATTAACAAGCTGGTGATTGGTTGCTCGAACCGCCTAGCAACCAATCACCAGCTTGTTGACAGGAAAAGTTACCTTTGGTAGCTCCCTGTGCTGTGCTCTGCTGTAAGTCTCTCTGCATCCTAAATCAGTCAAAGTGTCATTCATCGGTTTAAATTTTTTTTAATGCCCTATTTAATATAGCATTACAATATTTACTTAACAGGGCAGTAATGATGTGTACACCTAGTCTTGAGATTTACACAGGTCTGTCACACATTTTTGTAACTTAAACCTGCATAAAACATTTAACAGTGTCATTTCATAAGATAATTTGGGGGTCGTGTTTGGGGGCAGAATTAGGGGCAGGGTATTGGGGGGTTGGGCGGGGCAACTGGTGGCGAGTAACTCTTAGGCCCCTTTCACACTGAGGCGCTTTGCAGGCGCTATTGCGCTCTAAATAGCGCCTGCAATGCGCCCCAAAAAAGCCTCTCAATACTATCCAATGTGAAAGCCCGAGGGCTTTCACACTGGAGCGTTGTGCTTGCAGGAGGCTCAAAAAACTCCTGCAAGCCGCATCTTTGAGGCGCAATAGGAGCGCTAAAAATAGCGCTCCTGTAGTGCCCCTGCCCATTGAAATCAATGGGGTAGCGCCTCTAATACGCCCGCAAAACGCCTCAAAGAGGTGTTATTGCGGGCGTTTTTAACCCTTTTTCGGGCGCTAGCGGGGGTTAAAATACCCCCGCTAGCGCCCGCAAATCGCGGCAAAAAAAACGGTATAGCGGCGCTAAAAATAGCGCCGCTATACCGCCAGCGCATCCAGCGCCTCAGTGTGAAAGTAGCCTAAAGGTCTGGCTAGTAGCTTGGGACTTGAAATTTTGAGCTCTGCATATATGACTATAAAATAACAAACTTTATAATAAATCAGATCTCATGTATTGCATTGATAATCCCACCATCAGGCTCCACCTCAAAGGCGGTGGGGTTATCGATGCAATACGTGAGAGCTGCTGGATTTTGTTATATGCCTTGTTTTTAATCAATAAATGTGAGTGCATTATATGAAGCTGGGGTGGTGAGGTTTGTCCAGACTTACACCTAGGTACTGCACTATTGGAAGTACTTTTGTCTTTCCATGTTATCTTGGAGTTGCCTGTGACCAATGTGGAGCTACCCTTAAAGGGGAATCGTACACTGTTTAAAGGAACCGGATTATCAGCTAATATCTTCTAAACTCATTTGGCCCCTTGGGGTCTATGTTGGAGGTGAGCCTGCATTGAAGGGGGCACAAGCCAGGGCCGTCTTTAATGTTGATTGGACCCCGGGCAAAAAAATTCTTGGGGGCCCCCCCCCGCATGCAATTTTGCTCTCCATCTGCTCTGAGACATACAATAAATATCAGCTAGACTTAAAATCAGTTTACTGTTTTAGATCAGGCAGTAATTGCGATTGGTTGCCAGAGGTTACAGCACACATTAGGGCTTACTGATTAGTTGCTAGAGGTTACAGCACATGATTTCTTCGTGTTGATTGGTTGCTAGAGATTACTGTACAGTAATACTGCTCACTGATTGGTTGCTAGAGGTTACAGCACATCATCTCTTCACTGCAGAGGGGCATGATATACATATGAATTCCGACTTTATTTACATATGAATGCTGCCGACCTCAGCTATTTACATATGAATCCCGCTGCTTTGCATATGAATGCTCCCATTATTTACATATGAATGATGGTTATTTACATGTAAACACAGGGTCTGAAGGTGAGTCCTCTGTACACAACAATAGGGTAGAGCTGGGCAGCATTAGTAGCAGCACTTCACACTGAGATATCAGGACACAGCACAGGACTAAAACTTCAAGGGACAAGGGAATTTAAACTGAGATAGTTGGCAAGAATGAGGCAGCTGCTTTGGGACCCACAACAATGACAGGGCCCAGGGCAGCTGCCCCTTTTGCCCTGCCTTAAAGATGGCCATCACACAAGCCAAGGAGTAGAGTCAGATTGTGTGTTTGTGAAGCACAGCTCACAATTAGAGACTGCTTAGAGCACTGTTTCTAAGAAAATTATCTTCTCTAATATAACTGTGGACTTTTTCTTATTATTTGCACTATATACTCTGTTATTATGTACAGTGGCACTTGCCCTTTATTATGAAGTTTGGTCTTTTATAGTCATTATATGTGCATTCAATTAGGCGGTAGTTGAGCAGCACTACCACATAGGTATTTATATCCGTTTTCAATTATTGTGGATGTGGGAACACATAGGTGGTAGCAGCAGCTTGACGTATTCATGTTATCATTAGCAGGAAGTGCGCAACCATTTGATTGTTTTTCTACCTTTAAAGAAGACCTTCATTAAAATAGTCAGGGACTGCTAAGCAACCAGCAACAGTTGAGACAATGAACACTTTGGAGAGAAGTATATAATGTACAATATTGAGTATATAGAGCAGGAGTTTTAGGGCAGAACATAGGGGTTGGGGGTGTGTTGCAGTCTGTGTCAGGTTTAGGATACAAACACAGACTACAGGGGTCCAGGGTGTCATGCAATGTGTTCAAGGATCAGAGGTATGCAACGCACAAAGGGCTGTAGTCAGGTTTGGGAGTACATGACACACGAAGAGCATGTTTCAGGAGTATGTAATGCACAGAATGCAGGGGACAGGAGTGTGTAATGCACAGTAATGCCGCATACACATGGTCGGAATTTCTGAAAACAAATGTTCGATGTGAGCTTGTTGTTGGAAAATCCGACCGTGTGTATGCTCTATCGGACATTTACTGTCAGAATTTCCGACAACAAATGTTTGAGAGCTGGTTCTCAAATTTTCCGACAACAAAACTTGTTGTCCGAAATTCCGAGCGGGTGTACACAATTCTGACGCACAAAATTCCACGCATGCTCAGAATCAAGCAGAAGAGCCGCACTGGCTATTGAAATTAATTTTTCTCGATCGTCTGTACGCGGCATAAGAGTCAGGAATATCAAACAAAAAGAATGCAGGAGTCACGGGTGTGTAACGCACAGTGTAGGTGAGAGGAGAATGCAAAATCCCCCCCCCTCCCCATCCCCACAAACAATACTCTCCCCACTTTACCCTTTCAACAAAAATCCCAGCTCCCTCCCCTCCAAAACAAATCCAGCACTATTTTGCATGCTCACCCCCCAGCACAAATCCTCTTTCTTCTCCTAGCAGAACAACCCCCCCAATCCCTCCTCCCAACACAAATCTTCTTCCCCCTTTCTTAGCACAAGTCCTCCTTCACCCCCCAAATCCCCAGTCCCAGCATAATCCCCCCCCCCTTCTTCCTCATCCCAGCACTTATCTCCACACCCCTCAATTCCCCCTCCCAACAGAAATCCTCTTCCCCTCCCAGCACAAATCCTCCTTCCCCCCGATACCCCTCTCAGAGTAAATCCTCTTCCACCCCCCCCAAATCCTCCCTCCCAGTACAACCCCCTATTCCAGTACAAATCCCCTACCCAATTCTCCCTTTTACAAATCCCCCCCCATCACCCTTCCCAGAACAACAAATTCCCCAACATTTATTTTTCCAGCAAAAATAATCCCCCCCCCTTTAAGCACCCCCCCAATCCTCCTTCTAGCACAGATCCTTCTCTTCCCAGAGTAAATCTGTTCCCCACATCTAGAACAAATCCTTTCCCCTAAACGCTCCCTTTTAAAACAAATCCTCCACCCCCCCAAATCTCCCCTCCCAGAACAACTCCTCATCCTGGCACAAATACCCCACCCCCAAATTTTTCCTCCTAGCACAAATCCCCTTCTCACTTCCAGCACAAATCCTCTTCTCACTTCCAGCACAAAATCCTCGCCCCCCCCCCCCCCCTCATCCTTCCCAGAACAAATCCTCTTTCCCCCAAATCCTCTCCACTTCTAATACAAATCCATACTTCCCAACCATCTTGGATTTGGTAGGACCTTCCAGAGATTTGAACAAAATCCCAGTGTCCTACAATTCCAGACTGAGTCCGGGAGCTCAATGCCAGAACCCTTAGCACATATCCTCCTACTGTAATTCCCCCCTTCCCCCCACACCACCCTTCCCAGTCACTGTGTCCCTCTCCCCTGCAAAATCTCATATATATTGTGTTTACTACAGACCTCAGATCAGTGCGGCGCATGCAGAGCGGTGTCTCTCCACCTCCCTGCCTCCTTTTCTTGCTAATGTACAGGAAAACATCAGAGCCGGGGGGGAAAGGAGGAGGCGGCTTTAGTATGCTCTGTATGCAGTAAGTTAGTGTGATAGGCAGCTGGCGGGAAGGGATGCTGGCTGCCATACAAGTGATGTAATCCCAGACACCTGTAAGAGTTGTGGTACAGGTGTAACTGGTGCCCATGCTAGTGCGCCCTTCCGGGCACGTTACTAGATCCAAATATCAGAACTTGTTCTGGGCTCCATTCTTGGGCTAGACACAAGGACTTAAATCAAACCCCGCGATGGTCCCAGCAAATCTGGGGTGGTTTGGAGGTGTGCTTAGGCCCAAATGGTTTTCTGCCAAAATTTAGAAGGAGCACAATACCACCTTCAGGTTGATGGAGAAACTGCAGCCCAATACCTTCCTACAAGGAGCTACAACACACCGATCTATAGATCTGTTTAGTTTTGTAAATACTGCTGAGGAAACAATGCATGTTAGACATTTACAGAGATGATAAAAGGATGTGTTTGTCGGGATGTAGGCACCACTGAATGAATAATGTTTGTGATGGTGGCTTGCCAGTGTTACAGTGCAAAACTCCAGAATGGGTTGGATCTAAGACATGCACATGCACTTCCCTGCTAAATTCAATCCTGGTGATAGAATCTTTTAGCAGTGGAATCAAGGGTTACAATGTTACACAGACACAAGGACTTCATGGGCTCTGTAAACTCTTGGATAGGGCAAGGGAAACTTGGCAAAACCCCCAATGAAAACAAGAAGATTCAAATTTGCAATCCTTTTGGGAAAAATGTTTATAGGGAAATGTATTACATATTTATATTTAAAATTTTAAAATGGCGCAGTTACTTACAAGCTGATATTTGGTTAAGAAGAACTCCAGGCAATTTTCTGTTAATCTGCAATGCGGAAAAGTTAAGAGCACTTTAAAACCCAACTCCACCCGAAATCAGTTTTTTGGGTTTTTGCTTGATTGACGTGATATCACCTGCACATGCAGTTTTAAGACTTGACATGCTTGGTGTCTATTTACTCAACTCAACCTAGTTTTTATATTTTACAAAAAAACTGGGTATTATATTGTGTGTTTTCACTAAAATTAATTTTATATTATTTTTTCTTGAAAGTACATATTTAATATACAGTTGCGCAAATATTGTGTGGCCACAAAAAATTACAACAATTATCTTTTTATTCTACAGGGCCTCTGTTTCAGAAAATATATAATGTTCTGGGGGTTTTAAGTCATTTTATATGTGTGCACTAATTGAAAAATTTGCTCTAGTGCCAAAGTGGTTAATATTTACAGATTTCCCCTTAAGGGGTAATACACCTTAGGGATCTTCCAGATGAGACAGTGGACCTGCTTGGAGTTCTTCTTATCTTAACCAACTACCAGCTTCATTCAGGCTCTCGCTATTCTTACAGTCTTCTGTACATACAGGGAAGTCACTGTGCTCGCCTCACACTTTGACCCATATAACAAATAAGTCAAAAACAGATTTCCCCTTTAAGGCGTAATACAATTCAGGGATCTTCCAGATGAGACAGTGAAATTGCCTGGAGTTTTTCTTAAACAACTACTAGCTTCAGTGGCGGTGCGTCCATAAGGGGCGCATGGGCGCCACCCCCCTCTCTCCTGCCACCTCTCTATCACCATAGATAGATTCATGCATTGCATGAATCTATCTATGGTCGCCGCTGCCACCCCCTATTTAGGTGCCCTACCCCTTTTCGGGCTCTGGGCACCTGAATTACAGGGTATTAGCACCCGATTAGAGCCATAGGCTCTAATAGGCATCCAAAAGGGTGAACAGCGGGCGCCATGTTGGGCGCTCGCTGTTCACTCAGCGTTGTGTTAGGAAAGCGAATGAATATTCGCTTTCCTAACACTGAACCGCCTCTCAGCCAATCAGGTGCTCGGGTCTGTTACCTGTCATTTGATTGGCTGAAACAACAGGCGCTGAGATTGGACGCCACCTATCAGGCGCCAAATCATAGCAGAGGATGGGAAGAGAGGATGGGAAAAGACATCGAGGAGCGTGGAGGACATCGCCGTGACCCGCTGCCCCACCGAGACAAGGTAAGTGCCAGGCGGGCGGGGGATGCACACTGGCAACATTTGATGGGCACACTGGCAGCAATTGGTGGGCACAGTGGCGGCAGTTGATGGGCACAGTGGCGGCAGTTGATGGGTACAGTAGCTGCGTTTGATGGCACAATTGTGGCAATTTATCGGCACAGTGGCTGCGTTTGATGGCACAGTGGCTGCGTTTGATGGCACAGTGGCTGCGTTTGATGGCACAGTGGCTGCGTTTGATGGCACAGTGGCTGCGTTTGATGGGCACAGTGGCTGCGTTTGATAGCACAGTGGCTGCGTTTGATAGCACAGTGGCTGCGTTTGATAGCACAGTGGTGGCAAATGATGGACACAGTGGCTACAATTGATGGGTTTTTTTTTTCAGTTTGTTTGCGCCCCACCAAAAAATTTTGAGCACCAACCGCCACTGACCAGCTTCATGCTGGCCGGAGAGTATACAGTTGCTCTTGCTTTACTTACAGTCCATTGTACATACAGGGAAGTTACAGTGATATTTGTCCACCCCTCTTCCCTATTGGGGAACACTGTGTATTCTGTGAGTGTAAGGCCTCATGCCCATGGGCATTTTTGAGCGTTTTTTACAGCTTAAAAACGCCTGTCCATGTTATTGTATACATTTTTGACCGTACTTTTTTCGACAAAAAAAACAAAACAAAAAAAAACGCCGGAGCTCAAAAACGCAATTGCAGCATTTTGCGCGTTTTTGCGCGTTTTTACGTGTTTTTTAACGCTTCGCCTTTTTTTATGCCTAATGCCGACGCCGTGGAAGGCACTGGTCCTGGGTTTTTTTTACAGCTTAAAAACGCCTATTCTATTTGCAGCTCAAACGCCTAGGTGGGCTTGAAGCTATAGACTAACATGGACAGGCGTTAAGCTGTAAAAAACGCTCAAAAACGCGGCTGTAAAAACGTCTGTGGGCTTGAGGCCTTAAAATGAACAAAATTACACCAATACTTAAAGTGCCATAGACCTCATGAAACCTAACTTTAACAAAAAAAAATGCCCAGAGTTCTGCTTTAAGGTTAAAGTTACAAGCTATGCACAGTAGACAGTTCATCTGTTGTGGCTTGGTATAGGAAGAGACAGAAATTGGAAAATGATAAGTCATGCGTATAAGATTTAACCAACGCCTAATTTGCTTTAAAATGGGCACATGGAATACTGCACTAATTGTTAGTTGTGCGGACAGTAGTTTGTTGTAGTTGGTTAGGAATAATATATATTTATATTTTTTTAAAGACTTTTCACTGATGTAGTTGATTTATTTTTCACTGATGTAGTTTATTTATTTTAAGCGCTACAGGAGCACCACCTGGTGTTCAAAAACACACATGAATTTTCTGTTTAAATAATAAAAGATACACGGGAAATTAAAGACCAGTCTGTTTATGAAAATGTTATTATTTTATTTATTTTTATTCTGAAATATGTGTTTGAGCTTTTACCAAATATAAAACTGTGAGTTTTCACTATATATAAAGTTGCGACAAAGTCAACTCCATTTGCCTTTTTTATTTATGAAATAAAGTGCAGCATAGCTACTACATGAATACTAGTCACCGCATGTAAATCATCAAGAATGAAATAAATGAATATTAAAAAAAATCATAATAAATTAATTCACCAGCGTGCAGGAGAATACATACACAAATGTTAGTAAGTTCATAAATTCCCACTTAAAAAAATAATTGCTAATTTATAATATAAAATACATTTGCTTCATCCACCACATGAAATAGTGAACACAATCCAATATAGTCCCAAATCTTAATTCTTCAAATACATGCTTAGTCCATGATAAATCAAAAGCTCCACATAGGAGAACACTCATGTTATCCCACCATCCAAAATATGCTCTTCTCACACTTTGACCCATATGACAAATAGGTCAAAAACAGCTTTTCACTTTAAGGGGTAATACACCTTAGGGATCTTCCAGATGAGACAGTAGACTACAATGACTTCTGAAAGTCTTCTTTCTGAACAACTTGCAGCTTTATAGCCCCGTCAGGATGTATTTATTCCTGTTGTTATCCTTTTGTTTACCTCTAATGAGTTTCCTTCTATCAATCTGTTTGATCTTTTCGATCCTCAATTCCTTCCTAAGATACATATCTCCTTATCTTGTGTGCCTATATGACAGTGGTCATCAACCCCGTCCTCAAGGCCCACTAACAAGCCAGATTTGATCTATCCTTGGGGAGATGCAGACTAGAATACTGCAATCACTGAGCAGCAAATGATATCACCTGTGATGTATTTCATGAAAAGGAATTTAATTGTATCTTAGCACATAGTGGTACTGTGGATACATAATAAGTGTGTGCCGCGTCCTATAGTTATAGAGAAAGGAATTGTGGGGGACTTTGGACTTTATAGGCACAAATTTAAACAGGATGCAATTATGAAAAAAGATAAAAATTTTATTAATTTACAAAAAGTAACATTAAAAAGATTTTCTAAAAACCATTTAAGCAATTATATGTATGGGCCGACCAGGTACAATCACTGAGGGATACAAAGTATACAATAACAGTAGGGTCTATAGGAGAATGATTCTCCGAATACCGTAGGGTTCAAACGGTTAGCTAGATACCGACAGTGAAGGCTAGAATTGTAGTACCCAGTAGGTCCACAGCTTTAACAAGTTTTGCGTGAAAACACGCTTCTTCAGAAAGCAACAGCATACAAAGCTAATAAAATAGAAATACAATGTATTAGAAATATCATGGTTACCTAATGGATGCTTGTATAAGTAACAGTACATAAAAATATACATAAAAGGAACTAGTCAGCTGGACAGCAGCTCACAGGACAGCAAGAGGACATGAAGGCACATAGTCCATAAGGACGCAAACCAATCATGGGGGCATGGTAAACAATAAAACAATTGATATGTACATATTATAGACAAAAGGAATTTGGTAAATATATAGTTTAATTGCGGTGCTCGATGGAGCATATAGTATAACCATAAAGATGGAAAAGTAGGAAAAGTATTGAAAAGATAACTGGACAACTACTTGGTAAGTAATACTCACACTCAGAAGTCTTTACATTTGAATGTCACTGGAGTAAAATCCAATATCATTACAGAAGCCCTACCAGGGTGGGCTGAGGACTATTGGAATGGGAAGGGAAGGTGGGGGAAGGTAGGGAGGGAAGGGAGAGGGGGGAAAGGAACAAATCTAGGGCAGAGGATAAGACATGGGAAAGGGACGAGAGAGGGGGGGAGAGTGGGGGAAGGTAAGGTGTGGGAGGGAATGAAATAAGGGGTAGAATTGCCAGCTAAAACCGATGCCAGCCGAGCCGATGGTGAGGCACAAGCCAGATAGTTGTTAAGCTAAAACAAAAATAGTTTGAATGAGCTGATTGATATACAGAGTATGCCTGTAATAGCAGTGTGTATAATATGGTACTCACCCTAAATCGCTGGGGTGAGACTAGATTGGTAATAGACCAAAAATTCTGATGGTCTCCAAACGGTAGATAATAAACTGATAAAGACGGTGTATATATATCATATATGATTAGCGGGAATTATACGAGCCGCAATGTCCAGTGGTCAATGGATAAACCACACTGGTTGGGAGATATATATATTCACTATTGAAAACAAAAAAATTATAAAAAGAAGGGAGACCGTCAATATACTAATAACAGTTAAGTTCAAAAGGGTAATAATTACAGCTAAGCAGAATGCATAAAACAAAAAGATAAAAAAGTATATGCTTACCATTGAATAAGTGGCTAGCAGTTAGCCTGAATGGTAGCAAGGAAATGAATGGTATGCAAGTGGTATAGGAAGCTGCAAAACAGGTGTGGAGAAACAACAGAGCCCTGTAAGGGCACAAACATTAGCCTAGAATGACCATGTTAAAGCAGGAATGGGTATCACAAGAAAAGCAAAGCTGAGAGATGTGTACCTGTAATATCAGCGCGGCTGGCAACGGAGCAAGCGGGCAATGATATTGTGTGACCTAGTTGACACTCTGGAAACAGCGTGTTTAAGTAGCCATGTCCCGTCGCTGATGAGTCAGTCCGTCAAGGCGGAGTGACGTCACCGGCATCGGCCACACACCAAGTGCGACGAGAGCCGCCCATTCGATGGGAGGAGCCCATGAAGGGCGGACTCCACGTAAGCACAAAGTAACCAGGCAACCTGTCGAGAGCAAGGGAGACGCTCTCGAAGGATACATGGATGCGTCATCAACCTCAAGGAAAGGGAGGGGGAGGGAAGGGGATAAGAGGTGTCTAGATGACGCTGGGCGGCCGGATGAAGGATTGAGTCCAAGGATCATGAGAAGCATGTCCAGTGCCGTAATGGAGAATACCGGTCGGCATGACTGTTCCAAGCAAAATAGACAGTAAACAGAGACATATCTAATGATACCATTATAAAAATCAAAAAACCCATATATTTCAAATCTCGATTTAAGTGGCCGTCATAGCAGACACAGCAATATGTCTATCGCAGTAAACCGACATAGCGGATATATGTCGGACTGTAATAGCACATATACACAATATAGATAAGAAGGTAACGATAGAAAATTATATAATTTTTCCCCAGATTCTAAAGGGAGAAGAGAGAAAAGACACCATGAAGGTAGAAGGAAAGCTGATGGAATAAGGATGCAATTGTGTAGTAAACGATTGTCAAGGGAAGAGAAAACGGGGGGATGACAAGAGTGGGAATGGGATTCAGAGGACATTAAAATGGATGTTAGTAGCATGCAAATAGCAAGCATAAGTATTGCCTAAGATATATAAACATTAACAGCGCTTGTATAGAAACAACACATTTGCTTCTCCTGATAAAATTAATTTTCTGACAGAAAATGAATGCATGTAGTAAAAGCAACCCAAAAAAAATTACTTAAAGGGTGAAAGAGAGTGACCTGCACTCAAAATCCAAGAGTCTTTTAAAAGGTCAAACAATCTGAGTCCAAACTTTCACTGCCACAGTGGTGTGGTTAGATTCTTTCCAAAAGGAGAAGACAGGGGTGAAATAATATAGTTGACACTTCCTTGGCTCAATACTACTGATTCAATATCCAATGATTGGTGATGCATAAAAATAGCCCACTCCACACTAGACAGCTGTAATAATAAATCATACCTTCATCCCTGTCATGGTGAAATACGTTCCCCCTAGGTATTGTACTCACCAGACAGCGGATGGTATTGTGCCTGTCAGCTACTCCACAGAAGTTATTTCTGCTTCACTTCATGTAGTTCAGCCAGCGAATGGTGTTGTACTCATCAGCTCCTCTCCAGGGGCACTGTCAGCTCACCTCATGAGATCCTATGGTCCCAGGTAGCATGAATGTGCATGTAGCAGTGCGGGCATGAAAGGTAAAAGAAGCTTGATAGTGTAAAAACCCTTTTATTAAATATAAAAGACCCCACATATACAAGTCTGCTTACAAGAATAAAATATAAATCAAAGCATATCACCGCGGTCAGTCCGTCTATTCACTCTGGTCATGAAGTGCTGTACATTCAAATCAGTCGTGAATCCCGGGTAGACGAACGTAGCCGTCCTGTGATTGGTCGTGTGGTCACGCCTTGACGCGTTTCGTGATTGGCTGCACGTCTTCAGAGCCCTGATGCTCTTTCACCCTTTAAGTAATTTTTTTTGGGTTGCTTTTACTACATGCATTCATTTTCTGTCAGATAATTAATTTTATCAGGAGAAGCAAATGTGTTGTTTCTATACAAGCGCTGTTAATGTTTAAATGTCTTAATTTTAATTAATTGGAACATATTATTTTTTTTATTTGTCTATTATTTTATAACAGCAGCTAAGAGACAGGTTACATGTTCATATAGGTCTGTTTGAGCGCTTGGAATCAGATACACTTAGGTGGTTCATCTGATATTTTACATTGCCTAAGATATATTGAGTTACAGAAACGGTTTGTAAGAATGAGCTTCATTGATACCCGGGGCACATAGTGCATTAAGGCGTTCTATCCATAAAGTTTCTTTGCAAAGTATCTGTTTGTCCCAGTTACCTCCTCGTGGATCATGAGGGATCACTGCAAGAGCTATGAAAGATATCAAAGATGTATCAAACCTATGGTAGAGATCTAGATGTCTACTCTCAGAGGTCACCATTTTGCCTCCTGCTGAATAGTATACGTGATCTTTAATGCGGGCACGAAATTGTCGGATAGTTTTGCCCACATAGAAAGCCTTGCACTGACAGGACATTAGATATACTAGACCTTGCGTCTCACAATTGGCATGGAAATTGGGTGTAAACGTTTCCCCATTGGGGAGTATGAAACTAGTACCATTATTAATCCAAGGGCAAAATGCACACTTACCGCATTTGGTAATGCCATTAGGCAAGTCCTTAGGGTTACATAGAGGCAAATAATGACTCAAAGTCAATTTGTCACGTAATGAACGTGACCTTCTAAATGTGATGTCAGGTTTGCTGTGTAAGTATTTTGCAAGGATGGGGTCCTCTGTCAAAAGTGACCAGTTGTTAGTTAGTACATTACGCAATTCACCGTGTTGGCTAGAGTATCTAGTAATAAATCTAGCCACCTGATCCGTCTTATTGTTTTTTTGTCTTGTAGAGTAACGAGTTACGCGACTGGCGTAGGGCCTTGTTGTAGGCCTTTCGTAGAAGAGATTTTGTGTAACCTCGTGCTCTGAGACGGTCACGCAAAAAACTTGCCTGTACTATAAAATCTCTGGTATGTGTACAATTCCGGCGTAGCCTTAGATATTGTGCATAGGGTATGCTTCGGATTAGGCTTACAGGATGGGCACTGGTTGCATGTAGAATAGTGTTTCCAGCTGTTTCTTTCCGAAACAGCGTCGAAGCCAAACAGCCGTTGGTATCTTTAGAGACTTTTACATCTAGAAAAGTGATACAGTGGGTGTCATATGAAAAGGTAAATTTAAGATTATAGCAGTTGTCATTGAGAATCTCAATAAATGCCCGTCCAGATGATGGAAATGTCGTCGATGTACCTTAGCCAGCAAAGTGCGTGGCCAGTGTACATCGACAACAGCTCATCCGAAAAAAGAGCTCGTTCCCACCCCCCCAGGTACAGGTTGGCATAGGCCGGGGCACAAGATGTGCCCATAGCCACACCCTGTACCTGGAGGAAGTGGGACTCTTTGAAAACAAAACAGTTCCTGGTCAGAATAAATCTTAACAGTGAGATGACAAACTCACAGAAATCCCAGTGATAATGGTCCTGTTCCCGAAGAAAGGTACGAACCATCCGGGTGCCCTGCTCGTGAGGGATGCTGGAGTACAAAGCCTCCACATCCAAAGTCACGAGCAGGGCATCAGGAGGGACGACCATATCTTCTGTTTAAGTAGGTCAAAGGTGTCGCGGGTATAGGACGGAAGTGCAAGCACGTGGGGCATAAGGATGGAGTCTAACAAATCTACTGGCATTCTCAGTCAAGGAACCAATCCCTGAAACGATTGGTCTGCCAGGGGGAAGGGAAGGGTGCTTGTGAATTTTGGGAAGAGCGTAGAAGGTGGCCAGTCTGGGGTTACGTGTATTCAAAAAGTTGTATAGATCTAAATCTATTAGGCCGTCTTGGTGAGCAGAACCAATGATATCCAAATATTCAGTTTTAAATTGATTAATGAGGGTCTCATTAATTCCTCTATACCATTCTTTATTTCGAAGGAAGTTAAATGCCATAGTCTCATAGTTGGACTTGGTCATCAGTACCACATTGCCACCTTTGTCGGCTGCCTTAATTTCCAAGTCTGGATGGTTTTGTAGGTGGAAAATAGCTTGTGTGTCAGGGCCCGGACTGGCGGCTAGTGAGGACACAGGAGGTGGATCCTCTGTGCCAGAGAGGCGAAGGCACGGGTCGCACTGGAGGACCGGTTCTAAGTAGCTACCGGTTTTCACCAGAGCCCGCCGTAAGGCGGGATGGACTTGCTGCGGCGGTAGCAACCAGGTCGTGTCCCCCAGTAGCGGCTCGACTTCTCTGGCAGCTGAGATAGGCACGGTACACTGGGACTAGGCAGAGGCAAGGTCAGACGTAGCGGAAGGTCAGGGCAGGCGGCAATGGTACGTAGTCAGAGGCAACGGCAGAAGGTCAGATACACTGGAAAGGCAAGTACAAAACGCTTTCTCAGGGCACTAAGGCAACAAGATCCGGCAAGGACAGGAAGAGGGAGTGGGTTTTTAAGTGTTTTGGAGTGTGACACAGTAATTGGACCAGGCACCAATCAATGGTGCACTGGCCCTTTAAATTTAAGAAGACTGGCGCGCGCACGCCCTAGAGAGCGCCGGGACGGAGCAGGGGAAAAGAGCCGGTGAGCAGAATGGGATGCAATCCGCGGGCGGACAGGTGCCGCCGCAAGGATCGCATCCCCACCAGCATCAGAGCAGCGCTCACGGTCAGAGGAGCCGACCGGAGCGCTGCAGGGAGACAGACGCCGCGGGCGCTCCGGGATGGATGGGACACCCGGAGCGTTCGGCGTTACAGTACCCCCCCCTTAGGTCTCCCCCTCTTCTTGGAACCCAAGAATCTTCGGATGAGCTCTTTATCTAAAATGTTGGCCTCAGGTTCCCAGGACCTTTCCTCAGGACCACAGTTCTCCCAATCCACTAAAAAACATCTTTTACCTCGGATGACCTTGGAGGCGAGGATCTCTTTCACCGAGAAGACATCAGAAGAACCAGAGACAGGAGCAGGAGCAGTGACCTTAGGGGAAAATTGGTTAAGAATGAGGGGTTTAAGAAGAGACACATGAAAAGAGTTGGGAATACGAAGAGAAGGAGGAAGGTGGAGCTTGTAAGAAACAGAATTGATTTGGTTTTTAATTTTAAATGGCCCGAGGTAACGAGGGCCCAGCTTGTAGCTAGGTACCCGAAACCGAATATATTTGGGGGAGAGCCACACTTTGTCACCAGGGGTATAGACAGGAGGGATTCTTCTTTTTTTATCTGCATGTCTCTTCATGCGGGCAGAGGCCAGTGAGAGCAACTTTTGAGTCTCTTTCCAGATAGAGGCAAAGTCCTGAGTAAATTCATCCACGGCCGGAACTCCAGAAGACGTGGGAATGGGGAGGGGGGGCAATGGGTGACGGCCGTAGACCACAAAGAAAGGCGACTTGGAGGAAGTTTCAGAGCTCTTGAAATTGTATGAGAATTCTGCCCAGGGCAATAGGTCGACCCAATCGTCTTGACGGGCGGAGACAAAATGTCGTAGGTAGTCGCCAAGGACCTGGTTAACTCTCTCCACCTGTCCATTGGACTGCGGGTGATAAGCAGAAGAAAAATTCAACTTAATTTTTAGTTGAGTACAGAGAGCTCTCCAAAATTTTGAGATGAATTGAACACCTCTATCCGAGACGATATGTGAGGGCAGCCCATGGAGGCGGAAAATTTGAAGAAAAAAATGCTTCGCCAACTGAGGTGCAGTAGGCAGACCAGGGAGCGGGACAAAATGAGCCATTTTAGAAAAGCGGTCAACGACCACCCAGATGACAGTGTTACTACGAGACAAAGGGAGGTCCGTGATGAAATCCATGGCGATGTGGGACCATGGTTGTTCAGGCACAGGTAGGGGAAGGAGAAGACCTGCAGGCTTCTGGCGAGGCGTCTTGTCACGTGCACAGATAGTGCAGGCCCGTACAAAGTCAGTCACATCTTCCTCCTGTGTAGGCCACCAATAGTGTCTGGCAATCAATTGTATGGATTTTTTG
This sequence comes from Rana muscosa, assembly GCA_029206835.1. Classification (NCBI taxonomy): domain Eukaryota; kingdom Metazoa; phylum Chordata; class Amphibia; order Anura; family Ranidae; genus Rana; species Rana muscosa. Next base: position 50,815,137 of record CM055122.1, read on the forward strand.
ATCCCAGTGTGACCGGCTAGATGGGAGGAATGGCCCCACTTGAGTATCTTAAGCCGAAGGCGTGGAGGAACGAAAGTCTTTCCTGGAGGAATTGGCACGAGAGAAGCGGGAGCAGAGGAAATCAGACACTCAGGGGGTATGATGTGTTGAGGAGGAGTCTCGGTTTCAGAGGTATCGGAGAGACGGGACAAAGCATCAGCCCTGACATTTTTGTCTGCGGGCCGAAAATGGATCTGGAAGTTGAAGCGGGCAAAGAACAATGACCACCTGGCCTGGCGAGGATTTAGGCGCTGAGCGGACTGAAGGTAGGACAAATTTTTATGGTCAGTGTAGATGGAGATAGGGTGAAGGGATCCTTCCAGGAGATGTCTCCACTCTTCTAATGCCAACTTGATGGCCAACAGTTCACGGTCACCTATGGAATAGTTTTTTTCCGGAGGGGAGAAAGTTTTAGAGAAAAAACCACAAGTGACGTTTTTCCCTTTAGCGTTTTTTTTGAAGAAGCACAGCTCCGGCTCCTACCGAGGAGGCGTCGACTTCAAGGAAGAACGGCTTTAGAGGATCTGGCCGAGACAGGACAGGTGCAGAGGAGAAGGCGGTCTTAAGGCGAGTAAAAGCTTCCTCCGCTTGAGGCGGCCAGGACCTAGGATTCGCGTCTTTTTTGGTCAGTGCCCCTATAGGAGCAACGATGGTGGAGAAGTGGGGTATGAACTGACGATAGTAGTTGGCGAAACCAAGGAAGCGTTGGATAGCACGAAGTCCAGAGGGGCGTGGCCAACCCAAGACTGCGGAGAGTTTGTCAGGGTCCATTTGAAGACCTTGTCCAGAGACCAGATATCCTAGGAAAGGAAGACTGCTGCGCTCAAAAAGGCATTTTTCAAATTTAGCGTAAAGATGATTTACGCGGAGGCGCTGGAGCACTTGACGGACATGGAGCCGATGTTCCTTAAGGTTGGCAGAGAAGATTAGGATGTCGTCAAGATAGACAACCACACAGGTATACAGTAGGTCCCAGAAGATTTCGTTGACAAAATCTTGAAAGACTGCAGGGGCGTTGCAAAGTCCGAACGGCATGACGAGATATTCAAAGTGACCGTCTCTGGTGTTAAATGCGGTTTTCCATTCATCTCCCTTACGGATTCTGATGAGGTTATAAGCGCCCCTGAGGTCCAATTTAGAAAAAACTTTTGCTCCGCGCAGACGGTCAAAGAGCTCCGAGATGAGAGGCAGAGGGTACCGGTTTTTAATAGTGATTTTATTGAGACCACGATAGTCTATGCAAGGGCGTAGAGATCCGTCCTTCTTGGCCACGAAGAAGAAGCCCGCTCCGGCTGGAGAAGATGATTTCCTAATAAAACCTCTCTTGAGGTTCTCCTGAATGTATTCAGTCATAGCCTTGGTTTCAGGAGAGGAGAGAGGGTAAATTCTGCCACGGGGTGGTGTAGTACCTGGGAGCAAGTCAATGGGGCAGTCGTAGGGTCTATGTCTGTTTTTTGCAAAAGACATCAGAAAAGTCCTGATAGGCCTTTGGAAGGCCAGGCAAAGGAGTAGTGATGGGGACTTGACAGGTCGGTACAGACTTAAGGCAATGCTTGTGACAGGAGTCACCCCAGGATTTGATGTCCCCAGTGGTCCAGTCGAGGGTAGGAGTGTGACGCTGGAGCCAGGGTAGGCCAAGAAGGATGTCAGAAGTACAGTTCGGCAAAACAAAGAATTCAATCTTTTCTTGGTGAAGAACACCAACGGACATGAGCAGGGGTTCGGTGCGGTAACGCACGGTACAATCCAAATTCTCTCCATTTACAGAGGAAATGAAGAAGGGTTTGATGAGACGGGTAACAGGAATGTTGAACCTGTTGATGAAAGAGGCTTCAATAAAGTTTCCTGCAGAACCAGAGTCCAGGAAGGCCACCGCAGGGAAGAGGGAGCCAGCAGAAGGAGAAATCCGCACAGGAATAGTCAGACGTGGAGAGGAAGAATTCACACCCAGTAACGCCTCTCCCACGTTCACTAGGTGCGGGCGTTTCCCTGACGTGGAGGACGAATAGGGCAGTCTTTTAGGAAGTGATCAGAGCTCGCACAATAAAGGCATAAGTTCTCGTTCCTACGGCGAGACCTCTCTTGTAGGGTCAGGCGAGACCGGTCCACTTGCATGGCCTCCTCAGCGGGAGGCACGGTAACAGGATGCATTGGATTCAGAAAGAGAGGAGCCAGGCGCGGATAACGCCTGGTGCGAACAAGATCTTTCTCCTGGCGAAGCTCTTGGCGTCTTTCGACGTAACGCATATCGATGCGGGTAGCTAAATGGATGAGTTCCGTCAAGGAAGAGGGTATCTCTCGTGCGGCCAGACAATCCTTGATGTGGCCGGATAAACCCTTCTTGAAGGTCGTGCAGAGAGCCTCATTATTCCAAGCTAACTCTGAGGCCAGTGTGCGGAACTGTATGGCATATTCGCCCACAGAAGAGTTTCCTTGGACAAGGTTAAGCAGGGCGGTTTCAGCGGATGAGGCTCGGGCTGGTTCCTCAAAAACGCTGCGAACCTCAACAGAGAAGGACTGAACGGTGGCTGTAGCAGGGTCGTTGCGGTCCCAGAGTGGCGTGGCCCAGGCCAAGGCCTTTCCAGACAACAGAGACACCACGAATGCCACTTTAGACCGTTCTGTGGAAAACTGGTCAGACATCATCTCAAGATGCAGGGAACATTGGGACAAGAATCCCCGGCACATCCTAGAATCCCTGTCAAATTTCTCCGGAAGAGACAGGCGAATTCTCGAGGTAGTAGCGGCAGCTCGGAGAGGGGAAGATGCTGGAGGCTGTGGCGGCAGAAGCTGCTGGACCATGGCGGTCAACTGCGACAGCTGCTGTCCTTGTTGTGCGATCTGTTGCGACTGCTGGGCAACCACGGTAGTGAGGTCAGCGAGATTTGGCAGCGGTACCTCAGCGGGATCCATGGCCGGATCTACTGTCAGGGCCCGGACTGGCGGCTAGTGAGGACACAGGAGGTGGATCCTCTGTGCCAGAGAGGCGAAGGCACGGGTCGCACTGGAGGACCGGTTCTAAGTAGCTACCGGTTTTCACCAGAGCCCGCCGCAAGGCGGGATGGACTTGCTGCGGCGGTAGCAACCAGGTCGTGTCCCCCAGTAGCGGCTCGACTTCTCTGGCAGCTAAGATAGGCACGGTACACTGGGACTAGGCAGAGGCAAGGTCAGACGTAGCGGAAGGTCAGGGCAGGCGGCAATGGTACGTAGTCAGGGGCAACGGCAGAAGGTCAGATACACTGGAAAGGCAAGTACAAAACGCTTTCTCAGGGCACTAAGGCAACAAGATCCGGCAAGGACAGGAAGGGGGAGTGGGTTTTTAAGTGTTTTGGAGTGTGACACAGTAATTGGACCAGGCACCAATCAATGGTGCACTGGCCCTTTAAATTTAACTAGACCGGCGCGCGCGCGCCCTAGAGAGCAGCGGGACCGCGCGCACCGGGACGGAGCAGGAGGAGGAGGCCGGTGAGCAGAATGGGATGCGATCCGCGGGCGGACAGGTGCCGCCGCAATGATCGCATCCCCGCCAGCATTAGAGCAGTGCTCACGGTCAGAGGAGCCGACCGGAGCGCTGCAGGGAGACAGACGCCGCGGGCGCTCCGGGATGGATGGGACACCCGGAGCGTTCGGCGTTACATTGTGTTTGAATAGGTGAAAGATTCGGAATCAAAGAGGAAATTTGTAATTGTTTGATATCATTTATGGTGCTCAGCAAGAAGGCCCAAATATTGGAGTTGGAAGCTAGATCAGGAAATCTCTGAGATTTCAATTTGAATTACTTGGTATTTTGGACGCCTATTTGTACAGGAATACTAGTAATGTCGGAAGTTTGTGTAACAGTAGGCTCATTTTCATCTAATAGTAACATAAGATCCCTCAGGGTTCTAAAATCTTCCATTGTAAAGTGTTTTACTTGTTCGGAAATACGTTTATCCTGAATAGCACATCCACGATCCTCATCAAAGAGGAATTTGTAGGTTAGATTACGTGAAACCAAATATAAATCTTTGATGGTTTCATATTTGTCCAAATTCATGGATGGACAAAAACTGAGACCAAGTCTCAGAACATCAAATTCATCTGAGGAAAAGGAGTACGGAGTCAAATTAATGACGTCCAGACTAGGTATTAAGGGGGTGGGAGGTGGGTGGGAAGCAACTGAAAATTAGACAAAGGCGTAGGGGTCTGTGAAATATGTACATCCATGGTACTTTGGCGACGACACTGCTGTAGTTGGGTCAGCATTTGAGCATTTTCAGAAGAAGGATTAATTCTAGGTAATGGTGTATTAGGTTCACCTTGCACAGGACCACCTGTTGTAACCGATAGAGGGTTGGGGCCCTGTGTTTGGGAACTAAGTATTTGAATTGCTTGAAGTGCAGTATCCCCCATATGTCGTGTTTGTGCAGAAGCTCCCTCAGTATTGGATAGTAAGTTAGTCTGTGTTGCATAAAGTTGTAATAGAGCAGTATCAACAGTAGGGGGACGTTTCTTAGAGACATATGGTGTATGTGACCCACCACTAAGATCCCGCTTACGTGTTCCAGAATTAGCAAAAGGGTGCGTTGTGTTACCACGTCTAGAGGAAGGCTGCGAGGGAAAAAAAGAGGAAGAGTCAGATTCAGTATCGTCATCAGTAGTAAAGTTACTATCACGATTTCTAGGTATACGGAAATTAGATCTCGAGCCTTTATGTTGGGCTGGTGCCTGCCAGCGGTAGGCAAAACCCTCCATAAATGCTAATCTGTCCTTAGACAGTTTATTTTGTTTCTTATAGATGATATCTTTTGGTAATTTTAGATACAAAATCTTTTATTTCCTGCCAACGTTTGGTATATTGGGCATGACTTTTAATGTTATCATGAGTAGATTGTAAAGCCACAATATCCTGATCCAGAATGAGCAGTTCGAATTGGTATTGTGTATCTAGAAGTTTCATCAACTCTGTGCTACATGATGTCAAGTTTTTTTCCCAAAGGACTTTAAACTCTGGGGTGACGTTTTGAAAAGATGGAAAAACCTGAACTCTTACGCCCAAAGGGCTAATATTTTCCCATATGTATTTATTCAAAAATTCAATATGCCAATATAAGTTGGCCTTCTTCTTGAGAAAGCGTTTCATTTTGGCCATAAATTGGTTGATCCCAATTTCTTGTTCGTTATCCACATTACATTTGGTCTGAATTTCAGACATGTAGCCAGACCAAGCTGCACCTACAAAGTCCATAGTCAAATTTCCTCTTCTCGAGAAAGATAATCAAATAATATAAGGGGAAAAAGAAGGGGGAAAAAACAAAAGGTAATTATGGTACCAGATTTGAGAAAAATGGGTGGAGATTTTTATCATATTAATGAGGTAAATATTGGTACAAACCACTACCTAGTCAGTAGACTAGGATGCCCGGGTGTTCCCACCCTAAAGTTTATGAAAAGGAATTTAATTGTATCTTAGCACATAGTGGTACTGTGGATACATAATAAGCAAGTGCTGCGTCCTATAGTTATAGAGAAAGGAATTGTGGGGGACTTTGGACTTTATAGGCACAAATTAAACAGGATGCAATTATGAAAAAATATAACAATTTTATTAATTTACAAAAAGTAACATTAAAAAGATTTTCTAAAAACCATTTAAGCAATTATATGTATGGGCCGACCAGGTACAATCACTGAGGGATACAAAGTATACAATAACAGTAGGGTCTATAGGAGAATGATTCTCTGAATACCGTAGGGTCCAAACGGTTAGCTAGATACCGACAGTGAAGGTTGGAATTGTAGTACCCAGTAGGTCCACAGCTTTAACAAGTTTCGCGTGAAAACACTCTTCTTCAGAAAGCAACAGCATACAAAGCTAATAAAATAGAAATACAATGTATTAGAAATATCATGGTTACCTAATGGATGCTTGTATAAGTAACAGTACATAAAAATATACATAAAAGGAAAAAAGGAACTAGTCAGCCGGAAAGCAGCTCACAGAACAGCAAGAGGACATGAAGGCACATAGTCCATAAGGACGCAAACCAATCATGGGGGCATGGTAAACAATAAAACAATTGATATGTACATATTATAGACAAAAGGAATTTGGTAAATATATAGTTTAATTGGGGTGCTCGATGGAGCATATAGTATAACCATAAAGATGGAAAAGTAGGAAAAGTATTGAAAAGATAACTGGACAACTACCTGGTAAGTAATACTCACACTCAGAAGTCTTTACATTTGAATGTCACTGGAGTAAAATCCAATATCATTACATAAGCCCTACCAGGGTGGGCTGAGGACTATTGGAATGGGAAGGGAAGGTGGGGGAAGGTAGGGAGGAAAGGGAGAGGGGGGAAAGGAACAAATCTAGGGCAGAGGATAAGACATGGGAAAGGGATGAGAGAGGGGGGGAGAGTGGGGGAAGGTAAGGTGTGGGAGGGAATGAAATAAGGGGTAGAATTGCCAGTTAGAACCGATGCCAGCTGAGCCGATGGTGAGGCACAAGCCAGATAGTTGTTAAGCTAAAACAAAAATAGTTTGAATGAGCTGATTGATATACAAAGTATGCCTGTAATAGCAGTGTGTATAATATGGTACTCACCCTAAATCGCTGGGGTGAGACTAGATTGGTAATAGACCAAAAATTCTGATGGTCTCCAAACGGTAGATAATAAACTGATAAAGAGGGGGTATATATATCATATATGATTAGCGGGAATTATACGAGCCGCAATGTCCAGTTGTCAATGGATAAACCACACTGGTTGGGAGATATATATAATCACTATTGAAAACAAAAAAATGATAAAAAGAAGGGAGACCGTCAATATACTAATAACAGTTAAGTTCAAAAGGGTAATATTTACAGCTAAGCAGAATGCATAAAACAAAAAGATAAAAAAGTATATTCTTACCATTGAATAAGTGGCTAGCAGTTAGCCTGAATGGTAGCAAGGAAATGAATGGTATGCAAGTGGTATAGGAAGCTGCAAAACTGGTGTGGAGAAACAACAGAGCCCTGTAAGGGCACAAACATTAGCCTAGAACGACCATGTTAAAGCAGGAATGGGTATCACAAGAAAAGCAAAGCTGAGAGATGTGTACCTGTAATATCGGCGCGGCTGGCAACGGAGCAAACGGGCAATGATATTGTGTGACCTAGTTGACACGCTGGAAACAGCGTGTTTAAGTAGCCATGTCCCGTCGCTGATGAGTCAGTCCGTCAAGGCGGAGTGACGTCACCGGCGTCGGCCACACACCAAGTGCGACGAGAGCTGCCCATTCGATGGGAGGAGCCCATGACCGGCGGACTCCACGTAAGCACAAGGTAACCAGGCAACCTGTCGAGAGCAAGGGAGACGCTCTCGAAGGATACATGGATGCGTCATCAACCTCAAGGAAAGGGAGGGGGAGGGAAGGGGATAAGAGGTGTGTAGATGACGCTGGGCGGCCGCATGAAGGATTGAGTCCAAGGAACATGAGAAGCATGTCCAGTGCCGTAATGGAGAATACCGGTCGGCATGACTGTTCCAAGCAAAATAGACAGTAAACAGAGACATATCTAATGATACCATTATAAAAATCAAAAGACCCATATATTTCAAATCTCAATTTAAGTGGCCGTCATAGCAGACACAGCAATATGTCTATCGCAGTAAACCGACATAGCGGATATATGTCGGACTGTAATAGCACATATACACAATATAGATAAGAAGGTAACGATAGAAAATTATATAATTTTTCCCCAGATTCTAAAGGGAGAAGAGAGAAAAGAGACCATGAAGGTAGAAGGAAAGCTGATGGAATAAGGATGCAATTGTGTAGTAAACGATTGTCAAGGGAAGGGAAAACGGGGGGATGACAGGAGTGGGAATGGGATTCAGAGGACATTAAAATGGATGTTAGTAGCATGCAAATAGCAAGCATAAGTATTGCCTAAGATATATTGAGTTACAGAAACGGTTTGTAAGAATGAGCTTCATTGATACCCGGGGCACATAGTGCATTAAGGTGTTCTATCCATAAAGTTTCTTTGCAAAGTATCTGTTTGTCCCAGTTACCTCCTCGTGGATCACGAGGGATCACTGCAAGAGCTATGAAAGATATCAAAGATGTATCAAACCTATGGTAGAGATCTAGATGTCTACTCTCAGAGGTCACCATTTTGCCTCCTGCTGAATAGTATACGTGATCTTTAATGCGGGCACGAAATTGTCGGATAGTTTTGCCCACATAGAAAGCCTTGCACTGACAGGACATTAGATATACTAGACCTTGCGTCTCACAATTGGCATGGAAATTGGGTGTAAACGTTTCCCCATTGGGGAGTACGAAACTAGTACCATTATTAATCCAAGGGCAAAATGCGCACTTACCGCATTTGGTAATGCCATTAGGCAAGTCCTTAGGGTTACATAGAGGCAAATAATGACTCGAAGTCAATTTGTCACGTAATGAACGTGACCTTCTAAATGTGATGTCAGGTTTGCTGTGTAAGTATTTTGCAAGGATGGGGTCCTCTGTCAAAAGTGACCAGTTGTTAGTTAGTACATTACGCAATTCACCGTGTTGGCTAGAGTATCTAGTAATAAATCTAACCACCTGATCCGTCTTATTGGTTTTTGTCTTGTAGAGTAACGAGTTACGTGACTGGCGTAGGGCCTTGTTGTAGGCCTTTCGTAGAAGAGATTTTGTGTAACCTCGTACTCTAAGACGGTCACGCAAAAAACTTGCCTGTACTATAAAATCTCTGGTATGTGTACAATTCCGGCGTAGCCTTAGATATTGTGCATAGGGTATGCTTCGGATTAGGCTTACAGGATGGGCACTGGTTGCATGTAGAATAGTGTTTCCAGCTGTTTCTTTCTGAAACAGCGTCGAAGCTGAACAGCCGTTGGTATCTTTAGAGATTTTTAAATCTAGAAAAGTGATACAGTGGGTGTCATATGAAAAGGTAAATTTTAAGATTATAGCAGTTGTCATTGAGAATCTCAATAAATGTCTGGAGTAGGGTAGGAGTGCCTGTCCAGATGATGAAAATGTCGTCGATGTACCTTAGCCAGCAAAGTGCGTGGCCAGTGTACATCGACAACAGCTAATCCGAAAAAAGAGCTCGTTCCCACCCAGGTACAGGTTGGCGTAGGCCGGGGCACAAGATGTGCCCATAGCCACACCCTGTACCTGGAGGAAGTGGGACTCTTTGAAAACAAAACAGTTCCTGGTCAGAATAAATCTTAACAGTGAGATGACAAACTCGCAGAAATCCCAGTGATAATGGTCCTGTTCCCGAAGAAAGGTACGAACCATCCGGATGCCCTGCTCGTGAGGGATGCTGGAGTACAAAGCCTCCACATCCAAAGTCACGAGCAGGGCATCAGGAGGGACGACCATATCTTCTATCTGTTTAAGTAGGTCCAAGGTGTTGCGGGTATAGGACGGAAGTGCAAGCACGTGGGGCATAAGGATGGAGTCAACAAATCTACTGGCATTCTCAGTCAAGGAACCAATCCCTGAAACGATTGGTCTGCCAGGGGGAAGGGAAGGGTGCTTGTGAATTTTGGGAAGAGCGTAGAAGGTGGCCAGTCTGGGGTTACGTGTATTCAAAAAGTTGTATAGATCTAAATCTATTAGGCCGTCTTGGTGAGCAGAACCAATGATATCCAAATATTCAGTTTTAAATTGATTAATGAGGGTCTCATTAATTCCTCTATACCATTCTTTATTTCGAAGGATGTTAAATGCCATAGTCTCATAGTTGGACTTGGTCATCAGTACCACATTGCCACCTTTGTCGGCTGCCTTAATTTCAAGTCTGGATGGTTTTGTAGGTGGAAAATAGCTTGTGTTTGAATAGGTGAAAGATACGGAATCAAAGAGGAAATTTGTAATTGTTTGATATCATTTATGGTGCTCAGCAAGAAGGCCCAAATATTGGAGTTGGAAGCTAGATCAGGAAATCTCTGAGATTTCAATTTGAATTTCTTGGTATTTTGGACGCCTATTTGTACAGGAATACTAGTAATGTCGGAAGTTTGTGTAACAGTAGGCTCATTTTCATCTAATAGTAACATAAGATCTCTCAGTGTTCTAAAATCTTCCATTGTAAAGTGTTTTACTTGTTCGGAAATACGTTTATCCTGAATAGCACGTCCACGATCCCCATCAAAGAGGAATTTGTAGGTTAGATTACGTGAAAACAAATATAAATCCTTTATAATGGTATCATTAGATATGTCTCTGTTTACTGTCTATTTTGCTTGGAACAGTCATGCCGACCGGTATTCTCCATTACGGCACTGGACATGCTTCTCATGATCCTTGGACTCAATCCTTCATGCGGCCGCCCAGCGTCATCTAGACACCTCTTATCCCCTTCCCTCCCCCTCCCTTTCCTTGAGGTTGATGACGCATCCATGTATCCTTCGAGAGCGTCTCCCTTGCTCTCGACAGGTTGCCTGGTTACCTCGTGCTTACGTGGAGTCCGCCGGTCATGGGCTCCTCCCATCGAATGGACAGCTCTCATCGCACTTGGTGTGTGGCCGACGCCGGTGACGTCACTCCGCCTTGACGGACTGACTCATCAGCGACGGGACATGGCTACTTAAACACGCTGTTTCCAGCGTGTCAACTAGGTCACACAATATCATTGCCCGTTTGCTCCGTTGCCAGCCGCGCCGATATTACAGGTACACATCTCTCAGCTTTGCTTTTCTTGTGATACCCATTCCTGCTTTAACATGGTCGTTCTAGGCTAATGTTTGTGCCCTTACAAGGCTCTGTTGTTTCTCCACACCTGTTTTGCAGCTTCCTATACCACTTGCATACCATTCATTTCCTTGCTACCATTCAGGCTAACTGCTAGCCACTTATTCAATGGTAAGGATATACTTTTTTATCTTTTTGTTTTATGCATTCTGCTTAGCTGTAATTATTACCCTTTTGAACTTAACTGTTATTAGTATATTGACGGTCTCCCTTCTTTTTATCATTTTTTTTGTTTTCAATAGTGAATATATATACAGGTCCTTCTCAAAAAATTAGCATATTGTGATAAAGTTCATTATTTTCTGTAATGTACTGATAAACATTAGACTTTCATATATTTTAGATTCATTACACACAACTGAAGTAGTTCAAGCCTTTTCTTGTTTTAATATTGATGATTTTGGCATACAGCTCATGACAACCCAAAATTCCTATCTCAAAAAATTTGCATATCATGAAAAGGTTCTCTAAACGAGCTATTAACCTAATCATCTGAATCAACTAATTAACTCTAAACACCTGCAAAAGATTCCTGAGGCTTTTAAAAACTCCCAGCCTGGTTCATTACTCAAAACTGCAATCATGGGTAAGACTGCCGACCTGACTGCTGTCCAGAAGGCCATCATTGACACCCTCAAGCAAGAGGGTAAGACACAGAAAGAAATTTCTGAATGAATAGGCTGTTCCCAGAGTGCTGTATCAAGGCACCTCAGTGGGAAGTCTGTGGGAAGGAAAAAGTGTGGCAGAAAACGCTGCACAACGAGAAGATGTGACCGGACCCTGAAGAAGATTGTGGAGAAGGACCGATTCCAGACCTTGGAGGACCTGCGGAAGCAGTGGACTGAGTCTGGAGTAGAAACATCCAGAGCCACCGTGAACAGGCGTGTGCAGGAAATGGGCTACAGGTGCCGCATTCCCCAGGTCAAGCCACTTTTGAACCAGAAACAGCGGCAGAAGCGCCTGACCTGGGCTACAGAGAAGCAGCACTGGACTGTTGCTCAGTGGTCCAAAGTACTTTTTTCGGATGAAAGCAAATTTTGCATGTCATTCGGAAATCAAGGTGCCAGAGTCTGGAGGAAGACTGGGGAGAGGGAAATGCCAAAATGCCTGAAGTCCAGTGTCAAGTACCCACAGTCAGTGATGGTCTGGGGTGCCATGTCAGCTGCTGGTGTTGGTCCACTGTGTTTTATCAAGGGCAGGGTCAATGCAGCTAGCTATCAGGAGATTTTGGAGCACTTCATGCTTCCATCTGCTGAAAAGCTTTATGGAGATGAAGATTTCATTTTTCAGCACGACCTGGCACCTGCTCACAGTGCCAAAACCACTGGTAAATGGTTTACTGACCATGGTATTACTGTGCTCAATTGGCCTGCCAACTCTCCTGACCTGAACCCCATAGAGAATCTGTGGGATATTGGGAAGAGAAAGTTGAGAGACGCAAGACCCAACACTCTGGATGAGCTTAAGGCCGCTATCGAAGCATCCTGGGCCTCCATAACACCTCAGCAGTGCCACAGGCTGGTTGCCTCCATGCCACGCCGCATTGAAGCAGTCATTTCTGCAAAAGGATTCCTGACCAAGTATTGAGTGCATAACTGAACATAATTATTTGAAGGTTGACTTTTTTTGTATTAAAAACACTTTTCTTTTATTGGTCGGATGAAATATGCTAATTTTTTGAGATAGGATTTTTGGGTTTTCATGAGCTATATGCCAAAATCATCAATATTAAAACAAGAAAAGGCTTGAACTACTTCAGTTGTGTGTAATGAATCTAAAATATATGAAAGTCTAATGTTTATCAGTACATTACAGAAAATAATGAACTTTATCACAATATGCTAATTTTTTGAGAAGGACCTGTATCTCCCAACCAGTGTGGTTTATCCATTGACAACTGGACATTGCGGCTCGCATAATTCCCGCTAATCATATATGATATATATACCCCCTCTTTATCAGTTTATTATCTACCGTTTGGAGACCATCAGAATTTTTGGTCTATTACCAATCTAGTCTCACCCCAGCGATTTAGGGTGAGTACCATATTATACACACTGCTATTACAGGCATACTTTGTATATCAATCAGCTCATTCAAACTATTTTTGTTTTAGCTTAACAACTATCTGGCTTGTGCCTCACCATCGGCTCGGCTGGCATCGGTTCTAACTGGCAATTCTACCCCTTATTTAATTCCCTCCCACACCTTACCTTCCCCCACTCTCCCCCCCTCTCTCGTCTCTTTCCCATGTCTTATCCTCTGCCCTAGATTTGTTCCTTTCCCCCCTCTCCCTTCCCTCCCTACCTTCCCCCACCTTCCCTTCCCATTCCAATAGTCCTCAGCCCACCCTGGTAGGGCTTCTGTAATGATATTGGATTTTACTCCAGTGACATTCAAATGTAAAGACTTCTGAGTGTGAGTATTACTTAACAAGTAGTTGTCCAGTTATCTTTTCAATACTTTTCCTACTTTTCCATCTTTATGGTTATACTATATGCTCCATCGAGCACCCCAATTAAACTATATATTTACCAAATTCCTTTTGTCTATAATATGTACATATCAATTGTTTTATTGTTTACCATGCCCCCATGATTGGTTTGCGTCCTTATGGACTATGTGCCTTCATGTCCTCTTGCTGTCCTGTGAGCTGCTGTCCGGCTGACTAGTTCCTTTTTTCCTTTTATGTATATTTTTATGTACTGTTACTTATACAAGAATCCATTAGGTAACCATGATATTTCTAATACATTGTATTTCTATTTTATTAGCTTTGTATGCTGTTGCTTTCTGAAGAAGCGTGTTTTCACGCTGGACCTACTGGGTACTACAATTCTAGCCTTCACTGTCGGTATCTAGCTAACCGTTTGGACCCTACGGTATTCGGAGAATCATTCTCCTATAGACCCTACTGTTATTGTATACTTTGTATCCCTCAGTGATTGTACCTGGTCGGCACATACATATAATTGCTTAAATGGTTTTTAGAAAATCTTTTTAATGTTACTTTTTGTAAATTAATAAAATTGTTATATTTTTTCATAATTGCATCCTGTTTAATTTGTGCCTATAAAGTCCAAAGTCCAGCACAATTCCTTTTTCTGTGATGTATTTCAGTTATCTTGCAAACCTGGCCTGTTAGTGGGCCCTGGGGCTAGGTTCACACCTATGCGTTGCGTTTTTGAGCTTGGAGTCTTTGCCAAGTTCGCAATCAGTCGTTCAGCGGTTCCATTGCGTTTTTAGCTGTGGACTTGCCGACCTGGGAAGTCTCGCCGCTGTTATCATGAGGGGGAACTCCACGCCAAATTTTAAATAAAAAACCGGCAAGAGTTCCCCTCCAGGAGCATATCAGGCCCTCAGGTCTGGTATGGACTTTAACGGGAACCCCTACGCCGAAAAAAACGATGTGGGGGTCCCCCCCAAAGTCCATAGCAGACCCTTATCCGAGCACGCAACCTGGCAGGCTGCAGGAAAAGAGGGGGGGACGAGAGAGCGGCCCCCCTCCCTCCTGAACCGTACCAGGCCACATGCCCTCAACCTGGGGGGGTGGGTGCTTTGGGGCAGGGGTGCGCACTGCGGCCCCCCACCCCAAAGCACCCTGCCCCCATGTTGATGAGGACAGGGCCTCTTCCCGACAACCCTGGCCGTTGGTTGTCGGGGTATGTGGGCGGGGGGCTTATCAGAATCCAGGAGCCCCCTTTAATAAGGGGGCCTCCAGATCCTGACCCCCAACCCTATGTGAATGAGTATGGGGTACATCGTACCCCTACCCATTCACCTGGTGGAAAAAAATGGCAATAAAAACACTACACAGGTTTTTTAAGTAATTTATTAGTCAGCTCCGGGGGTCTTCTTCCGACTTCTGGGGTCTCTTCCGACTTCTGGGGTCTCCGGTTTCGTCTCCGCGCTCTCCGGTTCTTCTCTCGCTCTCCGGTTCTTTCTTCCTTCTGCCGGCCTCCGCTATCTTCTTCCAGCTCTTTTGCTAGCGGGGGCCCGGTCTTCTTTGTCGCCTTCTTCCCTCTTCTCTCCTGGAGATGTTGACTCATCGCTGTCTCCGGCTGTAATGCCGTATGAGCGGAGCGCATTCACTTTTATAGGCATGGGCGTGGTCACCGGGTGATGCCACCCAGTGACCCCCTCCCCCATATGCAGTCACAGTCCCATCATTCCCCGGGACTGTGACCAACTGTGCTGCACTTTATTTCTCAAATATTTCATGAGTGGTGTGGGAACACATAACAATTTGAGCAGCAGCATTGTTTTATATTGGATAGGAGTGGAGGTCTCGCAGGAGTATTATGTAGTTCTATTTGCCTATGAAATGAATATAACAGAATGTACATTATCTGCCTCTAGAATTATTTCATTGCAGTATGTATACTGTATAGTTCAGATTTTGGCATTTATTTCTATTTTTAATTAATTTTCATTATAGAGGAGAGGATTTTGATGTACAGTATCTGCCTTGGTACCCCAAGGGATAGAACAAAGCAACTTAAGTAACCATTGTACACAAATAGTTAATAAACAATTGTGTGAGGCAGAGAGATTTGCCTGGGCATAGTGCTCTCCTGAGAAACTGCTACATACAGTAGAT
The DNA here is from genome assembly GCA_029206835.1 of Rana muscosa. Classification (NCBI taxonomy): domain Eukaryota; kingdom Metazoa; phylum Chordata; class Amphibia; order Anura; family Ranidae; genus Rana; species Rana muscosa. Next base: position 50,830,534 of record CM055122.1, read on the forward strand.
ATTCAAACAAGACTACTTTTCCTTATATAAATTTTTGTTACTTTTACCAGTTTTCTCTCTTAGTTTACTTTCTTTTCCCATTGCAGTCAGCCTCACCCAAATAGCACTCCTATAGAAAACATATTTCTGAGTTACCCCTTCAAAACTTTGCCTAAACATTCTTTTTTTTCTACATTTTTGGTTTTATTACTTTTCTTGTTAGACCCCATTCACACAGGGGCGACTCGTCAGGCGACTCAGCCGCCTGACAAGTCGCGTCCCATTCTGTACAATGGAACCGTTCTAATAGGAGCGACTCAAGTCGCTCCGACTTAGAAAAAGGTTCCTGTACTACTTCAAGACAACTTCAGGGCGACTTCCATTGACTTCAATACAGAAGTCATTTTGCAAGTCACCTTTGAAGTCGTGGTAGGATCGCCCGGCAGAGTCGCGGGACAAGTCGTGCCGTCCCAGTGTGAATGGGCTCTAAAAGGTGATATTGCACTTCCACTCATTTCAAAAATCATATATTGTAATATTTATTTACTAAATAAAGCGATTACCCATATAGGTCTTTATTTCTTTCTTCTTTCATTGTGTATTAACATTAATTTCAAAATAAGGTGGCCCCCAAGGTAGCTCATACCCCAACGTTCACAATGATACCTCACATGTGTGGTGCAATCACTGTTTACATATGTGTGTGGTACCTTCTAGTGCATTTGTTTTTGCGTGCATGCAACGGTTTGTATTTATTTGAATACATTTTTACACTTTTTTTCATTTAACGTTATTGCTATCATAAGGGGGCTAACAAGCCCCAATGTGATAGCTTTGGGCATGTGACAGGTGCTGTTTATGAGTGAGTGAGTGAGTGAGTAACTTGTATAGCGCTGCAATTGCGAACTAAATCGCCTCAAGGCGCTTTGCATCCAGTGTCGTTGAGATCGTTAGAAGAGATGGGTCTTTAGTATTTTCCGGAAGGCCCGATGGTTTTCTTCCATGCGGATATTCGTGGGTAGCGCATTCCATAGCCTTGGTCCTTGGACAGCAAACCTTCGTTCTCCCTTGGCTTTGTAGCGGGTCTTGGGGATGTGGAGGAGGTTTTGGTTAGTTGATCGAAGGTCACGAGTAGTGGTGTAGTGTTTTATTTTCTCGCATAAGTATTCAGGAGCGTTTCCTTGTGCGCATTTGTGGGTGAGGCAGAGGGTCTTGAATGTGATCCGATCCTTTACGGCTAGCCAATGGAGGCTTTTCAGGGATGGTGCGATTGATTCCCAGGGTTTTTTCCCTGTTACCAGTCTGGCCGCTGTGTTTTGGACGACTTGTAGACGTGCAACTTGGTATTTGGGTAGTCCTAGGTAAAGTGAGTTAGCGTAGTCAAGCCGTGAATTGATAATGGTTCCGACTACTACTGCTCTGTCTTTTTCCGGGATGAGTCTTCGTAGCAGGCGGAGAAGGTGGTGGGATCCACTGACTACTGATCCTATTTGTGCGTCCATAGTCATGTCTGAGTCAAAGATAACTCCCAGGCTTTTAACTTTGGTGCTTGGGGTTATGTTTTGTCCCAGGATGGTGGGTGGCGTCCATGTGGTCCTGGCGTTTTTCTTTCGGTTAGCGTGGAAAATGAGCAGTTCTGTTTTGGATCCATTAAGCTTGAGGGAGCTCTCTGTCATCCAATTGTTGATCAATGTAAGGCATTTTTCCAGTCCGTAATATTGATCTTTTTTGTTGTTGATGCGAAAGTATAGTTGAGTGTCATCTGCATAGGAGTGATAACGCATGTCCTGTTCACTGATGATTTTGAGGAGTGGCCGAAGGTAGATGTTGAAGAGTACCGGTGACAGGGGTGATCCTTGAGGTACTCCGCATGTATTTGTGCGTGGTGCCGAGGTAAAGGCTCCCAGTTTCACTGTCTGGGATCGGTTTTCTAAGAAGGATGCGAACCATGGTAGGTCCGTGTCTGCGACTCCTGCTACTTCGGTGAGACGCATAAGTAGGATTTTGTGATCTACTGTGTCAAAGGCTGCACTGAGGTCCAGCAGCACCAGGAGACATGATTCTCCGTCATCTGCTGCTTCTAGTACGTCGTCCCATATTTTGAGAAGTGCCGTTTCCGTCCCATGGCCTGGGCGGAACCCCGATTGAAGTGGGTCCAGGAGATTGTGGGTATCCAAATGAAGTTGTAGCTGTTGTGTTACAACTTTCTCGATAATCTTGGAGATGGTGTTCAGGCTTGTTACCGGTCTTCTAAAATTTGGGTCATTCGGGTCAAGGTTAGGTTTCTTTAGGAGGGGTTTGATTATTCCTTGTTTAAGGGAAGTCAGCACAATACCTTCTTTGAACGATTGGTTGATGAAGTGTGTTATGTGGGGTGCCAAGATGTCGGTACATTCTTTCAGCAGTTTTGCCGGAATGATGTCGTTCGGTGAAGTGCTATCTCGGAGGCTTCTGATGATGTTTTTAGTAGTGTCGATTGTAATTGGGACCAGAGTAAATTTCTTTGATTGCAGAATATTTATCTGGTTCTTTTCTTCCTTTGGCTGTGTGGGGTTGTTTGAGACATCATGAGTCTATTAGACTCCCAATGTCTTCCCTGTCCTCCAAAGCAGCCAAGCACAGATTGTGTAATGACAGTTCTGAAACTGGAAGTGACCAAATCATAGTTGCTTCTGGCTTCATTTGTCACAGAGATCTTTGGGGAAATATACTCCATCTACTCTGTGTTCACTGGTCCTGGCCATTTATCATGGTCTTGGGCTCCCCAGAGGAACGAGAGAGGTGATGGGAGTGATGGGGCAGTCTTGCTTAGTACTGTAAAAGTGATCAGGTTGATGTAGAGCTGCCCTGATCACTTTTAAAAAACAGTCCTTCGCCGCCTGCAAAAAAATGCCGCCCAGACACTACAACAAGCTGCTTCCCCGCAGTCCCTTGTCAGTGTATGGGAGTTTAGTGTGAGGCAAAGCTGACAGAATTGCAGGGAGAGAGTGTTTGCATTGTGCTAGTACAGTTATACAGTGCTATATACAGCACTATATTGAGTGCTGTATGTTGCCAGTGATACATTGCAGTGAATTGCAGTTTGTGTGGTTAGGGAGAGGGAAGTGTAATGCCGCGTACACATGATCGATTTTTTCGATGGTGAAAACACCGTTGAGAAAATCGATGTGAAAAACGAGGAACAGCTTGTTCCCCCCACACACGGCCGTTTTAAATGACATTTTTTTTTTGGTCGAAAAAAACGACCGTGTGTGGGCTCCCCGGCAGTGTTTCCCTATGGGAAAACTGCCGCGGCAAAAAACGACGGGAATCACGACGAGAAAAATTAGAGCATGTTCTAATTTTTCTCGTCGTGATTAATGCCGTTTTTCCCGTCGAGAAAAATGACAAAAAGCCCACAGACGATCGTTTTTCTCGTCCAAAGGAAAAAATGGAATTTTTCTCGACAGGAAAAATTATCGTGTGTACGCGGCTTAAGCCTATAATCAAAGAACACCTCCCACCTACATCGAGTGGGAGCCAAGCAATTGGGACTTCAACCACTTCCTCCAAATGGATGCACCCACATGTCCTCGGGTTTCAGTGGTTTTACCAGAGTCATGGTGGCAGCTGCAGTCATGAATCTGGTATCTTTTTAGAGCTGGCAATGCTCTATAATGTAAAAGTGATCCAAGCTGTTATACCACTTTTACATGTGGTGGAATATGGTTCCTGACAGTGGCAGAACTAGAACCTTCAGGGCCCCGATGCAAGAAACCATGAAGGGCCCCCCTGACCTCCCGGACAGGGCCCCTTCCTCCGAGCCTGGTGCTGGAACGCCAGAGCCCGGTCGCAAGTGGGTGGCTGCATATAAAGGAACCGATTTTCTCAATTTCCCCCCCCCCGCTTCTTCTCCTCCCCCTCCCTCAGGCATTCAGCGGCTGCACTATGCCAGTGTTTCTCAATCTTTTTTCAGTCACCCTTAAAGTATACCCCTAGGTGAATGGGGCTGCACTGCAACCACTCCGTAACTGTGTGCATTGCACGCAGTTGCAGCATAGCGATGATGCATTTAGGGGGTTAAAACAGGCAGTCAGGAGGCAACGTAGTGACTCTTTACCGGCTTTCAAATGCCTCTGAAAAGCAATCTGAGCATGGATTGCTTTTCAGAGGAACAACATTTTTTGCTGGTACCATGAACAAGCAGGGAGATGAATCAGTTCTGATTGCTTTTAATCCTGACCCCCTATATGTGTACACATACATAAAATGTGTGTAGCACACGGACCCCTTTTCCCTACCTTTGGCTCACTTGTAGGAAAAGGAGCACACCGTGCCACATGCCCGTACCCTCCTGTGTGAAGAGGTTGAGCGGTGTAAATGTAACTGGGTCTCCACGGCTAGGTTCTCCAGAGAAGGGTTTTTGTCTCCACTGCAATAAAGACAAGTCTCTATTTCCCCCAATAACTCCAAGGTCCACACAAGTTGCAACTCCAACGTAGAGTTTATTTTCTCATATGCACAGTCACTAAATAAAAAAGGGTGGATGGAGAACAGGACAGCAAAAGGTGTTGGAGTAGGACCAGGCACAAACGAATATACGATTCACTACCTGTCTCTTCAAGTAGGCTCAGCTCACCCGGATAGTCTCCCATTAGAGTGGATTCTAGCAGCCGGAGTGATGCTCGAATTAGAATACACACAGTCTCTGCTCGAACTGTTACGGGTGAATTTGGGTCTCTGCCACAGACCTGGTGAACTTTGGGTCTCTGCCACAGACCTGGTGAACTTTGGGTCTCTGCCACAGACCTGGTGAACTTTGGGTCTCTGCCACAGACCTGGTGAACTTTGCTTGTGGTATTAGGCATCTTTCAGGGAGATCACATCCCTCCAGAGAGTTACCGGGCCCCTTCCTTCACTGATCTCTCACCAGTCCCTCGGAATGGCCCTCCCCCAGCCTCCTCTTCCAGATACGGGTCTCCTCGCAAGGCAGCACCCTGGGATTCCTCTTCTCTCCGTGGGCCCGAGGCAAAGGTGCTGGACCCAAGGCCTTCAGTTGCAGCCCCAGAGCTAAAAGTGCCTGGGACTGATCCACCAGTGTACCGGGCCAGGAAGACCCAGTACTCTCGAACCTGGAACCCCACCCTCGGGCTGAAGGTGCCCGGGGTGGCCAACGAACAGAACAACACACTCACCGGGGTAGGACCCCCGGGAATTCACACCCCACAGGCAGTGTCTGCCCCTTTTATATCCTCTCCCGGCATGCACAGCAGGCCGACCACGCCCACCATACCAACGCCGAGAGGGGACATCCAAGGCACAGCACTATACCAGCGGTTCAACCCTAGCCCCTGATGGCAGCGCCATCCACAGGGAACTATACATCAGTATCCCATCTGCGGTATAAAAATGGTTTAGCAAAGCCCTATCAAATAAGGTGTTTGAGTACAACTACCACTCAAACATTCCCCTAGATTTGAAGACCCCGCTACATGTGCATACATACATGTAAACACGCATGTACAAGCACACACACATACATACACATATATAAACACACACACACACACACACACACATATATATATATATATATAGTGATACCTTCAGTTAAGAGGGCCGCAAATTTAGTTTGGGCCCTGAAGACAGCTCCGCCAACCCCCCGGCAATTTACTCGACCCCCTTCTGGCACAGTTAGTCTAGGGTAATATATATATATATATATATATATATATATATATATATATATATCTCTTATGCTCTATGGTTAAACTCAGACACCAATGCAGTGATAGAAGAATAACGAGTTTACTTCTACTGGCAATAAAATCAACAGTTTTCACAAATCACAGGAATATATCTGCAGAGCCCTGCAGCAATAAACACACTATAACCAGTCAGATATGGCGCACACGCACCACGTGTAACAGTACTTCACTATGCGCCCTATGGCGCAGTAACTAAATAAACTATCTAGATGGCCAGGCCTGACCATATAACTCAGTCTCTAGGGGGGTAAAATTCTTTGCATGCAAGTCTTTAAACGGTGGTGCACATTTCAGGAACACATTTGTAATCCAAGGGGGGTAAAAACGCCAACACAGTACACTCCACTAGAGATCCGTTTGACTCAGTTCTGCTATGGATCTTAAGTGGGGGAAAAGAACTGAAATAGGAACTGGTGGGCCTCGGCAGTCTGTAGGCCTATCAATGGTAAACAGTATTTATGGATTGAGCATGTGCTCGCTCACCCCTCCGGACGCGATCCCAGTCCGGGAACTTCCGCCTGCTGTGTCTCCACACACAGCCTCTGTAGCGGTCGGGTCTCCAGCTCAGCAGCAGTTGAAGAAAACCCAGTCAGATGCCACCCAGGCTCTTTGGTAACTGCGCAAGGCCCCAGGCTTCAGGCCTTGCACAGCAGCAAGTCCGCACAGGAGGATCTCTCACTGAAGTCTCGTGTCCCAAAGAGGCCGAGCTCCTCCTCGCCTCCTCCTTATATAACCCCTCCCATGAGTCTCTGGGGTGGAAACATTGCACCCTGGGTGCCCAACGGGGTTCTGGGTAACGTAGTCTCTCTCCTCTGCTTTCACTTCCAGTAAAGTCTCTTCTCTACTCCCTCCCGACTCACCCGGAAAGTCCTGTCTCTCTGTATTAAAAGGGGAATACCCCGCTACACACTCCCCCCACTTAAACTCTTTGGTCCCCAAAGACATTTTTAGATCTGCAAAACATTTTAGCATCAATGCGATCGCATAGGATTGACAGAGGAGCCTCCCACCAATCATCATGTGATGGGGAGCTGTCCTGTCCACAGGTTGCTTCAGTGGGGCCGACCTGTCTAACTGTGCCAAGAAGTGAGCTGGGGTTGCCCTCCACCAAATGAACCGTGGAGGGATCCAGATTCTCTGCATTCCTCCTGGCAGTGACCACAGAATCTTCTGCGCTCTTCCCCATTTGTGGGTAGGTCAACTTTTTGGGAGGCCTTATGACTCTTCGAGCCCTTTGCCCTCTTGGAGTTTCTGGCTCTGGCGCCACAGGTTCTTCTTCCGTAGCAGGCTTGGGCAACACGGCGGGCTCTGGAATATCTGCTTCAGGAGCCGAGGGATACATAGAGTCTCTAGAGTCCCCTTCAGAGTGGGTATCACAGGCATCTTCCCAGTAATCTGGTGAAGGACTAGATGGGATGAACTCAGTGGCTTCTGGATTCAGTTGTCCATCTATAGTGTCTTCAGTGGTTGGAAGATCTATAGCAGAAGTTCCTGGAGTTGGGGAAGGCCACAGCCATTCAAGTTCTCTTCCTTCATCTCCACTAAGTTCAGAGGCCTCTCCATCTTCAGCCCGAGAGGTCTGGGACCGAGTGTTTGGCCTGGGGGTATCCAAAATAGAGACTGGTTCAGGGAAGTCCCCCACTGGAGGTATCCTGACTGCTTCAGCAAGTGAGAGCAGGTGGTTTCGATGCCACGTCTTCAGTGGTCCTACCTTCCCTTCTGGCTTGAACTTGTAGACAGGTAGGCCCGGCAGCTTCCTACAGATGACATAGGGTTCAGATCTCCATCTGTCTGCAAGTTTGTGTTTTCCAAGGACCCCCAGATTGCGTAGCAGTACTCGGTCCCCGGGCTGCAGGTCTTGCACCCGGACCTTCAAGTCGAAGTTTCTTTTGTTCCGAGCTCCCCTTTGATCTGAGGCCGCTTGAGCTTGTTCATAGGCTACTTTCAGGCTGTGTCTGAGCCTGTCCACATATCCTTTGTGGGATGTGGCTGAGGAATGGTCTAAAGAGGTGCCAAAGGCCAGGTCCACAGGTAACCTTGCTTCTCTCCCAAACATGAGTCGATATGGGGAGTAGCCTGTAGCATCACTGGTGGTGCAGTTGTAAGCGTGTACTATAGCTGCTATGTGTTTGCTCCAATGTTGTTTCTTCTCACTATCCAGAGTTCCCAACATATTGAGCAGGGTTCGATTAAACCTCTCCGGCTGAGCATCTCCCTGTGGGTGGTAAGGTGTGGTTCGGGTTTTCTTGATTCCTAACGAATCCAGGAGTTTCCGGATCAGCCGACTCTCAAAGTCCCTTCCTTGATCTGAATGGAGTCACTGTGGCAGCCCATAATGGACAAAATACTTCTCCATAAGTACCTTGGCTACTATGGAAGCCTTCTGGTCTTTGGTTGGGAATGCTTGGGCATACCGGGTGAAATGATCGGTTATCACCAGAACATTTCCTAGTCCACTCAGGTTGGGTTCGAGGCAGAGAAAATCAATGCATACCAGATCCATTGGGCCTTGACTTTGTAGATGGCCCATTGGGGCAGCTTGATGGGGTAAAGTCTTCCTCTGGATGCAGCGTGCACATGAATGGTAGTACTCTTCCACTTATGCCCTCATGCAGGGCCAATAGAACTGACTTCTGACGAGTTGAAAGGTCCTTTCCGCCCCTAGGTGGCCGTGATTGTCATGTAGGGCAATCAGAACAGTCTCTCGATGTTTTTCCGGAAGAAACAATTGCCATTTATCTTCCAGGTCATCAGAGGGGCCCCTTCGGTAGACCACTCCCTGATGCACCTGCAACCTGTCCCACTCTTTCCTCAACAGGCAAGCTTCCTTTGAGGAGTGGCGCAGGAGTCTATTTGGATCCTGATTCTCCAGGGCTTCCAGAACCAATTTCCCCATGGGGTCTTCCAATTGGTCGCATCTCAGTTCCTTCTTGGACAGTTTCGGCAGATGGGCTTCCTCCAGTTGGGTTACTCCACAGTATTGTTTGGGGACTCCTACCATGGTAACCCCTATCTCTTCCGCCCTTGAGCCTCCTCTGGCTTGTAATTCAGCCCCTTGACAAAGGGCCCACACCCCGTCAGGTGCCACTTGAGTCCAGTCTTCTGTGTCACTGGTGGGGCCATGAGATCTCCTGGACAGAGCGTCTGCATCTCGATTTCCAGCCCCTGGCCTGTACTTTAGGCTGAAATTGAATCCAGACAGTGCGGCCAGCCACCTGCGTCCAGTGGCGTCCAGCTTGGCCGTGGTGAAAAGGTAGGTAAGGGGGTTGTTGTCGGTCTTCACAGTGAACTCCGCCCCATACAGGTAGTCTTTGAGCTTGTCTACTACCGCCCACTTAAGGGCCAGGAACTCCAGCTTGTGAGTGGGGTAGTTCTTCTCAGAGGGGGTCAGGCTCCTGCTCACGTAGGCAACAGGCCGCAGTTGTCCTTCGTGTTCTTGGTAAAGTACTCCTCCCAGACCGTCATGACTAGCATCTACATGTAGTTCATAGGGTTTGGTTGGGTCTGCGTAGGCCAAGACTGGGGCAGTGGTTAGGCTCTTCTTCAGTGCCTGGAAGGCCTCTTCACACTTTTGGTTCCACTGATCCCTGACTGACTCTCCCGGCTTCCTGGGCCCTGAGTCGTCCTCTTCCCCCTCGGTCTTGAGTAGTTCATTCAATGGTCTGGCAATTCGGACGAGTCCCTCCACAAACCTCCTGTAATAGGAGCAGAACCCCAAGAAGGATCTAAGTTCTGTTACTGTGGTGGGTCTTGGCCAGGAGGTAACTGCCTCCAATTTCTCAGGGTCTGTGGCCACCCCTTCTTCAGACACTATGTGCCCCAGATAGTTCACAGAAGACTGGTAGAACCGACACTTCTCAGGCGAAAGCTTGAGTCCCTCCTCACTGAGTCTTCTCAACACTTTTTCCAGCCTCTCTTCGTGTTCTTCCAGTGTTCTCCCAAAGACAATGACATCGTCCAGGTATACAAGGACTTCAATAAGATTCATGGCTCCTACAGTCTTCTCCATGAGACGTTGGAAGGTAGCAGGAGCTCCAGACAGTCCCTGAGGCATTCGCTCAAACTCGAAGAACCCCACTGGGGTTATGAAGGCTGTCTTCTCCTTGTCTTCTGGATGCATAGGGATCTGGTAGTATTCACTCTTGAGATCCATAACGCTGAACCACTTGGCTCCAGACAAACTCTGTAAAGCATCCTCTATCCTCGGAGTGGTGTACTGGTCGGGGATGGTTCTCCTGTTGAGGGTCCTATAGTCTATACAGAGCCTCAATGACCCATTCTTCTTCCTGAAGGGCTTGTCTTCTTGGAGGCGGATTCGATGGGTGGCACTCCTTGCACACCCCACATCGAACTCATCTTTGGAGAAGATCTTCTCCCATCTGGTCAACTGGGTCTTGGCTCTCTCTTTCCAAGCCCTGGGCAGATTCGGGTTTTCCATGGACAGCTTCTCCCAAACATCTCTTCCTTCACCCGTCCCCTTGACATCTGACAGGGTGACCGGGGCAGCAGGGCACACCTGGCCCAGCAGCATTTTGGCTGGGATTTCCATGGGGCCACCTGTAGTATTCCTAACACTCACCGGGAACTCTACAATGGGCCTTCTTCAGGTGTTCGTCCCTATTATAAGGGAACTCTTGTTGGCTCCTGGCGGCCGAGGGCACACAACTGCCAGGGTGTCAAACACTTCGGCCTTCCCAGCCACAGATGGGTCAAAGGTTATCTGGATAGGCAGATAGCCATCATAGGGGAAACTCTGGGTTCCAATCCCCCATATTTCCAGTTCCTCTATCTTCTGGATGGGCAGATGACTCAAGTGCTTATCGTAGAAATCCCGGTATAATGGGGTCACTTGTGCCCCAGTATCAAAGATGGCTCTGGTGTAGACTCCCTCCCCTTGAATGGGCACTATAGGAGATGGGCCTACCAGCTCCTCTGGATATGGCCTGGCAGGGGTCGCCTTCTTCTGGTCCTTTCCCTTCGGACTCTCTCTCGTCCAACTCCCTTTGGACTTTAGTCTTTCTTGGGCCTGGTATGCATCGATTTCCCTCCTTTCAACGGGCGTACAGACCCGCTGAGGGATAATTATTGTTTTTCTTAGGTGTGCATCCCCTTTGGGGAATGCTGTGCCTCTTCTGAGGGGTCTGGCCCTCTCTCTTTGGGGTGTACCCCTGCTGAGGGATACTGTACTTCCTCTGAGGAGTTTTGTCTTTTCTCTTCCTTAGCTTCTCATTCAGTTTGGAGCTTACTGAAGATGATGGGCACCCGGTTGGCTCCTTCACCGGGGCCCTCTGAAGTTTCCCGCCAGCTGTTTGGACTTTTCCTCAACTACCGGGCTTGGGCACACTTGCCTGAGATGTCCTACTCCTCCACATTTGAAGCAGGCTCTCTGTATTGGTTTCATAGAGCGGTTAGTGGTAAGAGTCTTGAGTGGTGAGACTTCTTCTGTCTGGGGTTTCAGCAGACGAGTCATCAACATCGTCATCATCTCCAGTATTTCTTTCTGGGTCTGGAACAGCTTCTCCAGTCCAGTCTGACTTGTGGGGAGGTGGTAAATAGGTGAAGACCATGATCCCTGTTCAGTGCTTGCTGCCAGTACACTGAGTTCCCGAGTGTCTGAAGGGACATCTATCTGCTGTACTTTGGCACTTGTGGTGCTAGGAGGTTGAAGTTTCCTCTGTTTTTGGTCCCTCTCAATCTCCATCTTATCTGCTTCATTCACTTTCTCAATGGGGACCTCATCCGGAGTTGAGGGGTCTTCCAAATGCTGCTTCAGTTGTAGCTTGATATAGTCACTCCTCAATCCCGTAGTCACAGATCTCCGGAATTTCTTTTGGACTAGCTCGGCTCCAAAATGCTCCCCAGTTCCTTCATCCTTGGATGTGGACAACAGGCGGTCCTTGAGCTCAATGGCCCGGAATAGGAAGTTCTGAGGAGTCTCTCTACTATCCTGGGTCATATTTATCAGTCGATGAAATAACTCGGCGGCATCTTCCTCCTCATAATAGCTTTTCAGTATCCTCTTTAGCTGGTTCAGGGTCAATCCACTCTTCCTCTCTAACATGCCCCTGACACTTGAACCTGGGCTGATGGCATGGATTACAGCCTCTCTAATGTCAGATTCCTGATATCCTTTCTGTAGCCCCAACTCTATTTGGTGTTGGAGGCTGGTGTAGGACAGTTTGTCCTTCTGCCCTCTTTCTCCTATCTGGCCGTCAATGCGGAAATCCTTCCGGATGGTTACTTCCTGCAGGCGGCCCTGAGCTTGTTTCTTCGGTACCTTCCCAGGTTTGGGCGTTATCTGACCATCTTTCTGATCCTCAAAAGCGTCACGTAACCCATTAATGCGTTCGGCTATCATACTGGAAGTCTCCTGAAACCTCTCTTGTATGTTACGGTACTGTCGTTTCAGATCAACCAGCTGTTGTTCTGCCTGTAATTTAACAGCAGCCCCTGCTTTCCTGTCCAAGGGTTCTAACTGCTTCTGACTGGGATGTGTCAGGTGGAACTCAAGTCTTTTCGGACAATTTTATACTGGCACCGTGGAAGTTTTCAGGGACATCCTGTCCCCACTCTATCAGTGCATAGGTGCAGTTGGTCCTTGGGTCTGGTCTGCGACCACGTAAGCCTTTCTATCCGGGGACAATGTTTGTACCACCTCTTTAATTCGTTTCTCTCCCCAGTCACTCCCTGGAAGTTCAATGGCCACGCTCGCTTCTGAGCGTGTGCCTTCTGCTTCGCACCATTTGACTACTTTGATGGGGTCCATGCTGGTACTTCTGGCGTTCACCTGCTGTATCAGGATCCCGGGCGAGAACCCCCACATGTAGCGATACCTTCAGTTAAGAGGGCCGCAGATTTAGTTTGCGCCCTGAAGACAGCTCCGCCAACCCCCCGGCAATTTACTCGACCCCCTTCTGGCACAGTTAGTCTAGGGTAATATATATATATATATATATCTTATGCTCTATGGTTAAACTCAGACACCAATGCAGTGATAGAAGAATAACGAGTTTACTTCTACTGGCAATAAAATCAACAGTTATCACAAATCACAGGAATATATCTGCAGAGCCCTGCAGCAATAAACACACTATAACCAGTCAGATATGGCGCACACGCACCACGTGTAACAGTACTTCACTATGCGCCCTATGGCGCAGTAACTAAATAAACTATCTAGATGGCCAGGCCTGACCATATAACTCAGTCTCTAGGGGGGTAAAATTCTTTGCATGCAAGTCTTTAAACGGTGGTGCACATTTCAGGAACACATTTGTAATCCAAGGGGGGTAAAAACGGCAACACAGTACACTCCACTAGAGATCCGTTTGACTCAGTTCTGCTATGGATCTTAAGTGGGGGAAAAGAACTGAAATAGGAACTGGTGGGCCACGGCAGTCTGTAGGCCTAACAATGGTAAACAGTATTTATGGATTGAGCATGTGCTCGCTCACCCCTCCGGACGTGATCCCAGTCCGGGAACTTCCACCTGCTGTGTCTCCACACATAGCCTCTGCAGCGGTCGGGTCTCCAGTTCAGCAGCAGTTGAAGAAAACCCAGTCAGATGCCACCCAGGCTCGAGATGGGGTGGAAGGCTCTTTGGTAACTGCGCAAGGCCCCAGGCTTCAGGCCTTGCACAGCAGCAGGTCCGCACAGGAGGATCTCTCACTGAAGTCTCGTGTCCCAAAGAGGCCGAGCTCCTCCTCGCCTCCTCCTTATATAACCCCTCCCATGAGTCTCTGGGGTGGAAACATTGCACCCTGGGTGCCCAACTGGGTTCTGGGTAACGTAGTCTCTCTCCTCTGCTTTCACTTCCAGTAAGGTCTCTTCTCTACTCCCTCCCGACTCACCTCTCACCCGGAAAGTCCTGTCTCTCTGTATTAAAGGGGAATACCCCGCTATATATATATATATATATATATATATATATATATATATATATATATATATATATATACACACACACACACACACACACACACACACACACACACACACACACACACATACATATATATATATATATATATATATATATATATATATATATATATATATACCACACACACATAATACACACATATACTGTATATACAAGCACACACATATATATTGTAAATGCACATATGCACATACATGTAAACACATGCACATACACATACAGTATCTTACAAAAATAGGTACATCCCTCACATTTTTGAAAATATTTTATTATATCTTTTCATGTGACAACACTGAAGAAATTACACTTTGCTACAATGTAAAGTAGTGAGTGTACAGCTTGTATAACAGTGTCAATTTGCTGTCCCCTCAAAATAACTCAACACGCAGCCATTAATGTCTAAACCGCTGGCAACAAAAGTGAGTACACCCCTAAATGAAAATGTCCAAATTGGGCCCAAAGTGTCAATATTTTATGTGGCCACCATTATTTTACAGAACTGCCTTAACCCTTTTGGGCAAGGAGTTCACCGGAGCTTCACAGTTTGCCACTGGAGTCCTCTTCCACTCCTCCATGACGACATCACAGAGCTGGTGGATGTTAGAGACCTTGCGCTCCTCCACCTTAAATTTGAGGATGCCCCACAGATGCTCAATATGGTTTAGTTTTGGAGACATGCTTGGCCAGTCCATCACCTTTACCCTCAGCTTCTTTAGCAAAGCAGCTGTCATCTTGGAGGTGTGTTTGGGGTCGTTATGTTGGAATACTGCCCTATGGCGCAGTCACCGAAGGTAGGTGATCATGCTCTGCTTCAGTATGTCAAAGTACATGTTGCCATTCATTGTTTCCTTAATGAACTGTTGCTCCTCAGTGCTGACAGCACTCATGCAGCCCCAGACCATGACACTCCCACCACCGTGCTTGACTGTAGGCAAGACACACTTGTCTTTGTACTCCTCACCTGGTTTGCCGCCACACACGCATGACACCATCTGAACCAAATACATTTATCTTGGTCTCATCAGACCACAGGACATGGTCTGCTTGTCTTCAGCAAACTGTTTACGGGCTTTCTTGTGCATCATCTTTAGAAGAGGCTTCCTTCTGGGACGACAGCCATGCAAACCAATTTCATGCAGTGTGCGGCGTATGGTCTAAGCACTGAGAGGCTGACCCTCACACCCTTTCAACCTCTGCAGCAGTTTTTCCCAAAGACAACTTCTGGATATGATGCTGAGCATGTGCACTCAACTTCTTTAATCGACCATAGCGAGGCCTGTTCTGAGTAGGGATGAACTTCGAGTCGAACCCATGTTCGACTTGAACATCGTCTGTTCGGCCGTTCGCCGAATTTCAAACATTATGGGCCGTTCACGCCAAATTTGAGTGGCGCATCACGGCCCATAATTCACTGTGGCATCACAGTGCATTGCTGGCTGATGATTGGCCAAGTATGCACTATAACCCGCATGCTTTGGCCAATCGCAGCGTGGAAAAAACAGAGAGCCATAATTGGCCAAAGCCAGGGTGGCTTTGGCCAATTATGTCTCAGGGGGTTTAGTACACACCCCACACTATATTAATCCGCCTGCATGGAGGCCTTGTGTAGTGTGTTGCGGCGGTGGTTAAAGACAGAGAGAGAGAGATAGTGTCATTTAATTTGAGTTAGATAGAGCAGGCAGGCTAGTCAGTTAGCTTCAGTTACAGTGTGTAGAGGATATATATGCATCCTAGGTGTTGTGTAAATATATTTACACACTGTATTCAGTTTAGCTAGATCCGTTCCTGTTATTCTCTATACTGACAGGCAGGCAGGTGATTGTGCTAGCTGCAGTATTTTCACTTAGTGTACTGTGTCCTTTGCACAGTGTGCACCTAAATCTTACCTCAATACAATTGCTGGTGTTCTGATACAAATAGAGGCAGGGAGCTGCAGTATTTTGCTCTAGTGTCCTTTGCACAGTGTGCACCTAAAGCTTACCTCAATACAATTGCTGGTGTTCTGATACAAATACAGGCAGGGAGCTGTAGTATTTTGCTTTAGTGTCCTTTGCACAGTGCGCACCTAAAGCTTACCTCAATACAATTGCTGGTGTTCTCATACAAATACCACAGGCAGGGAGCTGCAGTATTTTCAGTTAGTGTACTGTGTCCTCTGCACAGTGTGCAACTAAAGCTAACTGAAGACAATTGCTGGTGTTCTCATACTAATAATACTACAGGCAGGCAGTTGATTCTGCTAGCTGTAATATAATCAGTATATATATACATCCCAGCTTTGTGCAGCTACATCTCCCTGCAGGCCATTAGTATGTCTGGAAGGACAACAAGGAGAGGCAGACAGTCACGAGCCAATAAAAGAGGGCAAGCAGGCTCTGTGTCTAGAGGCAACAGTGCTGGTCATGGACACGGTGCATCCTCATCAGCACGTGGCCGTAGGACACGCTTGTCCTTTTTTTCAGCAGCTGGCCGTGTTGAGCTGCAACATGCCTAAGACTTGGTAGAGTGGATGACCAAGCCGTCCTCATCCTCCTCATCCTCTCTCACCCAGGCTCAGGGTACTTTGTCTGGCAAAGCAGCTGCCAAAGCGGCCTCTTCCCTCGGCTCAATGGCATCAGTCACTCCTTCCCTAGCCCCATCATGTCCTCCTGAGGAGTCCCCCAAACTGTTTGACCACAGTGTTGGGTACATGATCCAGGAGGATGCCCAGCGTTTTGAAGGCTCTGATGATGGTACTCAGCTAGAGGAAGGCAGTAACGTGAGCCCAGAGAGAGGGGGTGCCCAAGAAGGACAGCAATCTGGCAGTCATGTTCCCCCCCAGCTGCAGCACACTGCCAGGTTTGCTACAGTGATGAGGAGGCAGGGGATGATGAGGTCACAGACTCTACGTGGGTGCCTGATAGGAGAGAGGAGGAGGAGGCACATCTCCAACGAGGCAGGATGCCCTCCAGGGGCCAGCTTAAGGGCAGCACACCGACAACATCACACCTGTACAGGCCGCTGCTGTCTCTGCGCGTTATTCCAAAAGTTCTTTGGTCTGGGTCTTTTTTGAGATGAGTGCATCAGATCGTAGCGCTGTTATTTGCAAACTATGTCTCAGGCGTATCTCGCGTGGCCAAAACATCACCCGCTTGGGCACCACATGCTTGATCAGACATATGTCGACCTGCCATGCAGTTCCTTGGCAAGCACACCTAAAAGACCCACACCAAAGAACAAAGCGGACCTCTCCTTGCTCCTCATCAGTTGAGATCACCAACCCCACTATACCTTCAGTCCTCTCTGAAACCTGCACTGAGAGGAATGAAGGTGTAGAATTAGGTGTGTGACAGCCAAGTACTTGCAGACAATCTGCTATCGGTACACCAATGTCAGATTGTACCAGGCGAATTTCCCTGCCCCAGCTGCTGCACCGCCGAAAGAAGTTCACTCCCAGCCATCCACATGCCCAGCGGTTGAATGCTAGCTTGGCTAAATTGCTAGCACTTCAACTGCTGCCTTTTCAGTTGGTAGGCTCTGCCCCCTTCCGTGAGTTTGTGGAATGTACGGTTCCTCAGTGGCAGGTTCCCAAACGTCACTTTTTCTCACGGAAGGCGATTCCGGCTCTCTACCGGCATGTGGAAGGCAATGTCTTGGCCTCGCTGGACAGGGCGGTCAGCGGTAAGGTGCATATTACCGCTGACTCATGGTCCAGCAGGCATGGACAGGGACGTTGCCTATCTTTCACGGCACATTGGGTGACTCTGCTGGCATCTGGAAAAGATGCAGGACAAGGTGCAGTAGTGTTGGAGGTTGTTCGGCCACCACGCCTCCAAAATGCTACTACTGGTGATTCTGACACACCTCTCTCCTCCACCCCCTCCTCTACTTCCTCCTCCATGGCCTCTTCCTGTGCTTTGTCCTCGGAACCAGCGGTGCTCCGTAGGCTCAATAAAAGATACAAAAATATAATGGCCCTCCCTTTTAGTATCACTCTGCGCTTATGGATAAAAACTCTAAAGGAATAATGCTAAAATAGGGATATAAAAGATGACAGCAGCTGTTTAAAAATCACAAGTACATATAAAACACAGTCATATAAAAACTCCTATAAAAAAGTTCAGAATAAAACTGTAGCAGCGCTACGGACAAACAATGTTCATTTGTGCGTCTTCTATATAATTGAATATATCGGTGATGATGATAGTGAATGGTGGGTTTGGTTCTACTTGATCCTAGTTTCAGTGCTTCTTTTCACCCAGATGTGATTCACCACGTGGGGGGTAAAAACAGTCCCCCTATGGGGATGCACTCACCAGATAATAGATCAAAAAAGGCATGTATAAACCATCCTCATTCCATGTGACTGCAACTTTAAACTTGGACACCGCTTGCATATGTAAGGGGAAAACAAATCCACATAGGGCAATATTGTTTGCAAATTGTATTTAACAATCAATCCCCTTTACAAAATGCATGTACCAAAGCTCAATAGTAAACAGGCGTTTGTATATAATGAGCGCTGTTGGCGCTTTAAACTTGCCACTTGATGAGCGCCCCTGGCGTCCTCCTGGTACTGCAAGTCGTGGAGCGCATACAGCTTCACTTCCGGTCTGCTTGGTTTGCTGGTCACGCCCTGACGTTTCGTCACTTCCTGACTTCTTCTGAGGGCGTGACCAGCATTACCTGCGACCGGATTTAAGTAATGCATCCATCCCGCCCATCGACGTCTGGATGGCGTCAGTGCGTCCGCGTCATCACGCATGCGCACTGGACCATCCACGTCTAGTGCTGTTGTGGGCGGAAGTGCTTCATCACGAGGTTCGCAATTGCGCTGCCCTCATTGGTGCACACGTCTGCTGGCCACTCTGATTGGATGCGTAGTGCAACCATGGCAATGTTAGTTGGACAATACAGAGCCAGTTAACCCCTCGCGTAACGTTACTGGTTGTATTGTGAATGCTGAACAGGGCTTCTTACATAAAGCAGGCATACAGGTCTTCCTACAATGCGGACTTCTGCTTTGCTGACAGCATCTGTCAATACCTATTGTCCGCAGGATGCCTTGCTTAATATCCACCGTTGGCGCCGTCTTGGTACATGCGGCGCCATCTATGTGATACTGCAAGTACTTGTAAGTTAATTATGCATACCCATAAATGAGCAGTAAGAAAGGGATATATAAGTTAGGTAAAATGTTAGCTCAGTGAAACCACTATAAAAATGGTCAAACCTCGCCACATAAAACCACCCATATATATACATACAACCAAGTGTATAAAATACATATAAAAGATATATAATAATATATATACAAAAATGCTTTTATGTATAAAACGATCATATAAACTATGCACACCACATTAAAAATGAGTAAAACTGTGTCTCTATAAAGTCTTCTAAAACTCATGTACACATGATGAACCGTAATTAGATGTACTATAAAATGTATATGGTCTACCTGGATAAAACCTAATGTCTCTGAAATCTTTCGATTTTCAATCTCGTGTGAACATAAAATTGGACCCTATTTTCTAAAACAATCTTAGGAGTCACTTATGAAACAATTGATATATATCTTATATATCCCTTTCTTACTGCTCATTTATGGGTATGCATAATTAACTTACAAGTACTTGCAGTATCACATAGATGGCGCCGCATGTACCAAGACGGCGCCAACGGTGGATATTAAGCAAGGTATCCTGCGGACAATAGGTATTGACAGATGCTGTCAGCAAAGCAGAAGTCCGCATTGTAGGAAGACCTGTATGCCTGCTTTATGTAAGAAGCCCTGTTCAGCATTCACAATACAACCAGTAACGTTACGCGAGGGGTTAACTGGCTCTGTATTGTCCAACTAACATTGCCATGGTTGCACTACGCATCCAATCAGAGTGGCCAGCGGACGTGTGCACCAATGAGGGCAGCGCAATTGCGAACCTCGTGATGAAGCACTTCCGCCCACAACAGCACTAGACGTGGATGGTCCAGTGCGCATGCGTGATGACGCGGACGCACTGACGCCATCCAGACGTCGATGGGCGGGATGGATGCATTACTTAAATCCGGTCGCAGGTAACGCTGGTCACGCCCTCAGAAGAAGTCAGGAAGTGACGAAACGTCAGGGCGTGACCAGCAAACCAAGCAGACCGGAAGTGAAGCTGTATGCGCTCCACGACTTGCAGTACCAGGAGGACGCCAGGGGCGCTCATCAAGTGGCAAGTTTAAAGCGCCAACAGCGCTCATTATATACAAACGCCTGTTTACTATTGAGCTTTGGTACATGCATTTTGTAAAGGGGATTGTGGGGATTGATTGTTAAATAAAATTTGCAAACAATATTGCCCTATGTGGATTTGTTTTCCCCTTACATATGCAAGCGGTGTCCAAGTTTAAAGTTGCAGTCACACGGAATGAGGATGGTTTATACATGCCTTTTTTGATCTATTATCTGGTGAGTGCATCCCCATAGGGGGACTGTTTTTACCCCCCACGTGGTGAATCACATCTGGGTGAAAAGAAGCACTAAAACTAGGATCAAGTAGAACCAAACCCACCATTCACTATCATCATCACCGATATATTCAATTATATAGAAGACGCACAAATGAACATTGTTTGTCCGTAGCGCTGCTACAGTTTTATTCTGAACTTTTTTATGGGAGTTTTTATATGACTGTGTTTTATATGTACTTGTGATTTTTAAGCAGCTGCTGTCATCTTTTATATCCCTATTTTAGCATTATTCCTTTAGAGTTTTTATCCATAAGCGCAGAGTGATACTAAAAGGGAGGGCCATTATATTTTAATATCTTTTATTGATTTTACATTATTGTTTTACTCCGCAGCAATGGATGCTCTAAGGTTTTTAAGCAATAGGAATATTAATTTAGATACATTATTTTCCGATAGTGAACCCATTGCAACCCAGGTAAATTATAATGGGGCCATGTCAATGTTGGGGAATATTTTAGAAAAGCAACTGAGAACATGGTGGGACATATGTACCCTAGAGAAATACATTAAAGAAAAAATCATTATTCGGAGCCTAAGATGGGAAGTAGTACCCCAAGATGGACTAGACGATCAAGGCTCCGTGCAAGAATGGTTTGATTTTTTCAATGGAGTGGGGTATAAGTTACAAGAACTAATCCTACAAAGAAAAAAACGTAAAATGACGATCCTGGAGAACAAAATTAATGCATTACAGCAACAATTAGAACCTATTAAAGACACTCAATCCATCACGGACTTCAATGTCAGAACCAACAGGAGATTAGAAAAAGTAGACAAAGACACACAAAAAAAGAAAATAAAGAAATTTCACAGAGATATGGGCGACTTCAAGGCCAATAGCATTTATGCATGGCAGCAAACCCTTCCTGAGAATGTAAACTTATTAGAAAAGTCAAAAACAACTGAACCCCTGATCAATCAAGCCATCACAACATTGATGGATAGAGTACGGGGCTTTATAAGTGATGATGATATAGAATTTGATGCTCCTGCAAACTTTTCTACCCCAATCCCAATAATTAAAAAGGGAAAACCGAAAGGAGGAGGTGGAAAAAACAATCAGGCAATGAATCACCAATATAATAATCGTCAATACACACCGTATCAAGCACCTATTCAAAATAAATTCCAACCACCAGAACAACAGAATTATTACCCACCACCCGTCCTTTTTTAGGGAGAGGAGGGGGGGACCGAGAAGGGGAAGAGGGGCCCTACCACACAGAGGCAAACCCCAGTACCCCATGGTTTATCCGAGAGATCAAGATTGGAGGGACCCACAAATCCAGAACCAGTGGACCAGAGACCAAACCCAGTATACACATCAAAGGAATGCAGATTTAGAGGATGCCGGGCAGGGAGGAAGGTCAAGAAAAAGAAGGAGAAATCAATGAACAACGGAATATACAACTTAAGCCCAATGGAGCTTACACATAAAGAGGTGAACATTCTTAATATGAGCCTTAAATGTGGAATAAAGCAACCAGTGAATAAATTTAATGTTTATATAGACGTACACAAATACATCAGGAAGCTTAACATAAAAAAACATTTCGTAGGACTGAATACACAGAATATGATCACAAACACAGACCCTCAGAAGTCTGTAAACAGCGGACTAAAAAACAAATCGCTATTTAATCCCCTGAACAACCCCAATCATCAGGTGGAGGTATTCAAGGGTCTCATTATACGCGATCTACATGAACTTATACCCAAGAAGAATACAAGTTTAAGACATATACAAGACGGGATTGTCGCATTGGAAAAAAGGAAAGACATCGTCATTAGGCCAGCCGACAAAGGAGGTGGAGTCGTTATATTAACAAAAGAAATGTATCACACGCAGATTATGGAAATGCTGTCTGATGAAGGCACGTATAAAGTGTTAGAAGGGGACCCAACACTGGCGTTCAGAAATCAGCTAACAGTACCAGTGGGAATTGGCTTAAAGTTGGGAGTACTATCAGAGAAAGAAAAACAATATCTGATACCAGCAAGCAGCAAAATCCCCACGATCTATACATTGCCGAAAATACATAAAGACCCCATCAACCCACCCCCAAGACCTATTGTCAATAGTATAGACTCGATCGCATCGCGAATGGGACAATACCTAGATACGTTTCTACAAAAAAGTGTGACAATAACACAAGCATACTTGAGAGATACGAAAGACTTCCTGAATTGTTTACAAAATATCACACTTACGAGAAAACCAAGAAATTCTTTTGGTAACAGCGGACGTGTCCTCCCTCTATACAGTCATCCAACATGACGATGCTCTACTGGCCTTAAATTGGGCCTTGAGCAAGAGGGAGGACTTACCCCATAACCAAAAGGTGTTTATCGGCCATGCCCTAGATTACTGCCTCTCACATAATTATTTCTGGTATTCTAACAAATTTTATCTGCAACAAAAGGGGGTGGCGATGGGAGCTAAATTTGCTCCAAGTATCGCAAACCTTTTTATGGCAGAGTGGGAGGATAAAGTGATTTTTAAAAACAGAAGAGCTGAGCTCATTTTTTTATAAATGTTTTATTGATGATCTGTTTTTAATATGGACGGGCACGGTAGAGACACTTCAAGAATTTTTAAAGGTTTTAAATGTGAACAATAACAACATCAGACTTACGTCAGAATGGCACAAAGAAACAATACATTTTTTAGATGTCACTATTTACCGCCAAAATCAACATTTGTGTACAAAAGTCTATTTTAAACCAACGGACAGGAATAGCTATCTCCCGACAACAAGTGGACATCATCCACAATGGCTAAAGAATATACCTAAAGGCCAGTTCATGCGAGTGAAACGCAACTGTACCGATGACAAGAATTTTCACACACAGGTGAAAATCCTCTCGGACAGATTCGCAGCAAAAGGCTACGCTCCTGAAACCCTACCGAGAATTGTAGAAGAGGTGGCAGTAATACCCAGGGAAACTTGTCTGCAAACCAAACCCAAACCACCTCCAGATGGAAGCAACTCAAAACAGTGGGGATTCATCTCTCAATTCCACTCCCAGTACAAGGAAGTAGAGGCTATATTTGTAAAACACTGGCACATTTTATTACTGGATAAAAAATTGGGCGCAGTATTACCTCCAAAACCTGAGTTCATTTACCGGAAAGCATCCAATCACGGTGACATAGTGGTCAAAAAAGTCCTAGAACCCCCAGGCAAACCTCCAACATTTTGGAATCAAAACGGATTCTTCGCCTGTAGGAAATGTAGGAAATGTAAGGCATGTCGAGAAGTATCTCAACCAATCAGAGGTCTGGAACATTTTATCTCCCCCTCTAACCAACAGCAGTTCGACATTGAGCAGTTTATAACATGTAATAGTAGTTACGTGGTATATGCTCTTAGGTGTCCATGTGGACTGCTCTATATTGGTCGGACAAAGAGACTATTGAGGATCAGGACAGCAGAACACATCAAGAATATAAAAATTGGCTTCAAGGACCACAATGTGTCATTGCACTTTAAATTAAAACACAACCAAGATGCCTCAGGCCTCCAATTTTGGGGTATTGAATGCCTAGAGCCAAATTGGAGGGGCTCACACAAAGTAAGGGAACTATCAAAGAAAGAAACTAAATGGATTTTTCTAACAGACGTTTTAGTGCCGAAAGGACTGAACGTCGAGCTTGATATCAATTGTTTCATAAGTGACTCCTAAGATTGTTTTAGAAAATAGGGTCCAATTTTATGTTCACACGAGATTGAAAATCGAAAGATTTCAGAGACATTAGGTTTTATCCAGGTAGACCATATACATTTTATAGTACATCTAATTACGGTTCATCATGTGTACATGAGTTTTAGAAGACTTTATAGAGACACAGTTTTACTCATTTTTAATGTGGTGTGCATAGTTTATATGATCGTTTTATACATAAAAGCATTTTTGTATATATATTTTTTTATATCTTTTATATGTATTTTATACACTTGGTTGTATGTATATATATGGGTGGTTTTATGTGGCGAGGTTTGACCATTTTTATAGTGGTTTCACTGAGCTAACATTTTACCTAACTTATATATCCCTTTCTTACTGCTCATTTATGGGTATGCATAATTAACTTACAAGTACTTGCAGTATCACATAGATGGCGCCGCATGTACCAAGACGGCGCCAACAGTGGATATTAAGCAAGGCATCCTGCGGACAATAGGTATTGACAGATGCTGTCAGCAAAGCAGAAGTCCGCATTGTAGGAAGACCTGTATGCCTGCTTTATGTAAGAAGCCCTGTTCAGCATTCACAATACAACCAGTAACGTTACGCGAGGGGTTAACTGGCTCTGTATTGTCCAACTAACATTGCCATGGTTGCACTACGCATCCAATCAGAGTGGCCAGCGGACGTGTGCACCAATGAGGGCAGCGCAATTGCGAACCTCGTGATGAAGCACTTCCGCCCACAACAGCACTAGACTTGGATGGTCCAGTGCGCATGTGTGATGACGCGGACGCACTGATGCCATCCAGACGTCGATGGGCGGGATGGATGCATTACTTAAATCCGGTCACAGGTAACGCTGGTCACGCCCTCAGAAGAAGTCAGGAAGTGACGAAACGTCAGGGCGTGACCAGCAAACCAAGCAGACCGGAAGTGAAGCTGTATGCGCTCCACGACTTGCAGTACCAGGAGGACGCCAGGGGCGCTCATCCAGTGGCAAGTTTAAAGCGCCAACAGCGCTCATTATATACAAACGCTTGTTTACTATTGAGCTTTGGTACATGCATTTTGTAAAGGGGATTGTGGGGATTGATTGCTAAATACAATTTGCAAACAATATTACCCTATGTGGATTTGTTTTCCCCTTACATATGCAAGCGGTGTCCAAGTTTAAAGTTGCAGTCACATGGAATGAGGATGGTTTATACATGCCTTTTTTGATCTATTATCTGGTGAGTGCATCCCCATAGGGGGACTGTTTTTACCCCCCACGTGGTGAATCACATCTGGGTGAAAAGAAGCACTGAGACTAGGATCAAGTAGAACCAAACCCACCATTCACTATCATCATCACCGATATATTCAATTATATAGAAGACGCACAAATGAACATTGTTTGTCCGTAGCGCTGCTACAGTTTTATTCTGAACTTTTTTATGGGAGTTTTTATATGACTGTGTTTTATAGGTGCTCCGTAGGCGTTCAAGGGGCTATGCAAGTACGCAGGCAAAGAGATGCCATGCGGTGCTTTAGCTGGTGTGCTTGGGGGACAGGAGCCACACTGGGGCAGAGATTCTGTCAGCTCTGCAGGGGCAGGCTCAGAAGTGGTTGATGCCACGCCAGCTTAAGCCAGGAATGGTGGTTTTCGACAATGGCACCAACCTCCTCTCCGCCCTCCGACAGGGACACAGGTGGACCCATGTGCCCTGTTTGGCTCACGTCCTTAACTTGGTGGTGCAGGGGTTCTTGGGCAGGTACCCGGGCTTACAGGATGTCCTGAGGCAGGCCAGGAAAGTCTGTGTGCATTTCCGCTGGTCATATAATGCCAGTGCTCGGCTGGCTGACCTGCAAAAGGAATTTAACCTGCCCAAGAACCGCCTAATCTGTGACATGCCCACCAGGTGGAACTCAACATTGGCCATGCTGCAGCGGCTGCAGAGGGCCATCAATGAGTATCTGTGCCAATATGTCACGAGGACAGGGTCAGGGGAGCTTGGTTTGTTTTGCCACGCCAGTTGGTCACGATCAGGGATGCATGCACTGTACTGGCACCATTTGAGGAGGCCACGAGGATGGTGAGCTGTGACAGTGCATGCATCAGTGACACTGTCCCTATTGTCCACCTGTTGGAGCACAGGCTGCGTAGAATAATGGACAGGGCACTTGAGGCAGAACAGAGGGAGGAAGAGGAGGACTTCCTTACCTCTCAAGGCCCCCTTTATCCAGACAGTGTTCCTGCTGGCCCGCTTATCACACAGGATGAGGACGAGGAGGAGGATTGTGTCAGCATGGAGGTGGAGCCTAGAACTCAGCATCAGCAGCAGCCTTCAAGGGATCAATTACAGTCCCAAGACACCCATGGACTTGTACGTGGCTGGGAGGAGGTGGCTGCAGATCATGTCGTCCTGAGTGACCCAGAGGACTCCGGAAAAAATGCCTCAGCAAACCTACGCTGCATGGTCTCCCTGATCCTGCAAAGCCTGCGGAAGGATCCTCGTATTCGTACTATCAAGGAGAGGGATCATTACTGGCTGGCAACCCTCCTTGATCCACGTTACAAGGGTAAGGTTGCGGACCTTATCTTGCCGTCGCAGAGGGAGCAGAGAATGAAACATCTTCGGGAGGCCTTGCAGAAAGGTCTGTGCAACGCGTTCCCAGAGACTGGGAGGTTACAAATTCCTGGTCCTGGACAACGTGTTGCTGAGGCTTTGGTCAGTCAAAGAAGGAGCGGTGGAGAAGGTGGCCATCTGACCGATGCGTTCAAACAATTTTTTAGTCCGCAGCCCCAAGGTATGATCGGTTCCAGCAACCATCGCCAACGTCTGGTTTACATGGTGCAGGAATACCTAGGGGCAAGATCAGACTTGGACACCTTTCCCACGAAAATCCTCTAGGTTACTGGGTCTTGAGGATGGATCACTGGCCAGAGCTTGCACAGTATGCAATTGAGCTACTGGCCTGTCCTGCATCCAGCGTTCTTTCGGAACGCACATTCAGTGCTGCTGGAGGCTTTGTAACCGATCACAGGGTGCGCCTGTCCACCGACTCGGTCGATCGACTGACCTTCTTAAAAATGAATCAGTCTTGGATCCCCACCAGCTACCAAGCACCTGATGCTGATGTAACCGAATATTTTTTTTTTAAATGTCAGATCCCTTTAAGACTGCCAATGCTGATGCTGAGTGACTATCCTGTTATGCTGAGTGACTATCCTCCTCCTCCTCAATGATCATGCTGATAGCTTGTAAGAACATTTTTTGGTTCTGCGCAACGCCACCAGTGGCTAAGACCCAATTTTTCCGCCCCTGTTTAACAGGGGAGTGTAATTACAATTTTTGATACAATACTTTGCAGCAGGGCTCAATCCTGCAATCCAACTAGAGTATCGGTGAGGGGTTGCAGTGTTGAGGCATCAGCACCAGTGCCTAAGGCCCAATTTTTCAGGCCCAATTTTTCTGCCCCTGTTTAAAAGGGGCGTGTAATTACAATTTTTGATGCAATACTTTGCAGCAGGGCTTATTCCTACGCTCCAACTAGAGTATCTGTGAGGGGTTGCAGTGTTGTGGAACCAGTGCCTAAGGCCCAATTTTTATGCCCCTGTTCAACAGGGGCATGTAATTACAATTATTGATCTAATATTTCACAGCTGGGCCCATTCCTGAGCCCACCAAGAGTAACTGTGAGGACTTAGAGTGTTGTGGCACCAGCACCACCACCACCACCAAAGGCCCAATTTTTCCTACCACTGTTCAACAATGGCATGTAATTACAATTCTTGATATAATAGTTCACAGCAGGGTGTTCCAGCGCCCACCAAGAGTAACTGTGAGGGCTTACAGTGTTGTGGCAACACCAACACCTAAGGGCCAAATTTCTTCAGAGTATATACGGCAGGCCCCTACTTTCAAACATCCAACTTACAAACGACTACTACTTGCAAACGGAAGGAGACAACAGGAAGTGAGAGGAAATCTACCGCTAGGAAGGGAAATTCTCTCCAGTAAAAGTTAATATGGGAAAAAGGTGTCTCCTCTCCACTGATGCTTTATCACCAATCCTTGTTTCACTGAAAACCCCAAAATTTCAAAAAACATTTGT
The DNA here is from genome assembly GCA_029206835.1 of Rana muscosa. Lineage (NCBI taxonomy): Eukaryota > Metazoa > Chordata > Amphibia > Anura > Ranidae > Rana > Rana muscosa. The sequence goes on from CM055122.1 coordinate 50,858,491, forward strand.
CATTGAGACGGAAAGTGAGGTGAAATGTTCTGAACAGGTGCACAGACAGCAAAACAAATGTTACAGGGGTGATAACCCTTCCCTATGTTTTCCAAAAGGCTTAAAAATAGATTTTTTGGCTGGAGCTACACTTTAAAAATGTACCAGTTCAAAATGACAAACAGATTCTACGTAACAACAAACCTACAGTCCCTGTCTTGTTTGCACCGCTTGTATACTGCTGTTCAGAGTATATAGGGCCTGGGGGCAGTTCTAAACACGGGAAACACGTGCCACTTCACAGGCATACTACAGACACCCCCCAGGTACGATATTTAACCACTTCGCGCCCAAGGACGTTCATGGACGTCCTGGACTTTGAGCCAGGATATCTGAACGCTGCCTGCAGCTACAGGCATCATTCAGATATCGTTTTTAGAGCCGGCGATTCTGTGTGCCGTAAGAATGATCATAGCGGCTGCTCCACCGCCTGTGCGATCGGTGAGTCGGTGACAGGATCCACCGGCCCCGGCTTCTTACCATAGAGATTTCCGGTGGACCAGATGGTCGCTGGAGTCTCTATGATCGTTCGGAGGCTGGGCGCAATGTTATGACGTCACGCCCGGCCTCTGCATTCAAAAAAACGGCGCTGCTTCGGCTAGGAAGCGGTGATCGTTTTTATTTTTTTTATTTCGGGCTTCCCAGCCTAGAGGTGAGATGTGGGGTCTTATTGACCCCATATCTCGCTGTAAAGAGGACCTGTCATGCTTATTCCTATTACAAGGGATGTTTACATTCCTTGTAATAGGAATAAAAGTGATCAATTTTTATTTATTTTTTTTAAAGTGTCAAAGTAAAAACTTTAAAGTAAAATTAACAATAAATAGAAAAAAATGTAAAGTGCCCCTGTATACGGTAGCTCATACGAAGAAGCGAGCGCATACGTAAGTCCCGCCCACATATGAAAACGGTGTTCAGAACACACATGCGAGGTATCGCAGCGAACGTTAGAGCGAGAGCAATAATTATAGCCCTAGAACTCCTCTGTAACTCAAAACATGTGACCAGTAAAAAAATTTAAAGCGTCGCCCATGAGGATGTTTAAGTACCGAAGTTTGGTGCCATTCCACGAGCGTGTGCAATTTTGAAGGGTGACATGTTAGGTATCTATTTACTCGGCGTAACTTCATCTTTCACATTATGCAAAAAAATTGGGCTAACTTTAATGTTTTAATATTTTTTAATTCATGAAACCGTTTTTTTTCCCAAAAAAATGCGTTTGAAAAATTATTGCGCAAATATCGTGCGAGATAAAAGGTTGCAATGACCACCATTGTATTCTCTAGGGTCTTTGCTAAAAAAACATATATAGTGTTTGGGGGTTATATGTAATTTTCTAGCAAAAAAATGAGGATTTTTACATGTAGGAGCGAAGTGTCAGAATTGGCCCGGATGCGAAGTGGTTAAAGGAATATTTCACTTTTTTTTTTCACTTTAAGCATCATTAAAATCACTGCTCCCAAAAAAACGTCAGTTTTTAAAACTTTTTTTTGCATTGATACATGTCCCCTGGGGCAGAACCCGGGTCCCCAAACCCTTTTTAGGACAATGACTTGCATATTAGCCTTTATAATTAGCACTTTTGATTTCGAACGTTCGAGTCCCATAGACCTTAATGGGGTTCTAAAGTTTGCGCAAACTTTTGATCCGTTCGCAGGTTCTGGTGCGAACCGAACCGGGGGGGGTGTTCGGCTCATCCCTAGTTCTGAGTGTAACCTGTCCTGGTAAACCTCTGTATGGTCTTGGCCACCGTGCTGCAGCTCAGTTTCAGCGTCTTGGCAATCTTCTTATAGCCTAGGCCAGTGTTTCTCACCTCCAGTCCTCAAGGCGCCCCAACAGGTCATGTTTTCAGGTTTTCCATTATTTTGCACAGGTGATTTGATCAGTTTCACTGCCTTAGTAATTACCACAGCAGTTTCATCTAAGGGAAATCCTGAAAACATGACCTGTTGGGGCGCCTCGAGGACTGGAGTTGAGAAACACTGGCCTAGGCCATCTTCATTTGAAGCAACAATTCTTTTTTTTCTGATCCTCAGAGAGTTCTTTGCCATGAGGTGCCATGTTGAACTTCCAGTGACCAGTACGAGAGAGTGAGAGTGATAACACCAAATTTAACACACCTGCTCCCCATTCACACCTGAGACCTTGTAACACTAACGAGTCACATGACACCGGGGAGGTAACATGGCTAATTGGACCCAATTTGGACAATTTCAATTAGGGGGGTACTCACTTTTGTTGCCAGCGGTTTAGAAATTAATGGCTGTGTGTTGAGTTATTTTGAGGGGATAGCAAAGGTACACTGTTATACAAGCTGTACACTCACTACTTTACATTGAAGCAAAGTGTAATTTCTTCAGTGTTGTCACATGAAAAAATATAATAAAATATTTACCAAAATGTGAGGGGTGTTTTCACTTTTGTGAGATACTATACATACACACACATACATACATACACACACATACATACATACTGTAAACTTTTGGGGATTATAGCTCCATGGGACCAAGTGCATAAACCGTTGAACTTGAACAGAAAGGCTTTTATTTGTAAATAAACCAAAAATAAAGCTTCATTCAGCACACAGGAAAAATATAAAAACAAAGTCCGCTTATCTCCAGCATAAGGTAAAGTCCTGCTAGTCTTCAGCACAAAACAAATTAAAGAAAAGGCACATACAGTTTTTGTAGAGGGGTCTTCGCCCCAGAACATCCAGAGTCCTTGCTGAATCCTTAACAGCTCCCAGCAGACACACAGCTCATTTTCACAGTCCCCATATTCCTTTCACAACACACCTAGCACCACTTCCTGTTTTATGAGCTGTTTCCTGGAAGCCTTTAACCCCCTGTGTGCTGACTCCCAGTGCTCAGGAGTGGAGGCTCTATCCCACCCGAATATCACTTTAGAGCCTCCGAAATTCCGGGCCCCAAATAACTCTCTATCAAGACAAAGAGGACTGCGAGCCAGTCCTCTCTGGACTACTAATTTTGCCGGGAATTCCTCACCCATTCTGGGTGACCTCCTGAACACCATCACCACTCCTTAAAGGGACCACAACCCAAATATTGGTGCTATATAGCACCCGTCCAGAACCCAACCTTGGCGTCCTGTACATATCCCCCCCCCCCTCTGCCTCAACGCGGAGGTGTTGGAGGCACCACTCGACATCATACAATGGACTCGGGAAAGGGCATCGGCATTCTGATGTTGTCTCCCAGGTCTGTGCTCTACCACAAAATTGAAATCCTGGAGAGAAAGGAACCACCTTGTTACCCTGGCATTGGTGTGCTTGTTTTGCCTCATTCAGGTAAGGGGAGCGTGGTCTGACATCAAGCGAAACCTCCTACCTAGGAGGAAATATCGTAGGGAGTCCAAAGCCCACTTGTTGGCAAGACACTCCCGCTCTACCACAGCGTAGTTTTTCTCAGCTGCCGTCAGCTTCCTACTAAGAAAAACTACGGGGTCTGCTCCTAACTCCTCACTTGAAGCTTCTGTCTGCACTACAAAATCCTTTGTAAAATCCGGAGCTACCAGCACCGGATCCTGGCAAAATGCCGTATTAAGCTTTTTGAAAAGCTTTCTCGGCCTCGGCATTCCACTTTATCATCACCGACTTTCTGCCCTTGGTCAAGTCAGTTAGCGGTGCAGCAATGGTGGCGAAGTTGGGAACAAACCTCCTATAATAGCCGACTATGCCCAAAAACACTCTGACCTGCTTCTTGGTTAGGGGACAGGGCCAGTCCTGTATGGCTTCCGCCTTACTCATTTGGGGCTTCACCAGCCCCCTACCCACAATATACCCTAGGTACTTGGCTTCCTCGACCCCAACGGCACACTTTTCCGGATTGATGGTGAACCCTGCTCTTCTCAAGGAGTCTACGACTGCCTGAAAATAAATATGTTGGGGTTTGGGGGAAGGGAAAATTCGCAATTTCCACTAGTAAGTAAGTGATCAAATGAGTCACCTGCTATGGATCGTTTACCTTGTGGGGTATTGTTGCTGTAACCGTTCAAGCATACACAATTGGGTAAAGGGGGAAGGGATCAACCTGTTTAAGGACAGGTAAAAGGGGTTACTTAAGCAACAAATTGTGGATCAAAAGACGGGAATAGTATAAAATGAAATATTTATTCCTATAATCATTATTACATTTATAGAATATTTTAAGGTGCAGTGTAGGTACCCAAACGGTAAATAATCTTACAAAACATTAGTTAAATAAAGAACATCAATGGACAAACAGGACTTACAAATGACTATACATGTAACAAAACACAAGTCCGGACGTGTGGTTCAGCCTTATGTAATAAGCAGCCCAAAAAAAATATTATAATTTATTTTACTTAACTAATGTTTTGTAAGATTATTTACCGTTTGGGTACCTACACTGCACCTTAAAATATTCTATAAATGTAATAATGATTATAGGAATAAATATTTCATTTTATACTATTCCCGTCTTTTGATCCACAATTTGTTGCTTAAGTAACCCCTTTTACCTGTCCTTAAACAGGTTGATCCCTTCCCCCTTTACCCAATTGTGTCTACGACTGCCTGAACCCGGGGAAGATGAGACTCCCAATCAGTGCTGAAGATGACTATATCATCTAAGTAGACGGAAGCGTACCGTTGATGTGGACGCAAAGTTTTGTCCATGGCCCTTTGGAACGTGGCAGGGGCAGAATGTAAACCAAATTTGTATTGGAAGTGGCCTTCCGGGGTAGAGAAGGCTGTTTTCTCCCTGGCTTCCTTGGTCAGGGGAATCTGCCAGTACCCTTTTGTGAGGTCCAGTGTGGTGATGTACCTGGCAGGACCTAACCTCTCAATTAGCTCATCTACCCATGGCATGGGATATGCATCAAACTTGGAGACTTCATTAAGTTTTCTGAAGTCGTTACAGAAGCGGAGGGTGCCGTTTGGTTTGGGTACCAACACGATTGGACTCGACCACTCGCTCTGTGACTCTTCAATGATTCCAAGTTCGCGCATTCTTTTAACCTCTGCAGATACTGCCACCCTATGAGCTTCTGGGATACGGTAAGGCTTTAACCGGATTTTTACATTGGGCTCGGTTACAATGTCATGCTTGATGACGTTGGTGAGACCGGGCAATCCTGAAAACATGACCCTATTTCTTTGCAGAAACTCTTTTGCTTGCTGGGTTTGGGGTCTAGTTAGGGTGACAGCAACCTGCACCAGGTCGATCCCTGCATGGTCCCCTGACTGTACCCCTACCACAGTGGATACCTGTTCTCTGTCTCTCCAGGGTTTCAACAAATTTACATGATAGATTTGGTAGGGTTTTCTTTTCCCTGGCTGGTGTACCTTGTAGTTCACCTCACCTACTTTCTCTACTACCTCAAATGGGCCTTGCCACTTGGCCAAGAATTTGCTCTCCACCGTGGGTATTAGAACATCCACCCAGTCTCCTACTTGAAACTGTCTAATTTTAGCCGACTGGTTATACACTCTTCTTTGGGAATCCTGAGCCTCCTGCATGTGCTCCCTCACCAGCGGAATCACCTTAGCCACCCTCTCTCGCATTTGAGAGATACAGTGGGGCAAAAAAGTATTTAGTCAGCCACCAATTGTGCAAGTTCTCCCACTTAAAAAGATGAGAGAGGCCTGTAATTGTCATCATAGGTAAACCTCAACTATGAGAGACAAAATGTGGAAACAAATCCAGACAATCACATTGTCTGATTTGGAAAGATTTTTTTTCGCAAATTATGGTGGAAAATAAGTATTTGGTCAATATCAAAAGTTCATCTCAATACTTTGTTATATATCCTTTGTTGGCAATGACAGAGTTCAAACGTTTTCTGTAAGTCTTCACAAGGTTGTCACACACTGTTGCTGGTATGTTGGCCCATTCCTCCATGCAGATCTCCTCTAGAGCAGTGATGTTTTGGGGCTGTCGCTGGGCAACACGGACTTTCAACTCCCTCCAAAGGTTTTCAATGGGGATGAGATCTGGAGACTGGCTAGGCCACTCCAGGACCTTGAAATGCTTCTTACGAAGCCACTCCTTCGTTGCCCGGGCGGTGTGTTTGGGATCATTGTCATGCTGAAAGACCCAGCCATGTTTCATCTTCAATGCCCTTGCTGATGGGAGGAGGTTTGCACTCAAAATCTCACGATACATGGCCCCATTCATCCTTTCATGTACACGGATCAGTCATCCTGTTCCCTTTGCAGAGAAACAGCCCCCAAAAATGATGTTGCCACCCTCATGCTTCACAGTAGGTATGGTGTTCTTTGGTTGCAACTCAGCATTCTCTCTCCTCCAAACACGACAAGTTGTGTTTTTACCAAACAGTTCTACTTTGGTTTCATCTGACCATATGACATTCTCCCAATCCTCTTCTGGATCATCTAAATGCTCTCTAGCAAACCTCAGACGGGCCCGGACATGTACTGGCTTAAGCAGGGAGACATGTCTGGCCCTACAGGATATTAGTCCCTGGCGGCGTAGTGTGTTACTGATGGTAGCCTTTGTTACGTTGGTCCCAGCTCTCTGCAGGTCATTCACTAGGCCCCCCCCCCGTGTGGTTCTGGGATTTTTGCTCACCGTTCTTGTGATAATTTTGACCCCACGGGGTGAGATCTTGCGTGGAGCCCCAGATCGAGGGAGATTATCAGTGGTCTTGTATGTCTTCCATTTTCTAATTATTGCTCCCACAGTTGATTTCTTCACACCAAGCTGCTTGCCTATTGCAGATTCAGTCTTCCCAGCCTGGTGCAGGTCTACAATTTTGTTTCTGGTGTCCTTCGACAGCTCTTTGGTCTTCACCATAGTGGAGTTTGGAGTGTGACTGTTTGAGGTTGTGGACAGGTGTCTTTTATACTGATAACAAGTTCAAACAGGTGCCATTAATACAGGTAATGAGTGGAGGACAGAGGAGACTCCTAAAGAAGAAGATACAGGTCTGTGGGAGCCAGAAATCTTGCTTGTTTGTAGGTGACCAAATACTTATTTTCCACCATAATTTGCAAATAAATTATTTCCAAATCAGACAATGTGATTGTCTGGATTTGTTTCCACATTTTGTCTCTCATAGTTGAGGTTTACCTATGATGACAATTACAGGCCTCTCTCATCTTTTTAAGTGGGAGAACTTGCACAATTGGTGGCTGACTAAATACTTTTTTGCCCCACTGTATGCTCTACCACGGTTTTATGCGGTGAGGACTCACTTTCCCACATTTCCTTTACTAGATCGAGCAACCCCCGGGGCCTTCGTCCATACACTAGCTCAAACGGTGAGAAGCCCGTGGATGCTTGTGGAACCTCCCGGATGGCAAACAACAAGGCAGGGAGTAACATATCCCAATCCTTCCCGTCTTTCTGTACCACTCTTTTCAACATGGACTTTAGAGTTTTATTAAACCTCTCGACTAGGCCATCGGTCTGCGGGTGATAGATGGACGTCTGCAACTGCTTAATCTGAAACAGTTTGCACAAGTCCACCATCACCTTTGACATAAAAGGGGTGCCCTGGTCCGTCAGCATCTCTTTGGGGAACCCAGTTCAGGGGAGGGCTTGAACCGCTGAATCAGCTCACCATCCATGGCCCACCTGGTTTTTCAATGCAGCCTCACCAGTGCCCATCAGTGCAGCCAACTCCAGTGCCCATCAATGCACCCTGATCACTGGGGCAGGTTACATAGGGTGTATGGGGGGAGATGGGGGGTCAGCTAGGGGTGTCAGGGTCTCTCATCTCAGCGATCTCAGCTCAGCAGGTACTTACACGTCACGGTTTCCTGGGGGGGTGACGCTCATGATCCTGGGGTCAAGTTACAGCCAGCGCCCAGCCCTGCAGCCCTGCGTCCCGAATCCCTGGCACGCCCTGCCTCTGCCTGCTTCCAAGAATCCGGTCCCAGGGAGTTGTAGTTTCCTCTGCGCTGCTGTGTTTTCCACCCACCAGAAGCTTGAGTGCGGACTGCAACAACTAGTGGTCGGCCGCCATGGCCATGCCCCCGGCCCGACTTACTAGACCAGAATAAAAAAGAAAATGGTAGCAAGCAGCAGCTGCCGGCCATTTTGAACATAAGTTAGGGCGGCCTGGGAGGCAATTGCCACCCTTCCCCCTGGCCCAGCCCTCGTGAGAACATTTGAAATAACTCCCGGGCAATGGCCTTAGAAGAAGCTTTCCTCAAAGGGATTGCTTCTGGATACCTAGTTGCGTAATCTAGGATGACTAATATGTATTGGTGCCCCCTTGCCGACTTTACCAGGGGTCCCACCAGATCCATAGCGATCCGCTCGAATGGGACCTCAATAATTGGCAAGGGTACTAGAGGGTTTCTATAGTGGGGCACTGGGGCAGTTAACTGGCAAATGGGACAAGATGCACAAAATCTTTTAACCTCGGCCTTCACCCCTGGCCAGTAAAACCGGTCCGTTATCTTGGCCTCTGTTTTCTCCGCCCCCAGGTGTCCTCCCAGTGCGTCGTTGTGGGCTAGATCAAGGAGCATCCGCCTATACAGTTGGGGAACCAGCAACTGCTCTACAGTTTCCCCTCGGCTCTCAGCTACTCGATATACCAAGTCCCCCTTCAACGCAAAATGAGGAAACCTCTGATCTTCCCCTGGCATTTGTAAGACCCCATCAATAACAGAAACCTGCTCTCGAGCATTGATCAAGGTAGGATCCTGTAATTGTGCGGTGCCAAATGCACCCCTGGATACATCCAGGTCTGGATGCATTGGCCTCGAAGATGTTTCCCCCTCATCCTCCTCAACCGGAGAGAGCTCCCCATCATCCTCCCCCAGCATAACTTGTAATGGGAAAACTCCCCCCCCCCTCAGAGATCAACTCATTTTTGAGACCTGGAACAGGAACATTATTATCCAAATTAGCATTCTCTGTAATTTCATTGTCAGTGAGGGGTATCTCCATATTAAAGGGGTGTGTTGTGGGGGTTTCAGGCCCAGACCCCTCAGACTCTGTCCCTTCCAGGCCCTGTGTCCCCAGTTCTCCTGGCAGCCCCATCTGTACCTGGTTCCACAGTTCGAGAAATAGTGGACAGTCCCGCCCCACTATGATGTCATGTATTAAACTTTTTACCACCCCAACCTCTTGTGTAACTGAGGTATGGCCATAGGAAACCATCACCGGGACCAGGGGGTACTCCCTGGTGTCCCCATGGATACACACTACCCGTAGAGTCTTATTTACTGGGCCAAGTCTCCCGACCACCCTGGCATGTACAAGTGTTACCATGCTACCGGAGTCCAGTAGAGCCCTGGCAGGAAGGTGGTTCACCCACACTTCACACTCGAACCGTCCTGCAGCCAGATCAAGATGAGTGGCACACGCTCTTTGCACATAGAAGGAGCTTCTCCGACTAGTCCCACAGTCCATAGGCTCCTCCTGCAGCGGGCACTGTGCCCGGGTATGCCCCCAGGACAAACATCGCCAACACTGTAGGTCCCTCATCCTAGGGACAGGAACCAACCTTCGCGGTTCTGCGGAAGATGATGCAGGTTTGCGGGTTTCAATGTAAGGCAGGGCTTCTCTCCTAGGTGCTGTGGCTGGTCTGGTTGCCCTTGGTGTGGGTTCCTGACGCTTGGCAGGCCCAAGCAGGTCCTCTACCATGGTATATCTTTCGACCAACTCAACCAGCTGGTCAGCAGTTGCAGGGTCTCCATGGCTTACCCAACGCTGTAGGTCATCTGGCAGGGACCGCAGGTACCAGTCCATCACCACCCGTTCCACCATTTGTGGGCCCGACAGTTTTTCCGGCTGCAGCCATTTTTTTACCAGCTGCACTAGTTCGTGCATTTTGGACCTAGGTGGTCGGTCAGGTTTGTACCGCCAGCGATGCACCCTCTGAGCCCGGATGGCTGTAGTCACTCCCAGGCGGGCCAGGATCTCTGCCTTCAGCCGCTTATAGTCGCTAATGTGCTCAGATGGGAGGTCAAAATAAGCCTTTTGCGGGTCACTGGTGAGGAAAGGGGAGATAATGCCAGCCCATTGGTCACGGGGCCACCCCTCTCTCTCTGCTATCCTTTCAAAGGTAGTGAGAAAGGCCTCTACGTCATCACTGGGTGTTAGCTTTTGTAAGAAATGGGTGGCTCTCACGGACACTTGGTTGCCAGCGGCAATGACCGCTTGCTCTCGTCCCTTAGCCATACGCTGTACTGCCGCCTGCAAGGCAGCCACCTGTGCTTGAGTGGACTCCTGCTGGGCCGTAAACTGGGCGGTTAGCAGCCATGTGCTTTCCTCATGGCGACGGTTTGCCTCTGCTAAAGCTTGCTGCTGGGTCGCAGTAGCTTGCTGCTGGGTCGCAGTAGCTTGCTGCTGGGTCGCAGTGGCTTGTGTCAAAGCCTTGATGACCTCCTCCATGCCTTTGTCTGCTGTTTGCAATGTCTGAACTGACTTCACCCAAGACAGGCCATAAGCACACTGTCTCTTTAAGTGTCAGTTTGTTTTAAACATTTTTTGCAGCTGCAAATCCACTTTGCCAGCATCCAAGACACCAGTTGTAAACTTTTGGGGATTATAGCTCCACGGGACCAAGTGCATAAACCGTTGAACTTGAACAAAAAGGCTTTTATTTGTAAATAAACCAAAAATAAAGCTTCATTCAGCACACAGGAAAAATATAAAAACAAAGTCCGCTTATCTCCAGCATAAAGTAAAGTCCTGCTTGTCTTCAGCACAAAACAAATTAAAGAAAAGGCACATACAGTTTTTGTAGAGGGGTCTTCGCCCCAGAACTTCCAGAGTCCTTGCTGAATCCTTAACAGCTCCCAGCAGACACACAGCTCATCTTCACAGGTGCAATCCCCATACTCCTTTCACAACACAACTAGCACCACTTCCTGTTTTATTAGCTGTTTCCTGGAAGCCTTTAACCCCCTGTGTGCTGACTCCCAGTGGTCAGGAGTGGAGGTTCTATCCCACCCGAATATCACTTTAGAGCCTCCGAAATTCCGGGCCCCAAATAACTCTCTATCAAGACAAAGAGGACTGCGAGCCAGTCCTCTCTGGATTACTTCTTTTTCCGGGAATTCCTCACCCATTCTGGGTGACCTCCTGAACACCATCACCACTCCTTAAAGGGACCACAACCCAAATATTGGTGCTATATAGCACCCGTCCAGGACCCAACCTTGGCGTCCTGTACAATACATACATACATACATCAGTTCGGCTGAGGAGCGGGGAGCTCGGTCTGAGCCGCCCTTATCGCTCTTCCTATCTAGGCACACATTGGGCCCTGCAGCATGGGGCACAGTCACGATGGCGACTCCAATACTTTCCCGAGCCCTCCCGTTACATTGTGGAGCCTGCAGCTGAGACCAGTGGTAACAGCGGCACACCATAGAGATGAAGCAGGAACTTCCATTTCCCAATCATCCCTATTACAAGGATTTTGACACTTCTGGTTTCAATTAGTTGTTTACAAGCCATTACCGAGTTGGAAAGCATCTGACCAAACCAATATTAGTTTGATCAGATACTTTTAAAGGCAGAGGAGAGACCTGGGGTTTAATATTGTTGTTCATCTATTGTGATAGCAATAAAGTTGATAAAAAAAAAGAAAAATAAAACATTTAAAAAGACAGTGTAAAGAAAGAATACATTTAAATAAAATAAATAATCCAATTTAAAAAATAATTTAAAGTGCCCCCTTCCTCCTATGCTCATGCGCAAATGCACACATCGGTCACACATGTGAGGTATCGCTGCAGACATCAGAGTGACAGCAATAATTCTAGCACCAAAGCTTCTGTGTAACTCTAAACTTGTAACCTGTAAAACAGGGGTCTCAAACTGGTGGCCCTCCAGCTTTTGCGAAACTACATATCCCATCATGCCTCTGCCTGTGAGAGTCATGCTTGTAACTGTTAGCCTTGCAATGCCTCATGGGACTTGTAGTTTTGCACCAGCTTGAAGGGGGCCAGTTTGAGACTGCTGCTGTAAAAGCTTTAAAATTGCTGCCTATGGAGGTTTTTAAGTACCACAGTTGGTTGCTATTCCACAGGCATGCGCAATATTAAAGTGTGACATGTTATATATCAGTTTACTCAGTGTAACATCATCTTTTATGTTTTATCAAACAATAGGGTATGGTATTGTGTTTTTGTGCACTAAAATTCATTAAAGTGAAATTTTCCCCCCCAAAAAATGCGCTTGAAAACTTTTGCGCAAATATTGTGTGACATACAAAATTGAAACCAACATTCTTTTCTCCAGAGCCTTTGCTCTCAGAAAATATATAATGTTGAGGGACTCTAAGTAATTAACCATTTTTAAAAAATTCTGATTTTTTTTTATGTACCGTATGTGAGAAGTGTTAAAATATCCTTATAATGTACCAATGTTTGTATATTTCATAATATAGGTGTAGCGCCCCCCCCCAATATTTGGGGGTGCTATGTGTAAATTTAGGGGCAGTCTGAGCCAGTAGTTGGGCTCAGACCAATTTATGATTCAACTCTGCTCTGTTCTGGTGTAATACTGCCTGGCAGTAGTGTTCTCCTTTGCCTGTGGGTGGCACTGTCACTGCCGGCATGGGTTGAGCTGCGGGGGGTGTCACGGCACCTTGGGTGTCCTCTCTCGGCAGCCGTGCAGTGGGCGTGGTCTGCCCTCTGTGCATGCTGGGAGAGGGTACAAAAGGGGCAGACGCCATTTGGCACAAGGCGATTCCAGGGGGACCCCAAGGCGTTCAGGGGGGACCTCTGGTCCAGTGAGTGTGCCTCGTGGCCCGCATGGCACGAGGTGCGTGAGTGTGTTTAGGCCTCGGGCACCTTCAGCCCGAGGTTCTGTTGCTGCATCGTGGGCCCAGCTCCGCTGACAAGGGCCTATGCTTCAGAGAAGGATCCCAGGCTGCCCGTTTGTAGGGGGCCCATCTTTAGGAAAAGTGGTCCAGGGGAAGATCAGTCCCTGCCTCAAAAAGGCATACAAAAAATCTCTGATAAAGACCCGATGTGAACTTCTATACTCACAAAAACCCAAAAAAGAATGTCAAAGTGATAGCGAAACCAGGCTAATAATATCATTTTCCAATCAGCACAACAAGATTCGCAATGTCATTGAAAAATATTGGCATCTGCTGTCCATGGACTCTAATCTGGGCAGATTTGTGTCCACCAAACCATCAATCACTTTCAAGCGAGCAACCTCAATTCATGATCGAGTTGTTCATAGTGAATTCAAGGGTGAAAATCGGGGAGATCCCTGCAGAACCAAGGGAACATACACATGTGGGGGCTGCAGTTATTGTCGGTATATACATGTGGGACCCACATGTGTACTGCCCAATGGTAAGACATTCAAAGCAGCTCACTACGCCAATTGCAACACCAAGGGTGTAGTATACCTTTTGCTTTGTGATTGCGGCTCCTTTTACGTCGGTAAGACGAAAGTTGAGCTACGAACGAGAATGACCAAACATATATGGAGCATGAGGGGATGCAATCCAGATTTCCCCCTGGGGTGACATATCATGGCCCTTCACAATGGGATATTTCCAAAAGTCTAATTCGTAGCACTCGATAGAGTACATCCAAATGCACGAGGAGGCGACTGGAACAAGTTACTCTTACAGAGGGAGTTGAGGTGGATCTTCCTTCTCCACGCCACCATTTTTCCAGGCCTCAATGAGGCTGCCAACTATAAGCCCTTTCTTGAGGGCTTTACATCTGGGGGCATGGAGAAATAGGATCCGTTTAACAACTATCTTGGATTTTTTGATGTGTATGCCAAGAAATATAGTCATAACCTGCTTTGCTCTGTTCTGGTCCAGCTTTGTTGTGTTTTTTGTTTATGTGTTTTGTGTTTCTTATCTTTTGCTTTGATTCTGTTCTTCTTTTAGCTGAGTATTATCACAATATAGATATGTAGTATGAACTTTGCTCGTAAAATAACATTCAATGTTAAGTTCTCTTATTAGGAATCGGAGGTGCTTTTCATCTGTATCTACAAGGATGCACCTTGGAAATTGCATGCATACAAGTAAATTTGTTTGCGTGTGTCTGCCTTTATCAATTTTTATTTATTTTTTGATTTTTCATGTATTATATGTTTTGTGTGTTTTTTGTTTTTCCTTCACATTTCACAGCTGCACATCAATTTCCATCATTGGTTGGATGTAATGTGTTACCACTGGTTCCTATCGGATACATCTTATAGTATGATGTGGAACTTTTAATAAGTTCCTATAGGCCTATTGACAGCGGCGGTGTTTTGTGGGTCCTTTGGTGCACATTCCCATGTCCGGAATCGATCCCGGCACGCGTGGGCCTTCTCGGCGGGTTGGCCGGTCTCTTATGGATGTTCGTATCTGTGTGGGCCGGCTTCCTCGTCGGATCGGCATACACTTGCGGCGATCCTGGTTGCCTAGGAACCACTCACATCTGACGTCAGACGGTTCGCCCCCTCTGTCCGTGTCTAGTGTTCCATGTGCGACTCTGTCGCGCCGCACCAACGTGTCGGTGGGGGCGTGGCGCATGACGTAGTTCTCCCCGAACGGCCAATCTGGCTTTGGGTGAGGATTGCGTGGTGCGCCGCGCGCTCGGGGGACTGCAGCGTTTGATTTGCTTGGCTCACGTGATACTTACCACTCACGTGGGCCGGTAGGAAGTCAATCACCGCACCTTGGTCCCTATTTAAGGGCGATGAATTGACCACATTAGTAGTGCTGTGGCTGGCAGGGAGAGACTACGTGGGGCAGGATACAATTCAGGTAAGATATGCCTTCCCTTTTCTATTCCATTTTGGCAATCCCTCTCTGGCAATGGTTGCAGAAGACTACTATCCCTGATCTGGGGTCCATGTTGGACCATCAATGCAGGGTCAGACAAATTGTGCATCAATCTTTTTATACAGATTCTTGAAGTGATTTCGTTTCACTGTTGGATTCGCAATATAAGGCTGGGATTTGTTCCTTTCTCTTTTGAGCCCTGCTATGTTGGATCTGTGCGGGCTCTTTTCGCATCTATAGAACCTCGTGTGGGCTGCAGAACAATAGTGCCCTACGTCCTCTACTTGCTCTCCTCCTCTCCTCTTTCTCCCCCCCCCCCAAAGCTACACAGCACCTTATGTGAGGTAAAAAAATCCACTGAGCATATATATGACTTTTTTTCATTGTAGATGCTAATATATGCTTACAATGTATATATACACATATACTCCTTAACCCTAGCAGTCTTCCCCATAGAAACGGGGTAAAAACTTTTGGAGTTCAACTATATATTTATCTAACGCATTAATATGTGCCATATTATAATGATTTGAACACTTTTTTGGCTCTTTGATACATATCTCTATGCTTTCCTCTATAGACGCATGCGGTCCTGGTTCGCTTTCCGGACATCGTGTATGTGCAACTCTCACCCATCCCCCTCCAAAAAGGGTGTTCTTTTATCACTTTTCTGCTAAACCACAATTCTCCATTTTTGGGATTGAGGTTTCCATGGTAACTATGTTCTGAGCTTGATGCGTGGCTGTCAATGTGAGTATTTTGCCGACTGTATGTCTCTAATGATTATTGTTACTGGCATGGTTCTACTGTTTTGTCCAATGAATGCCATCATGTGAGAAAACTGTGTTTTTTCTGTTCTAGATTTTAATTTTGAATTATATATCGGATTATCCCTGAAGAAGGAGTTATCTCCGTAACGCGTAGGATCTGATATATTCATGCATTAAGTAATTTTGTATCTTCAACATGTTCATGTATTAGCATTGCAGTCCAGAGAAAAACAACAATTCCTTCTGGGCATGCTATGCATTATATATGATCCATTGTCAACCTTGCGATTTATTGACTGTACAAATCGCATTCATCAAGTCTCATTGTATTTGTATACAATTTTTATTCATTTATGTTTTCTATATTTGTAATAAAATATTTATAACTTTACCTTCAGTGTTTGTTAAATCTATGCCTATAAAGTCCCGCCTTTGAGGGGAAACTCTCGTATTTGATCAGTCCCGGCGGAGATTAGCAACGGTACTGCTGTCTCGGAGAGAAGCCTGGAGGCTTGCCTAAAGGGGCATTCATCGTCTCTGATATCCGTGCTCCATCCCGGCTGCTAGGACTGCTCTCATAGGGACTATCCGGGTGAACAATACCCACTCAGGCTTGAGTGGCAACGAGTGTATATACTGAACTTAAGTGTTGCGTGCCTGAACCTTCCCCTACTTTCTTTCAACTTCCTGCTCTCTCTCTCTCTTCAAGTTGACTCAGAGAGAAAAAAAGAATAAATCCTTACTCATGTGTGGACATTGGCCTTATTCCTGGAGATTTTTGTTTGCCTAGACAACAGAGCTAAAGGATCCACTCTGGAGAGGTAATTGCTGCAGACCCAAAACAAAACCAGCAGCTCTCTTAACTGGGGGTAGTGCTACATAGGTTATTGTATATTCATAGGCTGTATTCCTTATTAAAGATTTAATATACAGTATATGTGATAGGCGTAGATCCTAAGTAAGCGATTTTTCTGGGAAACGCATCGATACTTGATGCCATGTTGGAAATAATCCCTTGTTTGGACATAATTTTATGTGTTTCTACCTATAGGTAAGCCTTGTTCTAGGCTTACCTATAGGTAGAAGTCCATTACTGCTCACTGACTGCTTGCTAGAGGTTATAACATATACTAATACTAGGCTTACCTATAGGTAGTGGAAATATCTCCTAAACGTGCGCCGTTTAGGAGATATTTCACTTGTAGTCCACCGAAAAACGTAACTGCGCATTTGTGGGGAAGAAACAAAATGAAAGCCTCGTACACGCGGCCGGGAATCCCGTCAGGAAAAAAACGTCTGTTTTCCTGACAGGATTGCTGGCAAGCTTTCCTTGCCAAGCCGTGCATACAGACGGCCATTCAAAAGAACCGCCATTCTTTTGAATGGCAAGAATGCAGTGACATCATTGACTATTATGAGCCTGCGCTCGTCACATTCGATGCCGTCACCGCCATCTTGCTACACCCTACACTACCTTTGTATGCTACTGCGCATGCGTCAAAGTCTTTTTGAGCATGCGCGGGTTTACCTAGGGACAGGTAAGCATACACACTCACGGTTTTCTTGGCAGGAAACACTCTGCCGAGAATCCCAACGAGAAAATAGAGAGCAGGTTCTCTATTTTTCTCGTCGGGATTCCCGGCAGTTTTCTCGCAGAGAAAGCATACACACGCACGGTTTTCACGGCAAAAAGCTTACCCAGCAGCTTTCTTGCCGAGAAAACCGAGCGTGTGTACGAGGCTTCAGTGCCGTTTCTTCCTCGGCCAGTGCCGTGAATCGCAGCTCCCGTGCGCATGCGCGGGAGTGACGTCACGCGGCTCTGGCGAATCACAGCGCCGGAGTCAGCGGCCCGGAAAGAAGAGGGGACAGAAGATGGACGCTGCCTACACAGGGGACATCGCTGGATTCTTTTGCAGGTAAGTGGCACATAATGGGCTAGTATGCGATGCATACTAGCCCATTATGCTTTTCATTTGCAGGCTTTTTTAGCAAGAAAAAGAGGAAGTAAAACCCATCAGGGTTTACTTCCTCTTTAAAGACGGCCCTGATTATACATAATATACTACATATATATTTTTCCCACATTTACATAAAGTTTTTGTTTCAGCATTTTAGGGTTGTTTGTTTTGTCTATCAGTTATATAATATTTGTGTTTAATATATTTAGGATCCTTCAATCGTTTTTATTTTTTTGAAGGGATCAGCAGTAGGGATGAGCCGAACACCCCCGGGTTCGGTTCGCACCAGAACCCGCGAACGGACTGAAAGTTTGCACGAACATTAGAACCCTATTAAATACAATGGATGCGAACATTCGAATTCTAAAGTGCTAATTATAACGACTATTATCCATGTTATTGTCCTAAACAGAGTTTGGGAACCCGGGTTCTGCACCAGGGGACATGTATCAATGCAAAAAGAAGTTTTAAAAACGGCCGTTTTTCGGGAGCAGTCATTTTAATGATGCATAAAGTGAAAAAAAAAAGTCAAATATTCCTTTAAATATTGACCCTGGGGGGTGTCTAAAGTATGCCTGTGAAGTGCCACGTGTTTCCCGTGTTTAGAACTGTCCCTGCACAAAATTACATTTCTAAAGGAAAAAAAAGCCATTTAAAACTGCTTGCGGCTTTAGTGTAATGTCTGGTCCCGGTAATATGGATGAAAATCTTTAAGAAAAATGGCATAGCTACCCCATCACCCCCCCCCCTACCCCAGCCCATTACCAGCCCCTTTGGGTCTTGTTTGGATATTAAGGGGAACCCCGCAACACAAAATAAAAAAGGCCCTATATACTCTGAACAGCAGTATACAGGCGGTGTAAACAAGACCGGTGTAAACAAGACAGGGACTGTAGGTTTGTTCTTAAGTAGAATCTGTTTGTAATTTTGAACACGTACATTGTTTAAGTGTAGCTCCAGCCAAAAAATCTATTTTTAAGCTTTTTGGAAAACATAGGGAAGGGTTATCACCCCTGTAACATTTGTTTTGCTGTCTGTGCCCCTGTTCAGAACATTTCACCTCACTTTGCATTCTAATGACAACTGTTTTTGAAATGTGGTGTTTTTATTGAAACAAGGATTGGTGATAAAGCATCAGTAGAGAGGAGACACCTTTCTCCCATATTAATTCTTACAGGAGAGAATTTTCCTTCCTAGGGGTAGATTTCCTCTCACTTCCTGTTGTCTTCTTCCGTTTGCAGGTAGGAGTCGTTTGTAAGTTGGATGTTTGAAAGTAGGGACCTGTCGTATATACTCTGCAGAAATTGGCCCCTTAGGTGTTGGTGTTGGCACAACACTGTAAGCACTCACAGTTACTCTTGGTGGGTGCTGGAACGCCCTGCTGTCAACTATTATATCAGGAATTGTAATAACATATAATTGTTGAACAGTGGTAGTAAAAATTGGGCCTTTGATGGTGGTGCTGGTGCCACAACACTGTAAGGCCTGACAGTTACTCTTGGTGGGCACAGCAATGGGCCCTGCTGTGAATTATTAGATCAATAATTATAATTGCATGCCCCTGTTGAACAGGGGCTGAAAAATTGGGCCTTTGGTGGTGGTGGTGGTGGTGTTGACACAACACTGTAAGGCCTGACAGTTACTCTTGGTGGGCGCAGCAATGGGCCCTGCTGTGAATTATTAGATCAATAATTATAATTGCATGCCCCTGTTGAACAGGGGCTGAAAAATTGGGCCTTAGGCACTGGTGGCACAACACTGCAACCCCTCACAGATACTGTACTTGGAGCACAGCAATGAGCCCTGTTGCAAAGTATTGCATCAAAAATTGTAATTACACGCCCCTGTTAAACAGGGGCTGAAAAATTGTGCCTTAGCCACTGGTGGCGGCACCCATAAACCAAAATGATCTTCCAAGCTATCATCATTAATCGGATCATTGAGGAGGAGGAGGAGGATAGCCAGTCAACATAACAGCACAGGCACTCAGCATCAGCATCAGTCTTGAAGGGATGTGCCATTTTAAAATCAATTAGTCTGTTATATCAGCATCAGGTGTGTGGTAGCTGGTGGTGATCCAAGACTGGTTCATCTTGATGAAAGTCAGTCGATCAACCGAGTCGGTGGACAGGTGCACCCTGTGATCCGTGACAAATCCTCCAGCAGCACTGAATGTGCGTTCTGAAAGAACGCTGGATGCAGGACAGGCCAGTAGCTCAATTGCATACTGTGCAAGCTCTGGCCAGTGATCCATCCTCAAGACCCAGTAAGCCAGAGGATTTTCGGTGGGGAAGGTGTCCAAGTCTCACCTTGCCCCTAGGTATTCCTGCACCATGTATATCAGACGCTGGCGATGGTTGCTGGAACCGATCATACTTTGGGGCTGCGGACTAAAGAATTGTCTGAACGCATCGGTCAGACGGCCACCTTCCCCACCGCTCCTTCTTTGACTGCCCGAAGCCTCAGCAACTCGTTGTCCAGGACCAGGAGTTTGTAACCTCCCAGTCTCTGGGAACGTGTTGCACAGACCTTTCTGCAAGGCCTCCCGGAGTTGTCTCATCCTCTGCTCCCTCTGCGACTGTAAGATAAGGTCCGCAACCGTACCCTTGTACCGTGGATCAAGGAGAGTGGCCAGCCAGTAATGGTCCCTCTCCTTGATCCGAAGAATATGAGGATCCTTCCGCAGAGTTTGCAGGATCAGGGAGGCCATGCAGCGTAGGTTAGCTGAGGCATTCAGTCCGGAGTCCTCTTGGTCACTCAGGACGACATGATCTGCAGCCACCTCCTCCCAGCCACGTACAAGTCCACTGGTTTCTTGGGACTGTAAATCATCCCTAAAAGACTGCTGCTGATGATGCTGAGTGCCAGCCTCCACCTCCATGCTGACACAATCCTCCTCCTCCTCCTCCTCCTCCTCCTCTACCTGTGCGATGGGTGGGACAGAAGGAACACTGTCTGGGTAAAGGGGGCCTTGAGAGGCAAGGAAGTCCTCCTCTTCCTGCCTCTGTTCTGCCTCAAGTGCCCTGTCCATTATTCCACGCAGCGTGTGCTCCAACAGGTGGACAAGAGGTACAATGTCACTGATGCATGCACTGTCACTGCTCACCATCCTCGTGGCCTCCTCAAATGGTGCCAGGACAGTAAATGCATCCCTGATCATGCCCCACTGGCGTGGTGAAAAAAACCCGAGCTCCCCTGACCCTGTCCTGGTGCCGTAGTCGCACAGGTACTCATTGATGGCCCTCTGCTGCGTGTGCAGCCGCTGCAGCATGGCCAATGTTGAGTTCCACCTGGTGGGCATGTCACATATAAGGCGGTTCTTGGGCAGGTTCAACTCCTTTTGCAGCTCAGCCAGGCGAGCACTGGCATTATAAGATCTGCGGAAATGCACACAGACTTTCCTGGCCCGCCTCAGGACATCCTGTAAGCCCGGGTACCTGCCCAAGAACCGCTGCACCACCAGGTTAAGGACGTGAGCCACACAGGGCACATGGGTCAGTTGTCCCTGTCGGAGGGCGGAGAGGAGGTTGGTGCCATTGTCGCAAACCACCATTCCTGGCTTAAGCTGGCGTGGCGTCAACCACCTCTCGGCCTGCCCCTGCAGAGCAGACAGGACCTCTGCCCCAGTGTGGCTCCTGTCCCCCAAACACACCAGCGCAAGCACGGCATGGCATCTTTTTTTCCTGCGTACTTGCGTAGCCCCTTGAACGCCTACGGAGCACCGCTGGTTCCGAGGACAAAGCACAGGAAGAGGCCATGGAGGAAGAAGAAGAGGAGGGGGTGGAGGAGAGAGGTCTGTCACAACCAGTAGTAGCATTTTGGAGGCGTGGCGGTGGAACAACCTCCAACACTACTGCACCTTGTCCTGCATCCTTCCGAGCTGCCAAAAGAGTGACCCAATGGGCCGTGAAAGAAAGGTAACGTCCCTGTCCATGCCTGCTGGACCATGAGTCAGCGGTAATATGCACCTTACCGCTGACCGTCCTGTCCAGCGAGGCCAAGACATTGCCTTCCACATGCCTGTAGAGAGCCGGAATCGCCTTCCGTGAGAAAAAGTGGCGTTTGGGAACCTGCCACTGAGGAACCGCACATTGCACAAACTCACGGAAGGGGGCCGAGTCTACCAACTGAAAAGGCAGCAGTTGAAGCGCTAGCAATTTAGCCAAGCTAGCATTCAACCGCTGGGCATGTGGATGGCTGGGAGTGAACTTCTTTTGACGGTCCAGCAGCTGGGGCAGGGAAATTTGCCTGCTAGAATCGGACGTCGGTGTACTGCTAGCAGAGTGGCCGCAAGTACTTGGCTGTGACACACCTAATTCTACACCTTCATTCCTCTCAGTGCAGGTTTCAGAGAGGACTGAAAGTATAGTGGGGTTGGAGATCCCAGCTGATGCGGTGCAAGGAGAGGTCCGCTTTGTTCTTTGGTGTGGGTCTTTAAGGTAGGCTTGCCAACGAGCTGCATGGCAGGTCAACATATGTCTGATCAAGCATGTGGTGCCCAAGCGGCTGATGTTTTGGCCACGCAATATACGCTTGAGACATATGTTGCAAACAGCAGCTGTGCGATCTGATGCACTCGCCTCAAAAAAGGCCCACACCAAAGAACTTTTTGAATGACGGGCAGAGGCAGCGCCCTGCACAGGCGGAGCTCTGCGGTGTGATTCCGTCGGTGTGCTGCCCATACGCTGGCCACCCAAGGGCATCCTGCCTTGTTGGAGATGTGCCTCCTCCTCATCCTCCTCCTCCTCCTCTCTCCTATTAGGCACCCACGTGGAGTCAGTGACCTCATCATCCCCTCCCTCCTCATCACTGGAGCCAATCTGGCAGTATGCTGCAGCTGCTGGAGCATGACTGCCAGATTGGTGTCCTTCTTGAGCATCCCCTCTCTCTGCTCTCACGCTACTGCCTTCCTCTATCTGGGTATCATCATCAGATCCTTCGAAACGCTGGGCATCCTCCTGGAGCATGTACCCAACACTGTGCTCAAACAGTTCGGGGGACTCCTCAGGAGGAGGACATGGTGGGTTTAGGGAAGGATTGACTAATGATGACATTGATACCAGAGAAGAGGACGCTTTGGCAGCTGCTTTGCCAGTACCCTGAGCCTGGGTGAGAGAGGATGAGGAGGATGAGGTGGGCTTGGTCATCCACTCTACCAAGTCTTCGGCATGATGTGGCTCAACATGTCCAGCTGCCGAAAAGAAGGACAAGCGTGTCCCATGGCCATGTGCTGATGACAATGCACCGCGTCCACGACCAGCACTGTTGCCCCCAGACACAGAGCCTGCTTGCCCTCTTTTTTTGCCTCCTGACTGTCTGCCTCTCCTTGTTTGCCTTCCAGACATTTTAATGGATGGCCTGCAGGGAGATGGGAAAAACAGCAATAAGGGCTACCTTCAGGTGTATACTGTGCAGGAGGCTTAGCAACAATGACACTGACACTGTCCCCTGCCTATCCTTCTCTGTCCCTAAACACAAGGATTTGCAATATGCTTCAGCAAGATTGGTTTAGCACAGAATAGCACACTGACAGTTTCCCTCACTGTCCTTCTCTGTCCCTACAAACAAGGTTTAGCAGAGAATAGCACACTGACAGTTTCCCAGAGTGTCCTTCTCTGTCCCTAAACTCAAGGATTTCAAATATGGTTCAGCAAGATTGGTTTATCACAGAATAGCACACTGACACTTTCCCTCACTGTCCTTCTCTGTCCCTACAAACAAGGTTTAGCACAGAATAGCACACTGACAGTTTCCCCGAGTGTCCTTCTCTGTCCCTAAACTCAAGGATTTCAAATATGGTTCAGCAAGATTGGTTTAGAACAGAATAGCACACTGACAGTTTCCCCGAGTGTCCTTCTCTGTCCCTAAACTCAAGGATTTCAAATATGGTTCAGCAAGATTGGTTTATCACAGAATAGCACACTGACACTTTCCCTCACTGTCCTTCTCTGTCCCTACAAACAAGGTTTAGCACAGAATAGCACACTGACAGTTTCCCCGAGTGTCCTTCTCTGTCCCTAAACTCAAGGATTTCAAATATGGTTCAGCAAGATTGGTTTAGCACAGAATAGCACACTGACAGTTTCCCTCACTGTCCTTTTCTGTCCCTACAAACAAGATTTAGCACATAATAGCACACTGATAGTTTCCACGAGTGTCCTTCTCTGTCCCTAAACTCAAGGATTTCAAATACGGTTCAGCAAGATTGGTTTAGAACAGAATAGCACACTGACAGTTTCCCTCACTGTCCTTCTCTGTCCCTACAAACAAGATTTAACACAGAATAGCACACTGATAGTTTCCACGAGTGTCCTTCTCTGTCCCTAAACTCAAGGATTTCAAATACGGTTCAGCAAGATTGGTTTAGAACAGAATAGCACACTGACAGTTTCCCTCACTGTCCTTCTCTGTCCCTACAAACAAGGTTTAGCACAGAATAGCACACTGATAGTTTCCCTCACTGTCCTTCTCTGTCCCTACAAACAAGATTTAGCACAGAATAGCACACTGATAGTTTCCACGAGTGTCCTTCTCTGTCCCTAAACTCAAGGATTTCAAATACGGTTCAGCAAGATTGGTTTAGAACAGAATAGCACACTGACAGTTTCCCCGAGTGTCCTTCTCTGTCCCTAAACTCAAGGATTTCAAATATGGTTCAGCAAGATTGGTTTAGCACAGAATAGCACACTGACACTTTCTCTCACTGTCCTTCTCTGTCCCTACAAACAAGGTTTAGCACAGAATAGCACACTGACAGTTTCCCCGAGTGTCCTTCTCTGTCCCTAAACTCAAGGATTTCAAATATGGTTCAGCAAGATTGGTTTAGCACAGAATAGCACACTGACAGTTTCCCTCACTGTCCTTCTCTGTCCCTACAAACAAGATTTAACACAGAATAGCACACTGATAGTTTCCACGAGTGTCCTTCTCTGTCCCTAAACTCAAGGATTTCAAATACGGTTCAGCAAGATTGGTTTAGAACAGAATAGCACACTGACAGTTTCCCTCACTGTCCTTCTCTGCCCCTACAAACAAGGTTTAGCACAGAATAGCACACTGATAGTTTCCCTCACTGTCCTTCTCTGTCCCTACAAACAAGATTTAGCACAGAATAGCACACTGATAGTTTCCACGAGTGTCCTTCTCTGTCCCTAAACTCAAGGATTTCAAATACGGTTCAGCAAGATTGGTTTAGAACAGAATAGCACACTGACAGTTTCCCAGAGTGTCCTTCTCTGTCCCTAAACTCAAGGATTTCAAATATGGTTCAGCAAGATTGGTTTAGCACAGAATAGCACACTGACACTTTCCCTCACTGTCCTTCTCTGTCCTTAAACTCAAGGATTTCAAATATGGTTCAGCAAGATTGGTTTAGCACAGAATAGCACACTGACAGTTTCCCTCACTGTCCTTCTCTGTCCCTACAAACAAGGTTTAGCACAGAATAGCACACTGATAGTTTCCCTCACTGTCCTTCTCTGTCCCTACAAACAAGATTTAACACAGAATAGCACACTGATAGTTTCCACGAGTGTCCTTCTCTGTCCCTAAACTCAAGGATTTCAAATACGGTTCAGCAAGATTGGTTTAGAACAGAATAGCACACTGACAGTTTCCCCGAGTGTCCTTCTCTGTCCCTAAACTCAAGGATTTCAAATATGGTTCAGCAAGATTGGTTTAGCACAGAATAGCACACTGACACTTTCTCTCACTGTCCTTCTCTGTCCCTACAAACAAGGTTTAGCACAGAATAGCACACTGACAGTTTCCCCGAGTGTCTTTCTCTGTCCCTAAACTCAAGGATTTCAAATATGGTTCAGCAAGATTGGTTTAGCACAGAATAGCACACTGACAGTTTCCCTCACTGTCCTTCTCTGTCCCTACAAACAAGATTTAGCACAGAATAGCACACTGATAGTTTCCACGAGTGTCCTTCTCTGTCCCTAAACTCAAGGATTTCAAATACGGTTCAGCAAGATTGGTTTAGAACAGAATAGCACACTGACAGTTTCCCCGAGTGTCCTTCTCTGTCCCTAAACTCAAGGATTTCAAATATGGTTCAGCAAGATTGGTTTAGCACAGAATAGCACACTGACACTTTCCCTCACTGTCCTTCTCTGTCCCTACAAACAAGGTTTAGCACAGAATAGCACACTGATAGTTTCCCTCACTGTCCTTCTCTGTCCCTACAAACAAGATTTAACACAGAATAGCACACTGATAGTTTCCACGAGTGTCCTTCTCTGTCCCTAAACTCAAGGATTTCAAATACGGTTCAGCAAGATTGGTTTAGAACAGAATAGCACACTGACAGTTTCCCTCACTGTCCTTCTCTGTCCCTACAAACAAGGTTTAGCACAGAATAGCACACTGATAGTTTCCCTCACTGTCCTTCTCTGTCCCTACAAACAAGGTTTAGCACAGAATAGCACACTGACAGTTTCCCCGAGTGTCCTTCTCTGTCCCTAAACTCAAGGATTTCAAGTATGGTTCAGCAAGATTGGTTTAGCACAGAATAGCACACTGACAGTTTCCCTCACTGTCCTTCTCTGTCCCTACAAACAAGATTTAACACAGAATAGCACACTGATAGTTTCCACGAGTGTCCTTCTCTGTCCCTAAACTCAAGGATTTCAAATACGGTTCAGCAAGATTGGTTTAGAACAGAATAGCACACTGACAGTTTCCCTCACTGTCCTTCTCTGTCCCTACAAACAAGGTTTAGCACAGAATAGCACACTGATAGTTTCCCTCACTGTCCTTCTCTGTCCCTACAAACAAGATTTAGCACAGAATAGCACACTGATAGTTTCCACGAGTGTCCTTCTCTGTCCCTAAACTCAAGGATTTCAAATACGGTTCAGCAAGATTGGTTTAGAACAGAATAGCACACTGACAGTTTCCCCGAGTGTCCTTCTCTGTCCCTAAACTCAAGGATTTCAAATATGGTTCAGCAAGATTGGTTTAGCACAGAATAGCACACTGACACTTTCCCTCACTGTCCTTCTCTGTCCTTAAACTCAAGGATTTCAAATATGGTTCAGCAAGATTGGTTTAGCACAGAATAGCACACTGACAGTTTCCCTCACTGTCCTTCTCTGTCCCTACAAACAAGGTTTAGCACAGAATAGCACACTGATAGTTTCCCTCACTGTCCTTCTCTGTCCCTACAAACAAGATTTAACACAGAATAGCACACTGATAGTTTCCACGAGTGTCCTTCTCTGTCCCTAAACTCAAGGATTTCAAATACGGTTCAGCAAGATTGGTTTAGAACAGAATAGCACACTGACAGTTTCCCCGAGTGTCCTTCTCTGTCCCTAAACTCAAGGATTTCAAATATGGTTCAGCAAGATTGGTTTAGCACAGAATAGCACACTGACACTTTCTCTCACTGTCCTTCTCTGTCCCTACAAACAAGGTTTAGCACAGAATAGCACACTGACAGTTTCCCCGAGTGTCCTTCTCTGTCCCTAAACTCAAGGATTTCAAATATGGTTCAGCAAGATTGGTTTAGCACAGAATAGCACACTGACAGTTTCCCTCACTGTCCTTCTCTGTCCCTACAAACAAGATTTAGCACAGAATAGCACACTGATAGTTTCCACGAGTGTCCTTCTCTGTCCCTAAACTCAAGGATTTCAAATACGGTTCAGCAAGATTGGTTTAGAACAGAATAGCACACTGACAGTTTCCCCGAGTGTCCTTCTCTGTCCCTAAACTCAAGGATTTCAAATATGGTTCAGCAAGATTGGTTTAGCACAGAATAGCACACTGACACTTTCCCTCACTGTCCTTCTCTGTCCCTACAAACAAGGTTTAGCACAGAATAGCACACTGATAGTTTCCCTCACTGTCCTTCTCTGTCCCTACAAACAAGATTTAACACAGAATAGCACACTGATAGTTTCCACGAGTGTCCTTCTCTGTCCCTAAACTCAAGGATTTCAAATACGGTTCAGCAAGATTGGTTTAGAACAGAATAGCACACTGACAGTTTCCCTCACTGTCCTTCTCTGTCCCTACAAACAAGGTTTAGCACAGAATAGCACACTGATAGTTTCCCTCACTGTCCTTCTCTGTCCCTACAAACAAGATTTAGCACAGAATAGCACACTGATAGTTTCCACGAGTGTCCTTCTCTGTCCCTAAACTCAAGGATTTCAAATACGGTTCAGCAAGATTGGTTTAGAACAGAATAGCACGCTGACAGTTTCCCAGAGTGTCCTTCTCTGTCCCTAAACTCAAGGATTTCAAATATGGTTCAGCAAGATTGGTTTAGCACAGAATAGCACACTGACACTTTCCCTCACTGTCCTTCTCTGTCCCTAAACTCAAGGATTTCAAATATGGTTCAGCAAGATTAGTTTAGCACAGAATAGCACACTGACAGTTTCCCTCATTGTCCTTCTCTGTCCCTACAAACAAGGTTTAGCACAGAATAGCACACTGATAGTTTCCCTCACTGCCCTTCTCTGTCCCTACAAACAAGATTTAACACAGAATAGCACACTGATAGTTTCCACGAGTGTCCTTCTCTGTCCCTAAACTCAAGGATTTCAAATACGGTTCAGCAAGATTAGTTTAGAACAGAATAGCACACTGACAGTTTCCCTCACTGTCCTTCTCTGTCCCTACAAACAAGGTTTAGCACAGAATAGCACACTGATAGTTTCCCTCACTGTCCTTCTCTGTCCCTACAAACAAGATTTAGCACAGAATAGCACACTGATAGTTTCCACGAGTGTCCTTCTCTGTCCCTAAACTCAAGGATTTCAAATACGGTTCAGCAAGATTGGTTTAGAACAGAATAGCACACTGACAGTTTCCCCGAGTGTCCTTCTCTGTCCCTAAACTCAAGGATTTCAAATATGGTTCAGCAAGATTGGTTTAGCACAGAATAGCACACTGACACTTCCCTCGCTGTCCTTCTCTGTCCCTAAACTCAAGGATTTCAAATATGGTTCAGCAAGATTGGTTTAGCACAGAATAGCACACTGACAGTTTCCCTCACTGTCCTTCTCTGTCCCTACAAACAAGGTTTAGCACAGAATAGCACACTGATAGTTTCCCTCACTGTCCTTCTCTGTCCCTACAAACAAGATTTAACACAGAATAGCACACTGATAGTTTCCACGAGTGTCCTTCTCTGTCCCTAAACTCAAGGATTTCAAATACGGTTCAGCAAGATTGGTTTAGCACAGAATAGCACACTGACAGTTTCCCTCACTGTCCTTCTCTGTCCCTACAAACAAGATTTAGCACAGAATAGCACACTGATAGTTTCCACGAGTGTCCTTCTCTGTCCCTAAACTCAAGGATTTCAAATACGGTTCAGCAAGATTGGTTTAGAACAGAATAGCACACTGACAGTTTCCCCGAGTGTCCTTCTCTGTCCCTAAACTCAAGGATTTCAAATATGGTTCAGCAAGATTGGTTTAGCACAGAATAGCACACTGACACTTTCTCTCACTGTCCTTCTCTGTCCCTACAAACAAGGTTTAGCACAGAATAGCACACTGACAGTTTCCCCGAGTGTCCTTCTCTGTCCCTAAACTCAAGGATTTCAAATATGGTTCAGCAAGATTGGTTTAGCACAGAATAGCACACTGACAGTTTCCCTCACTGTCCTTCTCTGTCCCTACAAACAAGATTTAGCACAGAATAGCACACTGATAGTTTCCACGAGTGTCCTTCTCTGTCCCTAAACTCAAGGATTTCAAATACGGTTCAGCAAGATTGGTTTAGAACAGAATAGCACACTGACAGTTTCCCCGAGTGTCCTTCTCTGTCCCTAAACTCAAGGATTTCAAATATGGTTCAGCAAGATTGGTTTAGCACAGAATAGCACACTGACACTTTCCCTCACTGTCCTTCTCTGTCCCTAAACTCAAGGATTTCAAATATGGTTCAGCAAGATTGGTTTAGCACAGAATAGCACACTGACAGTTTCCCTCACTGTCCTTCTCTGTCCCTACAAACAAGGTTTAGCACAGAATAGCACACTGATAGTTTCCCTCACTGTCCTTCTCTGTCCCTACAAACAAGATTTAACACAGAATAGCACACTGATAGTTTCCACGAGTGTCCTTCTCTGTCCCTAAACTCAAGGATTTCAAATACGGTTCAGCAAGATTGGTTTAGAACAGAATAGCACACTGACAGTTTCCCTCACTGTCCTTCTCTGTCCCTACAAACAAGGTTTAGCACAGAATAGCACACTGATAGTTTCCCTCACTGTCCTTCTCTGTCCCTACAAACAAGATTTAGCACAGAATAGCACACTGATAGTTTCCACGAGTGTCCTTCTCTGTCCCTAAACTCAAGGATTTCAAATACGGTTCAGCAAGATTGGTTTAGAACAGAATAGCACGCTGACAGTTTCCCAGAGTGTCCTTCTCTGTCCCTAAACTCAAGGATTTCAAATATGGTTCAGCAAGATTGGTTTAGCACAGAATAGCACACTGACACTTTCCCTCACTGTCCTTCTCTGTCCCTAAACTCAAGGATTTCAAATATGGTTCAGCAAGATTGGTTTAGCACAGAATAGCACACTGACAGTTTCCCTCACTGTCCTTCTCTGTCCCTACAAACAAGGTTTAGCACAGAATAGCACACTGATAGTTTCCCTCACTGTCCTTCTCTGTCCCTACAAACAAGATTTAACACAGAATAGCACACTGATAGTTTCCACGAGTGTCCTTCTCTGTCCCTAAACTCAAGGATTTCAAATACGGTTCAGCAAGATTGGTTTAGAACAGAATAGCACACTGACAGTTTCCCTCACTGTCCTTCTCTGTCCCTACAAACAAGGTTTAGCACAGAATAGCACACTGATAGTTTCCCTCACTGTCCTTCTCTGTCCCTACAAACAAGATTTAACACAGAATAGCACACTGATAGTTTCCACGAGTGTCCTTCTCTGTCCCTAAACTCAAGGATTTCAAATACGGTTCAGCAAGATTGGTTTAGAACAGAATAGCACACTGACAGTTTCCCTCACTGTCCTTCTCTGTCCCTACAAACAAGGTTTAGCACAGAATAGCACACTGATAGTTTCCCTCACTGTCCTTCTCTGTCCCTACAAACAAGATTTAGCACAGAATAGCACACTGATAGTTTCCACGAGTGTCCTTCTCTGTCCCTAAACTCAAGGATTTCAAATACGGTTCAGCAAGATTGGTTTAGAACAGAATAGCACACTGACAGTTTCCCCGAGTGTCCTTCTCTGTCCCTAAACTCAAGGATTTCAAATATGGTTCAGCAAGATTGGTTTAGCACAGAATAGCACACTGACACTTTCCCTCACTGTCCTTCTCTGTCCCTAAACTCAAGGATTTCAAATATGGTTCAGCAAGATTGGTTTAGCACAGAATAGCACACTGACAGTTTCCCTCACTGTCCTTCTCTGTCCCTACAAACAAGGTTTAGCACAGAATAGCACACTGATAGTTTCCCTCACTGTCCTTCTCTGTCCCTACAAACAAGATTTAACACAGAATAGCACACTGATAGTTTCCACGAGTGTCCTTCTCTGTCCCTAAACTCAAGGATTTTAAATACGGTTCAGCAAGATTGGTTTAGAACAGAATAGCACACTGACAGTTTCCCCGAGTGTCCTTCTCTGTCCCTAAACTCAAGGATTTCAAATACGGTTCAGCAAGATTGGTTTAGAACAGAATAGCACACTGACAGTTTCCCTCACTGTCCTTCTCTGTCCCTACAAACAAGGTTTAGCACAGAATAGCACACTGATAGTTTCCCTCACTGTCCTTCTCTGTCCCTACAAACAAGATTTAGCACAGAATAGCACACTGATAGTTTCCACAAGTGTCCTTCTCTGTCCCTAAACTCAAGGATTTCAAATACGGTTCAGCAAGATTGGTTTAGAACAGAATAGCACACTGACACTTTCCCTCACTGTCCTTCTCTGTCCCTACAAACAAGGTTTAGCACAGAATAACACACTGACACTCTCCCTACCTATCCTTCTCTGTCCCTAAACACAAGGAATCCAGGATTAGTAAAGGAAAAAAATGACACTGTCCCTGCCTATGCTTCTCTTTCCCTGCTCCGAAACACACTACACAAGGCCGCCGCGCTGGCGGCCTTTTATAGTGTGGGGCGTGTACTAAATCCCCTCAGCAATAATTGGCCACAGGCATCCTGCCTGTGGCCAATCATTGCTCTCCTCGCTGCCGGCGCTGTGATTGGCCAAGCATGCGGGGTCACAGTGCATGCTTGGCCAATCACAGCGCCTGGATGACACTGCGATGGCGTAGTGCATTGTGGGTCGTTCGCGTCACTCGAATTTGGCGCGAACGGCCCAAATTGTTCGATCTTCGTCGAACGATCGAACAGCCGATTTTCGAGTCGAACGTATGTTCGATTCGAACACGAAGCTCATCCCTGATCAGCAGTAACAACAGCAGCATCAAGTTGCCTGTGAAATCACAAAAGCTGCCTTTTGTTTGCATTGGAGCACTGCATATTATGGTGCAGTTTAGAACACAAAAGCATCAAATTTCCCACGTACAGCGCTTGCCATTGCTCCTGACATGGACATTCACTGTTTTGTTCATTTAAGCACAAGAGACTCCATTTTGTTCACGCTGTTGAAATGTGTTCTGTAACCTTCATCTAACATACAGACACATCTTCAGCTAGAAGCTCTCTCTGTCTTTACTCCCCCCCTCCTCTCAAGGTTTTACTTTTGCAATTGTTCTATTCGCTAGCTTTTAATAATATATTCCTATTTGTTAGCTTTTAATAACATATTTCTATTTGTTCGTTTTTAATAACATATTTCTATTTGTTCGTTTTTAATAACATCTCACACCACCCCTTTCTTATCTATGTATAAAATAACATGTAATAATACATTTTGTCACTGAATGGACATTTTACACACAATGATTGCGCCCTGTGTATCTGTTCCTGCAGCTGCAGTATTAACTTCTGTTTTTAGAGTCCCAATCAGAAATAGTTCCATAACAGCTTTTTGGCGAGTCAGATATCAGGAGTTTGGCAGAGTCTCCAGAAGGAACCGCGCTTTGATCGGGATCATCGGGAACACAGACCTCTAAATGCCGGCTAGGAGAGCTGTCCTTAAGCTTGCTATATTTTTGCCTTTCCTATGTATCCTATCTTTCGGTTCTCAAGGAAACCAGACCACTCTCTGATCTTTCTGGTTGGGTAACGTGTGTGTGAATGTGTTTGTGTCCCCCTTCACGGGTTGGACTGTGTGTGATAGGGAGAATCCTCTGCAGTTCCCTGCGTTAACTCCTTGTGGGCGACCTGGGTCAGAGGCGCATGGTAGGGTCAGATAAAACCCAGAGAAGAGACGAGGAGGGTCTCTTAATGAGTGTTTTGTCTATTGTCATAAACCCCTTCTATCCACGTAGATAAGTGGAGACTATTCTTGTAAATCTGCAGATTTGCTGTACTATTTGTTTTAGAGGCAAGAGGGTATAGGCACAAGTAGAGAAGACTGGCCAGTCATTATGGGCATTAAATTAAATAAGGGAATGAAGGGTGAGAGGCCTTCAGATAATGCCCAGCGCTAGAGAATATATGAACCGAAGGTACGGTTCTGCCTATACTAAGCCCCTGGATAAATGGGTAGAATGGACAAAGGGAACAGCTAAATCTTTAAAATCTGAAGGGACTTTTGATTTACAAGTATGGCAAACTTTTCTGCACGATTATGGCCCACTACTGTGGAGTGAAGGAACGTGGAGAATAGCTTGCACATGGGAGACAGAAGCTAAAGTAGCAAATCAAACTGGCTTGACGGAGATGTTTAATAAAAGTACTGCCCAAATTTACTACCTTTGGCCAGAAGACTCTGTAGAGGAGGACCCCCCACCTTATGTGGCTGCCAGTTTGGCTTTAAGGGGTCCATCCACAAAAGCACAAGAATTAGTTTACATGGAACACACAAAAGATGACCTGGGCAATATAGTAGAGAGCAGAGATTTAACAGCCCCATATCAACCTACAAAGAGGGATTTGGCTCGTATCCTAGAGACAGATGATTGGCATAAATCAAAAGGCACATATGCAAAACTAGATCTCTCTAAACTTAAGGCTTTGGCCAGAGAAAGAGAGATAGACTCTGAACTTCCGGAGCAAACCATAATTTCCAAATTGTGGCAGCAAGATGAAGAGAGTAGGAAGGGAGTCGCCACCCCCTTCTGCCCCTGTCATAGAGCAATCTGTTGCAGTTTATTCTGTCAGAACCCAATTAGTTTTTGAAGGTAATGCTGTTGACAGTAAGTCTCAAATTAAATGGCATGTATCTTTAAGTCCCCAAGAAATGAGAGCCATATTAGAGGGTTTGGGAGACCCTAGAAAGAATCCAATTTGGTTTTCAAACAAACTTAGTGCTGCACAGGAAGCATATGAGGCTTCTGCTACTGACATTCATCAGCTTCTTATTAAAACAGTGGGAAGCAACATGTCTGGCTATATACTTAAAGAATGTGATGCTGACGTCAAAAATCTAAATAATATGGCTAGTGGATGGGAGGTTTGTGAAAAATGTAAGGAAAAATTGCCCCAAATATATGGACAAACCAGACATGCTGAATTTATGAATGCTAAGCATGGGAAAGAGGACGCAGCAGGTGCTTATTGGAGGCAGTTAAGCGATATGGCTGAGGAAGCAGGCCTTAAAATAGAGGAAGAGTTGTACACGGTTCCAGGCGGGCAGTCCCTCTTCACCCAGTGACACCTTTATGTTACGCTTAAAACTGTACCTACGCCAGAATGAAGTTTGTCAATGCATTTCTGATGGATTTCTCTGATACCAGTATTTCCATGTACCCTGCAATGTTATGTTTCTTGAGTACAGTGTTCAATAAAAAACGTTTAATATAAAAAAAAAGAATACAATGCAGAGCCCTCATTGGATCCTTACTTAGTTCACATTTATTCAACCCCAGGAAAAAGAGCCGGACAGGATCCTATTGCTTTGTGCAGTGCTGTCAGTCTAACACAGTGAATGTGCCTACATGAGTTAAAGCAGTGTAGTAACCTCTGCATGCTGCTCCTTGACTGTCCAGTCACAAGCTGTGGTGGGTCCTGGGCCAGGCTATATTGTTAATAGGATATTTATAGATGTTTTGAACAAATTTTCTTTCTTATTGTAGGATTTAAATAAAATTACATTTTACAATTAAAAAAAAAAGATAGAGGAAGAGAAGGCGGGAGAAACTGCAAGTCCATCTACACAACTGGTGAAACAAAGGTTTCTTGATGGTTTAATACCCCAGTTGAAAGAAAAGTTGTTCACATCAAGCCTGAGGCAGGCAATAGGTCTATTCGAGACCTCCTGCCTATCCTGTTATCCATAGAAAACAGGATTAACCAAAAAGACAGCAAATCCAAGGTTATGTACATGGTGAAGCAGAGAGGAAGAGGAAGAGGCAAAGGCAATTTCAGAAATCATGGCAACCGGGGACCAATCATATGCTACAATTGTAATGGGGAAGGACACATAGCCAAATTCTGCCATCTTCCTGACCCTAGACTGGAAAGGAGCTCAGAGGCACCTCATGCTGATCCCAGTTCTCTGCCAAAAAGCAGTGGATCAGGCATAGGAAAATGGCATGCCAGTATCAATCATGTTAAATAGGGGAGACAATGGTCCCGAGGCCAGAGTAAAAGTATTTATACAAGAACTCCCCTATCCTGGAGGAGAAACAGAATTAGCCTGTTTAATAGATACTGGTGCAAGCCGAAGTGTTTTTAATATAGAGGACTTACCTTTAGGATTATTATCTACAAATGTTATCTCTGGTGTTGGCCTAACCAGGACCTCTACTGATTTGGTTGAGTCCAAGCCACTTAAACTCAGGCTAGGACAGCAAACAGAAATTGTCACTAAAGTGTTAGTTTCACACAGTTCCTACCAATCTTTTGGGAGCTGACATTTTGAACCAAATTTTAGCAAAAATAGACTAGACTCCTACAGGAGTCCAAGTGGTCAGTAGTCTGTCAGGAGAAGTTTTAAATTCTGCCTGTGGAGTATTTTTAATCCAAGACTCCACTCCGCCATTTCCACCAGAATTGGAAGTGATTCCCGCTGAATTATGGGCCACCAGCAAATATGATGTAGGTCTGCTGGACTGCACCCCAGTCATGATAAAAATTAAACCAGGAGCCCATCTCCCACAGATTAAACAGTACCCACTGAGTATTGCTCAGACTGAGGGGATAAAAGATCAGATCACTCAACTGAAAGCAGCACGGGTTGTTGTACCAATTAAGTCCCAAGCCAATACACCCCTGTTCCCAATTGCAAAGAAGCCAGACAAGAAGGGTGGGCAAGTAACATACCACATGGTGCATGATTTAAGAGCCATTAACAATATAATTGAGGCAGATACCCCGATTGTGCCCAACCCCCGCACTTTACTAAGTGGAATACCTGCCTCCAGCACCTGCTTTACAGTGATTGATCTTGCAAATTTTTTTTTCTTTTCTGTGCCCCTGCACCCAGATTGCTGGCACCTTTTTTAATTTACCCATGATGCCCAAAAGTAAGCATGGACAAGATTGCCCCAAGGTTGTGCGAGTAGCCCCTCTGAATATAATACTGCGTTAAAGCAAGTATTGGACCAATGGTCCCCCTAACACCCAAACACAGTTTTGCTTCAGTACACAGACGATTTGATTATTTGTTCTGATACAAAGGACATTTGTAGCAGAGAAACAGTAAGCCTTCTCATGTTTCTCTATAACAGTAACAACAAAGTTAGCAAAGATAAGCTACAATACTGCCAAGAGAAAGTGATCTTCCTGGGTCACTGCATTTCACAAGGAATCCGTCACCTAACCCCAGATCGAGTTAAAACTCTACGAAAATTTGAAAAGCCAAAAAATGTACGGCAACTACGTGCCTTCCTGGGGTTAGTGGGATATTGTAGGGACTGGATTCCAAATGCATCAGAACTTATGGCTCCTCTATATGAGGCTACCACTAGAAACCCTTTCAAACTCACATGGGACAATGAATTAGAGATGAAGGAGCTTATTAAAATTTTGTCTGAAGCTCCCGCCATTGGACTTCCTAACTATACTAAGACTTTCCTCATTGTTCTGTCATGAAGTCAATGGATTTGCTGCAGGTGTACTTACCCAGCTACATGGAGACAAACAGAGGCCTGTGATGTATGTATCAGCCTCATTAGACCCTGTCATCAAAGGCTCCCCCAGTTGTATACGAACCATAGCAGCCTGCATTTTGCTGCTAGACAAAGTAACTGAGCTTGTATTAGATTCTGCTCTGATCTTGTATGTACCACATGCAGTAAAGGACATCATGAATCAAGTAAATACCAGACATGTGTCTGCCAGTAGATTTGACAAGTACCAGTGTGCTCTTTTTGCTCCATTGAATTTAACAATCAAACTATGTGTTACTTTAAATCCAGCTACTCTTCTTCCTATAACTGATGAGGAAGATGCATAAAATGGTACTGATGTAGAACCTGAGAGTTTTTTTCATGATTGTGTAGCGGGGGTTAACATTTAGGGGGAGTATCTGGGTGGTAGCATGGCCCAGATACACTAATTGTTAGGGATCTATGGCCAATTTGATTTGTGGAGGATATAATGGTGTTCAGTTCCCTACGGCCCCTGGGTGGTGCTGTCGCCTTGGGCTGGGGTTGAACCATCATTGTAGGGCCGTGCCCTTTGTGTCCTCTCGCGGCAGTAGTATGGCGAGGCAGGGAACCCACTGTGCCTGCTGGGAGAGGGTATAAAGGGGGCACGAGGTCCGAGCCCCAGGCACCTTCAGCCTGGGGGCTGCTGTTCTGTTCGTCCGCGCCCAGGTGCCCTCAGCCTGGGTGCGAGGGAGTTTGAGTTCCATCCCAGGCACCTTAGGCCAAGGGTGAGGTACTATCCGAGGCCTGGGGCCCAGTACCTTCGACTGGGTCCCGCATGGGAGAAGATACCTAGGGGGCCCACCGATTGAGGGGACCCGAGTCATGGGCGAGGAGAACCAGGGAGGTGACCTGGCCTGAAGACCCAGCGCAGCATTGGCTGGTGACAGTGCAGGCCTCTGGGGACCGTCCGGGATGGATCATCTCCCTAACAGGGGTCGCCATTAGAAGGTAGTTCATGTTCTATGGTCTTTGCAGAGACCCAGCTACATCAGGTCGGTAGCAGAGGACTATTCTAAGGTCTGTGGCTGAGACCTCATGGTTCACCCGGTCTGTGGCAGGGACCAACCTCACGGTCGGTGGCAGCGACCGTGCGACAAAAGTTGTTGTGAACTCCTGACAGCTTTTCTGATCCGAAAGGATTGTGCCTGAACCCTCACCCTGCCAAGTTTGTGTTTGTAACAACCTGTCTGCTTGCAAAGAGACATATTTATCTCTGTGGAAATAAATATAGATGTTGTACTGTCACCTGGTGTGGGCTTACTTTTCTGGGAGCAAAGTGTTCTACATTCACCTATCTATCGGTCATATTTGAAGTGGAATCTCTGGACAGGGACACAGACCCGAAGGTAAAGACTTTAGCTCAACCCTCTACACACATAAGAGGGGCGAGCTGGTGGCAGCACCTCACCCCTCCCCCTGGTCCCCCTAGATGAGTAAGCCAGCCGAGAAGAAGAAGGGAGAGAGCGGGTGAGACCGCTACACGTGGGGGCTCTGGGTCCGGGATTCGTGTTCCGTGTCAATGGAGCTGAAGCTGTCAAAACTTGACTTTTACCCCCCAGAAAAGTTCAGAGGAGGTCGGCCATGTTGGCCGGCGCGCCACGAGGCACACCCTCCCTGCTCAGTTCGTGGGCGTGACAAGGAAAAGGCCCGTGAAGTGTTGCACCAAAGGGGAGGAGTCTGGCCATGTGTGGAGATACACGTGGAGACTTTGGCACCAGTTCTTCAGTGAGCGATGGAGCAGTCAACGGTTAGCATGCTTTCTACCGCATCATGGGTTCCCACTGCATTTACCACAAGGGCAACCCCCGTTTCTGTCTCCGCTATGGATACAGGGATTCGGCTCAAGCCCCGGGGACGATTCGCCCTGTACACATGAAAGGACGTTGAGGCCCTGGGTATGATTTGTCCAGGCTGTTCGGGACTGGTGGTACAGCTAAAACCCTTTGGTTGCTGCGAGGCCTGTGGCGAGTTCATATTTGAAGTGGAGCAACCAATAGAAAGGCCGAGAGCCTTCCACCTCAACTGCCTAACAGGCGCCACCACTCTACAAGGAGAAGTCAGAACTTGCACAGCCATTCCCCCGCACACTGCAGAGACTTCCGTGAAAGTCGCGAACAAATGGACAGAGGATTTTAAAGCCGAAGATGCTGCTTCGGTCACCACAGATTCCCTACTCCCAGCGCCCAAAAGGAAGGTCGGTTTCACAAAAGCTCCCAGCGGCCGAGATGGAGGACAACCCCTGCGCTTGCCTGGCCTGGATGGATCCAGTGGGAAAATTCCCGGACCTCTATGTTCAAGTATCGGCCGAGGTAAGCCAGGGAACGGGACTTGGTGTTTTGTTGGAGGTGTCGGGGATCCACAGTTATCGGAGCCTGTGGGAGGGGGTGATTCCACATCTACAGGGAATTACCTACCCGCAGAAGAGTATGACACCTCCGACCTAGAGTCGGTCTCCGATACAGGAGATGATGGACAAATAGATTAACTATTTGAACGGAAGGGTTGGGACAAAGTACCCCTGGCCTCGTCCTGTGCACGTAGGGACTCACCCATGTCTTCAGGGTATACCGCGGGTGGAGGCCTCGGTGCCTGAGGAGGGATCCAGTCCCCTGCTTGCCCTTCCGCCCCCAGAGTTACCTGCGCCATCTGCTCAGGTGAAGAGAGTGCCGCTGCGGGCACCTACGCCCAGTTTGGAGGTGGTCAAGGCACCTCGGCACCCAGAGTCGATTGTTCTGCCTGGTGAGGGAGACCGCTCCACGATACCACCCTTGTCCAGGCTACAGAGACTTTTCTGACAAAAGGTTGCTAGTGAATATGGTTGGGAGTACCCGTATTTGTCCAAGGAGTTGTTGTACGAGGTAGAGGCCTGTCGGCAGCGGCGGTACAATGACTTTGTATGGACACACATTAAGGTGCCCCATGCCCGTCGCTACCTCGCATGTTCACCCACAGCTTCCAAGCGGTACAAGGACTGCAAGGCAGAGTGGATGTTGGGTCGGCATATCCATGCTGACCGGGTCGTTATCTGTCGGAAAGATGGGGAAGATGTGGAGTATCACATGGAGACCTTTGATCGATATTTCAAACCTCTTGTGCTGCCGCATCTAGGGTTTTTCTTGTAGGAGCAAAGATTCCTGTTTGTTTTTTTCATTGCTGAACATTCCGGTACTCTGGAACTGTACCCTGTTTAGGGGTGTTCTACTCTTTGGAGGCATGGGAGCAGTTGTGTTTTATGTTGGTCTCCCTCTGCCTCCCACCGCAAAGATAATCAGGACTTTGGGGTGTAGTCAGGGCCACAGTACAGAGAAGAACCTGGATTTCACAAGTGCTTTTACCGCAGCGCTGTCACCAGGTGGCAGTGTTGTGCACCGTTCATCACATTGCATTGCACACTTCTTGGAAGGAAAGAGGTTTCTTTTTGAAGAGATCTGTTTCACTCCAACACTCACACATGTGTCAGGAATTGTGTGTTGTTTTTTTTCTCTTCCCTCTGCAGGAGAACATCGGTCAAGACTGCTGAGAATGGGCGGGTCTTAGTTAGTGATGTGGGAGGGGGAAAATGTCATTTGTGTGTAATGTGATGTGCAGTTACAATGAGTGTTTCCCTCATGTTCACCTTTTCCTTTCCCTGTTGGGTTCAGGCACAACTCCCAAGTTTTTTTTTCAAATTATTTTTGATGGTGTTTTTGAGAAGCTAGTCTCTGGATCGGGTCTATGTTGGCTCCCTTTGGAGCATGGCTTGTTCCAGACACTGGGGACCAGTGTCTATCTGCCGGGGGGTGTGTAGCGGGGGTTAACATTTAGGGGGAGTATCTGGGTGGTAGCATGGCCCAGATACACTAATTGTTAGGGATCTATGGCCAATTTGATTTGTGGAGGATATAATGGTGTTCAGTTCCCTATGGCCCCTGGGTGGCGCTGTCGCCTTGGGCTGGGGTTGAACCATCATTGTAAGGCCGTGCCCTTTGTGTCCTCTCGCGGCAGTAGTACAACGGGGCGGGGAACCCGCTGTGCCTGCTGAGAGAGGGTATAAAGGGGGCGGACATCTTTCGCACGAGGTCCGAGCCCCAGGCACCTTCAGCCTGGGGGCTGCTGTTCTGTTTGTCCACGACCAGGTGCCCTCGGCCTGGGTGCGAGGGAGTTCGAGTTCCATCCCAGGCACCTTAGGCCTGGGGTGAGGTACAACCTGAGGCCTGGGGCCCAGTACCTTCGACTGGGTCCCGCATGGGAGAAGATACCTAGGGGGCCCACCGAGTGAGGGGACCCGAGTCTCGGGCGAGGAGAACCAGGGAGGTGACCTGGCCTGAAGACCCAGCGCAGCATTGGCTGGTGACAGTGCAGGCCTCTGGGGACCGTCCAGGATGGATCATCTCCCTAACAGGGGTCGCCATTAGAAGGTAGTTCATGTTCTATGGTCTTTGCAGAGACCCAGCTACATCAGGTCGGTAGCAGAGGCCTATTCTAAGGTCTGTGGCAGAGACCTTATCGTTCACCCGGTCTGTGGCAGGGACCAACCTCACGGTCAGTGGCAGCGACCGTGCGCCAAAAGTTGTTGTGAACTCCTGACAGCTTCTCTGATCCGAAAGGATTGTGCCTGAACCCTCACCCGCAAAGTTTGTGTTTGTAACAACCTGTCTGCTTGCAAAGAGGCATATTTATCTCTGCGGAAACAAATATAGATGTTGTACTGTCACCTGGTGTGGGCTTACTTTTCTGGGAGCAAAGTGTTCTACATTCACCTATCTATCAGTCATATTTGAAGTGGAATCTCTGGACAGGGACACAGACCCGAAGGTAAAGATCTTAGCTCAACACTCTACAGACATAAGAGGGGCGAGCTGGTGGCAGCACCTCACCCCTCCCCCTGGTCCCCCTAGACGAGTAAACCAGCCGAGAAGAAGAAGGGAGAGAGCGGGTGAGACCGCTACAATTGTATGGCTCTGATGGAGGTAGAGAGGGCCTCTGTCACACCAGCAAAAGATGAGCCTTTATCAGATTGTGACACACACTTATTCGTAGATGGTTCCAGATTTTTCACTGATGATGGTCAGCCACACACAGGGTTTGCTGTAACCACTACAGACACTATTTTTACATCAGGAAGCAATGGCATCCCAATGTCAGCACAGGAAGCGGATTTGTGTGCTGTAGTCAAAGCATGTCATCTCCTAGAGAATCAAAGGGGAAACGTTTACACTGACAGCAGATATGCGTTTGGAATCACTCACGATTTTGGGCCTATTTGGAAAGCACAGAACTTTCTGACTACTGCAGGGAAGCCAGTGAGACATGCAAAACTTATAGAGCAGCTATTTGAGGCCTTTCAGAAACCAGCAGAAGTTGCCATCTTGAAGGTAAAAGAACATGCAAGAGGAAATGACATGACAGCCAGAGGAAATGCTTTAACAGACCAAGCGGCAAAGGATGCTGCCCTTATGACATTTGGAGTCACACCCACTGTAGGTGTCACCCAGGTAGTGGGGACAGATTCCCCTCATCAAGGGCAGTGGGATGTAGAAACTTTAATTCAGTTGCAGAACCGGGCCCCTGATGAAGAGAAGGATAAGTGGATCAAATGTAATGCTACCCAAAATCAGCAGGATCTGTGGAGCGCTGACAACATGTGCCAGTTGTGCTAAAACTGGGTACAAACTCCTCACACCCAGGAGTTTGTACCCAGTTTTAG
Source organism: Rana muscosa (assembly GCA_029206835.1). Classification (NCBI taxonomy): domain Eukaryota; kingdom Metazoa; phylum Chordata; class Amphibia; order Anura; family Ranidae; genus Rana; species Rana muscosa. The sequence goes on from CM055122.1 coordinate 50,900,837, forward strand.
CACAACTGGCACATGGCATCAGTCATCTTGCTAAGGGTGGTGGCACTTACTGACTGCTATTGGATAGAACCTGGATTTAGTGCATTTGCAGCCAGGTTTTGTGCTTCATGTCTCGCTTGTGCTCTGTACAATGCAGGGAGGCCTGTCCATGTTCCCCCAAAGCATTCTCCTAAGCCAGATTTCCCTTTCCAAAGAATTCAAATAGACTACATTCAGATGCCCAAAATAGGCACCTATGAGTACGCTCTAGTGTGTGTTGACATGTTTTCAGGTTGGTGCTGGCCGGTAGCTAAAGTAAATGCAAAAACAACAGCAAAGAAAATTTTTAATGAAATAGTTTGTAGATATGGAGTTCCTGAAACTATTGAGAGTGACAGAGGAACCCATTTTACTGGGGAAGTAATGAAAGAGGTAATGGAAGCCCTTCACATACAGCAAGCTTTCCATACACCTTATCATCCACAAAGTAGTGGTAAAGTTGAGACTTAATGGAATTTTGAAAAACAGATGTGCAAAAATTAAAGCAGATACAGGAAAAGAATAGGTGGAAGCTTTGCCCTATATTCTGTAAGAACTACCCCTAAACAAACACATGATATTAGATATGGGATTCCGCGCTTAGGTAAGTTACATAACAGCCCCCCTGAATGCTCCCTAAGGAGAATGCAAATGTTAAAAATAAAGTAAGGGGTGGTGGCGCAACCTCCCACTAAAATGACCAAATGTCTGGGTGGATATCAGAATAAGATCAAGATAACATACCATAAACTCTAAAATTAAATAGTGTGCTCAAAAGTGAAACAAACTGTCTCCACACTGACACTGAATTGGCTGAGTGAGCAATGATTAAAAGTGACAGGTAATGTGTGAACATCTAATGAACCCTATGGTGTAACAAAGAGTATTTGGCTTGGTAGCCTGTGATCAGGTGAAATTAATCATGTGCAATGAGCCAATAGGTACAAACAAAAAGCACAATCCAAAAACAAAATCCAATAATGTTACAGGTGCTTAAAATAACATAAAATCAAATTGACAGTGACAGTGAGCAGTACAATAGTGGCTGGTATGTTTCAGCAGTCACGCACACATATGATTAATGTGGCTTGCAACTGTCCCTAACCACTTGAGACCCACGCTATAGACGAAAGACGTCTGCAGCGTGGCTCTCAAGTGCCGGGTGGACATCCCTGGACGTCCTGCTGTGTAACATCGTGGCGCGCGGCGGGGAACAGCTGTGCCCGCCGCGTCACGTGATGCCGATGCGCGTGCTTGACGGCCGCGATGTCAGCCAGGTACATGCAATTGGCTGTTACAGAGGCAGGACGTGGATCTCTGTGTGTAAACACAGAGATCCACGTCCTGTCAGGGAGAGAGGAGACCGATGCTGTGTCCCTTGTACCTAGGGACACAGATCGGTCACCTCCCCCAGTCAGTCCACTCCCCCACACAGTAAGAATCACTAATAGGGAACATATTTAACCCTTTGATCGCCCCCTAGTGTTAACCCCTTCCCTGACAGTCACATTTATACAGTAATCAGTGCATATTTATAGTACTGTTCGCTGTATAAATGTGAATGGTCCCAAAATAGTGTCAAAAGTGTCCGATATGTCCGCCGCAATATCGCAGACCTGACAAAATCGCAGATCGCCGCCATTACTAGTAAAAAAAAAAATATATAATAAAAATGTCATAATTCTATCCCCTATTTTGTAGGCGCTATAACTTTTGTGCAAACCAATCACTATACGCTATTGCAATTTTTTTTACCAAAAATATATAGAAGAATACGTATCGGCCTAAACTGAGAAAAAAAATCGTTTTAAAAAAAAAATTGGGATATTATTATAACAAAAAGTAAAAAAATATTGGTTTTTTTCAAAATTTTCTGTCTTTTTTTGTTTATAGCGCAAAAAATAAAAACCGCAGAGGTGATCAAATACCCCCCAAAGAAAGCTCTATTTGTGGGAAAAAAATGATAAAAATATCATTTGGGTACAGCGTTGTATGACCGCGCAATTGTCATTCAAAGTGCGTCAGCGCTGAAAGCTGAAAATTGGTCTGGGTACGAAGGGGGTTTAAGTGCCCAGTAAGCAAGTGGTTAATTAAAGTTCAGTCTATATCTCCATCCAGGGAGTTGTATCTTTTATATAGACACTTAACAAGGTATATCTTCAAATGGTTCCAGGTGAGATGGTGCTCTCAGCAGAAAATGGGTGACTTTGGTGATTCCCTCATGTATCCCCACTTACCAGATCCTATAACCCCTGCAGGGATATTGGGCACATACGATCCGATTCCAGTGTCTCCACACAGTGGGTCCTTGGATTCAGCGGGACGGGGACCAATCCTCAGCTCACACGGTTATCCAGCATAGAGAGCCAATGGCAGATGGCAATTAGGTATTCCTCAAATGGGTAGAGATGAAAAAGCTCAAATAGTTTAATTCCAAAACGGTAGGTTTATTTAAAAAATGTATTGTAAAAAACAGACAATAAAAAGCACCCAAAAAGTTCTGTATAAACCGCTACAGCTGAAAATGGCAGTCTATAAGGTCAGAGCTTGGGATTTGCGGCGTGCGTTCCGGCTTTGGTTCCACCCACTGCTCCAGAGACCGGAATGACGTAATTTGCGTAGCTCCATGTTACGCGTTTCGTCACAAGACGTCGTAGATCCACGCTACGTCTTTTTGAGGAGGGCGGCAATGCAGGTCTCCTCCCACTACATAAGCAATATCCAATCGCAGGGGTATAACGTACTAGCCACACAGTCGGGCAGCGAATCACCAATGTACAAATTCAGCTAGTATAACAGTCTATTAGCTCAACTAGCCTGCATCTCCGCTCTCCCTTACACACAACATAAATCATGATAATAAAAGAAATACATTTAGGAAGTAGTGACTAGAGGAGAATCTATAATCCTGGTGTAGCACTCTAACGGGTCATGGGATAAATTTAGAAAATCTGAAGCATAACACTAAAATTGTATGTGTAAAGCATATACTTATTCCCTCAGTCCCCCTGGTGGCAACAGTCGGGAATGTAGCTGAATAGGAAAAAACAGATATTACCTAGTAAAACGCCCTGTGACTAAAGGCAAGTATGTAAAATAGGTAACTGGGGCAAATCTTAGTTGTTAAGCAAATGGATTGCTATCATGCAGCAAAGTCCATTATGGAGCTGAATAGATTAATCGTTATTTGAAACTTAACCAATCGATCTCTGATAAATGGGTGCGATCTAAAATAGAAAAATAACACTAAGATAGTGTGTGTGTGAAGACTAAACTTGTTCCCTCGGTCCCCCTAGTGGCAACAGTCGGGAATGTAGCTAACTGGGTAAACCAGATAATATCTAGTAAGCGCCCTATGTCAGAAAGCAAAAATTTGAAAAAAGTAAGGGGGGCAAGTCCTAGTTTTTAAGCAAATGGACTCAGTTATACAATGACAGTCCATAATGAAGCTGAATAAATTATTACTTATTTAAACTTAACAAATAGATCTCATGTAGATGGAAACATCACAAATAAATCAAATATAATTACAAGTCACGTATAAATAATAATTGGCAAAGTGTGTAACAAACACACATCAACCATAATTATAAAGGAAACAGAAGGTAGGTCCAACACAATTGGTGACTAAGGTCCACTGGTGTGTGTAAACCAACTGAAATATGAAGAGGCCTGATGCCCCATAAGGGGGAATTAAAAAGGGGGTGAGGTGAACCAGAGAGAGCCACTAACGGGTAAATGCCCGGGGGTCAGAGAAGGGTGTCATGGGTTGGCTATGAAGCAATTGAGATCTATGTCTAGATTTAACCCCTTTGGGACAAGAGTCCCTAATCGATAAATCCAGCTGGTTTCATTTTTCGAGACCAAGATATGTTTATTCTTCCTCTCCAGTTATCTTTAATGAGGTCAATGCCATAGAATATAAGTCCTGTTGGGTCTCTGCGGTGAACCTCGCCAAAATGGCTGGATAAGTTGTGCTTGGGGAACCCCTTTTTTATGTTATTTATATGTTTCCGTATCCACACACAGAAAGGGTGGGTGGTTCTCCCGACATACTGTAAATGGCACGGACATTCGATAACATAAGTCACATGTGTGCTGTGACATGTAATGAGTTCTTTGATTTCATATTTTTTATAGTCAGTTTTAGATTTAAAGGTTTCTTTTTTACGCGGTTGTTTCTTGCTGACTCTACAAGCTAGACACCTTTGACATTTATAGAACCCTTTCTTTCCTGAGAAGATCTTCACTTGTTTTGGTGGGTTAATTACATTATATACTAGGTGGTTGCGGAGAGTTGGTGCTCGTCTGTACACGAACTTTGGTTTGTTGGGCAATATTTTGGTTAGGACTCGGTCTTCTCTTAGGATCGGCCAGTACTTTTTCAAAATGTGTTCAAAGTCCTTGTACTGGGAGTTGAAAAGTGTGACAAAGGCCAGTTCTATGCGGTTTTCATCTTTCTTAGATTTTCCAAGTAGGATGTTTCTGTTCATATTAGCAATTACTCCCTTAGTTTTGACCAAATTGTCTTGAATATACCCCTTATCATGGAATCTATTAATCATAATGTCCGCCTGCATATCAAAGTCTTCTAGTCTGTCACAGTTCCGATGCAGCCTCAAAAGTTGCCCCTTGGGAATACTCCCTTTCCATTTGGGGTGGTGGCAACTGGAGGTGGGTATATATCCATTACGGTCGGTTGTCTTGAAAAACGTCCTAGTATGCAAACTCCTTCCCTCTTTGTAGATCTCCAGGTCAAGGTAGTTGATCTGCTGGTGGTCCCACTTTCCAGTAAATGTAAGGCCATATCTGTTATTAACCAGCTCGCTGAGAAACTTTTCAAAGGTTTCTGCCGTGCCCTCCCATCGTATAATAAGATTGTCTATGTACCGTCGGTACAGTTTCAATTGGGGAATTTTCTTTGCATATACACACTCTTCCTCCCACATGTTCATCAGGAGGTTGGCTACAATTGGGGCATACCGTGCCCCCATCGCCACCCCTTTTGTTTGGACGTAGTATTCTTAATTATACCAGAAGTAATTGCATTCCATCGCGAGCTGTAGGACTTCAATTATGTAGTAAATCTGCTGCTGTTTCATGGCCATGTTCTCATGTAATGCCTTTTCTACACCTAGTAGCCCATTTGAATTATGCTCGTGTAGAGAGAATTGACGTCTATAGTGGCCAATAGATAATCTTGAGCTCCATTTACAGCTTGTAGATCCTGTATGAGCTATAGGCTATCACGTAGGTGGGATTTTCCTTTGTTGCACAAGTGGCTTAAGGAATTTGTCCAAGTACAGTACTCTCCCAGCCTTGAAAAAAACAAGTTAATTCCACTAATAATTGGTCTCCCGGGAGGCTTGACTAACCTTTTGTGAATCTTCGGAGTATAATAGTTCACCAGGGTTTTAGTGGAATTAGAGATTAAATATTCAGCTTCTTTTTTATTTAGAATGCCCATGTGTTTTCCCTTCTTCACAAAAACCTTACATTTTTTCTCATATTTGGATTTAGGGTTACCCTTAAGCTTCTTGTAGGTATCTCTCACTTTACGTAGGTTCTCCATCTCATTCTCATAATCCTTTTTATTTAAAATTACCGGTACTAGCCCTCCCCCTTTGTCTGCTGGGATTATCACTACCTCATTCTTTTTCCCTATTTCCTTAATAGTTTTCCAGACTGTCAGAATGTTTATACTGAAATATTAAAACAATATAATATTTATGGAAACAAACAGCGATCTAAATTTATGGAGATTACCCCTTGTTTCCACAAATCAACAAAACAACTCAAGTTCTTTTATCCGCGCTAAGTTGAAGACCAGATGAAAATATAAACGAATATAGTGCAAAAATATATATATTTATTCAAGAAAAATTCAGTGCAGAATATCAAACATATACTTGATGGTAATACCGGATAGAAATCTACTTTTCAACCAAGTAAATAAAAGATAAGGTAAGATCTTAACCTGTTACCTTGGTTAAAAACGTTCTGAGTGAATACTAAATTGCCATCCCGGATATAATGAATGGCTCTAATGACTAACGGATTACATAAACAATCAAGCGTGGAAATTGACACTTAGACCTCTTCTCCAACAAATAGATCTTCCCCTCAACTCCTGAAAATACACAGACAAGATTTTGTCCCGTGGATAGCTCTTGGTAGATTAGCCAAGAATGTCTATTAAAACACGGAGCCACCTCTAATGCATTGCCTGTTTAAACATATCCCAACATCAGGCCATTCACTAGGATTCACAATTTTATTGTGATATATATATAAATATGTATATATATATTTTTCTTCTTTAATTGCCTCTGTAAGATGTCACACTGCAGTTAGAAATCTCCCAGAACCAATTAACACTTACTAAGATAATAGAATGGCCGCATTTGGAATCTGTTCAAATCATCTATCGCATATAGGATGTATAATTTATACTTTACCAACACTTTTGAACTTCTTGTTTGAGATGAGGTCTGCCGTATCTTATAAAGGGGATTTCTTTTCTCAGTATCTTAGAACTCCCAGCTCTTCCAATCCTCTTAAGATCTTTCCTCTCCGAGAGCTTTCCCAGTTTTTTCTCTGTTCCTATCTCCCCTTTGCTATCTCCGCTGCTACTTTTATCTGACTCCAAAAGTGGGTGTGTATCTTGTCACTAGGTAACTGGTTTGGAAGGTTATCTTAGCAACCAAATATACGCCATCTTGAACAATGTCATTTTTAACCTGTAGGGGCAGTGGTGTATAAGGAATAATTCCTAATGTTGGGGTCACTGAGTTAAACTAAAATTTATGACCCCCTGTTGACCAAGCCTTAGAAAAACACACTTAATTGTCTAAGGGTGCCAACCCTGTCATGTATCCCAGCTATCTTAGCACCGCTTCAGATTTACAGGTGTGAATGTTTTGGGAAAATCTACCCACAGGCCATTTGTTAATGTTTTGGGAAATTTCTTGAACTTAATCACTGGAATGTAGGTTTAAGCAGTTTCTAATGCTACCCCACTAATATAGTAGCATGTATACAACTCCTTAATACTAATCTATATGTTTGCATACATGGGTTTCTACATGTTTTACTAGTATAGATACTTTGTGAAGATACTAAAAAAGTAAACCTTATTTAAGATATGCAGTACACATCCTATTTATGAATAGCCTTTTGATCACGTTATGTCAATACAATACTACGCAGTTTGGGCTAGCCCGTATCCATACCCCCCCTTGTCTTTAAGTGTCAAACCTTTGAATTACCACCCGGGGAGGCTGGTATATTTTCTTAAATGTTCAAAAGCTTTGAGTTTATGGACTGGGAAAGAGATACAGAAAAACAATGCCTTCTTGTGAGACAGGAAATACATTTAAAGATACGAATGTGGGTTAACCCCTTAAAGAGAAAGTAGAAACCAAGGTGGCTGTAGTATTGTTCACAGCACATCATGAGCTATGAGCTTAACTTTAGAGACAAAATGGCTGTCCTCTTGCTCATAATATACATGAATATGAACCATATGAAAAATACATAATATGCATAAAATAAAGGCCTATATGTAATTCTTTTTAACCCCAAATATTCTGACAAAACCCCCCCCCCATGTTTATTGTATTCTGACGCATAGTCACGGACATACCAAGAAACGGGTCCGAAGAATTATAACAAGATATGGCCATATTATTATTATTATGTTTTTTTGGGGGGTTTTTTATGTTGTAGAATGGTTCTCTCTTTTCATCCAAATTGATAAGGGAATATTATTATCTACCTTGGCATTCAATTGATGAAGTTTTTTAGATAAGAAGATTAACCAAAGGATACATCCTATCATTGATATGTATGTCATTATTTCAGATACCCTCATTCCAACATTCAGGGATATGATCTGTTGATCACGTAATGAATACTTCAAAGTATTTATGGTTAGATTATCTTTCTTTACTAATAACTCAATTGTATGGTTTGGTTTATTATCCAGTAAAAACTTCAGATCAGGATTAATAGGAATCTCTTGCCCTTGGAATGCATCCACAATCAGGATTTCACTTTCCCAAACGTCATTACCCACTGGATAAAGTGTGATTTCTCCAATAACGACTTTAGTGTCTTTGGGGACTTGAACGATAATTACCGGGGCAGGTATTAACATCTTTTTATTCTGGATTAACTCTTTATAATAGACATTTGCTTCCTTTTCCATAGTGCTTACTAACCACTTATTTCCTATTAACGTGGCCTGGACACTGGCATTATCGTGTGTTTTACTGATAGTCACCATACATTTTTCTGATCCATATTTTACATAATCCAACCCACATAAAGCCTGTGATGCATCATACATAAAAGGTCTTCCTTCACATTGAAAATTATTGTCTTTGAATTTAACACATTCACTTAAGATTGGAACTGAAAATACTTCAGGTTCTGATAATTGAAATGTGATCATCTTTGGAGTCTGTATCTTAATGTGAAAATTGTCCTGGTACGTACCAACACTATGAACGTATTTCATCTGAAATATATTTCTATTATCCTTATAGGGTATTGATAGTAGAAAACAAATCTCCATTCTCTTGGAATCGATATATAAAGGTAAAGCACTTCCCATTTCAAAAGATAAATTAACATGGAATTCTTCCGATGCCGCTTCACCTAATTCAGACAGTATTTTCTTTATCATATCCCGAGAGACAAAATATAATGGAACTCGACCATGAAGCAAGTCATTTATCCCATTTTGTACTTCGTCCAAAAACATCAATGTATGGAACATTATGGGATCTTTTAAAAATAAAAGTTCAGCTTTAAATTGTTCGTGACTTTTATGTAGGTTCGTAGACCGTGAAATTAATTCCGAGTGTAAGTTGGTAGTGACTATAATGTTGTTAACCACTTTCACCAATTTTTCCATGTTGGCCTTCTGAGTTTCAATTTCCTGATATAAATACTCAATATTTTCTTTCAAATTTCCTACTTCAGCCTGTAAAGTTTTTATGGAAATAGAATTAACTGCTGAAGTGGTGGTAGAAACCACCATCCCAAGTGTGGCAAAAACAATGCTTGCAATCAAGAAACCAATGAATTTCTTTGGTCGCTCATGGGTAGATATAGATTGATTAATGAATGGTTTTCTTGCATGTTCCAAGATATCTCGCACTCTCATCTGAGCCCTGTTTACATGTGCAATATACCATTCTTGCATCTCCACAAGTTGAAAATGGGAGATGTTGTAGCTCTTCTCAATGGATATCCTCGGATCCAAGCTCACAAAGATTTTTTGAGACAAAATTTTCCTTTCCTTCAATAAAAATCCTGGAGCGTCTTGCATCATAATTCCCGATGAAGGACCTGGTTTGATGATGGGTTCCATCCGAAATTGAGCACCCAGGATCAACACCATCCATACGATCGCTGTGTCTTTGGTAGTCATCATCGTTTTTACCAACCAACGATCAGGTCTGGATTGTCAGTCTTTCGCTATTTGAATAAATAGAGAGTGTAAATACATATTCCCATCCATTAGGATTTACATTTTCTAACCTTGCCAGGTATGATTAACATTTAAGGCGTAGAAGTATGAGATATGAAGATCTATGAGTTGAGAGAATTATCACAATGTCAATTAATTTCATCCCTATTTTATTTTGATCTTTATCAAGTCTCTTCACTTACATTATATTCCAGCATTCTTAGTTGAGACCTAGGATGACAAGCACATATTTGGTTGACATGAACCCATTTATCCACAAAACCCACATTTTTGACAACCCTTATCTTGTAAACCACAGGTGAGATTTTGTCAATAATATTATACGGACCTTTCCAAGATGGAAGAAATTTATTTTCTTTTACCTGGTTCCGAGCGAAGTTGTACAGATACACGTTATCACCCTTTTCATACTCCTTCTTTGTGGTTTTGAGGTCATAATACTTTTTATTACTTATCGCAGCTCTCTCAAGATTCTTCTGTGCAAAAGCGAAGGCATGTTGAAGGTGTCGACAAAGGTTTTCCACATACTGATGTGTTGTGGTTGCATTGATCAAGTTATGATCTGATGTACGATACAACAGATGTATCATTTTTCTACCCGTCATTAACTCAAAAGGTGATATCTTGGTAGCGGCGTTAGGGGTGGCTCTAATAGCCATGAGCACTAGAGGTAACTTCACATCCCAATCTTTACCTGATTCCTTGACAAACTTCTTTAGGATGTTGCCAACCGATTGGTAACAGTGCTCTACTGACCCGCTAGATGCTGGCCGATAGGCAATGTGTAATCTTCTTTTGACACCCAGAATTTTCCACATTTTAGACATTACCTCACTTGTAAAATGTCGTCCCTGATCAGAGTCAATTCTTAACGGTAGACCAAATCTGGAGAATACATGGTTAATAAGCAAGTTGGCGCATATTTCAGCAGTGTTATTATGAGCCGGTAAGCACTCTACCCACTTGGTAAATACGCAAATGATTGTTAACATGTATTTATTTCCTCGAGATGACTTGGTAACCGGACCTATAAAATCAATCTGTATATCGGACCAGGGCAGTGAGGAACCCTTTCTCTGAAGTGGGGCACGATGTGTGGGACCTTGAGGTTGAAATTGGGCACAAACTAGACAACCTTGACAATAGGTTTGGACGTTTTTCAGCATGTGAGGCCAATATGTATAATCCCGTAGTAGTTCATAGGTTATCTTCTCACCTCGGTGACCTGCTGTAGGCGCATCATGAGCATGTTGCAACATTAGGCCTCTGAACGCAGTAGGAACTACCCACTGTTGAATCCCATGTTTGGATGTCCTCATTAATAACCCATCTTGAATACTGAATTGAGATATGGTCTTTGTTAAGAGTCGGAGATCCTCCTTTTGGGCATAATCATCCTCCGAAATGGGATTAGTATCAGGATCTTGAATGTGTTTGTATAAGATCCCAATTATCGGATCCCCTATCTGGCTTTTAATAAGATCCTCACTAATAGATTCTTGGTTCCATTGGGCCACATCATTTACATTCTGCACCTTGGTTTGTCGTCTGGTGACGGCTTCAATGGGTACTATTTCGAGTAAATGATCTATCTCCACCTTATCTCCATTGAGTGCGCCCTGTTTTGCCAGTAGATCAGCTAAATCATTACCTTCCTCATCCCTATCTTGGGTTTTAGAGTGGCCTTTAGTTTTCTTCCAATAAATGGTTAAACCATTACTATTGACCAATTCATCAATGGCACAAAACAATATGCCGTGTTTGACAGGTTTATTGTTAGACCGCAGCATATTATTCCTTTTCCAAGTGGGCAGATACTCAACAAAACTGTTGCGTACATAATTGGAATCCGTAACTATAACAAATTCGGTGATCTTATGTTCTATAGCAATTTGGACAGTCTTATATACAGCTGCCAATTCTGCCACCTGGCTGCTTTTAGCACCAATGTTAAACCCTATAGATACATTAGGGAATTTATTTGTCCATGTGATCCCAATACCGGCCACTAGCTTTCTCTCCTCCCCTATAATAGCGTGATAAGCACATCCATCAATGTATACGCAGGGGAGTAGGGGACAGTAATCTCCATCATATGCTTTGTAAGGGGAAGAGATTTGTTCCTTTAGGAAATCATCTAACAGCTCTTCTCCATAAGAAGGGGCCGCGCAATCATGAAGCTCGGCCAGTCCTTGAGCCACTGGGCATTTCTTATTTTGTTTATACCGCACTTCTAATGGCCATCCTTGTAGAGATAAGGTCCAAGCAGTGATTCTGCTGTTCGATAAATTACCATCTCTTATTTTGTCACTTTGTAAATACTGTAGAGGTTGATGTGTGGTTTCAATGATTATTTTCTCGCCCTGGATGTAACTTCTAAAGTTTTGAAGGGCCCAGACTGTGGCAAGCAATGCTTTTTCACAGTCACTAAATTTTATCTCAACAGGTGATAAGGACTTACTTGCATAGGCAATAATTTTGGTTAAATGATCCTGTTTTTGACAAAGTACCGCACTGATACTGAGGTTGGTATAACCAGTTTCCAAATAAAAAGGTTTACCCCCCTCTGGATATATCAGACATGGGGCTTGGGTGAGTTTTCTTTTAAGCTCATTTATGGCCTGCTCTTGATCCTCCCCCCACCTCCATGGTATATCCTTTTTGAGTAGTGTTAACAATGGTTTACTGGTTTCGGCATAATTTTCAATAAACTTACGTGAATAATTCATCATACCCAAAAATGATCTCAGTTCACTGATATTGGTAGGTGTCTTTGATTTCATCACAGCCTCGATTTTCTTCTTTTGAGGATTAAGGCCTTCAGAAGTAACCTCATGTCCTAAGAAATTCACCTTGGATCGGCACCATTGGGCTTTCTGTAACAAAATTTTAACCCCTGCCTCTCTCAACTGATTAAGAACATGTCTAATCTCTTGGATATGTTTTTCAAACGTAGTACTTTTTATCAAGATATCATCCACATAGGTTAAATTTCCTCTTTCCGTGGCATCAGGCATAGCTTTATGTAAAAATACAGCAAATTCATGACCAGAATTAATATAACCAAACGGCATTCTATTCCATGTATATTGTTCCTTACCAAAGGTGAAGGCCAACTTGTATTGGTCTTCCGGACTTACCTTCACAGTCCAATACCCTTGAGCACAATCTAGTGTAGTAAAGTACTTTGCACCTTGCATCTGTACCAAGCATTGGTCAATGTATGGCACAGGCCACCCAGACATATATACTCGTTTATTTAGCTGTCTAAGATCAGCACATAACCGCCATTGGCCATTCGGTTTAAGGATCCCAAGTATAGGATTGTTATAAGAACTGTGCACCGGTCTTATAACGTCCCTTTCCCTGAGATTCTTAATAATCTCCACCAGTGAATCATAACAAGCTAGGGGAAGACGGTATTGCTTGATATAAACAGGAGGGGCGGCAGGGTCAGTCTGAATCCTCGCAATGTGTTTGTCTGTTAACCCACAATCATAGGAATCTTTTGCAAACATATCTTTGAACTCCAATAATATTTCTTTTAATACCTGACGTTCAATATCATCAGAGCATAGATCAGCTAACAATATTTGTTCTTGGACCATGTCCAGAAATCCCGGGAATACTTCAGGTTGACCTATTTCATAGGTTTCTTCAAGCCTGTCAGTGAGATCATGGTTCGACTTACTAGTGTTTTCAGTGTACTGATGATACTCCTCGGCTCCCTGCTCTTTAAGGGTATGACCAAAGGTAATGGAGGTTTCCTCCACCTTGCAAGTGCCCTCTTCAGGATTGAAAGGATATGCTGAATCTATAGTGAACAATCCTTCTGGAGAAGAATTAAATGTTTGTTTAACTATTTGCTCTTCAGTAAGATATTGTTCAGGTATTAGGCCAATAATTGTATTATGAAACCCAAAAGTGTAATAATCAGAATCTAGGGCTAGACCAAGTATGGAGTCCTTAGACAGAAAAACGTCATTTGGAGATCTATTATTAACGATAATTTGGGTTTGACATAAAAGGATATTTACTAAGGGTGTATGATTTACAGCAATTCCTCTTTGTTGCATCCTGTCTGAAAGACATATTAATGCTTCAGGATTCCTTTGTTTTTGGCCTTTCTGTACCCGGACAGGTAAGAGAAAATTATTAGTGCCTGGAGGAATGATAACATCATGGTACATATGGCAGCATATGGCAGCATCTGAGATGATTTGAGGGCTTTGTGTTCATTTACAAAACTATATGGATTTTCTTTTAATCTGGACCACAAGGTTGAATTTATTAAATTCACATGTATTGCAAAACGATGTAATACATCTTTACCTATGTAAACGTAATACTGTGGGTCACTGATTACCAGGAATAAGTGAGTGGCTATTTTACCCCCAATAGAAATGGATAACATGCATTTCGCAATAATATTATGACTGTTAGAGTCATTGTCCAAATCATGGATCCAGTGATCCTGAGGGTTTGAGTACCTAATTACTTTTGGATTGGCCAACTGTTCCAGTAGATCCCTACTAATATAACTATTTTCCTGGCGTAAATCCAGCTTAGCCCTTTTAGTCCTTCCCAGGTCATTAACCTGTAGGGGAAAGAAAATGTCATCATTCAATTTTCAATCCCCGTTAGGAATTGCGTATGATTGCTGAACCCATTTGAGTCAACTTTTTCTGGATGTAGGTGAATGGTGAGAACATCACCTTCCAAGCAAATTTCTTTAACTCTTTCAGGGGATACACATATGGTGTTTTCCTCCTGTCCACCGTCTACAGTGGAGGTCGATGTTGCCTGTAAGAAGGAGATATTTGGAATTTGACTATTCCTAAGATAGATTTCAATAGAATCTGGTCTTTCCTCAATCACATGGCAACTACGCCAGCTGAGATAAGATTGGGAATGCTCATAGTTAATGGGCATATTCACTTGGGACCAGATAACTTTATTAATAAAATCAACAATAGGATTTCATCTCTTGAGGAGATCGATTCCAATAATTAATCGATCATAAGGCAAGTCAACTATTAAGGTGGGATGACATATTATTTTGTTCCCTAACTTAAAGTTCAGCCAGGTTTTTCCTAGGACTTTTAGGGCCGTGCCTGAGACACTAACAAGATCAGCAGTGAATGTTCTTAATCTGTATTTTTCAGAAGATGAGTCCTGAACTTGTTGGAAATATTTCTCAGACATAATAGTAACTTGGCTACCTGTATCCATTAACGCCATGATGTGTGGTACGTCGTTATGCAAACCCACTTCCAGAAAATATCTGGAATCAATTTCCTGTAAGGAACACAAATATTTTGGATGACATCTGAAATTAGCTCTGGGCTGGTTGTGTATCATACCCATGAAGGACTCAGACCCCCCTTCCTCTTTGTTAATTGTCACATTCCTGAAGTCGCTGGTCAGCTTTTCTACAACCAAGGGTTTCTTGGGCTGTAAAACAAACGTACAAACAGGTCTCCCTTCCATGCTGTTATCCAGCACAGGATGGGTTAACTTCACTTCAGATGCACAAACGTTCGGGTGGATTTGCATATTTTTCCTTACTGGTACATTCACGGCATTTTCGTAATTAGATACATTCACCTTTTCCTTACAGTCTGTTATTGATCTGGGTTTTGAACAGGGACCCCCTCTCCTAAAAAAGGATTTTTAGGTTTGGTTGTTAGGGTACTGGACAATTTTTTCATCTGTTCTACCAGTACCTCAAACTGACATTGCATCTGATCCATACGGTCATATAGATTACTTCTATATTTCCCCGGACCTTTTGATGGTGGGTTTTGGGTATCAGAAGTTTGGGGTCTTTCAGATCCATCTGATTCTGAACCATTTTGACTTTTGTTCTGATCAGGCTTACTGTCCCTGTAATAAGTTTTCTGATTTCAGCTATACTGATTGAACCGTCTTCTTATAAATGGTTTCTTTTTATTTGGGTTTTCAGAAACGACAGGGATCTTCTCATCTGAATAAGACCGAACTTTCCTCTGAATAGGAGGGCTGGGGCTATTAGCCACCTCAGCATAACTCCTTCTAGGATTTTCAAACTGTCCTAATTCCCTTTTTATGTGAGTCTCAGCTGTTACCTGAACAGACCTCTTGCATCTATCCTGGTATTCATCATTATTTTGGAGAACAGCAAAAAGGGTGGTACTCTCAGTTAATACCCAATCCAAGCTTTTCTTGGGATGGTAATCCCGGGCTAGAACGAATTTTAGGTTATTTGGCAAAGCTTCATAAAATAGTTGGGTGAATTCCTCGCATTCAAAATTGGGCTTTTTTTCAGCCAAGCTATAGGCATTTTTGAGAATGGACAGAAATTCCCTAGGGCTTTGATTCACTCAGCATTTTAAAGTAAACATGGCCCTTTTTGCAGCAGTAACTGACCTGTAGGGACCAAATTCAGTCTTTATTTCAGCGAGGACTTCAGCCCATTTATTTATGCCTAGATCTCGTAGAGCCTTAAAGAAATATTGATGCTTTTGCTCAAATACCCATGGAATAAAGTCAATTTTATGTTGGTCATGATCTAAGTTTAGGGATAACATTACCTCCTCATAAGTTTCTAGATGATTTATTATAGAGGGTGCACCTTTCTTGGTAAATGACCCTACTGAGTCTCTTAAAAACTTGATTACTTTAGGGGCATCAGATACAAGCTGAGGGGTTTTCCTCTCATTTCTTTAGGACATACTTTTTCAATGCCTTTGGGGTGAGGTCAACTTAAATTTTGGAAGAGTATGTTCTTTTGTGAACAAACAATCCTCTTCCTCTGTCAGGGCCCTTTCACCATTTCCACAATCTGAGATCTTTTCCCTAATATTTCTTTTTACCAGGTCACATTCATCAGACCAAGAGTCTAGAGGTAACCTACTCACCCTTTTGGGAGCATCTATTTCATCCCAAATAGAAGATTGAATCTTCCTACTGCTGGCATGTTTTTCCTGCCTAAACTGCAGGTGGGCCGAGCTTTGTTTATCTAATTCCCTTTGAAGTTGTTTATTTTCAACATATAGCTTCTCGCAATTTTCCTCTAAAGTTTCCTTTGTCTTTTTATAATCTGTTAATTCTTTGGAGAGTTGATCTAAACTTTCTTTGAGGGAATTATTTATATCTAAATGATTGCCATCTCTCTCGTGATATTTCATCAATCGAACAGACAATTGTTTCAATTCATTGGACAACTTTACAGAGTAACTGTCCATCTCCTGACACTTCTCTTGTAACTTTTCAAAATTATCAGCTTCCCGTCTGATTTCATGTTTTGATTTGTCCAATTGTTCTATCAATTCACAAATTACATAAAAGAACTCAGGCCATGATTTGTATATCATTGCATCTTTGTCCTTCTTAGTGGTAGCCTGAGCCATCATCATAAGGGAAGTTGCCACGTATGATTCATCGGACCAGATATCATCTACATAATTTGTAATTCTATTCTTCATTTCGACAACCCAATCATTAATATCAATTTTAATTTCCAATCTGTCTTTGACATAAGATAATACGTGAAACTTAATTTTTTCCCTAGTATCTGGATTAAGCATACTAAACTCAGTTCCTGCATCTTTAGTATCAGACATTTTTCAGTATTGCAATCCACAATATCAAACACCACCAAATGGAAAAGGATAACACCAGTAACAACCAAAAAAAAATGGCCACAACAATATATATATTTTGCACAATTATAGCCTCTGGTTTCAAACTTTGGCGGATCACGTCGGGGTCACCAAATATGTCAGAATGTTTATACTGAAATATTAAAACAATATAATATTTATGGAAACAAACAGCGATCTAAATGTATGGAGATTACCCCTTGTTTCCACAAATCAACAAAACAACTCAAGTTCTTTTATCCACGCTAAGTTGAAGACCAGATGAAAATATAAACGAATATAGTGCAAAAATATATATATTTATTCAAGAAAAATTCAGTGCAGAATATCAAACATATACTTGATGGTAATACCGGATAGAAATCTACTTTTCAACCAAGTAAATAAAAGATAAGGTAAGATCTTAACCTGTTACCTTGGTTAAAAACTTTCTAAGCGAATACTAAATTGCCATCCCGGATATAATGAATGGCTTAAAACACGGAGCCACCTCTAATGCATTGCCTGTTTAAACATATCCCAACATCACTAGGATTCACAATAATATTGTGATATATATATAAATATGTATATATATATTTTTCTTCTTTAATTGCCTCCGTAAGATGTCACACTGCAGTTAGAAATCTCCCAGAACCAATTAACACTTACTAAGATAATTGAATGGCCTCATTTGGAATCTGTTCAAATCATCTATCGCATATAGGATGTATCATTTATACTTTACCAACACTTTTGAACTTCTTGTTTGAGATGAGGTCTGCCGTATCTTATAAAGGGGATTTCTTTTCTCAGTATCTTAGAACTCCCAGCTCTTCCAATCCTCAAAGGTTAACTCGGCAAGACAAGGAAGAGGAGTATAGTTGCTAAGGGTAACCAAGTGAAGGAACAAGCTACAAGCAACCCGTTGTTAGATGTGGTACCTGGTAAGCTGAAGATCCTCTGGTAGCGAGGGGGTCGATGTTCTGGCTCCCTCCCCATCTCCCATAGCAACCAGGAGCAGACTAGAGTTACAGAGAGCCAAGGCCTGGTCATGTGGTACGGGAAGGAAAGAGTTAAGTGAGAGCACACATGAGGTCTGTGCTAGGTGCACAGCGGGACCCAATTCCATTACTGGGAGTGAGGTAAAAAAGGTACACTTGACTGGTGGAGTGGACGCAGTCTCAGCACGTCCTTGCTAATGCAACATACAAATTACTGTGTTTAGTGACATGGGACAAAACTCTGCACTTTATTGCTGCACATAGTGATAGCTCATCTCTAACTTGGGGAACTGCCTTTAATGTTAGATTTTTCACATGAACGCAGTCTCTGCCTGCTCCCAGGCATTGATGAGTGCACTCCGTGCGAGTGTTACCCCTTGTGCAGGGGTGCAGTAACTTGGATGTATCCTTTTTTGTAAAATTAATTAATATCTTTTACTTGTTGTTTGAATATGATAATGTGGCTCGGTGGTAGAGCGTTTTCTTTGTATTAGAATTAACTAGAAGTTTTACCTTAGAATTTAGCTCATTTTAGTTCTTAGAAATTCTTTAAATACTATTTTTATTTTGAATATTGTTATGGGGAAGAGGGGAAACCACTGTTTCACAGCAGTGGTAATTTTGTCAAAGAAAATATTTGCGTCGACTAAAATAACACTATTTTAGTCAACTAAAATACGACTAAAACTAAATTGAGATTTGACATCAAAATTAAAACTGCACTATCACATAAGAATAAGTAGGAGCATCTACTAAGCTACTAAAAGAAAAGAAAAAATAAGAAAAAGGCTTCTTTTTTTTTCTTAATATTTAATGTTATAAATATAAGGTAATATATTCAAGTAATATGTGCAATGACATTACAGCCAAGAGAGTTTACAGATTTTTTTTTTTTTCATATTTTAAAGTTGCACTTCTGTTTGTCAAAAAGCAATATTTTTGTTTATTTATGAAACTTAGTTTTATTTATAAAGACGCTATATAACGTCAGATCTGTGTCTGTAGTGCCAGTTCACACCATAGAAATGCAGTCGGGATGCGTTCCAGATGCTTTTCTGCATGTGTGTTCTTGCCGTGTTTTTGGTGCGTTCCTGTGCATTTTTGGCGCGTTTTTGATGCAGTCCAGTGCATTTTTCCCCCTTTTTTTTCTTAACCTAAAATAAAGACCTGTGCATTCCAGTGTGTTTTACCGCGTTCCAGTACAGTCCAGTGCAGAAAAAATTAAGCATGTTCTACTTTTTTTCTGGAACTGGAACACACTGGAACTGACTGCACTGGTGTGAACTATGCCATTGAAAACCATATGACCTACTATCCATGCATTTTTGATGTAGAAAAAAATGCACTGGACTGCATGTGATGTGAACTGGCCCTAAAACCATAAATAATATGTTATTAGGTTTTTACATTAGGAGTATATAATGAGTTTTGCATGTCTAGAGAAATGCTTAAATAATGCATTACAATTGAACTAAACCCATTAGATTTTAGTCGACTAAAATGTAGTGGAAATTACTAAAATACAACTGAATTTAAAATGGCATTTTAGTCAAAAGACTAAAATACGACTAAAACTAAAATGGCATTACAGAGAGCATATGTCATTTTCTCTAGTCATTGTTCTGTGGCTGCTTTGAAAGTTCAATTGGGCTTTAACTTAAAGGTGTTGTAAACCCTCAGGGTTTTTCACCTTAATGCATTCTATGCATTATGGTGAAAAACATCCTGTGATTCAGCTGCCCCCCCGAGCCCCCCTTTTACTTAACGGAACCCGATCTTTCCAGCAACAGGGACGAGCACATCGGCTCCAGCTGGTGTCTTTGGTCCTGATTGGGTAGATTGATAGCAGCACAACCATTGAGTCCCGCCGCTGTCAATCAAATCCAATGATGCGGGGGGCGGGGCCGAGTCCTACTGTCTGTGTCAATAGACGCAGCAGCAGGACACGGGAGCGCACCCGCATGAGTGCCCCAAGGGAGAGCGGCTCTCCAACAGGGCACTGGAGAAGAAGAGCAGCGCCGCTGAGGGACCCCAAAAGAGGAGGATCGGGGTCACTCTGTGCAAAACCAACTGCACAGAGGAGGTAAGTATGACATGTTTGTTTAAAAGAAAAAGCAAATGAACCTTTAGATATCCTTTAATATGGAACTATGGGCAAAATCAAAAATGACATATATGATGCAGTTTGACAATATCATTAACACAGCAGTCTTTGTTCTTCTGGGTCTCTCGGTAATATAGTTTTATTACCTGTTGGTCCTGCCGGTAAGTCATATAGTTTGCAGATTTCTTTAACAGACCAAGCTGTCCAGCAAAAGTGCAGTTTAGTGGGTTGAGAAAAAACATTAAACACTTACATTTAGTTAAAACCTTTAACCCAAAAAGAAAAACACATCTGTTTCTGTAATGAGGTGGATCGAGCAATCCCAACTGCCATGGAATTGCATTCTGACAGACGCATTCGTTGGTGTTAGAATATACTGATCTATATTGTAATAGTGGATGCTGCTGCTGATCATTTGAAAATGTTCCTACATGTCCTACATGTCCCATAAAAAGAAATTGATTAAACAATATACTTCTGTCGAGCAGCCGAGGCCACACACTGAAAGAAATTCAGCCAGTCCCTGCTGAACTGACCGATTTTCAATCAGTGTATTGCCAGCTTAAGGCAGGAGGTTTGTTACTAGACCGATTATTATGTGTGAAAAAAAAATAAAAAAATAAAAAATAAATGCAGCCATCACATCTAAGGATTTGTAAGATGCAATATGTATTTTTTTGTTTTTGGGATTAGATACGCTTTAAGTTTTAGTTAATAGTTAAAACCCTGACAGGCTTTGTTTTGCTGTCTATGTCCCATTGGGAAGGTTACCCTGTGCAATAGTCAGCAGAACAAGTGTGATAACTGTAACATTTTGGTTTATCATCCACACTGGTCACCAGAACAATCTGTGAAACTGTGAAATTAAAAAAGGTGTCTTCAAAAAAGTACATTATATTAAAGCAAAAACACTTCCATTGGTAGTCAAACAATTAGAGCTTTTAGTTTTTTTCTTCCATAACTGACAAATTCCCATCCTAGATCTATATCCAAGTAATATAACAGTATTCTAAAATGATGCAGTACAGATGTTAATATTCTTTGATACGTACAATATGTGATTTACATTATGTGAATACAGAGATCATATACAGGTGAAACTCAAAAAATTTGAATATCGTGCAAAAGTTCATTTATTTCACTAATGCAACTTAAAAGGTGAAACTAATATATTAGATAGACTCATTACATGCAATGCAAGATAGTTCAAGCCATGATTTGTCATAATCGTGATGATTATGGCTTACAGCTCATGAAAACCCCAAATCCACAATCTCAGAAAATTAGATTATTGTGAAAAGGTGCAATATTCTAGGCTCAAAGTGTCCCACTCTAATCAGCTAATTAAGCCATAACACCTGCAAAGGGTTCCTGAGCCTTTAAATTGTCTCTCAGTCTGGTTCAGTAGGAATCACAATCATGGGAAAGACTGCTGACCTGACTGTTGTGCAGAAAACCATCATTGACACCCTCCATAAGGAGGGAAAGCCTCAAAAGGTAATTGCAAAAGAAGTTGGATGTTCCCAAAGTGCTGTATCAAAGCACGTTAATAGAAAGTTATATGGAAGGGAAAAGTGTGGAAGAAAAAGGTGCACAAGCAGCAGGGATGACCACAGCCTGGAGAGGATTGTCAGGAAAAGGCCATTCAAAAGTGTTGGGGACTTTCACAAGGAGTGGACTGAGGCTGGAGTCAGTGCATCAAGAGCCACCACACACAGACGGATCCTGGACATGGGCTTCAAATGTCATATTCCTCTTGTCAAGCCACTCCTGAACAACAAACAATGTCAGAAGCGTCTTACCTGGGCTAAAGAAAAACAGACCTGGGCTGTTGCTCAGTGGTCAAAAAGTCCTCTTTTCTAATGATAGCAAATTTTGCATCTCATTTGGAAACCAAGGACCCAGAGTAAGGAGGAAGAATGGAGAGGCACACACTGCAAGATGCTTGAAGTCCAGTGTGAAGTTTCCACAGTCTGTGTTGATTTGTGGAGCCATGTCATCTGCTGGTGTTGGTCCACTGTGCTTCATTAAGTCCAGGGTCAACGCAGCTGTCTACCAGGAGATTTTGGAGAACTTCATGCTTCCTTCCGCAGACGAGCTCTATGGGGATGCTGACTTAATTTTCCAGCAGGATTTGGCACCTGCCCACACTGCCAAAAGCACCAAAACCTGGTTCAATGACCGTGGGATTACTGTGCTTAATTGGCCAGCAAACCCGCCTGACCTGAACCCCATAGGGAATCTATGGTGCATTGCCAAGAGAAAGATGAGACTGAACAATTGAATTGCTATTGGAGCGTCCTGGTCTTCAATAACACCACAGCAGTGCCACAGGCTGAAAGCTTCCATGCCACGCCGCATTGAGGCAGCAATTGCTGCAAAAGGGGCCCAAACCAAGTACTGAGTGCATATGCATGCTTATACTTTTCAGAGGTCCCATATTGTTCTATGTACAATCCTTGTTTTATTGATTGCATGTAATATTCAAATTTTCTGAGATTGTGGATTTGGGGTTTTCATGAGCTGTAAGCCATAATCATCACAATTATGACAAATCACGGCTTGAACTATCTTGCTTTGCATTTAATGAGTCTATCTCATATATTAGTTTCTTTTTTTTTCACTTTTAACTTTTTATTGTTTTGTTTTGAAATAAACAGAAAGCCACAACAGATATCATAAGGTACATTCTATATACTTCTCATATCACTGACGGACATTTATCTACGCCTAAATATATCATACATCCTAATATACCATATCCACCACTCTATGTGTGTTAGGTCCTCATCTCTCACCCGGGACTTACTCATATTACTCCCAAACCTATTAAGTCATTCGTGTCTCCACCATTGGGACTCCCACCCCCCCCCCCCCCCCCCCAAGGTCCTACCTTGTCCTCAGGCTGGCCGGGGGGATTTCTGCCCCATTTGTTCCTCTGTCTTGTTGCTACACTCTTCACTTCAACTTATCCCCCCCCCAAAAAAAAAAACCCCGGACCCCTAAAACTCCCACTCTCTCTCCTCTGCGTCCCCCCAGCCCCCTGAAAGCATTCGCTCAATTCTGGTCTATTAGTGTTTTCCCCTCCTCTGAGTATTTAAAAAGATTCCATTCTGACCATGTTTCAAGGTAAACTCCCCGTTTCTGCCGGGAGGTCCAAACCAGGTCCTCCAGCCTATTCAGGTCTTCTACTCGCTTAAGCCACATCCCTACTGAGGGTGGCTGGGTCTGCTTCCACATTGCTGGAATACAGGCTCTTGCCGCATTCAGGAGGTGACAGAGGATCGATCTCCTGTACTGTTTCACCGCAGTATCCGAGTCTTGTAACAGGAAAAAAGTCAGATCCTCTGGCAGCTCCTCCTCTCTAAACTTTTGGGCGATTTCTCGAACCTCTTTCCAGAAACTCTGTATTCTGGGACAGGCCCAGAAGATGTGTATTAACGTCCCTTCATTTCCCCCGCACCGCCAGCACTTATCAGATATATCTGGATAGCATCTACTTAATACGGCCGGGGTGCGGTACCATTGTGAAAGAATCTTAAAGTTCATCTCCTGCATTTTTATACAAACTGAGGATTCAAACATGTTGCGTATTATCCTATTCTTTTGTTCTTCTGAAAACTCCCTATCTAGCTCCCTCTCCCACCTCCTAAAGAATGGCAACTGAAACTCTTCATCAGGGGTATTCAGCAATTCACTAATTTTAGAGAGAGTATGCCGCAGTATACCACTCCCATTACAGTACTCCTCAAACTTTGTTAACTTTCGTTCATATTTACTCGGTAAGCTCAGGGTATCGAGGAAATGTCTTAATTGCATTGCCCTCCAAAAGTCCAATTGATATGATCTTTGTCCCGTTATCATCTCCTGAATCGTAGGCCAAACCCCCGCCCTCAGAAAATGAGATATTTGAAACAGCCCCTGTTCAACCAATTTACTAAAAGGTCCCTTCTTCAGTCCCGGTCCAAACTGTGGATTCCCCAAAATGGGGAAAAGGGGTGAGTCTAATGTTGATAGTTTCCCCTTCACAAATAGCCCATATCCCATCCGGAGTGTCGGGCCTATCAAGGGGTGCGTCTTCATACCCCCCGGGAGGTCCTTATAGCACCATGCCACACGCTGGAGTAATCCACTACACTGAGCTTGTTCTAGCTCTGGCCAGATTTTCCCCTCACTATGTCGACTCCAATCAATCAGGCGGCTCAATAGGGCCGCCTGGTAATATTTATATATATCTGGCATTGACACACCTCCATATCGTTTAGGTAGCGACATCAGGGATCCCCTAATTCTTGGGTGTTTATTTGCCCATATGAATCTTCCAAACAGAGACTGTGTCTGTTTAAAAAAATGTTTAGGTATGGCAATAGGAAGCGTCTGGAAGAGGTACAAGAATTTCGGCAAGATGTTCATTTTAACGGTATTGCACCTCCCAAACCACGAATGAATCCCTTTCTGCCATCCATCCAGAAGGATCCGTACTCTAGCCAATAATGGTACAAAATTAGGCTTATATATTTGTGAAAGATCTGCCAGGATGGAGGTCCCTAAGTACGTCAATGCTTGATCTGTCCATTTAAATTTATAGTTAGCTTTCAGGGTATTCAGTTCTTCCTTAGGGATCGCAACTCCCATTGCTTCAGTTTTTACATAATTGATCTTAAAGTTTGATAAGTCTCCATATGCCTCCAGTTCTTGGAGCAGGTTAGGGAGGGAAATCATCGGATTAGTCAAATTAAACATCATATCATCCGCGTATGCCGATATCTTATGCTCTATACCTCCCACAGACACCGCCTTAATGTCTGGGTTCAATCAAATCCTACTCAATAGTGGTTCTACTGACAGGGCAAATAAAAGGGGTGATAACGGACACCCTTGTCTTGTCTCGTTAGATAACTTAAAGAGTGGAGACAGTACTCCATTCACTTTAACCTGGGCCGTAGGCTTAGTATAATTGCTTGATATCCATTGCAGCATATTATTCCCGAACCCCATGTGTCTCAGTACCGAGAGCATAAATTGCCAATTAATACGGTTGAAAGCCTTTTCCGCATCTGTTCCCAGGAAGACACATGGGGTTCGGGATGTGCCTACCAAATGGATCAGGTTCAGGGTCTTGATCGTATTGTCCCGGGCTTCTCGCGTTTGCACAAACCCTACCTGATCTCTATGGACCAGGCAGGGCATGTGCTGCTCGAGTCGCATTGCCAGGATTTTAGAAAAGAGCTTCAAGTCTGTATTCAGTAACGATATCGGCCTGTAGCTCCCACATTGGGATGGGTCCTTACCTTCCTTCGGTATTACCGTTATCAATTCTTTAAGGGATTTTGCATGAAAGGAACTTTTGTCTCCTAACCCATTAAACATTTTTAGCAGGAATGGTCCTACAATAGGGAGAAGAAGTTTGTAATATTGAATTGTAAAGCCATCCAGACCTGGGGCTTTACCTCTCTTCCCCCTTTTCACTGCCTCTTGAATTTCTTCTATAGTAATGGGCCTCTCCAATTCCTGACTTATCGCTGGTGTTAAACTTGGAATGCCTGAGGTTGCTATATACTCTTGCATTGTAGTTTGGTTTTGGGATCCTAATTGCAGATTGTACAAATCTGTGTAGAAATTTCCAAACCGCTGAGCTATCTCTCTAGGTAGCCTAAGTGTTTCCCCTCCCGCCCCTCTAATCATCGGTACATAAGTCTTTGGTTGTTGCTCCCTCAAGGAGC
Organism: Rana muscosa; assembly: GCA_029206835.1. Classification (NCBI taxonomy): domain Eukaryota; kingdom Metazoa; phylum Chordata; class Amphibia; order Anura; family Ranidae; genus Rana; species Rana muscosa. Next base: position 50,926,807 of record CM055122.1, read on the forward strand.
TAGCCATTTGCTTCCCACATTTGTTCCCAAATTCGTAATTCTGTCTCCTGCCTATCTGTATTGCCCTCTTTGCTTTGTACAAAAGTAACTCTGTGATCTGTCTACGCACCGCCAGCAGGAGTCTTTCCAGGTCTGGAGAGGGGCTCCGTTTGTGTAGACGTTCTAACCGTGCAATCTCTGCCAGGAGCGCAGTCAACTTTGCTTCCCTTTCCCTCTTAATCCTTGCTCCATGTTTTATTAAGACTCCCCTTATCACTGCCTTATGTGCCTCCCATATCACCCCTGGCTCACAATCAGGCGTGTCATTAAACTGGAAATACCACCTTGCTTCTCTCTGTACATCTTCCAATACTGCAGCATCCTGCAGAAGACTTTCGTTCAGCCTCCAGGTCGCCGACCCAGGAAGCTGGAGATCCGCAAGGTTGTATTTCAAGGTAATTGGCGCATGATCTGACCAGGTGATTTTCCCTATCTCAGCTTCTTTAACTGCATGTAACTGATTATGTGGAATGAAAAAATAATCTATATGGGAGTATATCTTATGGGGGATGGAATAGAAGGAGTAGTCTCTCTCTCCTGAGTGTGTCAATCGCCATACATCTACTAGTCTCCCTTTCTGTATCAGTCGCAATATCTGTTTCTGGTTGCCCGCCGCTACTGCCGAAGTCCCGGAAGAGGTATCCACGCTAGGCACCAAGGGGATATTCAAGTCGTCCCCCAAAATCAGCTGCCCTTCCTGAAATGCCCCCAATTTATCCAGAAATTTCCCCAAAAATATGTCCTGTTGTGTATTGGGAGCATAGAACGAGGCCAGCGTTACCACTGACCTCCCAATCGTCCCTTTCAGGGCCAAATATTGTCCCCTGACATCCACCAGGGAGTCTGTGTATGACCATGGAATCTTGTTCGAAATCAAAATAGATACCCCCCCCCTTCTTTGCCACCGGATTAGTCGCATGATATCCAATTGGATAACCTCTATTTCTAAGAAAGGGGAGACCTCCCTCTCTGAAGTGTGTCTCTTGAATAAAAGCTATCTCACTCCCCGCCCGCTTTAGCTCCCGTAAAAGTATCTGTCTCTTTTCTGGAGTATTTAACCCTTTTGCATTGATCGACATTATCGATATTGCATCCATTTTTTTTTTCCTTTTCTTTTTTTTTTCTTCCCTTTCCTTCTCCTTTCTTCCTTTCCTCTTTCCCTTTTTTCTTTTTTTTTTTTTCTCGATCAAAGCTATACTCAGATGCAGAGAATAACAACGGCGACAGGCTTGGGGACACCCAGTGAGTGAGAGTAGGAGACAAAAAAAAAAATATATATATATATACAAAAATAAACCCCCCCCCTTTCCCTACTCTAATATCAATTGGGAAGAAGAGCGCCCGTACCCTTACTCCCCAGCGATATACAAAGCAATTTGCTTTAAACACTCCTACCCTAAATGAGTGTTAACCTACTAGGGGGGAATTAGTTGCGCATGCCCCCGAGTGAGGAGTTCCTGACTCCCCCCACCCGCTCCTCCTATTCCTATATGGTGCCCGCTTATACCACCTAACTAATGCTTATTCATTAAACAGTTACCCAGTCCGACCCTTTATTCTCACTCTTATGTTCCTACTCTTATTGACTCCCTTCATCCTCCAGGGAGGAGAAGAGGAAAAAAAAAAGGGAAAATCTAGAGTTTATTGTGGTGTGGTATTCCTCCCTCCCCCGTCCCCTCCCCCCCTTCCTTATCCATACTACAATCACTCTTATATTCCTTTTTCTACCAGGAATATTTACCTTCTCCAAATGGGAGAAGGGGGAATTTTTTTTTTTATATATATAATAGACTCCCTTATATCTATACCCCCCTGGTTACCCAAACTCCCTCTCTATACCTCTATTTCAACAGACCTCAATTCTAGTACTCCTACCCTCTCCCTCTCTCTACTACTATCTTCGCCCTCCCCTCTCTCTCATTCTTCCTATTCAAATTGTTATTGTCACTTATTAACCATTATCATTTGCAGGGTATAAAATATAAGGTATAAGATATAAGGTATCAAATCTATTTATACCACTGTATATTTTTAACTCTTCATATACTCAACAGAAAATAAAAAGAACAAAAAAAAAAAAAACACATTATACATAAGAAAAAAAAAAAGTATAATACAGGAGATATCATAAAAAAAACAATACTTTCCATATTATCCCTCAATAAATTGCAGATATCACCTATATTAGATGTTGCCACCTACTCTGGCCATTTCCCCACACAATAGAACATTTAAAAAAAAAAAAAGAAAGAGAGGGCCTCCTCTGTACTATTTCTTGAGGTGACTACATATTGTTTCCATTAAACACCATTAAACACCTACCTCCACTATATTAGTTTCACCTTTTAAGTTGCATTAGTGAAATAAATGAACTTTTGCACAATATTCAAATTTTTCGAGTTTCACCTGTACTACAAAATTATAGTTCATTTTTTGTACCCGGTTTCTAGATATGGTTGCGGAAATGGCGATCAATATTCATGCTAACTTCTCTCTGCAGGTTATGACTGTTCATTTGCCCACTTGTTTTGATCCACCTGTGCTGTAAAACACACCTAGAAGTAAACCTCTTCATGGGATTGAGCACAAGCAAGCTGTTGATCAAATCTTTAGCCTCTGCAATGACAAAGGATAACAGTTTGTCAGGGATAATTCAGAAAAGATTGTAACATGACATGAAAAAAATTAAGTAAAATGGCAGAGTAATAACCAACTGTACTGATGTGAAGGTATAAAAATACCTAATATCCTTGATTTTGTGTCCAGCTCTACACATACAACATTTTACATTGTTGCAAGGGTAAAGTACTGCTCAGGGTTTTGGCTGCTTCTACGTATAGGCCAGTATTTGTAATGCATATTAAAGAAGAGTTTCAATTTCTCACTCACCACACCAGGAAATCTGTAAGGAGGCTGTCATTGCTGATATGCTAGTTCCCTGGGTGTCATGTAGGGTTGCCACCTCATCCCATGAATTACACAGGTTCTGTAGCTGATTAAGGTGGTAATTAAACACACTTGGTGCCTTATCTGCATTAAATTAGCCTCAGAACCTGTTTAATGCATATGTGTTTGGGTTTAAAGGGATGAGGCGGCAACCCTAGTGTCATGCTAATCCAAATACTTTAGAATTTTTTAGGTTACTTACTAAAACCATATCTACCAATGAACAGTTTTGATTTTACAATACCTTAACTGACTTGCATGCTTATTCCAAGTCTGTGTTTGAAAATTTTCAGTTTGGAGGCAGCAGGCAATTATCTTTTTAAAAAAGGTTCAGAAATGGCAGGCTCTTTATTATTATTATTATTATTATTTAGGTACTTATATAGCGCCGTAAATTTACGCAGCGCTTTACATATACATTGTACATTCACATCGGTCCCTACCCTCAAGGAGCTTACAATCTAAGGTTCCTAACTCACATTCATATACTAGGGCCAATTTTCAAACAGAAGCCAATTAACCTACCAGCATGTCTTTGGAGTGTGGGAGGAAACCGGAGTACCCGGAGGAAACCCACGCAGGCATAGAGAGAACATGCAAACTCCAGGCAGGTAGTGTCGTGGTTGGGATTCAAACCATATATGATTCCATAAGGTTTTCTTTAAATATGCTTTGATTACTATTCCCTCCTACCTCTCCTGGGTTGTGTCTCTTCACTTCCATGCTGCTGGCTAACCTCCCACAGCAGTTATCCAAGAAGAAGGCACAGGTGCACATATGTTAGCATTCTGATTTTTTTTTTTAATATGAGACTGGGTGACTTTTTTTTCCCAGAGCCCTTTCCTGGTGTCCAGTGAATGTAATATACAAACAAGCTGTGTGAGGTTGTTAAAGCGGTTGTATACCCTATTTTTGAACTTTTACCTACAGATAAGCCTATAATAAGGCTTACCTGTAGGTTAAAAAGAATATCTCCTAAACCTGAAAGGTTTAGGAGATGTTCCCCTCGAAATGAGCCACTGACTGCAGCGGCGCATGCGCAGCGGGGATTCTCGGCTAAAGCCCGGCAGCCGCCGGACCTTGCCGATGCGTGGGAGTGACGACATCACCGATCCAGCCACTCACAGCGCTGGAGCGGCGATACCCGGAAGACACGCCGAGGCAAGATGACATCTCCCTCGGCGTGGACCAGGTAAGTTCCCGACGCCTCGTTCTAAGGTAAGTATTTCATAATGAGCTAGTATGCAATGCACACTAGCTCATTATGCCTTTTGCCTTTCAGGTATGGAAAAAAAAAAAAAGCAGCAGCGGGTATACAACCGCTTTAAATAAATGTCTTTTGTAGCTGCAATGTCTTGCCCAGCTTTTCGACTTCTTGAAGCTCTCCAATAAAATAAATACCAGCTGAGATTTGAGAAGTGGGTGGCCTTGTTGACACCACTCCTTCCAACATCCTTAGATTGAAAAATGTAGGTTGAACAGTACCTGCATCTAATTAAATGCAGACCTATTAAGGTATTCTGACAGCCACCAGCACTGGCAGTCAGAATACAATAGCTGCAGTGAAAGATTTGACAATCAGCCTTCAGGCTGAATGAAAGAGATCTGTGGATGTATTGCCAACTTTCCTTACCAACAGCCTTTTCCGATGAGATTACATCTGCATTAGTCTAATGTGTGCTCAAAGACGTTTCACTTATTTTGCTGGAAAAGATCTGAAATTAAGTCTTCTCCATCCCAAAAACTGATATTTTAAATCTGATTCTGAAACTGCATCTCACCCCATTCCAAAATAACAAGAACAACTAAATGCATTATGGGCTTTGTGTAGAAAACTAATAAACAACCCTTGTTCTATTTTTCTGAAAACTATTTTTAACCTCTAAATTCTAGATCATATGATGTGATGCAGAATGAACAGGAAAAAAAAAAACTGTTTGGAGAGAATGCTGAAGATATGTATCCTAGGACACCTAACTACAAAGGGGTTCTATTTATTTCTCTGTGGAATAGACTGCACTCAAAAAACAATTAAGCACACAAGTTGACAGTTCTTAAAAGAGTATGAATGTGGGTGAAAAATGTAATTCTATTTTTTAGGCCTCATGCCCATGGACGTTTTTACAGCCGCGTTTTTGAGCGTTTTTTACAGCTTAAAAACGCCTGTCCATGTTAGTCTATAGCTTCATGCCCACCTAGACGTTTTTGAGCTGCAAATAGCATAGACGTTTTTAAGCTGTAAAAAAAACCCAGGACCAGTGCGTTCCTCAGCGTCAGAATTAGGCAGAAAAAAACGTGAGCGTCAAAAAACGCGCAAAAACGCGCACTAACGCGCGGTCGCGTTTTTAGCTCCAACGTTTTTTTTTTTGTTTTTTTTTCAAAAAAAAAAAAAAAATATTTACAATAACATGGACAGGCGTTTTTAAGCTGCAAAAAACGCAGCTGTAAAAACGCCAGTGGGCATGAGGCCTTAGAATTCTTGATCAGAATGTAGACAATTTTTTTCCCAGAACCTAGAAATGTTAGATTGCTTTAAAGATAATGTAGGTCTATACCCATTTCTTTCTCTTTTATGAATAAAAAAGATTAGCAGGTTAAGAGACAAAGTATAAGATCCTTCAGGCTGGTTATTAAACCAAGAACAACCAATACAAGTAGAAAACAGGAAAGACATCAGAAATTGGAGACAATATTCAATGTTTACTTAATTGTGATTGTGGTTCCTAATGGAAAAGTTGGTATGATCACAGATAAAGATTGCTTCCTCAAAAGCTAGATTTCAAAACACTAATTATAATATTTTCTAAAAAGGCAATGTAAGGCACCTTTCACACGGACGGCTGTTTTGCCGCAGTTAAAAGCATGTAAAATGTTCTGTGAAATTCAAGGCTCCATGCACTGCGATTAGCTGCATTTGTACATTGCGATTACCTGCGTTTGCGTGCAGTTACATGCGGCCGCGTTTAGCTGCGGTAGTCATTCCCATAGCAACCCTTTTTATACCTACTGATTATGATACGCTTCTTGTTGTTCTTTTTTTTTCTCACGCTGCTATCCACAATTGACAAAAAAGACTGCGATTACCTGCGGTTATGTGCATATAGCTGCGCTACATCGCACCTGGATGCATTCAATTCAATTTTTTCTATTCGCACCAAACCGCATGTAACGAAATCGCAGCTAAACGCTGTGTGTGAATGGGGCCATAGGAAAGCATTGTGTGCTTTTAGCTGCGGTAGAAAACTAAAAGCACCATTCTATCCGTGAAAGGGGCCTAATGGCAACTGTCTACTTAAACATTTTATATTATTTGTTAGTAGTCTTCAGCAGGGAGATTTCTTTTACTGAGATTTTATTAAAGTTTTTCAGTATAACAAGAGAAATAAGACAGTACAGAAACAAAGTGTACCCAGAAAATATCAGTATATTTTGTACAAGTATTGCTCCCCAAAAGCAAAATGAGAGCAGCAACAATCTAATACTGTAACAGAACATGGATAAGACAGGACATATGAGACATTAATTTGTGAGAATAAGTTGAGCCTCTAATGCCTTGTACACACAAGCAGAATTTCCGTCGGAATAAACTCTGACTGGTTTTTCAGACGGAATTCCGCTAAAGCTGTCTTGCATACACACAGTCACACTAAAATCCGACCGCCAAGAACGCAGTGACGTAAAACACTATGACGAGCTGAGAAAATTAAGTTCTATGCTCCCGAGAATGCGTGGTTTTTAGTCCGTCGGAATTGCATCCGATGGAAAAAGTCCGATGGGGCATACACACGGTCGGAATATCCGATGAAAAAATTCCGTCTGACTTTTTCCATCGGAAATTCGGAGCTTGTGTATGCGGCATAAGACATAAGGGTCATTTGTTCACAGAAAATGGCAAAAGAACAACATCCAGGCAATCGAGGCAATATCATGCAGTCTGAACCACTGATGTCTTCACAAATCTGATGCACGAATTAAGATATGAGTGGGAGGCCTGGCCAAAAAAAGAAGGGAGGGGGGAAATAATATAGATGGCCATGGTCTATACTGTTCATCCAGAGCCTTCAGGCGCTCAATGATGAGGGAGGGAAGCACGGAAGGGCAGTCGGCAAGGAAAATAGAGAAGGAGAGAGAAAAAGCAAGAGAGGAATAGAGAAGGGAGAAAAACGGGTACCCCAGGGGTTCAGCAGGGGGCTTTCAAGTGAGAACATTCCCTTTAACTCCCCTGACTGTCCAAATGTCACAAAATGCCCCTACTGCTGGAACACTACACCTACCCTACTTTAAAACCATATGGTAAACCCTTAACACTTAAGCTGGCCATATACAGTTAGATTTTCATTTAAACATTCAAAGAAATATAGTTTGCCAAAACGTTCTTTCTTGCCATCACTCGAAAATCCTTAAAATTTCTTCCAGACCTCTAAAATCAAATAAAAATTCTAAAATCAAAAATTTTCAAACAAAATTCTACAGGTATGTTGCCAGCTTAAGACTTCTCCCTCAAAATCCTGATCCGACCTATGCCTTAACACTCGACCCATAACTTATAACACCCAAACCACACACTAATGCCGCCCGCGTACACACGGTCGGAATTTCCGATGAAAAAAGTCTGACGGAATTTTTTCATCGGATATTCCGACCGTGTGTGTGCCCTATCGCACCGTGTGTATGCCCCATCAGACTTTTTCCGTCGGAAAACGTCGGAAAACATGTTCTCTTTTTTTCAGACGAAAATTTTTTTTATCAGAAATTCCGTTCGTCTGTATGGAACTCCGATGGAGAAAAAAACACGCATGCTCAGAATCTACTCGACGCATGCTCGGAAGCATTGAACTTAATTTTCTCGGCTCGTCGTAGTGTTGTACGTCACCGCGTTCTTGACGGTCGGAATTTGGTGTGACAGTGTGTATGCAAGACAGCTTGAACGGAATTCCGTCGGAAAAATCAGTCGGAGTTTATCCCGACAGAAAATCCGATCATGTGTACAAGGCATAACATGTATCTAGACAGTTAAACTGAGCTCTGAACATTCAACTTCCACCTAAAATCCTAAAATCCTAACCTTAGTTGTAATCCTAAACCTTAAGCTAAACTCCCCGATTGTTGGCAGGGGATTGTGTGATGACAGACTGTAGGCCTCTAATCCGACCGTTAGTAGGCTCCTTCAGACAATTGTTGTCCAACTTTCGGCCAACAAATGTTGGATGGCAGGTTAGTAAATTTTCGGCGGGCAACGGTCTGTTGTCAGATTTTCGTATCGTCTGTACAAAAGCCCGTCACACAAAAGTCCAAAGTACAAACACGCATGCTCAGAATCAATGCTCACCAAACACAACATTAGCAGAAGGTGCCCAAAGGGTGGCGCGCAAGAGCTGAAATTCAACGTAGTACGTCACTACGTTTGTGTTTGTTGTTCGACAATTGTGTGCCGTTAATATGCAAGACAAAATCCAGGCACACGCCCTTTTGACAAAAGTATGACGCTCGGTTGGCCAAAAATCGTGTGTACGAGGCTTTAGAGACATTTTCCAGCATTTATCATTCTAATTGCAAAATCAAGAGTTTTTATTTAGAGTTCCAAGAAAGCTTCATCAGATATTATAAGCTGGATATCCTGGATGGCAGTAATACAGCCTAGAATTTGTTAGTTTAGTTCCAGTGGGTACAGCCAAATAGCAAAAAGGTAGAAAAAGGATGACTGAAATCTCTCTTTGTTTTAGTTTAAGGCAGCACAGATATGTCCCATCATTTTTTTTTTCTCCTAGTTGCCAGCCTATAGCCATTGTCATGATAATACAGTATACTATACTAAAGTAACATGTAAAATTGTAACTCTTGCTGTACTCATTATGTGTTCCTAGAGATGTATTAATTAGGGCTGCGGAAATTAATGATTAATTGGTCGATTAATCGTTAATTTCTTTGATCGATCAAAATAATTTTGATCGAGGACGATCCGCGGAGTGAGCTCCGCGGTCTCACCCATAGGAAAGGCCGCGGCGTCGGCCTAGCTCCGGAGCGGCAGCCATCTTGGTCCACCCGGCGGTGGCCAAGTAGCGGCGCGCTGACATCATCATCACTCGCCTGCTTGTGCTGTCTACTCTGCGGACAGGTCTGCCTGCTGTCTATTCCGGACAGAGCGGAAGTTGGAGATGTGGACATTACGGTATGGGGGAGATGTGGGCAGATGTGGACAATACAGTATGGGGGCAGATGTGGACAATACAGTATGAGGGGAGATGTGGACAATACAGTATGGGGGGAGATGTGGACATTACAGTATGGGGGAGATGTGGGCAATACAGTATGGGGGGAGATGTGGACATTACGGTATGGGGGAGATGTGGGCAATACAGTATGGGGGCAGATGTGAACAATACAGTATGGGGGCAGATGTGGACAATACAGTATGGGGGGCAGATGTGGACAATACAGTATGGGGGGGAGATGTGGACATTACAGTATGGGGGGGAGATGTGGACATTACAGTATGGGGGGGAGATGTGGAAAATTGTAAAAACCGTATGTGCGTTATATTTAATCGAAATTAGTCGATTAATCGTGAAAAAAAAAATTGAACACGAAAATTTTAATCAGTAACAGCCCTAGTATTAATGTTTTAATCTGTTCAAGGAAATGTCAATGCATCTGATATTAAACACAAGCGGTACAAAAGGAAGTTTAAGGAATACAGAAAGATAAGCAGAATACAGAATTACAGTGCTAAAGGAATGGAGTACATTAATGCTCACGTTAGGTTCCACTATGTGCTGAAAAGAAGGGGGAAGAGAATAGGAAATGTGTGGTGGGTGAAGAAAGAAATGCAGGAAATACAAGAAATGTGATATGTTATTATAAAAAGATTTAAAAAAAATTGACAAATGTATGCACTATTTTTTCTTTTAAAGGGGAGTTCCAGCCTTTTTTTATGTTTATTAAAAGTCAGCAGCTACAAAAAGTGTAGCTGCTGGCTTTTAATAAACATACACTTACCTGTTCCACTGTCCAGCGACGCGACACCCGGAGCTCCGCTCCTCCCCCCCCTTCTCCGCCGGAGCCTCCATTCATAGTGTGGGCACCCGGCCGTGACAGCTTTCGGATTCACGGCTGGGCACTCACTGCGCATGCGCGAACAGCGCAGCGCTCTCTGAGTGGACAGGCGATCGCCTGGGACCTGTCACGTCCCAGGTGATCGCCTACAGGGAGGGGCCGCCAAAAGGCGATATGACGTATCGCCTAGGCGACCACAGGGCGGAATGAGGTAGTGGGACAGGAAATCCCTCTCCTACTGAAGCCCCCACTCCCCCCCAAAAAAAATTACATGCCAGATGTGGCATGTAAGGGGGCGAGGAGTGGATTTAGCGGAAGTTCCAAATTTGGGTGGAACTCCGCTTTAATGTGAAACTGGTTAAATATCCACAGCTCAGTCCAATCACTGCCACTGTGAAGCCTTGTCTGCCCTGACTGATCTTCAAGCACACACACACCCACACACACAAGTCCATGGAAATACATGTAGAAGATTGAGAGGTTTATTCAAGGAGCTAAACATGTGCATCAAGGGCTGCCTTAAGATCTTGATGTCTCACTGAAAATATTACTCTATCAAATGCAAATCAGTTTGTGTGGATGTAAGGAAGTGAACAGATTTGAAACTCTTCCAAATGCAGACTCAGAGATTTTATACTGACCAATAACATGTCCAAGTCCTAAGTTTAGGAACATGCATAAACTGGCAATACATAGTGGCAAAATGTTGCATGCTCAATATGGCACCCTCACCATAAACATTGACGGCATGAAGAGTCTTACCAGGGCCGATCCTAGGGTCACAGACGCCTGGGTGCAGAAATATTTCTGGCGCCCCCCACATGGGCATGGTCATCTTACAAACTCCTCCCCTTTACACATGTTTCTATGGCAATGACTCAAACACAAAGATGCTCCCCTAAGAAGTCTTAGTTTCCCTGGGATCCTCCCATGATCTTTTAACAATAAAGAAAATACAGGAAGAACGTACACTAATGAGACCTGGAGGAGAGTCTCTCTGATGCACACACAGAGGGCTTCTGTTAGAGAGTCTGTTAGAAAGAGCCCCCAGACATAGTACAGGAGATGGTCAGAGGCTGCAGACATGATACAGGAGATGGTCAGAGACTGCAGACGTGATACAGGAGATGGTCAGAGACTGCAGACATGTTACAAGAGACAGTCAGAGAGTGCAGACATATTACAGGAGATGGTCAGAGACTGCAGATATATTTCAGGAGATGGTCAGAGACTGCAGACATAGCACAGGAGATGGTCAGAGACTGCAGATATAATACAGGAGATGGTCAGAGACTGCAGACATAGCACAGGAGATGGTCAGAGACTGCAGACATAGCACAGGAGATGGTCACAGACTGTAGATATAATACAGGAGATGGTCAGAGACTGCAGACATACTACTGGAGATAATGGCTGATCGACCCTCTCACCTGACCCAGCGATACAGCAACAACGGTTCCTCTGATCAGGAGTCAGCTCACTCTGAATTGCCCGTGGCGACTCCGCTTGGTAGAGTCCAGATCTGTCTTCTGGCAATGACTCCATTTCTTTCTCCTCTGGTGGCGCAGGGCAGCGGGGTTCTCTCTCTGATGGTGTTCTCTTAGCACTGTCCTCTCCCTCTGGAGTCCTGGGTGCACTTCCCTGAAAGGTTTTCCGGGCTCCTGGCTCTCTCTCTCTCCTATTCAGCTGGGCATGCTGTGTGGGCTGCAGTTTCCGTGTTACAGTGGGGCTGCCAGTCCTCGGGACTATATGTCCCACAATCCTCTTCTCTGCTCATTTTTTTATTCTATATCTTCCCTGGCCGATATGCTGTGCTGGCAAGCGCTGCTCACTAGTACAGCAGTGCGAGGAGAAGTACAAACCCCCCGGACACACCACCCCCCTCCATTTGTACAGACCCCCCCCTCCAAACCACCCCCTCCATTAGTACAGACCCCCCACAAACCACCCCCCATTAGTACAGACCCCCCCCACAAACCATCCCCCTCCATTAGTACAGACCCCCACAAACCACCACCCCTCTCCATTAGTACATACCCCCCATAAACCACTCCCCTCTATTAGTACAGACCACCCCACAAACCTCCCCTCCTCCATTAGTACAGACCCACCACAAACCACCCCCCTCCATTAGTACAGACCCCCCTCCATTAGTACAGACCCCCCTCCATAAGAACAGACCCCCTCCATTAGTACAGGCCCCCTCCATTAGAACAGACCCCCCTTCAATAGTACAGACCCACCACAAACCACCCTCCTCCATTATTACAGACCCCCACCTCCATTAGTACAGACCTCCCCTCCATTAATATAGACCCCCTTCATTAGTATAGACCCCCTCCATTAGAACAGACCCCCCTCCATTAGAACAGACCCCCCTTCATTAGTACAGACCCACCACAAACCACCCCCCTCCATTAGTACAAACCCCCCTCCATTAGAACAGACCCCCCTCCATTAGTACAGACCCCCCTCCATTAGAACAGACCCCCCTCCATTAGAACAGATCCCCCTTCATTAGTACAGACCCACCACAAACCACCCCCTCCATTAGTACAGACCCCCCCTCCATTAGAACAGACCCCCCTTCATTAGTACAGACCCACCACAAACCAACCCCCTCCATTAGTACAGACCCCCCTCCATTAGTACAGACCCCCCCCCTCCATTAGAACAGACCCCCCTCCATTAGTACAGGCCCCCTCCATTAGAACAGACCCCCCTTCAATAGTACAGACCCACCACAAACCACCCTCCTCCATTATTACAGACCCCCCCTCCATTAGTACAGACCTCCCCTCCATTAGAACAGACCCCCCTCCATTAGTATAGACCCCCCTCCATTAGAACAGACCCCCCTCCATTAGAACAGACCCCCCTTCATTAGTACAGACCCACCACAAACCACCCCCCTCCATTAGAACAGACCCCCCTCCATTAGAACAGACCCCCCTCCATTAGTACAGACCCCCCTCCATTAGAACAGACCCCCCCTCTATTAGAACAGATCCCCCTTCATTAGTACAGACCCACCACAAACCACCCCCTCCATTAGTACAGACCCCCCCTCCATTAGTACAGACCCCCCTCCATTAGAACAGATCCCCCTTCATTAGTACAGACCCACCACAAACCACCCCCCTCCATTAGTACAGACCCCCCCCTCCATTAGTACAGACCCCCTCCATTAGAACAGACCCCCCTCCATTAGAACAGACCCCCCTCCATTAGAACAGAATCCCCTCCATAAGAACAGACCCCCCTTCATTAGTACAGACCCCCCTCCATTAGAACAGACCCCCCTCCATTAGAACAGACCCCCCCCTCCATTAATACAGACCCCACCTCGGGACAAATCCCACCCGAGCGGCAGCTGGAGAGGAGAGGATAGTGTGCAGCCGCGCCGCCCGGGTGAAGAAGATCATGACAGAGGAGGAGAAGCACAAATAACGGGCACTGCACGGCACGGCCCGCCCCGCCCCCCAACGACGTCAAAGCGCGGGTCTCTCTCCGAACAGAGACAGCCGCTTGATCTCCTCTGACTGGAGGATGGAGGGGGTGGACTAGGGCAGGAAATACAGCGGCGGCGCCGAGCTGGTGACTGGCGGAGAGAGCGGCCTCGCCTCGGACACCAACAAGGAGAGGAGGAGAGAGGGGAGCACTCTGGCGCTTGAGCGCCCTCACCTCTGTGACGCCTGGGTGAACTGCACCCTGGGCACCCGCCTAGGATCGGCCTTGAGGCTTACAATAACTAAAGCATAGTTCACACTAACTAGCACAGTCGATTTCCTCTTTTTAATTATCACTAATTGCCTTCAAACTTTCAAATGTAAAAACTGGTATATTCTGGAGCCCAAAAAAATCTAATGAAATTATGTATTAACTAAACAAATAATGTATTTGAAATAATTGCAGGAATAAGTACCCAACATCTGCCCTAAAAAAGAAAGGTAAAGACAAACACATAAAACCTTTATTATACAGCTCTTCATGCACATAAATACTAACTACACCGCTGTCCCTATAGTACACAGGCTTGTGATCTGTAACATTTTCATTACATTACTGATTAGAATGTTTACCATCTGAGATGTTATCCCAGTACGGTGACAAGAATTCATACTCTCCACGTTGGATTATCTGGAATAATTCTTCATGATTGCGTTCTGGACTCCGGAAAGGGGGAAAGCCAGATAACAGTACGTACAAGATAACTCCGGTGGCCCACATGTCAACCTCTAACCCATAGCCTGTAGAATGAAATTAATTATTATGTTGATATGCAAATAAACGTTACCAGTGGGCTACCCAACAATAAGAGAACACAAACTTTCCAATGCAGACACAGAAAAATACATGTACACACAAGCTTCCATCACTCTCAATTCATAGGCTTGTGAGAGATCCACACTTAAGACACTTCTAGTTAGAAGTTTCCATGCAGAAGACATTTTAGTACATTCGTTTTCTGCAAACACAAACAAAAATGAGACCAATGTACTAAAGAAATTCAGAATGTCCACACAATATATTAATTTCACTTATCCAATCTTGTGCATTTTAAATAAGTAAACCAGGATTTGGTTTTCAACAAACTGGGATTTGAAAGCCTTGCCCATGCTAGTGTGTGGCAACATGAGAAGTAGGGCTCTGTTAAAAATAGTCTTCATGAGAAGTGTTTGAAGGACTAAGCCACAGCAAGTATGTTGTCTGTGATGCTCGGTCTCCTGGAGTTTCCCTTTAATGAGGAGGAAGGGGAGGAAAAATTCAGGACTTTTAGGACTATTTGCTTCTCCTTTACTTGGGATACAGGCAAAACCCTCAAAAGGTACAGGCTCATCAACTCGGCTCTCCTCTTGTTCTGGATCTTTGAAACCTTTAAGGAATGTGCTGTCAGGGTTGAGGTGACTGAAGAATGTAATTACTTAAATAATTACAATAATGGACTTTGACTTCTCCTAACTCATGGAAATAGATGGTGCTGAGTGAAGCTGCCATTGGGGTCTATTGCCATAAGGCACAAAGAGGGAATGGGACAGATAACATGGAGGGTGCTGGTTAGCCCAGACTAGCAGCCTCTCAGAATATGCTCAGGTGTTGGCAAGTTCCAAGAGATACCCTGGGGTGGATCCCGTATCCAAAGTGCCACGTAAATCCAGGGAACCATTCTTCTTCTGGGCAGGAATGGATTAAAGAGTGCATATCATCCCCCACCACTTGGTTAGCTTTACACATAAAGGTGTCATAAACCAACATTAAAGGAGAAGTAGGACCAAAGCTCTTTTGACCCTGCTTCTCCTGTGGGTCACATAAGTGCACTTATTTCTGCAGTCCTATGACCTGTATTCAACCAACAGCGGGCTAAAGTCTGTAGTTGGCTGATGTCACTCAGCCGGTCCAGACTCGACTCTGAGGGGATCCCGACTTTAATGTCAGGATCCACAAAGATCCCTGACTGGCAGCTGGCTCAGGATCTAAGCACACAGCTGAGAGCCTGAGCCAGCTGCTTCTGCCACCTGCACAGCCCGATGCTCCAGTGAGTGCTGGAGAGACAAAAAGGAGATCCAGTGACTGACAGTACTATATGGTAACAGAAAAATATTCACCTTTTTCCAGCAGTATTTCAGGAGCCACATATGTTGGTGTTCCACATACAGTGAAGATAGGCTCTGTAACATATACAGCAAGCCCAAAGTCAGCCAGTTTCAGAGTGGCAGATCCATCAGGATTTTGCTGTACCTGAGAAAAAAAAAATCACTTCAGAAATATGCAGATTTATCTGTTCATCGTTTAAATAAATAGTAAATGCAAGTGGTTGTAAATGCTCAAGGTTTTTTACCATCCAGCAGCGCCCCTAGTCCTCCTTAAAACTTACCTGAACCTTATCTCGATCCAGTGATGTGCACGAAAGGCTCGGCTCTCCCTCATCATTGGCTGAGACAGCAGTGGTAGCCATTGGCTCTATCTACTGTCAATCCCAGCCAGTGAGCCAATGAGGAGAAAGAGGGAGCAGGGCTGAGCCGCTCTTCATGTGTGAATGGACACATAGATTACCAGCTCGGTTGCCCCCATAGCAAGTTACTTGCTAGGGGAGCACTAGCCTGGAGGGGGCCCAAGAAGAGAAGGACCGGGGCTGCTCTGTGCTAAAGAGCAGGTAAGTATGACATGTTTAGTTATTTAAAAAAGAATATCTGTTTTTAATATCGCTTTAATTTTCCTGTAATCATGTTAAAATATTCATATACAGCAATATTTGGGTTTTAGGTTAGTAGTATCTTAGTAGTCAGTGTAATGTCCCCTGTTGCATAGATGGCTAGTGTAGTGTTTGATACCCCCTAGGCTGGTGGCAGTGGTGAGGTACCCCTTAGCTTGATGTCCCCAGTGAAGTGCACCCTCAGTGGTCAGAGGGAGTTTTACTAATTATTCGTGTCAGTGAGGTACTTACTGTACCTGACAGGCTAAAGTCCCATGTTGCTGTCTCCAACTCCAGGCACTAATGGGCAGGAGATTAATCCACCCAAATCTGCCTGAGATGCACCCTATTAGTGGTGGCTTCTCTGCCCCTGGTACACCACTGCTCAAAAGATATAATTCACGACCTGCACCTTTGAAGTATTATATTTATTTCTTAAAAAATTCACTGTCTATATTGAGATTATATTTTCTCCCCAGAAAAAAAAAAAAAAAAAGCCCAGTGTGGGCTCTCTCTGACTTCTCAATTTTTCTCCAGTAATAGCAAAAACTACTAGTAAATCAATTAGGTTCAACACTTATTCGGCCCTTGCACCTGTTTCTTTGTGGCTAGGCTATGGTAGGCATATGAAACTGAACTCAACAGAAGGCGGGGCTAATGTTATTGGATTTTTTATTGCACTGTATACATACAGTAAATATTGGCTAAACAATTTTAGTTTTGTTTTCTTTTGGAAAGGACAAGCACAGTATACAGCTATCAGCATATGTTAACCAAAAAAAAATAATGGATCCCGCTTCTTTAAACCATGTTATTTGACACAGTTCTTGTGCTTGAGTCATTTTGCCCCCTGTAACACCTAAAAAAACCTGGCTGATCCTGCCAGTTTCTACCCTTCCCTATGTAAACTGACCACAGTGTATCATGGCTGCTGAGCCCTGACACAGTGGTCAGTTTACGTGCCTCCGTCATCCACAGCCCTGCTCTCTGTCTCCCCTAGGCTCCTGTGTCCTCTCCCCCCTCCCCTCTCTGCCTGTCAGTTAGTGACAATGCCCGCCCCCTCCACGCCTGCTGCTTAAATAACTAACATTTATGCACCATCAGCGCTGTCCCCTCTGTGTGTAATTTATAAATGCTGTATATACCATATTCAGAGCCTAGATCCACGATCACACGACCGGCCGGCTTTCTCCTCCTCCTCCCCTCCCGGATGACGTCAGCAGGGGGAATCTCAGCCCCGCCCGCTACATCTGCCAGAGGAGGAAAGGAGAGAGCCAGACGGTCATGTGATCGCAGATCTCGGCTCTGAAATTAGGTATATGTAGCATTTATTTTTTATAAATCACACACACAGAGGGGGACACTGCAATAGGAGACATCGCTGATGGTGCATACATGTAAAGCCCCATACACACGGTAGGACTTTTTGACAACAGACTTCAAAATTAGCAGGTTTTCAAAAAAATCCTACCGTGTGTAGGCTCCATCGGACAAACTTTTTCGGTTTTCATCGGACAAAAGTTCGCTCTGCAAACAGACAAACTTTTCGGCAACAAAAGTCCTACGGTGCAAAGTCCTATCGTCTGTACAGAAATCCATCGGACTTTAGTCCAAAGTACAAACACGCATGCCCAGAGCCAATGTTAAAATCAACCAACAATAGCAGAAGTTGACCAAAGGGTGGCGGTATAGAGCAGAAAAGAGCAGAAAAAACACGTGATTTGGGGAAATTTTGCAGAAAAAGTCCTGCCGTGTGTATGCTATGGGTGTTCACGGCCAACGCCCTTCAAACAAAAATCCACAAAACAGTTTGTTTAAAGTCCGATCGTGTGTATGAGGGTTTAGAGTTGCTTAACAACCACTTTAAACATCCAAGTGTAGCGGGGTCTCTAAATTTAGGTGGGACACCCAGGTGTGTAAGTATGGGAATAGTGGACCATTTGTGTTCGTGGAGGATTGGATGGTGTAATAATCTCCTTAGCCTCTGGGTGGCGGGGTACCAGGAGGCTCAAGGTAGATTTGCCATTACAGTGCTACCCTTTTTGTCCCTTTCCGGAGATGGTACGGGGAGGGCGGGGAACCCGCCGTGGTGTCGATGGGAGGAGATAAAAGGGGGAGACGCCCTAACCACGAGGTCTTCAGGAGGATCTTCTTCACGCGCCCAGGCACCTTAGGCCTGGGTGCGGGCGGTTCTGGATTCCGGCTCAGGTGCCCTAGGCCTGACCGCAATGGAGTTGGAGTCCATCCCAGGCACCTTCAGCCTGGGGTGAGGTACTAAACTAGGAGGCCTGGGGTCCAGTGACTTCGACTGGATCCCGCGAGGGTGGAGACGTCCGAGGGTCCCTGAGGTGGATGGGGCCCATGTCTGAGGTGAGGAGGCTGAGGAGGTTACCCGTCCGGAGAGTCTGGAGCAGCATCAACCCAGTGACAGATGGGCCTCTGGTAACTCCCTTGGAGGGACATCTTCCCCTGACAGGGGGCGCAATGCAGCGAAGGTACTCCTTTCTACGTTCTCTTAAATCGCTGGTAGAGACTCACAGATTCTAAGTCCTTTCTAGTTGAATGCTATAGTAACCGCTGGCGAGATCGCAGGGGTTTAGTTAATAACTAGGATAGTGCCTCGACCTGCTCAACCCCGTATCAAAATGTTATCAAGTCGCAACCAGTTGGCTACTGAAGCACTGTTTATTGTGAGATGTACAATAAAGCAAGAAATGGACTGTGATCGGTGTGTGGAACTCTGGTTAATGGGAGCAGAGGGAAGTGTTGACACAGCAGGACTGTATTCTAGACCAAAGCACATAGGCCCGAGGAAATATCTGGTGCTGGCCTTCACCTCACCCACAGCTATGGGGAGGACATGGGCCGTAGCGCATCTCACCCTGTCATGTGACATACCCCTAGACAAAGGAGATGGAGTGAGGCCGCTACACAAGCATAAGGTGGTAAGGAGGCTACATGTTGTAACTAGCCATACTATGAAAATAGCTGTAACAGAAAAACAAAAGCTGCGTGATAATCTGTAACTCTATTATTTTATTTCCGGTTTCTCTGCTTGGGAGAGCAACTATGAGCTTTAGATTGGGTTAATGTTAATTTAATGATGTACATTACGCGTACCTCCATTCTCCCAATCCAGAGATCTTCTTTCTGGAACCAGCTTGCTTTGGCACTCAGCAAGCTGCTATGAAGTCTGCCAGAAAATCCAGGACCAAGTCCAAGCATATCCTTACAATAAGTCTAGGGTAGTGGTCTCCAGACTGTGGCCAGTGGGCCAAATGCAGCTTTTTACCTTTATTCAGCCCTTGGGGCACTATTCCTTCCACTGATACCAAACAGTGGGCCATAATTACTCCCACTGTCATCAACAATGGAGTACTAGTCCTCCCACTCACACTAATGATGGGGCACTATCTCTCCCACTGACACACCAACATAGGGGCACTATTTCTCCCACTCATACCAATGATGGAGTATTGTTCCTCCCACTGACTCCAGGGTGTAATTCCACTTACTGATACCAAGGATGGGGTACTGTTCCTCCCACTAATACCAATGATGGGGCACTGTTCCTCCCACCGACACCAACTACAGGGTGTAATTACACTTACTGGTACCAATGATGGGGCACTATTCCTAACACTAATACCAATGTATGAGGCTTTAGAGTTGCTTAACAACCACTTTAAACATCCAAGTGTAGCGGGGTCTCTAAATTTAGGTGGGACACCCAGGTGTGTAAGTATGGGAATAGTGGACCATTTGTGTTCGTGGAGGATTGGATGGTGTAATAATCTCCTTGGCCTCTGGGTGGCGGGGTACCAGGAGGCTCAAGGTAGATTTGCCATTACAGTGCTACCCTTTTTGTCCCTTTCCGGAGATGGTACGGGGAGGGCGGGGAACCCGCCGTGGTGTCGATGGGAGGAGATAAAAGGGGGAGACGCCCTAACCACGAGGTCTTCAGGAGGATCTTCTTCACGCGCCCAGGCACCTTAGGCCTGGGTGCGGGCGGTTCTGGATTCCGGCTCAGGCGCCCTAGGCCTGACCGGAATGGAGTTGGAGTCCATCCCAGGCACCTTCAGCCTGGGGTGAGGTACTAAACTAGGAGGCCTGGGGTCCAGTGACTTCGACTGGATGCCGCGAGGGTGGAGACGTCCGAGGGTCCCTGAGGTAGATGGGGCCCATGTCTGAGGTGAGGAGGCCGGGGAGGTTACCCGTCGGGAGAGTCTGGAGCAGCATCAACCCAGTGACGGATGGGCCTCTGGTAACTCCCTTGGAGGGACATCTTCCCCTGACAGGGGCCGCAACGCAGCGAAGGTACTCCTATCTACGTTCTCTTGAGTCGCTGGTAGAGACTCACAGATTCTAAGTCCTTTCTAGCTGAATGCTATAGTAACCGCTGGCGAGATCGCAGTGGTTTAGTTAATAACCAGGATAGTGCCTCGACCTGCTCAACCCTGTATCAAAATTTTATCAAGTCGCAACCAGTTGGCTACTGAAGCACTGTTTATTGTGAGATGTACAATAAAGCAAGAGTTGGACTGTGATCGGTGTGTGTGGAACTCTGGTTAATGGGAGCAGAGGGAAGTGTTGACACAGCAGGACTGTATTCTAGACCAAAGCACATAGGCCCGAGGAAATATCTGGTGCTGGCCTTCACCTCACCCACAGCTATGGGGAGGACATGGGCCGTAGCGCATCTCAACCTGTCGTGTGACATACCCCTAGACAAAGGAGATGGGGTGAGGCCGCTACACAAGCATAAGGTGGTAAGGAGGCTACATGTTGTAACTAGCCATACTATGAAAATAGCTGTAACAGAAAAACAAAAGCTGCGTGATAATCTGTAACTCTATTATTTTATTTCCGGTTTCTCTGATTGGGAGAGCAACTATGAGCTTTAGATTGGGTTAATGTAAATGTAATGATGTACATTACGCGTACCTCCATTCTCCCAATCCAGAGATCTTCTTTCTGGAACCAGCTTGCTTTGGCACTCAGCAAGCTGCTATGAAGTCTGCCAGAAACTCCAGGACCAAGTCCAAGCATATCCTTACAATAAGTCTAGGGCAGTGGTCTCCAGACTGTGGCCAGTGGGCCAAATGCAGCTTTTTACCTTTATTCAGCCCTTGGGGCACTATTCCTTCCACTGATACCAAACAGTGGGCCATAATTCCCCCCACTGTCATCAACAATGGAGTACTAGTCCTCCCACTCACTCTAATGATGCGGCACTATCTCTCCCACTGACACACCAACATAGGGGCACTATTTCTCCCACTCATACCAATGATGGAGTATTGTTCCTCCCACTGACTCCAGGGTGTAATTCCACTTACTGATACCAAGGATGGGGTACTGTTCCTCCCACTAATACCAATGATGGGGCACTGTTCCTCCCACCGACACCAACTACAGGGTGTAATTACACTTACTGGTACCAATGATGGGGCACTATTCCTCACACTAATACCAATGATGAGGCACTATTCTTCCTCCTACTGATCACAGGGGCTAGGTAATTTTTTTTTCCCACTGACCAACAAGCCTGAGACATTGTTTACTCCCACTGACCTCAGTAAATTTTCTACTACTCGTGGCAGCAGTGTGGCTCCCTTGAAGTCTGAAGGATAGTAGACTGTCTCTTTGCTTCTAAGCTTCTTTAATTTGCTTGATAAAGGGCTTCTGTCTGCATATTCAGTAGTGCTTTCTCATCTCCCTAAACCAGGGGTCTCTAAACTTTCCAGAAAGTTTGGAGACCTCTGGTTTAGGTTGATGAGAAAGCACCACTGTATCTGCAGAAAAAAATTGTAAAGTTGCAGGCAGAAGCCCTTTATCAAGCAAATTATAGATGCTTAGATTTATATTCTCCCTAAACTGCACTAAACATGACATGTCTTACCTGCTTACATTAATTTTACCCCACATGGGATCTTACTGAAGCACAACACACTGTTTTAATGAATATGATCATTTAAAACAGGCACACACAAACAAAGCAATATGCCTTTTCATATTAACCATAAAAAAGAACTCACCAACAGGTTCTCAGGTTTCAGGTCCCTGTGCACGATATTCTTGCTGTGAATATATACTAAAGCCTTGCACAAGTCAGACATCATAAGTGCTGCATCATGTTCAGTAAATTTTACGCTCTCAGTAATAGCATCAAATAAATCTCCCCCTTTAATGTACTCCAATATCAAATAAATTTCATTGTCCGTCTCAAAATCATCAATAAGTTTTACTATGTTTGGGTGGGAAAGCATTTTTATTATGCCAACTTCATTCTTTATTATATCCTCTTTACCTATTAGTTTAGCCTTATCAATAATTTTCATGGCATACTCTTCATTCGTTTTTTGAAGTCTACACTCTTTGACAACCGCAAAATTTCCATCTCCAATAGTCCTGCCAATCTCATAATTTATTTGTACATCCAGATGGTCTTTTATACAGCATATTCTGCTAGTGCTAGAAACTGCCTTTTCGTCTTCTCTTCTCGGCAGTGCGCCTTCAATCTTTTGTTCTGTTGAGTCAATATTGTTCATTATGTCCTTTTTACTGTTGGATTCATTGTCCGCTGCCATTCTGTCTACTTTTATTTGTATGTTTTCCTTTGTGTCTTCCAGGAAATCTTCAATAAGCCTACCAGTAGGTTTTATTGTTAGGCAGTCGGAATGCTTCCCACCCAATTTTCTTCTGTCTCTTTGGCATTTATTTTTAAAGCACTCATGCCTTTGCATACTATGACTTTGCATTCTGGAATGAGGATAGTGTGTTTTCTCATACAATTCTATGCTGCTGTCCCCTCTTTCCTGTACTTCATTGGCATCTCTTTTGTTCCTACATCTGTTATGACAGTTTGTACATGTTAGCAATGGCCTTTCTTCCTTACAGCTTCCAATTGGTAATATCTTACACTTTTCATTCAAATCAGCATTGCCTGATGATGTAGCTGTATTAATTTCAGTGTATAGTCTATGCTTGATTGTAATCTCCTTCCATTGCTCACATTGGTTGGCACATTCTAAACTTGAAGTCAAGACTTTATTTGGTTTGCAATGGCAAAGTTCAAGTTTTTTCATTTTTCCAGACAAATTTTCTTGATGACTTTTGATCTTTTCTTGTTTTTTGGTTTTCCTTGTTACTTCTGGCTTTTGTTTGACATAACCCTTTGCATCATGTTTGGTTGTCAGTCTTGGAGACATAGTATCGCATTTGTTGACCAAGTCTATGTCTTCATAGCCACTATCTATAGTTTGTCCATTTTCATTTAATTTGCATCTGCGTCTTTCATAATGATCTGGGTTCTTTGTTAAAAGCCTATCAGGATAAAGATCATTAAACACATTTTCAATGCATTTCATGGTCAGCTGTTCTTTACCCAAAGCTATAAAAATGTCATCCCCACGAAAGAAATCACACACGCTACGTATTTCTTTGCCTTTGAGGTTATACAATTTTCTCACATGGTCATTTTTCCACCTAGGCAATCCCAGGGCTTCAGATATATCGGCAATAAGCTGCTCAAAGGTCTGCACTGACCTTCTATTTAAAAGCAAAGTGATTTTCTTCAGAGGGGGATTTCCTGGTTTAACTACTGTCACAATTCTTGGTTTTACTGGACTGTTCTCTGAATGTATTGTGTGAAAACCATTTCGAGAGTGAAAATACGGTGATGTATAGCTGTTTAGTCCATGGAATGGTTTTCCATGTGTTGCATGGCTTATAGGTGGACACGTGACTTGGTGTTTCCTCTCTGTAGGCCTTGAATTTATATTGGTATATAAATGATGAAACAATGTTTGATGACCTGAAATAATTGCAAACAAATATAAGTTAAATAAAAATGAGAATTGTAATATAGACATATCTATAATAAATATATAAAATTCAGGGTACCCAGTTCTTTAGAGTTAAATACAAACTATAAACAAAAAACAATAATACCCCTTAAAGAGTTAGCTTTACACATATCGAGATTGACTCCAAGCAATCAATACATAAATGTAATGCATACAGTTAATATATGCATTACCTGCCAAAGTTTTTTTTTACTTCTGTCAAGCCATCCTGAGATTTACTCATTCTTATGAGACAACACAGACATGTTAGTGTCCTATGTTTTTTTAAAGCAATACAGTCTGGTCAACTTCATCCCTACAGCCTGTAACTGGACAATGAAAAAGTATTATAGAAATAAATAATAAGAGTGCGCTTACAAATACCTACAAAACATATAGGTGCGGAGGACCCTAATTAAAGGTACCACCAGTGATTAATTTGCAAAAACAGCCCCTAGTGTTAGTTATTTAGTAGTGTTGGCGCGGATTTTCTTATCAATTTATCACTGGAGTATCAATACGTTTTTTAACTACTTGAACTATTATTTCACGCAGCCATGGATGTGTTTAATTTTATGAGAGAAAGACACATTAATTTAGAAGAAATATTTCATGAGACCCCCAGTCCCAATATAGATCTAGAGAGGGGTTTTAAACAACTACAGTTCGACATGGAAAAACAAATTTGATTATGGTGGGACATAGCATCATTCGAATTATACATAGGAAAAAACCTCACACCCAGGAGATTAAGATGGGATGTCGGTCCCGATGATGGGATTGAAGATCTCCAATTAGTAGATGAATGGTTCCAGTTTTTTAATGCCTGCGAACAAAAGCTGATGCAATTAATGATCAGACGACGCAAGGCAAAAAATGCGATTTTGGAATCCAAGATCACTGACCTTAAAAAAACTGTGGAACCATTCAATCAGATGAGCGAATATACAGAGAAGTCTAGGCTTTTGCAATCCCATCTTTCAAAATATGATGGTGAAATAAAAAATAAAAAACTTAAGAAGTACCAAAGGGACATTAAAGATTTTGAAGACAATAAAGTATATAAATGGCAAGAGAATGTCACCACGAACGTGTTGTCAGGTCACCTGTGGCCAGGTGACAGATGCACACCGTAGGGGGACAGGAGTGCACCGCAAGGTAGTGAACCTTATGGCTGACTGCTGCGGATAGGAAACTGGGTGGTTGTGGAAAGCGGGACCAGAGGAGCACAACTGGGATCCTATGGGAAGCTAGAGCCAAGATTCCCCAGGGCGCGGAGTCTAAGACCCAGCAGGTCTTCTCCAGAGCCTCTAGTGGTGAGGATGTTATGCTGCAGGCTGGGTCCAGGTCGCGGCCCCTAGAGTCTCCTAGCTCACGCCCCGTAGGATAAGGGGACAAGAGGGGAAGCAGCAGCACGAGATATAAGAGTAACAAATAACAAGCTGAAACTCAAGGGCCACAAGCAGACAAGGATAACGAAAGACAAGCCGAAGGTCAAGGGTCACGAGCAGACAGGGATAGTCGGGGACAAGCCAATAACGTGACAGAGAGACAGACGTAGCACACGGCAGGCAGGAACCCAAACACACAATGCCTAACAAACACGTTGATCAGCAAAGCAGGCTTGCAGTGCACAGGTTAATATAGTGTTATGTGATAGGGCCTGGGGTGGAGTCAGGCTGGGAGGAGATTATAAAGGAAGCCAGGTGAAAGGGTTCTGGCCTCTAAGATGAACACATGGGAAGGAAGGTAAGCTGACAGACAAACACTACTGCATATCCATGACACGTGTCACCAGAAACGACCATAGATAAAGAAACCGAGACTCTTAAAACCATTATTCTGAAAATTCCAAAACTTCTAGTACCCCTAAAAAACCCATTATCAAAACCACTACCAAACCCCAATCGGTACCACATAAAACACAAGGGTACCCCCCGCCAAACTCCTATCAATACCCACCACCGTATCCTCTAGACATGTATAATCGCTATGGGCCATTAGATAACCGACCATCTGATTATCAATATTATGAACCCTACAGACCATACATACCTCGACCCCCTAGGGGAGGCTTTAGAGGAAATTTTAGAGGGAGACCAGCCCCCTACAATAATCAACACCAGGGGGGGGGATGGGAGGGGGTGGAAGGAGCCTTATCACATCCCTCCCAAATCTCCACAGTACCCCAAGGGACCTTTAGACCAAGAGGAAGAAGAGGTGGAAAGAAAAAGAAAAATAAGCAAATAGTAGATGAAGGGATTTTCAATCTAGCAGGTGTTGAATTCACTAATAAAGAACTTGATGTATTACATCAAGGACTCAAATTTGCTCCTAATAAAAAAATTTAGACAAGTTTGAGGTCTTTATTGACATAGAGAAACATATTCGTAAATTAAATATAAAAAAACATTTCGCCAAACACATACATTGTCCAGTGAATGAAGAAGTTGCTGTCTTTGTTCACAGTGGACTAAAAAACAATTCAGTGTTTAATCCAAAAAAGGGGATGAATCACCACATAGAAGTGTTCAAAAACATGGTGCAGGATGAGGTGCGGAACCTATCCATCACCAAATACACCTCCAATCAACAAATGTGGCAAGCCATCAAATCCATAGAGGAGAATAAACATATCGTGATTAGGCCAGCTGACAAGGGGGGAGGGCTTGTGATACTTACTCGAGAGTATTACTATAAAGAGATGCAAATGCAACTCCAAGATCCAAATACCTATCAACAAATCAATGGGGATCCCACAATAAAGTTAAAAAACATTTTATACAATTGGATAGAAGAAGGGGTTAATAAACACATTCTTAATCATAAGGAAGCGGATTATATCAACATACGAGCCCCAATGGTCCCTGTGTTATACACAGTGCCCAAGATACATAAAAATAAATTCACACCTCCAGGAAGACCCATTATAAGTGGGATTAATTCCCTTTTCTCAAGACTAGAGGAGTACTTAGATGGGTATTTCAAACCACTAGTCTCCAAAAGTCCATCCTATCTCAAAGATAGTCGAGATCTTATAATAGCCCTGCAACATTTGAAACCTACTACACAAACCATCATGGCCACTGTAGACGTAGAGTCTTTGTATACCAACATACGTCATCATGCCGCTTTAGAAGCACTCCGTTGGGCTTTAACCAAAGAATCTAATCTCAAGAAAGTACAAATTAATTATCTTATCAAAGGGCTAAAAATAGCTATGGGCAACAATTTCTTTTGGGCTAATAACAATTATTACAACCAGACTGGCGGCGTGGCTATGGGGGCACGCTACGCCCCCAGTGTGGCAAATATTGTGTTAAACAAGTGGGAGTGTGAAAGTATTTTTCTGCACAGACATGAGTCCTTAAAATTTTATAGGCGTTACATTGATGATGTCATTCTGTTTTGGGAGGGCACGGAGGATAGTCTGATTGAATTCATCAAACAAATGAATGACAACCACTATGGACTCAAATTCAGTGCAGAAATCAACAAGCAGGTTGTAAACTATTTGGATCTTACTATCAAACAAACTGAACATACCTTTGAGACTCTCACATACTTCAAACCCACTGATAGGAATGGCTATGTATCTACACATAGTTGCCATCATCCCCAGTGGATAGGAGCGGTGCCTAAAGGGCAATATATGCGCCTTAAGAGAAATTGTGAGAAATTTGAAGATTTTATCCATCAAGCACAAATTTTGACTACCAAATTTCTGGAGAAAGGGTATCCAAGAGAAACACTTGAGAAACTAGTATCACAAGTATCCCAAATGGAGAGGCAAACATTATTGCGAACAAAAAATAAGAGAGAATTAATATAAGCAAATTGAGAACATCTATAAGAAATATTGGCCGATTTTGATGAAAGACCAAGATTTGAAATCCATTATTCCTAGTGCTCCCAAATTTATATATAGGCGAGCACCTGGCCTCAGGAATGAAATTGCCCGAAATGTTCCAGATCCCCCCAGAAAACCTTTGACCTTTTTGGATGGATCTGTTTTTTTCCATTGCACAAGATGCAAAGCCTGTAAAATTACACGAAAATCCTGGACTTCATCTAAAGTCACTCATTTTCAATTTAAAGTGACAGGAAACAAATATAAAATCAAACTATTGATTACCTGTCACTCAGATCATGTTACATATGTCTTGGAATGTCCTTGTCCTCTCCAGTATGTGGGGCGAACTACGCGACCATTAAAAACAAGGATTAATGAGCATTTGACTAACATCAGAAAAGAGTTTCCTAACCATAGTGCTTCTAGGCACTTTAAAACTCATCACAATAGCAATCCAAGCCTATGTAACCTTTATGGGATAGATAGGATAAGTAAATATTGGAGGGGAGTACATATGACAAGGATGGTATCCCAAAATGAAACCAAGTGGCTGTATACACTACAGACGATGCAACCACTTGGAATGAATATAGAACTAGATTTAAACTGCTTTCTGTCCAACGATTAGGCATGGGAGTGGTATGTTTGTGTTTCTTTATTTTAGGTAGATGAACTGTAGATGGTCTTATCATTTTCTCCTAAATAATGTAGATGTGTACCAAGTGGTATACCTACAGAGAAAATTTTGAATATCTCTGCTGGAGTTAGGAGTTTTATTAATACCATATTCCTAACTAAACACCATTAGAGACATATATTTGGAAGTATATGGAGTTAATTACTGATTAATGTGATTATAGGGTAGTTTTTATGGGTGTACTGTTGCACTTTAGGGTTTAAATGCAGAGTTCAATATAATTTTAATCACCAGTCTGGCATACTGTTAAATGTGCGCTAGATGGCGCTGGTCTCCATCCATGTCTATAAGGCCTCATGCCCACGGGCGTTTTTTCAGCCGCGTTTTTGAGCGTTTTTTACAGCTTAAAAACGCCTGTCCATGTTAGTCTATAGCTTCATGCCCACCTAGGCGTTTTTGAGCTGTAAAGAGCATAGGCGTTTGTAAGCTGTAAAAAAAAACCAGGACCAGTGCGTTCCTCAGCGTCAGAATTAGGCAGAAAAAACGCGAGCGTCAAAAAACGCGCAAAAACGCGCACTAACGCGCAAAAAACGCGCACTAACGTGCGGTCGCGTTTTTAGCTCAGACGTTTTTTTTTTGTTTTTTTTTTTTTTTTAAATATTTACAATAACATGGACAGGCGTTTTTAAGCTGCAAAAAACGCAGCTGTAAAAACGCCAGTGGGCATGAGGCCTAACAAGCGCCAGAGAAGTGCTAATTACACCTATGAACATAGTTTAATATTAGTACAATAATAAATTAAGTACGAGTCAAATATATATTCATATATATTTTTTATAATATGGTTTGGTGTCCGTTCATCAAAAATCTACTTTGGGATGAAACTGTTCATCCAATGATTTTATTTGGGGCTCTGACGGAGGTTCCCAGTGTGTAATTAGTATACATATAGGACCGTACCATTGTCTCCAGTATGTAAAGGGGAAAGCAACTTTTTAGTTTGTTTTTCTTTTATTGTAAAGTATTTTAATTAACCATGGTCATACCTATGGGTAAGTGACTTAGAGTTGGTGATAACTAAACATCATAAGTTGTATGCCATGTAACCCAAGACTGGGGCTTGCTTTTGGGTGAGTCCTGGACGCTCCGCTGTTCCCCGCAGTAGTTCCGTCCACAACTACAGGTACCATGATCCTTTGTGACCAGGTACGCCCCCTGAAGACGTTAACCAACGAAACGTACGTCGGCGGCGGTACCTGGTCACGTGATTTGCTGATGTCACTACGGCGCTCTGGCTTTGAATCTGTGTTTGTAAAACACCAAGCGCGTTACCTCGGAGGAAACAGCGGAGGAGTTCACGTTCAGACAAGCTCACAGCCTCAGTGCCGGGAAAAGGCACTTTTTAAAGTAAGCGGCCATTTGGCACCTTTCTGTTTTTTATTAAATTTTATTAAACTGTATTACGCTATGAGGCTTCCTGTTTCTAATTGCATATCCTGCCTTTATACCTGACAAGAGGGGTTTGGAATTTCCTGTGTGCGACTGTCGATGTGTATGCAGGCACTATCCTGCATAAGCTTTACAAGACCATCTTTTTAAGTAAAGTGGTCAACATAATCTGGTAAGCGCATCCTTTGTCTGAGCACTTCGGGTGACTTATACTCCACTTTGGTGGAGGAATATCACGCAAATTAAGAAGATTATTTTTGAATGTCACTAGCAACATAAGATCTACGTCTAATTGATGGTTGAAGCAATATTGGACATATTTTTTCACTTGGTTGGAATTTTTTGTTGGAGAAATCAGATTCTCTGAAAATATTTTTGTATTGGGACTCACATGTACACATATTGTTATATACAAACAATTGTTTGTGCTTAGTTTTGGACTTGATAGCGTCTAAGCACTAATTAATAATATCACTGTAATTGCCCACTAGGGGCTGTTTTTGCAAATTAATCACTGGTGGTACCTTTAATTAGGGTCCTCCGCACCTATATGTTTTGTAAGTATTTGTAAGCGCACTCTTATTATTTATTTCTATAATACTTTTTCATTTGATCATTTTGGACACTGGTTAGGTTTCCATTTTGCAGAGTAGCAGCTATAGAGAAATTAATTGTTAGTTATTTAGTAGTGTTGGCGCGGATTTTCTTATCAATTTGTAACTGGACAATGAAGGACTTAAAAATGTCCTCATAGCTGAATTGCATGCCTCCTGGGACATAGTTTTTCTCGAACGGTATTTGAAAGAAAAAATGATCCCCAGGAGCCTTCGGTGGAATGTGTATCCAGATAGAGGGGATGCAGAACTTAGTGAATGGTTTCTCTATTTTAACAATGCTGGTTTGGCTTTTTTGGAGTTTTTGGTTTCTCGTAAGAGAGCCAAGGTGGTCAGGTTACAGCAAGAGATCAATGACATCAAAGAAAGATTAGGCCCTATGAGTAAAGAGGGACTATATCAGATCTACACTAAGGAACTGCGAGATATCATAATAGAGGAAGAAGAAGAACAGCGTATTAAAAAGCGGAAGAAGTATTTAAGGGACGTAGAAGACTACAAAACGCACAATGTGTTCAAATGGCAGGAGAGTTATCGCGAAAGCTTCAACAAACCTCCTGAGAGTACTAGTATGGAGGAGGAAGCTAGTGGGGATAGTGAGGTAATACCACCCCCCAACGAAAATCAGAGAATACAAACAGCTCCACCACCCAATACTCCTGGATATCGTGATTATGGACCAATCAAGACGGGAGGTAACAGGACACCACAACATCTTAAAAAGAAGGGGAATCATAGTGGAAATAGACCTCCTAATAATGGATCTAATCCCTATTATCGCCCGCCCACTCAGCATCCAAGAAACCAAGGAAGGTTCCCTAACCCTGGAGGAAATAGGGGGAATCGACACCCCCAAGGACAGAATCATTATCAGTCTCAAACTCACAACTATCCCCCAGTTAGATCTCCATATATGGACCATTATGGCCAATATGAGGACCCAAACTACAGGAATGTAGATGGTTACAGAGAGAGTGCTTCAAATTCTCAGCGGGTGCCATGGAGACAAGATATCCCGACAAGGAACCAATATGGACCTTTGCAGGGTGGAGGGAGAACATTTGGTAATTCCCAGACACGCGGCCTAGATGGTCCGCCAGGAGCGGCCCCCCTAAGGAACAAAACGGATAATTTTTTAGGAAAAGGCCAAGGAAAGAAGGGAAGACCAAGAGAGGATGCAGAGGAGGCCAATGGAGTAACCCCCGAAAAAACTCAAAAGGAGGTAGTGTGTCAAGGAGTTTTTAATCTGAGTGGAGAAGAACTCACTAGGTCAGAGAAGCTGACATTAAACCAGGGATTGAAATATGCCCCCAGAAAGCCTTTAAACAAATTCCAGATGTTTTTAGACATCCAGAGATACACAAGGAAACTGAGCATCAAACGGCATTTCCTATCGAATCCTATCATTAGTAATAGTACCTCAGGGGAGGGAGAAAATACAATAGGAACAGGGCTCAGAAATGCATCTCTTTTTAAGCCCCCGGGGAAACCAGCCCCGAGTATTACAGTTTTTAAGGAATTGGTCCTACAAGATTTATCACAGGCTAAATTTAAAATGGAAAGACAGAAGAACGTGGAAGAGGGCATTGCATCATTGTGTCAAAGGAAAAATTTGGTCATTAGACCGACGGACAGGGGGGGGGGGGGGGCATCGTGATCTTGAAGAAAAGCGATTACCTAAATGAAATGGAAACTTTGCTATCCGATAGGGACACTTATACCATCCTTAAGAATAACCCCATGGAGAAATATAAGAAAAATCTCAAATGCATTGTATCCAATGGACACAGGAAAGGGATTATTAATGATAAAGAATTGGACTTTCTTGTCCCTTTGGCCCCACGCACGCCAATAATATACTATATCCCTAAGGTACACAAAAACCCTATTCGACCTCCTGGCCGCCCTATAGTAAGCGGATTGGATTCCGTTACATCTAGGGTGGGTACGTTTGTGGACGTTTTTCTACAACCAGTAGTGTCCAAAACACCAGCGTTTTTGAAAGATTCGATGAAAATCATTCGGGAGTTATCTCAGCTTACAGTGGAGGAGGATGTTTTATAAGTAACAGCGGACGTCTCCTCCCTGTATACTATTATTCCCCATGACCTGGGATATAAGGCAGCGGAATTTTTTCTGAAAAAGGATTTGTCTATAAAATCTTCAACACTGGATTTTGTAATGCAGCTTCTATGTTTTGCCATGGAACATAATTACTTTTACTATGGTGGTCAGTTTTATTTACAGAGTACTGGTGTTGCAATGGGGGCAAAATTTTCTCCTTGGAAGAGCCCCGCCTCCTTTTTTGGCGAAGATACATAGATGACGCGTTTTTTCTATGGAAGGGAGACGTGGAGTCTCTAAATGAGTTTATGATTAAACTTAATACTAATGATTGGGGGATCCTTTTCACATATGAATGCAGTGCACTTTCTGTCAATTTTTTAGATCTGGTGATATTTAAGGATCAAGGCATACTTCTTACCAAAACCCATTTCAAGGGGACTGATAGAAATGGGTATATCCCAATGGACAGTGGACATCACCCTAATTGGCTCAAGGCTGTTCCCAAGGGCCAATTCCAGAGGGTGAGACGTAACTGTTCACGACCTGAAGACTATGCAGCTCAAGCCACAATCTTGAAGAATCGTTTTTTGGATAAGGGATATAAACCGGCTATCCTGGACAGAGATATACACGATGTCGCAATCATGGATAGAGAAGGCCTTTTGGTTCCCAAAAATAAGGAAACAAAGAAAATGAATACAGAAATGCAGTGGTCCTTTCTGACCACTTTTTCCTCTCATTTTTGGTGGGTCAACAAAACCATACGAAAACACTGGCAGGTACTCAGGTGTGATAAAGTTCTGGGACCTGAGCTCCCAGAATATCCAAAAGTCCTATACCGAAGGAATCAGAATCTGAAGGACTTGGTAGCCCCCAGTGTTGTTGACCCCCCTCCAAGAATTTGTTTATTTGGGAATTTGAAGGGCTTTTTTCCATGTCGACGATGTAAAGTATGCTCTTCCTCTAAAACTATCCGGACCTCCACCTTTACTTCCAACGCTACCTCCAAGGAATATTCTATATCGGAACTGATCACATGTGGGACTGTGGGGGTGATATACCTCCTAAGTTGTCCCTGCGGGCTCCAGTATATTGGGAGGACCACCCGCGCTCTGAAGGTCAGGATAGGCGAGCATCTTTCAAATATCCGTAGGGGCTTCATTGGACACAGTGTTTCCTTACATTTCCGTCAATTCCATGATCGTAACCCATCCCTACTTGGGGTCATAGGGATAGAGAAGCATGTTCCCCACTGGAGAGGAGATAATTTGAAACGTTGTATATCCCGTAGGGAAACGAGATGGATTTATGACATGGCCTGTTACAGCCCTTTGGGCTTTAATATAGAATGGGACATCAATTGTTATATTAATAACAGTTGATGTCCCAGAAGGGAGTTAGAGCCCCTTTTTTTGATGCAGTTCTCTGATTGGTTTTGTGAGATCAGGGGATCTCGGAAACTCGGGAACTAATATACTTTGAATGTTTTTCTGGTTTGTTGGGTCCCTTCTTCTCCCATACAAAGTTTTTTCCACCTATAAGTGGCCCTCCTTTTCTTCTTTTTTCTTTGGTGAAACTAATAATATTCATATTTTAAATAAGAATTGATATTTTTTTAAATGGTCCTAATATGCCAATCTTTTGAGGAAAGGGCAGAGAAGTGTGTTGTTTTGAAAATATATGCCTGCACGCCTTGGTTTAATGGCACATGTGTAGTTAAATGGCTGCGCTAGAAATATATCATAATCATCATGTATTTTTATATATTTTATATTCTCCCTTTCCTCATCAGATATTGATATATATTAATTTTTATTTATTTTTAATTCTAAATTTTTATTAAGTTATAAATATTTCATATATATCTTTATTTTTATTTGCATTTGTATTCATTGGCATATTTATTTTTAATTTTATTTTTATTTTTACTATATATGTATTTATGCTAGGATTCCATTTGATTTTCGTATATTTCCATGATATATCCTTAAAGCATATTAATTATAAAATGGATTTTCCAGCCAACATGTAAATTCATGTTTGCCTTTAAAACACCAATGATTAAAGAAAATGCTGTATATGTCATGCGCTGAACGAATGTTGTCGGCAGTATGATTGCATGCAGGGGATTTTATTGGCATAAGAATTTTGGCTGTTTTTTTTAAACACTGGGGACGCGGGGCTTGTTCCTGCGCTTCCGGTGTCATTTGATTGTAGTCTTCTATAAAGTGCGTGGAGTGTGACGTCCGAGTATTGCCTCCTTCCCTGTTGATGCCTTGTATAGGAGAAACGCAGCGTCGGGCGGAGCAATCATCGCTGACGTCACCACGCTCCAGCTCAGTGGCCTGAGCCGCGGCTGGTTGTCTTATCTAATACCGCGTTTTTTAAAATACATTTGTTCAGAGACTCTGGATGTCAGCTCCTGTTATTTTAATAAAGGGACCTTTTGTTGATATACTGCACCATGAGTCTCCCCCTATCTCTTTTTTGATATCCACACTGAAACATTGGGAAATCGATCCTGACTACAAGGAAACTGTGTCCCTGAACGATCCAATGGAGAGAGCGGACCTGCTGCAGGACGGATGCTTTTGATGTGCTGAGCCTGTATGATCTCCGTAATAGAGATCCACCGGAGTCGGTAAGCCCCCACTCTTTCCATTTTTATGTCATCTGGCTGGAAAACTGTTGGACGAAGATTCCAATCCTTCCCTGCTACAATGTCCTTTTTTATGAAGTTTTGAATGCAGCGAGTCACCTCACAACCTATTTACAGTCACTTCACAGTTTTTACTTGTGGAGGAAGATTCCAACCCTTCCCTGCTACAATTTCTTTTTTTATGAAGTTTTGAATGCAGCGAGTCACCTCACAACCTATTTACAGTCACTTCACATTTTTTTCTTTTTGTGTTTATTGGGACACTAATTGATAATTTTTTCTTGGGACATTTTTTGTATTAATTGTATTTCAGTTTGCACTTTGATTTTTGCACATAATTGTTGGTAGCACATTTTTATTATTTGTGAATAATGAAGGAGAGGCTCCAGACTGATGCAGACCTCCACACTTAAAACCCTCTGTGAGTGGAACTTGTTACTGGTTTTTAATTTGTTTCCAATAAACTGTGCTACACCAGTGGTCGCCTGGCGCCTCTCTCTCCCTTCCCTCTTCTGTTTCAGCGTGGGTTCCCAGACCCTGGTACAGGCAGCCTTGCTCCCACTGGAGACTACAGACAGCTTCATCATTATTGACTTTATTTATATTGACACCCTTACTATGTATTGGGACTGAGCACCAGTGGTGGCTGGTGCTCACTATTTTGGGGGGGGGGGCGGCACAAACTAACATTAACACCTCCCACCCCCGCGCATGCGGAAGATGGACTGCGGCGGTCATCCTAATACTCCATTGCCAATAGGGGCTTCCTGATTGGCTGGGAGGAGAATAGCGAATATTAATTCGCTATTGTCACACAAGTGTGTATACTCGGAGCGCAGTGCTCTGCGCCCTGAGCCCACCCTTTTTTGAAGCCTATAAGAGCCTCTGGCTCTAATCACATGCTTAAAAAAAACATTTGAATGCGTCCGGTATCCCGCATGTAGATTAGGGGGCCGGGTGCATGTGTACATACACAGTATCTCACAAAAGTGAGTACACCCCTCACATTTTTGTAAATATTTTATTATATCTTTTCATGTGACAACACTGAAGAAATGACACTTTGCTACAATGTAAAGTAGTGAGTGTACAGCTTGTATAACAGTGTAAATTTGCTGTCCCCTCAAAATAACTCAATGCACAGCCATTAATGTATAAACCGCTGGCAACAAAAGTGAGTATACCCCTAAGTAAAAATGTCCAAATTGGGCCCAAAGTGTCAATATTTTGTGTAGCCACCATTATTTTCCAGCACTGCCTTAACCCTCTTGGGCATGAAGTTCACCAGAGCTTCACAGGTTGCCACTGGAGTACTCTTCCACTCCTCCATGACGACATCACAAAGCTGGTGGATGTTAGAGACCTTGTGATCCTCCACCTTCCATTTGAGGATGCCCCACAGATACTCAATAGGGTTTAGATCTGGAGATATGCTTGGCGATTCCATCACCTTTACCCTCAGCTTCTTTAGCAAGGCAGTGGTCATCTTGGAGGTGTGTTGTCTTTGTACTTTTCACCTGGTTGCGGCCACACACGCATGACACCATCTGAACCGAATAAGTTTATCTTGGTCTCTTCAGACCACAGGACATTGTTTGCTTGTCTTCAGCAAACTGTTTGCGGGCTTTCTTGTGCATTATCTTTAAAAGAGGCTTCCTTCTTGGATGACAGCCATGCAGACCAATTTGATGCAGTGTGCGGCGGATGGTCTGAGCACTGACAGGCTGACCACCCACCCCTTCAACCTCTGCAGCAATGCTGGCAGGACTCATATGTCTATTTCCCAAAGACAATCTCTGGATATGACGTGGAGCATGTGCACACAACTTCTTTGGTCGACCATGGCGAGGTCTGTTCTGAGTGGAACCTGCCCTGTTAAACCGCTGCATGGTCTTGGACACCAATCTGCAGCTCAGTTTCAGGGTCTTGACAATCTTCTTATAGCCTATGCCATCTTTATGTAGAGCAACAATTATTTTTTTCGGATCCTCAGAGTTCTTTGTCATGAGGTGCCATGTTGAACTTCCAGTGACCAGTATAAGAGAGTGAGAACGATACCACCAAATTTAACACACCTGCTCCCCATTCACACCTGAGACCTTGTAACACTAACAAGCAGTGGCGGCCCGTCCATAGGAGGCGCCCGGGCGCCGCCCCCCCTCCTGTGGTCACCAAAGAAAAAAAAACCGGGCCCTTTAAGAGTTTTTTTTTTTAAATGTCTTTTTTTTACACATGGCGGCGCGACCATAGTGGGCGCAGAAGCGCCGCTGCCGCTCACTTCTGCGCCCGGCCGTCACTCACCACAACAATACATAGGTTCATGCATTGCATGAACCTATGTATTGCTGCCGCCCACTATTCAGATGGCTGGCCCCTTGAGCGCCGGCCATCTGAATCACAGCGTCTGGTTGGTCTTTAGAAGTGCCTATCAGAGCCAGCAGGCTCTGATAGTCTTCCCGACTACAGCCTGAGGGCTGTAATAGGCTTCTAAATATCTAATGAGAGGACGCACAGGGGTGCGTTCCCTGGCCAATCAGGTTCACCGGGTCTGGTTACCGGTAACCTGATTGGCTGAAGTGACATCGAGGGCGGGAGAAGACATCGAGGGCGGGAGAAGGACGGCGCTGACTCGAGGAAGGTAAGTGCAGGGCTGGGGGGGGAAACTGTCTGTATTATGAGGACAAACTGGCTGCATATAGGGGACAAGCTGGCTGCATATGGGGGAGAAACTGGCTGTATTATGGGGGAGAAACTGGCTGCATATGGGGAAGAAACTGGCTGCATATGGGGGAGAAACTGGCTGCATATGGGGGAGAAACTGGCTGTATTATGGGGGAGAAACTGGCTGCATATGGGGGAGAAACTGGCTGCATATGGGGGAGAAACTGGCTGTATTATGGGGGAGAAACTGGCTGTATTATTGGGGGAGAAACTGGCTGCATATGGGGGAGAAACTGGCTGTATTATGGGGGAGAAACTGGCTGTATTATTGGGGGAGAAACTGGCTGTATTATTGGGGGAGAAACTGGCTGTATTATTGGGGGAGAAACTGGCTGTATTATGGGGGAGAAACTGGCTGTATTATTGGGGGACAAACTGGCTGTATTATTGGGGGACAAACTGGCTGTATTATGGGGGAGAAACTGGCTGTATATTGGGGGGAAACTGGCTGCATTTGGGGACAAACTAGTGGCGTTTGGGCACAGTGGCTGCGTTTTAATGGG
The DNA here is from genome assembly GCA_029206835.1 of Rana muscosa. Classification (NCBI taxonomy): domain Eukaryota; kingdom Metazoa; phylum Chordata; class Amphibia; order Anura; family Ranidae; genus Rana; species Rana muscosa. The sequence continues at coordinate 50,965,388 of CM055122.1, forward strand.
CACAGTGGCGGCAATTGATGATTTTTTTTTTCAGTTTGTTTGCGCCCCCCCAAAAAATTTGAGCACCAGCCGCCACTGCTAACAAGTCACATGACACCGGGGAGGGAAAATGGCTAATTGGGCCCAATTTGGACATTTTCACTTAGGGGTGTACTCCCTTTTGTTGCCAGCAGTTTAGACATTAATGGCTGTGTGTTGAGTTATTTTGAGGGGACAGCAAATTTACACTGTTATGCAAGCTGTACACTCACTACTTTACATTGTAGCAAACAGTGGCGGCCTGTCCATAGGGGGCGCCCGGGCGCCGCCCCCCCCCCCCCCCCCCAAGCAGTCAAAAAATATTTTTTTTTTTAAACATATCCCTTTAAGATTTTTTTTTTTTAAAAAGGTCCTTATGTGCACTTTATCCGGGCGCAGGGCGCCGTGCATATGGGAAACGCCACGTCTGTGCAATCACAAGATTGCAGACGAGGCGCTTTATTTGCAGAAAAAAACGCGCTCTGTGGCGCATTCGAGGCCGCCACAGCTTCTGGCACGCCTCATAGACTTTCACAGGCATGGACATGGGCGGTGCTTCCTTTTCCTCTAGTCACGACGTCAGGACGTCAAACGTGCCTGAGAGGATCGGATCAGCAAGAGGAGGTAGGAGACAACATAGCGTCAACCCCCCTCCGGTTATCAGTCTGACTCTTTTCTAGATCACCCGGCCAGCGGGACCGCTTATCAGTAAAGAATTAATTTAAATCAACCGGCCGCCGGGAGCAGCATACCCCCCCCGCTTATCAGTAATTTTTTTTTTAATCAGAAGGCCTGCAGTAGCAGCAGAACCCCATCCCCCCCCCCCGCTTACTTATCAGTAAAAAATTATTTTATATCAACCAGCCGGCGGGAGCAGCGGATCCCCCCCCCCCCCCCGCCTATCAGTAAAAAAATTTTTATATCAGCAGCGGCCCCCGCTTAATTTTTTTTGTAACACCACAACACCATGCCGACAGGCCAACTCCCTATTCCCCCCCCCCCCCCCCGCTTAGCAGATCAGTCAAATTTTTATTCTATCACCAGGCCGGCAGGAGCAGTGGCACAACCCCCCCCCCAATTTTTTTATATCACCAGGGGGGGGTGCCGCTGCTCCTGCAGGCCTTCTGATATTAAAAAAAAATTGACTGATAAGCGGGGGGGGGAGACTCTGCATTAGTTTTCCTTTTCACCAATTCTTCACATTACATTTATTTATTCATTTAGCGCTGTACCTCATTTTACATATTTCAGTGTATGTGTCGGGGCCCGGGGGTCAGTGTATGTGTCAGTCAGTGTAATAGTCAGTGTTGGTGTCGGGGGTCAGTGTATGTGTCAGTCAGTGTAATAGTCAGTGTTGGTGTCAGTGTTGGTGCCCGGTGGGTCACGGCTCATTTTTTTTAGAAGAGTGGCTTCTTGATGACTGAACCGCACAGCGGGAAGTAAGCGGCGACCGCGGTCTGGACAGGGTTAACACAGACCGCGGCCGCCGCTCACCTCCCGCTATACGGCATTCCTAAAGAACGGCCGGCGCCAGCACATTTACGAGGCGCAGAAGGAGGCGGGAGAGAAGGCTCCTGTGACCTGCAGGAAGTGCAGGTGCTGGACAGACACCTCGTGGGCCGGAGGTATAGCTGCACTTGCACTGAAGGAGACGGCGGCGGCGGCAGCCTCCTTCTCTCTCCTAACACCGGCGGCCTCCTCTCTCCTAACACTGGCCAAGACACTGATTGCTACACAGGGAGCAAGGTGAGCACACTGAGAAAAAAAAAACATGTTCCAGTGCGTTTGCGGCTGTCTATTATTACTGGCATGATGGGGCTGTCTATTATTACTGGCATGATGGGGCTGTCTATTAACTGGCATGATGGGGCTGTCTATTATTAACTGGCATGATGGGGCTGTCTATTATTACTGGCATGATGGGGCTGTCTATTATTAACTGGCATGATGGGGCTGTCTATTATTAACTGGCATGACGGAGAACCTTTTCATGATATGCTAATTTTTTGAGATAGGATTTTTGGGTTTTCATGAGCTGTATGCCAAAATCATCAATATTAAAACAAGAAAAGGCTTGAACTACTTCAGTTGTGTGTAATGAATCTAAAATATATGAAAGTCTAATGTTTATCAGTACATTACAGAAAATAATGAACTTTATCACAATATGCTAATTTTTTGAGAAGGACCTGTATATATATATATATATATATATATATATTGTGAGGGGGTTAGCTCGGCAGCGGGTGTGTGTGACCCCTGGGATGGGCTCCCCACACAAAAACAGGCCCAGCAAACGGAGGTTGTGGTTTTCAAAATCAAAAAGGTGCGGTTTATTTTCTATTTACAGTGACAAAACACAGCAAAGCAAAAGAAACATAAATAAAATAAATCCTGGTCAACTTGACCTCTGACTAACATACAGGTTTCCTAACTAACAACTGGGATCAGCCTAGTGCTGTCCTAGTCCCTAAGTCCCTGGTTTTAAATGTCCAAGCAAATAGCCACACAGGCTTTGTCTCACTGCACAGGGGTTCACTCTCCCTAGACAGTCCACACAGGTCTGGTTCCAGGCATGAGCAAACACCTAATGAATCTGGGAGTTCTTATAGAGGCCTAAATGAGCTGACAAGCTTCAGCTGGTCTCATCAACTCCCTGTCTGCACGACGCCCCACACTCTCCCTAGAGGTATGAGTCATCCATGAGCCCACTAGCCTCAGCTGGGCTTATACAACTCTCCACCTAGTTGTATAAGTCGGCGTAAAGCCTGAATCTGGGCGAAATATATCTACCCCCCTGGATGCAACCAGGTGACTTTACCTTCCTGCTGTCACAATATATACTGTATATATATATATATATATATATATATATTCAGCTTTGGGTACTGAATGACTAAAAGGGGATTATTTTTAGAAACAGGGAACCAACAAGAAAGATTATTGTGAAAGGTATCCTGGAGTTGGGCTTTAAAACTGAAGACATTCACAATCTATCAGCATACTGAAAATACTAAAATAATTGCATACACTGAGTACTAAAATTTTACTTCTCATCACCTGCATACAATTTAACCTAGAATCTGAATAACATTTGGGGGTATCTGTGACTAGGGATGAGCCGAACACCCCCCAGTTTGGTTCGCACCAGAACATGCGAACAGGCAATACATTTGTTCGAACATCCGAACCCCGTTAAAGTCTATGGGACACGAACATAAAGTGCTAATTTTAAAGGCTTATATGCAAGTTATTGTCATAAAATGTGTTTGGGGACCCGGGTCCTGACCCAGGGGACATGTGTCAATGCAAAAAAAAGTTTTAAAAACTGAATTTTTTTCGGGAGTAGTGATTTTAATAATGCTTAACCACTTAACGACCGCTCACTGTATATATACGTCGGCAGAATGGCACCGACAGGCACAATCACGTAAAGCATACGTGATTGCCTTTGTATAGTTGGGGGGTCCAATCGGACCCCCCTCCTATACAGTGAGCGGTGGCTAAGTGTCCGGGAGCGTTCCGGGATGAGGGGGCAGCCATTAGTTTCTGGCCACCCCCTCGCGATCGCTCCCGGCGAATGGAAATGCCCCCTCTGTCTGTGTCAGACAGAGGGAGCAGGAGGAAGTGATGTCATCTCTGGTGCGGCGCTCACATATACCGAGCGCCGTACAAGAGAAGACATCAGGTCAGTGTACACAACACTACACTGACACCAGGACACATAGGGACATAAATCTCCCCCCCAGGCCCCCCCAGACACCCCAGATCACCCCCCAGATCACCCCCCCAGCCCCCAGTCACAGTGTCACTGATTGCAGTGACCATTTATTTAGTGATCACTGCAATCAGTGACATTTGTGACTGTAAAAGTGTCACCAAAGTTTAATCTTAGGTCCAGTGTAGCCCCCTAACCCCCCCTAATAAAGGTTTAACCCCCTGATCACCCCCCAGATAACCCTTTCACCCCCTATCACCACTGTCGCTAAGCGATCATTTTTCTGATCGCTGTCTTAGCGTCAGTGATGCCGATCGGCAGCCAGTAATTTTTTTTAGGTTCGCCGCATGTTTTTTTAGCGTCAGGTACCCCAATATATTATCTAATAAAGGTTTAACCCCCTTGATCGCCCCCCAGGTAACCCTTTCACCCCCTATCACCACTGTCACTAAGCGATCGTTTTTCTAAACGCTGTCTTAGTGTCTGTGATGCAGATCGGTAGCCGGTAATTTTTTTTTAGGTTCGCCGCAGGTTTTTATAGCGTCAGGTACCCCAATATATTATCTAATAAAGGTTTAACCCCCTTGATCGCCCCCCAGGTAACCCTTTCACCCCCTATCACCACTGTCGCTAAGCAATTGTTTTTCTAAACGCTGTCTTAGTGTCGGTGATGCAGATCGGTAGCCAGTAATTTTTTTTAGGTTCGCCGCATGTTTTTATAGCGTCAGGTACCCCAATATATTATCTAATAAAGGTTTAACCCCCTTGATCGCCCCCCAGGTAACCCTTTCACCCCCATCACCACTGTCGCTAAGCGATCGTTTTTCTAAACGCTGTCTTAGTGTCGGTGATGCAGATCGGTAGCTGGTAATTTTTTTTAGGTTCGCCGCAGGTTTTTATAGCGTCAGGTACCCCAATATATTATCTAATAAAGGTTTAACCCCCTTGATCGCCCCCCAGGTAACCCTTTCACCCCCTATCACCACTGTCGCTAAGCGATCGTTTTTCTAAACGCTGTCTTAGTGTCGGTGATGCAGATCGGTAGCTGGTAATTTTTTTTAGGTTCGCCGCAGGTTTTTATAGCGTCAGGTACCCCCATATATTATCTAATAAAGGTTTTAACCCCCTGATTGCCCCTAGTTAACCCTTTCACCAGTGATCACCATATAAGTGTTACGGGTGACGCTGGTTAGTTAGTTTGCTTTTTATAGTGTCAGGGCACCCGCCGTGTATATAACCCAATAAAGGTTTAACCCCCTGATCGCCCGGCGGGTGATATCAATTAGGTTTTAGCGTCAGAGAGGGTCACACCCCAGGCAGCGTCAGGTTAGTGCCAGTAACGCTAACACCCACGCGTGAAGCATACACCCCCCCTTAGTGGTATAGTATCTGAACAGATCAATATCTGATCAGATCTATACTAGCGTCCCCAGCAGTTTAGGGTTCCCAAAAACACAGTGTTCAGCCCAGATACCTGCTGGCACCTGCGTTTTGCCCCTCCGTCCAGCCCAGGCCACCCAAGTGCAGTATCGATCGATTACTGTCACTTACAAAACAAAAACACACATAACTGCAGCGTTCGCAGAGACAGGCCTGATCCCTGCGACTCCAGTGCTGTAGGAGGTGATTTCACCACCACAGTTAAAAAAAAAAGCAAATATGCCGAAGCATTGGTGCAGCAGGGGCGGAGGAGCGATTTTGCTCCTAATGCCGCGTACATACGGTCGAAATTCCGACGGGGGCTTGCCCGTGGAAAAGTCCGACCATGTGTGTGCGGCATAACTTTTTTGCCGGAGGATGCCCCCATGCTTCGGCATATATAAATGGTACGTGTATGCCCATCATTGGAAGTGGGTGGATGAAGGGCGGTATTCTAATGGTGGGCATACCCACCGATCAATCTCTTTTTTCGTTCAGCCAACTGGCTGCATGAAAAAAAAAGATTACAATACATGTCCAACAAGGACCAGCAATGTACTGGTATGTTGCTGGACTTTGAATGTTTATACCAGAATGATGCCTGCGGGTTTAGGTATCATCTTGGTATCATTCTTTTCTGCCTGCGGCCGGCTTTCATGTAAAAGCAATCCTAGCGGCTAATTAGCCTCTGGACTGCTTTTACAAGCAGTGGGAGGGAATGCCCCCCCCCCGGATATAAAAAGCGCCATTGGGAAATTGGGAAAGCATTTTATCACACCGATCTTGGTGTGGTCAGATGCTTTGAGGGCAGAGGAAAAATCTAGGGTCCAATAGACCCCAGTTTTTTCAAAAAAAGAGTACCTGTCACTGCCTATTGCTATCATAGGGGATATTTACATTCCCTGAGATAACAATAAAAATGATAAAAAAAAAAATACTTGGAAGGAACAATTTAAAAATAAAATAAAAAAGCAAAATTAATAATAAAAAAAAAAGAAAAAAAGCACCCCTGTCCTGCCCTGCTCTTGCCCAATGGCGAACGCAAGCGTCGGTCTGGCGTCATATGTAAACAGCAATTGCACCATGCATGTGAGGTATCACCGCGAAGGTCAGATCGAGGGCAATCATTTTAGCAGTAGACCTCCTCTGTAAATCTACTGGGGTAACCTGTAAAGGCTTTTAAAAATGTATGTAGTTTGTCGCCAATGCGCGTTTGTGCGAAATTTTAAAGCATGTCGTGTTTGGTATCTATGTACTCGGCCCAAGATCATCTTTTTTATTTCATCAAACATTTGGGCAATATAGTGTGTTTTAGTGCATTAAAATTAAAAAAAGTGTATTTTTTAACCCAAAAAATGCGTTTGAAAAATCGCTGCGCAAATACTGTGTAGAAAAAAAAATGCAACACCCACCATTTTAATCTGTAGGGCCTTTGCTTTAAAAATATATATAATGTTTGGGGGTTCAACATAATTTTCTTGCAAAAAAAAAAATGTTTTCATGTAAACAAAAAGTGTCAAAAAGGGCTTTGTCTTCAAGTGGTTAGAAGAGTGGATGTAAGCTTCCTAATGTTGTGTATAAAATGCCAGAACAGTTCAAACCCCCCCCCCAAATGACCCCATTTTGGAAAGTAGACACCCCAAGCTATATACTGAGAGGCATGTCGAGTCCATGGAACATTTTATATGTTGACACAAGTTGTGGAAAAACGACAATTTTTTTTTTTTTTTTTTTTGCACAAAGTTGTCACTAAATGATATATTGCTCAAACATGCCATGGGCATATGTGGAATTACACCCCAAAATACATTCTGTTGCTTCTCTTGAGTACGGGGATATCACATGTGTGAGACTTTTTGGGAGCCTAGCCACGTACGGGACCCCAAAAACCAAGCACCGCCTTCAGGCTTTCTAAGGGTGTAAATTTTTGATTTCACTTCTTACTGCCTATCACAGTTTCGGAGGCCATGGAATGCCCAGATAGCACAAAACCCCCCCAAATGACCCCATTTTGGAAAGTAGACACCCCAAGCTATTTGCTGAGAGGTATTGTGAGTATTTTGCAGATCTCGCTTTTTGTCACAAAGTTTTGAAAATTGAAAAAAAATATATATATATATTTTCTTTCTTCAATTTCAAAAACAAATGAGAGCTGTAAAATACTCGCCATTCCTCTCAGCAAATAGCTTGGGGTGTCTATATTCCAAAATGGGGTCATTTGGGGGGGTTTTGTGCGATTTTGGCATTTTATGGCCTTCGAAACTGTGATAGGTAGTGAGGAGTGAAATCAAAAATTTGTGCCTAGAAATCCTGAAGGCGGTGCTTGATTTTCGGGGTCCCGTACGCAGCTAGGCTCCTAAAAAGTCCCACACATGTGGTATCCCCGTACTCAGGAGAAGCAGCAAAATGTATTTTGGGGTGAAATTCCACATATAACCATGGCATGTGTGAGCAATATATCATTTAGTGACAACTTTTTGTAATTTTTTTTTTTTTTTTTAGTCATTATTCAATCACTTGGGACAAAAAAAAAAAAATTCAATGGGCTCAACATGCCTCTCAGCAATTTCCTTGGGGTGTCTACTTTCCAAAATGGGGTCATTTGGGGGGGTTTTATTCTGCCCTGTCATTTTAGCACCTCAAGAAATGAGATAGGCAGTCATAAATTTAAAGCTGTGTAAATTTCAGAAAATGTACCCTAGTTTGTAAACTGTATAACTTTTGCGCAAACCAATAAATATACGCTTATTGACATTTTTTTTACTAAAAACATGTGGCTGAATACATTTTGGCCTAAATGTATGACTACAATTGAGTTTATTCGATTTTTCTTATAACAAAAATTAGAAAATATCATTTTTTTTCAAAATTTTTGGTCTTTTTCCGTTTATATCGCAAAAAATAAAAATCGCAGAGGCAATCAAATACCATTAAAAGAAAGCTCTATTTGTGGGAAGAAAAGGACGCAAATTTCTTTTGGGTACAACATTGCATGTCCGCACAATTTACAGTTAAAGCAGCGCAGTGCAAAATTCTGAATTCACCTCTGGTCCTTTAGCTACCAAATGGTCCGGGGCTTAAGTGGTTAAAGTGAAAAAATAAAAGTGAAATATTCCTTTAAATTTCGTACCCGGGGGGTGTATAGAGTATGCCTGTAATGCAGCGCTTGTTTCCCGTGCTTAGAACAGTCTCTGTACAAAATGAAATTTCTGAAGGAAAAAAAAGCAATTTAAAAGTACTCGCGGCTGTAATGAATTGTCGGCTCCCGGCAATACAGAGAAAAGTCATTGAAAGTCATTGATAAAAAAAAAAATGCATGGGGGTCCCCCCAAATTCAATTACCAGGCCCTTCAGGTCTGGTATGGATTTTAAGGGGAACCCCTCGCCAAAAAAAAAAATCGGCGTGCAATTCCCCCCTAATATCCATACCAGACCCTTCAGGTCTGGTATGGATTTTAACCACTTGTCCCCCGCCCACTGTCAATAGATGGCGGGCGGAGGATACTCTCGTTCTGGGAGGACGTCATATGACGTCCTCCCTTTAAAACGAGCTAGGAGGCGCGCGCCCGCCGCGTTCACAAGGCCCCGGTGCGCGTGCCCGGCGGCCGCGATTGCCGCCGGGCACCCGCGATTGCCCGGGAAACGAGCAGGAAAGTGGATCTCTGTGTGTAAACACAGAGATCCACGTCCTGTGAGGGAGAGGGGACCGATGGTGTGTCCCTTGTACATAGGGACAACCATCGGTCACCTCCCCCAGTCAGTCCCCTCCCCCCACAGTAAGAACACTTTGAGGGAACATATTTAACCCCTTCCCGCCCCCTAGTGGTTAACCCCTTCCCTGCCAATCAGATTTATACAGTAATCAATGCATTTTTATAGCAGGGATCGCTGTATAAATGTGAATGGTCCCAAAAATGTGTCAAAAGTGTCCGATGTGTCCGCCGCAATATCGCAGTTACAATAAAAAATCGCAGATCGCCGCCATTACTAATAAAAAAAAAAAAAAAAAATGCTATAAATCTATCCCCTATTTTGTAGACGCTATAACTTTTGCGCAAACCAATCAATACGCGCTTATTGCGATTTTTTTTTTTTTACCAAGAATATGTAGAAGAATACGTATCGGCCTAAACTGAGGAAAATTTTATTTAAAAAAAAAAATGGGTATTTATTATAGCAAAAAGTAAAAAATAGTGTTTTTTTTCCAAACTGGACGCTATTCTTTTGTTTATAGCGCAAAAAATAAAAACCGCAGAGGTGATCAAATACCACCAAAAGAAAGCTCTATTTGTGGGAAAAAAAGGACGCAAATTTCGTTTGGGAGCCACGTCGCACGACCGCGCAATTGTCATTCAAAGTGTGACAGCGCTGAAAGCTGAAAAATGGCTTGGGCAGGAAGGGGGTTTTCGTGCACAGTAGAGAAGTGGTTAAGGGGAACTCCGCGCAATTTTTTTTAAAAAATGGCATAGGGTTCCCCCCAAAGATCCATACCAGACCCTTATTCAAACACGCAACCTGGCAGGCCACAGGAAAAGAGGGGGGGACGAGAGAGCGCCCCCCACTCCTGAACCGTACCAGGCCACATCCCCTCAACATGGGGAGGATGCTTTGGGGTCTGGACCCCAAAGCACCATGTCCCCATGTTGATGGGGACAAGGGCCTCATCCCCACAACCCTCGCCCGGTGGTTGTGGGGGTCTGCGGGTGGGGGGCTTATCAGAATCTGGAAGACCCCTTTAACAAAAGGCTATGTGAATTGGTAATAGGGTACATTGTACCCCTAACATTTCACAAGGAAAGTGTAAAAAATTGTAAAAAAAACACACAGACACAGTTGGGATAAGTCCTGTAAAAAAAAAAAAAAAAAAAAGAATAAAAAAAAAAAGACTCCAGCGGTGGTAAACCACTCTCGATCTCAACTCCAGCGATGTAGGTATCCTGCGATGGATGATCTCTCCAGGCTCCAGCGACGATGTCCAGCTACGAGGAACAGCACACGGTCCTCGCTTCACCGGAGCGGAGACACCCAGAGAATGACGCGGCTTCAGCCAGTGACAGCTCTTATGTAGCTGAGGGCGGGGCCACCCATCTCGTGACCCTGTCCCCCTCTGGCGCAAGGGAAAACCCGGGCTTCCCCAGTGATGTGCAGGTGACCCCGCCCCCCTCTGATGCAAGGGAAATCTGTGTTGCATCAGAGGGGGCAGGGTCACCCGCACGTCACTGGGAAAGCCTGGGTTTCCCTTTGCATCAGAGGGGGACGGGGTCACGTGACGGGTGGCCCCGTCCTCAGCTACATAAGACCTGTCAGGCTTTGGCGGCATCATTCCCGGTGTGTCTCCGCTCCGGTGAAGAGAGCACCGTGTGCTGTTCCTCGTCGCTGGAGCCTGTATAGATAATCCATCGCAGGATACCGACATCGCTGGAGTGGAGATTGAGATTGGTTTACCACCGCTGGAGTCTTTTTTTTTTCTTCTTTTTTTTTTTTTTAATAAAGGACTTATCCCAACTGTGTCTGTGTGATTTTTCTCAATTTTTTACACTTTCTTTGTGAAATGGTAGGGGTACAACATCAACATGGGGACATGGTGCTTTGGGGTCCAGACCCCAAAGCATCCTCCCCATGTTGAGGGTATGTGGCCTGGTACGGTTCAGGAGGGGGGGGCACTTTCTCGCTCCCCTCTTTTCCTGTGGCCTGCCAGGTTGCGTGCTCGGATAAGGGTCTGGTATGGATTTTTGGGTGGAACCCCACGCCATTTTTTTTATTTGGCGCAGAGTTCCTCTTAAAATCCATACCAGACCTGAGGGGTCTGGTATGGATATTTGGGGGGAACCGCACGCCATTTTTTTTTTATTTGGCGCAGGGTTCCCCTTAATATCCATACCAGACCTGAAGGGCCTGGTAATTGAATATGGGGGGACCCCTACGCATCTTTCTTTTTTTTTTATCAATGACTTTCAATGACTTTTCTCTGTATTGCCGGGACCGGCAATTCATTACAGCCACGAGTACTTTTAAATTACTTTTTTCCTTCAGAAATTACACTTTGTGCAGAGACTGTTCTAAGCACGGGAAACAAGCGCTGCTTTACAGGCATACTATATACACCCCCCGGGTATGAAATTTAACCACTTAACGACCGCCCACCGCCGATTTACGTCGGCAGAATGGCACGGACAGGCAGAATCACGTAGATCTACGTGATCGCCTTTGTGCAGTTGGGGGGTCCATCCGGACCCCCCTTCACTGCAGTGAGCGGCCGTTAAGTGTTCGGGAGCGATCAGGCATGAGGGGGCGGCCGCTCGATTCCGCCCCCCCCTCGCGATCGCTCCCGGCCAATGAAAATGCTTCCTCCGCCATGTGATGTAAACAAGGCTGGAGGAAGTGATGTCATCTCCCTCGCCGCGGTCTTTTCGTTCCTGGCGCCGAGCAGAGAAGAAGCAGGTTAGTGCACCAACAGTCCACTGACACGTAGGTACACATAGGCACACAAATCACCCCCCAGTCACCCCCAGATCACCCCCCAGGTCACCCCAAAGCCCCCAATCACAGTGTCACTGATTGCAGTGATCATTTATTTTACTGATCACTGCATTTAGTGTCATCTGTGATTGTAAAAAGTTGCAGGGCAGTTAGGATTAGGCCCCTTTAGGTCCAGGGTAGCCCCCTAACCCCCCCCCCCTAATAAAGGTTTAACCCCTTGATCACCCCCCAGGTAACCCTTTCACCCCCTAACTTCAGCGTCACTAAGCGATTGTTTTTCCGATCGCTGTATTTGTGTCGCTGGTGTTTTAGATTATTAGTTATTTTTTTTTAGGTTCGCCGCAGGTTTTTATTAGTGTCAGGTACCCCCATATATTATTTTAACCCCCTGATTGCCCCTAGAGTTAACCCTTTCACCAGTGATCGCCGTATAAGCGTCACTGGTGTCACTGGTTAGCCAGTAAGTTATTTAGTTATTTAGGTTACCCGTCAGGTTTTTATATAGTGTCAGGTACCCCCATATTTAACCTAATAAAGGTTTTAACCCCCTGATTGCCCCTAGTTAACCCTTTCACCAGTGATCACCATATAAAGGTTACGGGTGACGCTGGTTGATTAGTTTGCTTTTTATAGCATCAGGGCACCCGCCGTATATAACCCAATAAAGGTTTAACCCCCCTGATCGCCCGGCGGGTGAGATCAATTAGGTTTTAGCGCCAGAGAGGGTCTGCGTCGCCCCAGGCAGTGTTAGGTTAGTGCCAGTAACGCTAACACCCACGCGCAAAGCATACACCCCCCTTAGTGGTATAGTATCTGATCAGATCTATACTAGCATCCCCAGCGGTTTAGGGTTCCCAAAAACGCAGTGTTAGCGGGATCAGCCCAGATACCTGCTAGCGCCTGCGTTTAGCCCCTCCGCCCAGCCCAGCCCAGCCCACCCAAGTGCAGTATCGATCGATCACTGTCACTTACCAAACACAACACACATAACTGCAGCGTTCGCAGAGACAGGCCTGATCCATATCAACCAGTCCATAGCAAACGTCCATAGCAACCAGTCCATAGCAACCGTCCATAGCAACCATCCATAGCAACCAGTCTATAGCAACTGTCCATAGCAACCATCCATTGCAACCAGTCCATAGCAACCGTCCATAGCAACTGTCCATAGCAACCATCCATAGCAACTATCCATAGCATCCAGTCCATAGCAACTGTCCATGGCAACCAATCCATAGCAACCGTCCATAACAACCAATCCGTAGCAACCGTCCATAGCAACTGTCCATAGCAACCGTCCATAGCAACCAGTCCATAGCAACCATCAATATCAACCAGTCCAAGGTGAATGTTTTGAACGCTACCACTCAAAAGTGAAGTTTTAGCGTAGGGTACAGCATTTCACAGACAAGGACACACTTACACAGGGTCTCCCAAGATGCCATTACATTTTGAGAGACCCGAACCATTACAGTTGTAAAGTTACAAAAAAAGTGTAAAAAAGAAAAAAAAAACGTAAAAAACAAAACACAAAAAAAATATAAAATAAAAAAACCAAAAATAGTTGTCGTTTTATTGTTCTCTCTCTCTCTATTTTCTCTCTATTGTTCTGCTCTTTTTTACTGTATTCTATTCTGCAATGTTTTATCATGTGTGACAGCAGGAAGGTAAAGTCACCTGGTTGCATCCAGGGGGGTAGATATATTTCGCCCAGATTCAGGCTTTACGCCGACTTATACAACTAGGTGGAGAGTTGTATAAGGCTAGTGGGCTCATGGATGACTCATACCTCTAGGGAGAGTGTGGGGCGTCGTGCCGACAGAGATGAGGAGACCAGCTGAACCTTGTCAGCTCATTTAGGCCTCTATAAGAACTCCCAGCTTCATTAGATGTTAGCTCATGCCTGGAACCAGACCTGTGTGGACTGTCTAGGGAGAGTGAACCCCTGTGCGGTGAGACAAAGCCTGTGTGGCTATTTGCTTGGACATTTAAAACCAGGGACTTAGGGACTAGGACAGCACTAGGCTGATCCCAGTTGTTAGTTAGGAAACCTGTATGTTTAGTCAGAGGTCAAGTTGACCAGGATTTATTTTGTTTATGTTTCTTTTGCTTTGCTGTGTTTTGTCACTGTAAATAGAAAATAAACCGCACCTTTTTGATTTTGAAAACCACAACCTCCGTTTGCTGGGCCTGTTTTTGTGTGGGGAGCCCATCTCGGGGGTCACACACACCCGCTGCCGAGCTAACCCCCTCACAGTTGGTGGAGAACCAGTGGCAGTTTTTTTTTTTAAGCCAGCATGGAGGAGATACTGAAGCAGCTGGCTCTAGCAAATGCCAATCAACAGCAGACAAATGCAGGTTTGCAAAAGAACTTCGCAGCCCAGCAGCAAGCTCATCAACAGAGCCTTGCAGCCCAGCAGCAGACAAACGCAACTTTGCAACAGAGTCTGGAGGCTCAGCAACAAGCCCAGCAGCAATCTGAGGCCCGCTTCATAGACCTGTTGCAGAAGCAAGAGCAGAGACTACAACAACAGATGGAAGCAGTAATGCAGCAACGTCCGCAGACCAGTGAGGAAAGCCGTCCCACTAATACCGCGTCCTTTGGGGTGAGTCGTTTATTGACAAAAATGACTGGAGAGGATGATCCAGAGGTATTTTTGACCACATTTGAAAGGACCGCTGAAAGAGAAAAGTGGCCTGAGGAGCAGTGGGCTGGACTGGTGGCTCCTCTGTTAACTGGTGAATCGCAGAAAGCTTACTATGACCTAGAGCCTAACCAAGCAAAAGACTATGTGATGCTAAAAGCTGAAATATTGGCAAGGCTGGGTGTCACCCAGGCTGTCCGGGCTCAGCGTGTGCATAACTGGACTTTCCAGCTTGGAAAACCCCCCAGGTCTCAAATGTATGATCTCATTCACCTGAGCAGAAAGTGGCTACAGCCAGAGACTTTGTCCGCACCAAAGATTGTGGAACGTGTTGTAATGGATCGGTTTTTGAGAGCTCTTCCTACTGCCATCCAAAAGTGGGTAAGCCATGGAGACCCAGAGACGGCCGATGGTCTTGTGGATCGTGTGGAGAAATACTTGGCTACAGAGAACCTGACGGCCTCTTCCAGAGACACTCGGACTTTCCACCCTAAGACCAGACCATCCCCAGGGGCGGATAAGAGGATTCCAAGGGGTGAGGGTGGAGAGAGTGAGAGGGTGGGAGCTCTACCCCAAGTTTGGCGAGAACAGCCTGGGAAATCAGCGGCTCAAGAGGCCGCAAGAAGGATAGTTTGCTACCGCTGCCGGCAAGCGGGACATATTGCAGCCAATTGCCCGGTTGTGGAGGAACCCATGCAGTGTGACTTTCTGACGGGCAGACGTCAGTCGCTGTGTGCGACAGTCGCATGCACTGCCATTCGAGGAACTGAGAAACATTTATGCAAAATGTGTGTTAATGGTAGAAATGTTGTGGTATTGTTGGATTCAGGTAGCCTTGTGACCCTGATAAAGGCTGAGTTAGTTAAAACAGAGGTCTCTGGGAATAGCAAGGTAGCTGTTATTTGTGTGCATGGGGACACCCGAGAGTATCCAGTGACTACAGTGTGTTTCGAGACCCCCAAAGGTACCCTCTCTCATCCAGTGGGCTTAGTATCTCAGTTACCGCATGACGCCATTGTGGGAAGGGATTTTCCGAAGTTCTGGGAACTGTGGGATGATCCTGAGCCCCCCACTGGTGCCCCTATGTACCAGGAATGTGATAGCCAGAACTCCCCTGAGAGTGGTGAGGACTCTCCGGAATTTCCCTTATCAGTATTGGCAGGGGAGACTCAAGAAACTGGAGAGGAGCCCACCTCCTCAGACGAAAACCTACCGTCTGTGGAGTTTTCTGATCTTGAGGTTCACAGGGAAAACTTTGCCACAGAACAGTTGAAAGACCCCGCCCTAATAAAGGCACGGGAAAACGTAGTGAAAATAGATGGCGAGTTAGTGAACCCAGATAATACCTGCACTTACCCATACTTCAGCGTAGAGAAGGACCTACTGTATCGGGTGGCAAAAAGGGCAGAAGAAACCGTTGAGCAGCTTGTGGTGCCCAAACCTTACAGGAAGTTGGTGTTGGAGTTGGCCCATGGGCACATTCTTGGAGGTCATCTGGGGACAGAGAAAACCCGAGAGAGGGTATTACAGAGATTCTATTGGCCGGGGGTGATGAAGGACATAGAAAATTATTGTTCCTCCTGCCCTGTGTGTCAGAGGTCGGCCCCGATGCCACATTTCCGTAGCCCGCTGGTCCCTCTACCCATCATTGAGGTCCCGTTTGAGAGGATCGCCATGGATTTGGTAGGTCCTATAATCAAGTCCGCTAGGGGGCACCAGTACATATTAGTTATAATGGACTATGCCACCCGTCATCCAGAAGCGATCCCTCTCCGAAATACCTCGGCCAAAACCATAGCCAAAGAGCTATCTCTTGTGTTTAGCCGGGTGGGTATTTGTAAAGAACTGCTTACGGACCAAGGTACACCCTTTATGTCCCGGGTTATGAAGGAGCTGTGTAAATTGTTCAAAGTGACGCAATTACGTACATCTGTGTATCACCCCCAAACCGATGGGCTGGTTGAAAGGTTCAACAAAACCCTAAAACAAATGTTGAAGAAAGTGGTGGATAGAGATGGAAAGGATTGGGACTGTCTACTTCCTTATCTGATGTTTGCTATTAGGGAGGTGCCCCAATCCTCTACGGGATTCTCCCCCTTTGAGTTACTGTATGGGAGACACCCAAGAGGGCTGTTGGATATTGCCAAGGAAACTTGGGAAAGTGAGAGTTCTCCCCACAGGAGTGTGATTGAGCATGTCGCCCTGATGCAAGACCGAATTGCACAGGTAATGCCCATCGTGAAGGAACATTTGGCCCAAGCGCAGTTAGCACAGCAGAGAGTGTACAACCGTGGAGCCAAGACCCGTACCTTTTCCCCGGGGGATAGGATACTGGTACTTGTCCCTACGGTTGAAAGTAAATTCCTTGCCAAATGGCAAGGCCCCTACGAGATAATGGAAAAAGTGAGCGAAGTGAATTACAAGGTCAGACAACCAGGAAGGCGAAAGCCCGAACAGATCTATCACGTTAATCTGTTGAAAGCCTGGAGGGATAGAGAGTCCCTAGTCGCAGACACTTGGTCACCAGCTCAAACTGGTTGCATGATTCCTGAGGTTGGAATAGCAGCCACCTTGTCACAACCCCAACAACAGGAGGTTAAGGAGTTTGTGCTTCGCAACAAGGAGGTATTCTCTGAGCTGCCGGGACAAACATCTGGGGTAGAGCATGACATCATTACCCCGCCCGGTGAAAGGGTGAAGTTAAAACCCTATCGGATCCCAGAGGCCCGACGGGAGGCAATACGGGAGGAAGTACAGAAAATGCTGAACTTAGGGGTGATAGAGGAGTCCCAAAGTGATTGGTCTAGTCCCATTGTGTTGGTGCCTAAACCGGATGGGAGCTGGCGATTTTGTAATGATTTTCGTCAGTTGAACAAAGTTACAAAATTTGACACCTACCCCATGCCACGTATAGATGAGTTGATCGACCGGCTGGGAACAGCCCGATACATGACGACTCTTGACCTCACAAAAGGGTATTGGCAAATCCCCCTGGCCAAGTCGGCCAAAGAGAAAACCGCATTTGTAACCCCAGACGGGGCGTTCCAATATAAAAGAATGCCGTTCGGGTTACAGAATGCGCCGGCCACATTCCAGCGGAAAATGGACCAGATGCTGAGGCCCCATCGGAAGTATGCTGCGGCTTACCTGGATGACATAATTGTCCATAGCACAGATTGGGCCTCACATCTGCCAAAAGTGCAAGCAGTCCTGGACTCTGTTCGGGAAGCGGGGTTTACGGCTAACCCCAAGAAGTGTACCATTGGGCAGGAGGAGGCCAAATATCTTGGGTACACCATTGGGAGGGGAGTAATAAAACCCCAACTCAACAAAGTCGAGGCCATCCAGAGTTGGCCACGTCCCAACAGCAAGAAGCAGGTACGAGCCTTTCTGGGAATCGCTGGGTATTATCGGCGATTCATTCCCCACTTTGCTTCTAAGGCTGTGCCCCTAACCAACCTGACGAAGGGGAAAGGGTCGGTCATGATTAAATGGACCCCCGAGGCTGAGGCAGCATTCCAATTCTTGAAACAAGCCTTATGTAGCCAGCCAGTGTTGTACTCACCCGACTTCTCTAAAGACTTTGTCGTACAAAGTGATGCGTCAGATGTGGGGTTAGGAGCAGTATTGTCCCAGGTCTGGAACGGGGAAGAGCACCCAGTCATTTACCTCAGCAGGAAGTTGAAGTCCCATGAGGTAAATTACGCCACCGTTGAAAAGGAGTGTTTAGCGGTGAAGTGGGCTCTAGATTCCCTTCGGTACTACCTGCTAGGTAGGCACTTTGACATGGTTACGGATCACGCTCCGTTAAAGTGGATGGCTCAAAACAAGGAAACAAATAGAAGAGTGAATAGGTGGTTCCTGGCCCTCCAGGAATTCAACTTCACAGTAAAGCATCGCCCTGGCGTTCAAATGGGGAATGTGGATGCTTTGTCTCGAGTACATGAATGCCTGATTGCTGGTGTTCCAACCCCGAGGTTAAAACAAGAGGGGGGGGGTATGTGACAGCAGGAAGGTAAAGTCACCTGGTTGCATCCAGGGGGGTAGATATATTTCGCCCAGATTCAGGCTTTACGCCGACTTATACAACTAGGTGGAGAGTTGTATAAGGCTAGTGGGCTCATGGATGACTCATACCTCTAGGGAGAGTGTGGGGCGTCGTGCCGACAGAGATGAGGAGACCAGCTGAACCTTGTCAGCTCATTTAGGCCTCTATAAGAACTCCCAGCTTCATTAGATGTTAGCTCATGCCTGGAACCAGACCTGTGTGGACTGTCTAGGGAGAGTGAACCCCTGTGCGGTGAGACAAAGCCTGTGTGGCTATTTGCTTGGACATTTAAAACCAGGGACTTAGGGACTAGGACAGCACTAGGCTGATCCCAGTTGTTAGTTAGGAAACCTGTATGTTTAGTCAGAGGTCAAGTTGACCAGGATTTATTTTGTTTATGTTTCTTTTGCTTTGCTGTGTTTTGTCACTGTAAATAGAAAATAAACCGCACCTTTTTGATTTTGAAAACCACAACCTCCGTTTGCTGGGCCTGTTTTTGTGTGGGGAGCCCATCTCGGGGGTCACACACACCCGCTGCCGAGCTAACCCCCTCACACATGCTTGCTTTTCAGGTATGTAATTTTTTGTTTTCAGGTGCGCCATTCAACTGCAGCGCGGAATTATTTATCTTGACAGCAACAGCGTTTGCTCCCACGATACATAAAGCCGTGACACCACAGTTAAAAAAAAGAGCATATATGCCGAAGCATGGGGGCAGCAGGGGCGGAGGAGCGATTTTGCTCCTAATGCCGCGTACATACGGTCGAAATTCCGACGGAGGCCTGCCCGTGGAAAATTCCGACCGTGTGTACGCGGCATAACTTTTTGCGGGAGGATGCCCCCATGCTTCGGCATATATATATTTTAGGCACAGGTTGCGTTAAAACATTTTTTTATTTTTTACTAGGTTTTGTTTTGGTATTTGCTTTGCAGGTATGGCATGGTAAGGTCTTACTGTTGTACTGTAATGTTACTTTGTTTTAATGTTAACCACCATTTGCTTAGCAGGTACGCCATTCAGTTGCAGCGCGGATCTATTTATCTTGACAGCCGTGACTCCAACGCTGTAGGAGGTGATTTCACCACCACAGTTAAAAAAAAGAGCATATATGCCGAAGCATGGGGGCAGCAGGGGCGGAGGAGCGATTTTGCTCCTAATGCCGCGTATATACGGTCGAAATTCCAACGGAGGCTTGCCCGTGGAAAAGTCCGACCGTGTGTACGCGGCATAACCTTTTATGCCACGTACATACGGTCGAAATTCCGACGAAGGCTTGACCGTGTGTACGCGGCATAACTTTTTTGCGGGAGGATGCCCCCATGCTTCGGCATATATGCCCATCATTAGAAGTGGGTGGATGAAGGGAGGTATTCTAATGGTGGGCATACCCACCAATCAATCTCTTTTTTTCGTTCAGCCAATAGGCTGTATGAAAAAAAAGATTACAATACATGTCCAACAAGGACCAGCAACGTACTGGTATGTTGCTGGACTTTGAATGTTTATACCAGAATGATGCCTGCGGGTTTAGGTATCATCTTGGTATCATTCTTTTCAGCCAGCAGCCGGCTTTCATGTAAAAGCAATTCTAGCAGATAATTAGCCTCTAGACTGCTTTTACAAGCAGTGGGAGGGAATGTCCCCCCCCCCGGATATAAAAAGCGCCATTGGGAAATTGGGAAAGCATTTTATCACACCGATCTTGGTGTGGTCAAATGCTTTGAGGGCAGAGGAAAGATCTAGGGTCTAACCCCCCAATTTTTTTCAAAAAAAGAGTACCTGTCACTACTTATTGCTATCATAGGGGATATTTACATTCCCTGAGATAACGATAAAAATGGTAAAAAAATAAAATATGGAAGGCACAGTTTAAAAATAAAATAAAAAAGCCAAATAAATAATAAAAAAAAAAAAAAAAAAAAAAAAAAAGCACCGCTGTCCCCCCCTGCTCTTGCGCAAAGGCGAACGCAAGCGTCGGTCTAGCGTCATATGTAAACAGCAATTGCATCATGCATGTGAGGTATCACCGCGAAGGTCAGATCGAGGGCAGTCATTTTAGCAGTAGACCTCCTCTGTAAATCTAACGTGGTAACCTGTAAAGGCTTTTAAATGCTTTTAAAAATGAATGTAGTTTGTCGCCGCTGCGCGTTTGTGCGCAATTTTAAAGCATGTCGTGTTTGGTATCCATGTACTCGGCCTATGATCATCTTTTTTATTTCATCAAACATTTGGGCAATATAGTGTTTTTTAGTGCATTAAAAATAAAAAAGTGTGTTTTTCCCCCAAAAAATGTGTTTGAAAAATCGCTGCGCAAATACTGTGTGGAAAAAAAAAATGCAACACCCACTATTTTAATCTGTAGGGCCTTTGCTTTAAAAAAATATATAATGTTTGGGGGTTCAACATAATTTTCTTGCAAAAAAATTCTTTTTTTCATGTAAACAAAAAGTGTCAGAAAGGGCTTTGTCTTCAAGTGGTTAGAAGAGTGGATGATGTGTGACATAAGCTTCCTAATGTTGTGCATAAAATGCCAGGACCGTTCAAAACCCCCCCAAATGACCCCATTTTGTAAAGTAGACACCTCAAGCTATTTGCTGAGAGGCATGTTGAGCCCATTGAATATTTTTTTTTGTCCCAAGTGATTGAATAATGACCAAAAAAAAAAAAAATGTACAAAAAGTTGTCACTAAATTATATATTGCTCAAACATGCCATGGGCATATGTGGAATTACACCCCAAAATACATTCTGTTGCTTCTCCTGAGTACGGGGATACCACATGTGTGGGACTTTTTGGGAGCCTAGTCGCGTACGGGACCCCAAAAACCAAGCACCGCCTTCAGGATTTCTATGGGTGTAAATTTTTGATTTCACTCCTCACTGCCTATCACAGTTTCGGAGGCCATGGAATGCCCAGATGGCACAAAACCCCCCCAAATGACCCCATTTTGGAAAGTAGACACCCCAAGCTATTTGCTGAGAGGTATGTTGAGTATTTTGCAGATCTCGCTTTTTGTCACAAAGTTTTGAAAATGTAAAAAAAGAAAAAAAAAAAGAAAAAAAAATGTCTTTCTTAATTTTCAAAAACAAATGAGAGCTGTAAAATACTCACCATGCCTCTCAGCAAATAGCTTGGGGTGTCTACTTTCCAAAATGGGGTCATTTGTGGGGGTTTTGGGCTATTTTGACATTTTATGGCCTTCAAAACTGTGATAGGTAGTGAGGAGTGAAATCAAAAATTTATGCCCTTAGAAACCTTGAAGGCGGTGCTTGGTTTTTGGGGTCCCGTACGCGGCTAGGCTCCCAAAAAGTCCCACACATGTGGTATCCCCGTACTCAGGAGAAGCAGCAGAATGTATTTTGGGGTGTAATTTCACATATAACCATGGCATGTGTGAGCAATATATCATTTAGTGACAACTTTTTGTACATTTTTTTTTTTTCTTTTTGTCATTATTCAATCATTTGGGACAAAAAAAAAATATTCAATGGGCTCAACATGCCTCTCAGCAAATAGCTTGGGGTGTCTACTTTCCAAAATGGGGTCATTTGGGGGGGTTTTGTGCCATCTTGGCATTTTATGGCCTTCAAAACTGTGATAGGTAGTGAGGAGCGAAATCAAACATTTATGCCCTTAGAAACCTTGAAGGCGGTGCTTGGTTTTTGGGGTCCCGTACGCGGCTAGGCTCCCAAAAAGTCCCACACATGTGGTATCCCCGTACTCAGGAGAAGCAGCAGAATGTATTTTGGGGTGTAATTTCACATATGCCCATGGCATGTGTGAGCAATATATCATTTAGTGACAACTTTGTGCAAAAAAAAAAAAGTTTGTCATATTCCCGCAACCTGTGGCAAAATATAAAATATTCCATGGACTCAACATGCCTCTCAGCAAATAGCTTGGGGTGTCTACTTTCCAAAATGGGGTCATTTGGGGGGGTTTTGTGCTATTTTGGCATTTTATGGCCTTCGAAACTGTGATAGGTAGTGAGGAGTGAAATCAAAAATTTGCGCCCTTAGAAATCCTGAAGGCGGTGCTTGGTTTCCGGGGTCCCGTACGTGGCTAGGCTCCTAAAAAGTCCCACACATGTGGTATCCCCGTACTCAGGAGAAGCAGCAGAATGTATTTTGGGGTGCAATTCCACATATAACCATGGCATGTGTGAGCAATATATCATTTAGTGACAACTTTTTGTAATTTTTTTTTTTTTTTTTTTCGTCATTATTCAATCACTTGGGACAAAAAAAAAATATTCAATGGGCTCAACATGCCTCTCAGCAATTTCCTTCGGGTGTCTACTTTCCAAAATGGGGTCATTTGGGGGGGTTTTGTACTGCCCTGCCATTTTAGCACCTCAAGAAATGAGATAGGCAGTCATAAATTTAAAGCTGTGTAAATTTCAGAAAATGTACCCTAGTTTGTAAACGCTATAACTTTTGCGCAAACCAATAAATATACGCTTATTGAAATTTTTTTTACTAAAGACATGTGGCTGAATACATTTTGGCCTAAATGTATGACTAAAATTGAGTTTATTCGATTTTTCTTATAACAAAAAGTAGAAAATATCATTTTTTTTCAAAATTTTCGGTCTTTTTCTGTTTATATCGCAAAAAATAAAAATCGCAGAGGCAATCAAATACCATTAAAAGAAAGCTCTATTTGTGGGAAGAAAAGGACGCAAATTTCATTTGGGTACAACATTGCATGTCCGCACAATTTACAGTTAAAACAGCGCAGTGCCGAATCCCAAAAACAGGCCTGGTCCTAATGGCCCGAAATGGTCCGGGGCTTAAGTGGTTAAAGGAATATTTCACTTTTATTGTTTAACTTTAAGCATTATTAAAATCACTGCTCCCGAAAAAACGGATGTTTTTCAAACTTCTTTTTGCATTGATACATGTCCCCTGGGGCAGGACCCGGTCCCCAAACACTTTTTCTGAGAATAACTTGCATGTAAGCCTTTAAAATTAGCACTTTAGATTTCTCCCATAGACTTTTTCAGGTTGTTCCGTGGCTTTTCGAATTTCGAACGGGCGAACAGGCAATGTTCGAGTCGAACATGAGTTCGACTCGAACTCGAAGCTCATCCCTATCTGTGACAAGTAACATTAAGGCCCCATGCACACGAGACGCCGGTGCAAACTCTGCTGAACACACGTTTTTAAAGGCTAAAACCGGCGTTTAAAAACGCCCGTTTTGCCGCGATTTTAGCGGCGTTTTACCGCGTTTGCGTCTATAGGCGTTTAGTTAAGAAACATCATAAGACCCTCCCTAAGCTCAAAAAACATTATTATTTAACCATTTTGGGAGACCAGCAGCTGAGAGAGCAGCAGTGTACTTGTATTTAGCGTATCACTTGCCACATCATCTGCCACAAGCTGTGGATTGTCCACTTGCCACGTCACCTGATACGTCACCTGGCCACGTCACCTGCCACAAGTTGTGAATTGTCCACTTGCCACGTCACCTGCCACGTCACCTGGCCACAAGTTGTGAATTGTCCACTTGCCACGTCACCTGCCACGTCACCTGGCCACAAGTTGTGGATTGTCCACTTGCCACGTCACCTGGCCACGTCACCTGGCCATGTCACCTGCCACGTCACCTGCCACAAGTTGTGGAATGTTCACTTGCCACGTCACCTGCCACGTCACCTGGCCACGTCACCTGGCCACGTCACCTGCCACAAGTTGTGCATTGTCCACTTGCCACGTCACCTGGCCACATCAACTGCCACGTCACCTGGCCACGTCACCTGCCACAATTTGTGGATTTCCACCTGCCACGTCACCTGGCCACAAGTTGTGGATTGTCCACTTGCCACGTCACCTGCCACATCACCTGCCATGTCACCTGGCCACGTCACATGCCACGTCACCTGGCCACGTCACCTGCCACAAGTTGTGGATTGTCCACTTGCCACGTCACCTGCCACATCACCTGCCATGTCACCTGGCCACGTCACCTGGCCACGTCACCTGCCACAATTTGTGGCTTTCCACCTGCCACGTCACCTGGCCACGTCACCTGGCACAAGTTGTGGATTGTCCACTTGCCACATCACCTGCCACATCACCTGCCATGTCACCTGGCCACGTCACATGCCACGTCACCTGGCCACGTCACCTGCCACAATTTGTGGATTGTCCACCTGCCACGTCACCTGCCACATCACCTGGCCACATCACCTGCCACAAGTTGTGGATTGTCCACTTGCCACATCACCTGGCCACATCACCTGTCACAAGTTGTGGATTGTCCACTTGCCACGTCACCTGCCACATCACCTGGCCACGTCACCTGCCACAATTTGTGGATTGTCCACCTGCCACGTCACCTGCCACATCACCTGGCCACATCACCTGCCACAATTTGTGGATTGTCCACCTGCCACGTCACCTGGCCACGTCACCTGCCACAAGTTTTGGATTGTCCACTTGCCACGTCACCTGCCACGTCACCTGCCACAATTTGTGGATTGTCCACCTGCCACGTCACCTGCCACGTCACCCGCCATGTCACCTGCCATGTCACCTGGCCACGTCACCTGGCCACGTTACCTGCCACAAGTTGTGCATTGTCCACTTGCCACGTCACCTGGCCACGTCACCTGGCCACGTCACCTGCCACAATTTGTGGATTTCCAACTGCCACGTCACCTGGCAACATCACCTGCCGCAAGTTGTGGATTGTCCACTTGCCACGTCACCTGCCACAAGTTGTGGATTGTCTACAGTGCAATGCAAGCAATTACAGTTTTTTTTCATATTTTTTTGATGGTTTTTCATCATTTGCCATCATTTTTGAGATTTCTAATGTAAAAAAATAGGTCACCTTTAAAAACGCTAATAAACGAAATCGCGGCAAAACGCCGGTACCGCGTTTTGCCGCGTTTTGCCGCGTTTTGCCGCGTTTTGCGTCTGAAACGTGGAAAACTTTTGCGTCTGAACCCATTTTTTTGCTTCTGGAAAAACGAGGTTAAACGCAACTGCCTAAAAACGGCAATAAACGAGACTGTGTGCATGGACACATAGGATAACATTGAATGGGTTCAGGAGCAGTTGAAAAAAGTGTCCAACTGCCTCTGAACGCGCGTTTAACAGCAAATAACAGCGTCTCGTGTGCATGGGGCCTTTGGCCTCATGTACACTGCTGCTGGTAAGCGGAAGTTTAGGAGCAGTTGATCATTTTTTTCAACTGCTCCTGAACTCTCCTCTATGTTATCTTATCAGTACACGTACACTGGTTCATTTATAGTTGTTTCTAGGCAGTTGTGTTTAGAGGCTTTTTCTTGAACCCAAAAAAATGCGTTCAGAAGCTGTGTTTGGAGGCAGTTGAAGCGCCAGACGTGGCTAAACACGGCTAAATGTGGCAACTCGTGTTTAGCAGCGTTTCGTTTAGAGACGTTTTTCATTTTAACAAAAAAAAAATTTTTTTTTTCAAATGCTTCTGACGCAAACGTGGCTAAACGCAGCTAAACGGCCGTTTTTAGACACTGGTTTCTAGCTGTCAAGTTAAATCGTTCAGGAGAGGTTGAACAACGTCCCGTGTACATCAAACTGTCTTTGCTCCTCTCTGTTCGGAGATATGCATGTCTGATCCATGTGCTCCTAATGAACGAGTTTTAAATACTGATGTTACTTTGCTTAAGTTGCACACATTCTTCCATTATGTGCAAGGTGTAATCTACATCAGGTAATATAAGATCAGTAATGACACTGGTGGTTTTAATGTAAATAATTAACAGTGCTAGTGAAGTGCAAGAGAATGATATAACTAGGGCTAAAGTCAATACGAAAATGATCTGTACTGTAACTAAACTCTCCTTATTACATTTGCATAGTGTGATGGAAATAAATCTTATCAAAGGCATTCCCTTTCAGTAAGTAAATTTTACATAGGGAAAGTGTATACCATCAACCCAAATACTTCAATTTAATAATACTTGGAATGCAATCATTATTTGTGATATTTGGAAGTGACATTTGCATTTTTATCTGTCTCTAGTTTACTGCTAAAGCACCTTACAATGATAAATACTCTGGTAAGAACAGATGGTAAGGTTATACTGTCTTGCCATTAAGAAGCCTCATTTGGCTCTTTACATCATTGTTACACAATAAGGGGATATATTATTTCTTTTTAATTCACGTGTCCAGGTCAGCTCTTGTTCAGTGGAAAAGGGGCATGTAAGTTGCAGGCACACATTCTCTACTAGTACTAGTGTATTACATCTGATGGACTCATAAGGTAAATAGTAGAAAACAGTGGTGACCCGTCCATAAGGGGCGCAGGGGCGTTTTCCCACTAATCCATGCCCCTGGCCCCTAATCTACATGCAGGGCACTGGACACATGGATTTCAATGGGTTTTTTTTTTCTTAGAAGTACATGATTAGAGCCTGTGGCTCTAACTGGCTTAAAAACTGGGTGGGCTCTGGGTGCAAAGCACTGCGCCCTGAGCGCAACCAGTTGTGTGACAATAGCGAATATTCGCTATTGTCTTCTTGATTCTCCTCCTGGCCAATCAGGAAGCGGGTCTTAAAGTGGAGTTCCACCCAAAAGTGGAACTTCTTCTCTTTTGTCTCCTCTCCCTCTCCGGTGCCACAATTGGCACCTTTCGGGGGACAGGATACCTGTCTCTGACAGGTATCCTGTTCCCACTTCCGGGAGTTCACGCCATGGCCCATGATGTCACTGTGAGGCTCCATCCTCCTCCCCTTGTTGCCGGGCCAGTAGGAGAGAGTAGCGGGGCCTTGTGCATGCGCAGTAGGGTTCCCGGCGTGAAGCCATAAGGCTACACTGCCAGTTTCCCTTACCCGCAATGGAGGCGGCAGCACCCGACCGCTGATGGAAACATCAGCTGCGGTGCCGACATCAGGACAGGTAAGTGTCCTATTATTAAAAGACAGCAGCTGCAGTATGTGTAGCTGCTGGCTTTTGATTTATAATTTTTTTGGGGCGGACCTATGCTTTAAGATCCAATTGGCTGAGAGGAGAAGCGCTTGTATTGGCCGCCAAGAAGGAAGTCGCCGAGGAGGAGATGCAGGGTGAAGCCGCCGAGGAGAAAGCCGCCGAGGAGGAGACACAGGGTGAAGCTGCAGAGGAGGAGACGCAGTGTGAAGCCACCGAGGAGGAAGCCGCCGAAATGATGTAGGGTGAAGCCGCCGTGAGGCCGCTGAGGAGGAGGAGATGTAGGGTGTAGGGTGAAGCCGCCGTGGAGGAGGAGACTCAGGAAGAAGCCGAAGCTGCCCGTAACGCCCTAGATGGTGTAAGTGCGGGGCTGGTGGGTGGATGAGCGAGCAACAGATTGGGGGGTGGCAGGTTTGATTTATCGACCGAACTGGGGGGTGGTTTGTTTTCCACCCCAAAAAATGGAGCACCAGCCACCACTGGTAAAAATAGTATCACTTAAACAAAATTTAGGGAGTAGTGTCAATATATCTACTTTAGGTGCACCTGTCGTGACTAGTGTGACAGCAGGAAGGTAAAGTCACCTGGTTGCATCCAGGGGGGTAGATATATTTCGCCCAGATTCAGGCTTTACGCCGACTTATACAACTAGGTGGAGAGTTGTATAAGCCCAGCTGAGGCTAGTGGGCTCATGGATGACTCATACCTCTAGGGAGAGTGTGGGGCGTCGTGCAGACAGGGAGTTGATGAGACCAGCTGAAGCTTGTCAGCTCATTTAGGCCTCTATAAGAACTCCCAGATTCATTAGGTGTTTGCTCATGCCTGGAACCAGACCTGTGTGGACTGTCTAGGGAGAGTGAACCCCTGTGCGGTGAGACAAAGCCTGTGTGGCTATTTGCTTGGACATTTAAAACCAGGGACTTAGGGACTAGGACAGCACTAGGCTGATCCCAGTTGTTAGTTAGGAAACCTGTATGTTTAGTCAGAGGTCAAGTTGACCAGGATTTATTTTATTTATGTTTCTTTTGCTTTGCTGTGTTTTGTCACTGTAAATAGAAAATAAACCGCACCTTTTTGATTTTGAAAACCACAACCTCCGTTTGCTGGGCCTGTTTTTGTGTGGGGAGCCCATCCCGGGGGTCACACACACCCGCTGCCGAGCTAACCCCCTCACAGTTGGTGGAGAACCAGTGGCAGTTTTTTGTTAAGCCAGCATGGAGGAGATACTGAAGCAGCTGGCTCTAGCAAATGCCAATCAACAGCAGACAAATGCAGGTTTGCAAAAGAGCCTTGCAGCTCAACAACAGAACTTCGCAGCCCAGCAGCAAGCTCATCAACAGAGCCTTGCAGCTCAACAACAGAGCTTCGCAGCCCAGCAGCAAGCTCATCAACAGAGCCTTGCAGCCCAGCAGCAGACAAACGCAACTTTGCAACAGAGTCTGGAGGCTCAGCAACAAGCCCAGCAGCAATCTGAGGCCCGCTTCATAGACCTGTTGCAGAAGCAAGAGCAGAGACTACAACAACAGATGGAAGCAGTAATGCAGCAACGTCCGCAGACCAGTGAGGAAAGCCGTCCCACTAATACCGCGTCCTTTGGTGTGAGTCGTTTATTGACAAAAATGACTGGAGAGGATGATCCAGAGGTATTTTTGACCACATTTGAAAGGACCGCTGAAAGAGAAAAGTGGCCTGAGGAGCAGTGGGCTGGACTGGTGGCTCCTCTGTTAACTGGTGAATCGCAGAAAGCTTACTATGACCTAGAGCCTAACCAAGCAAAAGACTATGTGATGCTAAAAGCTGAAATTTTGGCAAGGCTGGGTGTCACCCAGGCTGTCCGGGCTCAGCGTGTGCATAACTGGACTTTCCAGCTTGGAAAACCCCCCAGGTCTCAAATGTATGATCTCATTCACCTGAGCAGAAAGTGGCTACAGCCAGAGACTTTGTCCGCACCAAAGATTGTGGAACGTGTTGTAATGGATCGGTTTTTGAGATGATCCTGAGCCCCCCACTGGTGCCCCTATGTACCAGGAATGTGATAGCCAGAACTCCCCTGAGAGTGGTGAGGACTCTCCGGAATTTCCCTTATCAGTATTGGCAGGGGAGACTCAAGAAACTGGAGAGGAGCCCACCTCCTCAGACGAAAACCTACCGTCTGTGGAGTTTTCTGATCTTGAGGTTCACAGGGAAAACTTTGCCACAGAACAGTTGAAAGACCCCGCCCTAATAAAGGCACGGGAAAACGTAGTGAAAATAGATGGCGAGTTAGTGAACCCAGATAATACCTGCACTTACCCATACTTCAGCGTAGAGAAGGACCTACTGTATCGGGTGGCAAAAAGGGCAGAAGAAACCGTTGAGCGGCTTGTGGTGCCCAAACCTTACAGGAAGTTGGTGTTGGAGTTGGCCCATGGGCACATTCTTGGAGGTCATCTGGGGACAGAGAAAACCCGAGAGAGGATATTACAGAGATTCTATTGGCCGGGGGTGATGAAGGACATAGAAAATTATTGTTCCTCCTGCCCTGTGTGTTAGAGGTCGGCCCCGATGCCACATTTCCGTAGCCCGCTGGTCCCTCTACCCATCATTGAGGTCCCGTTTGAGAGGATCGCCATGGATTTGGTAGGGCCTATAATCAAGTCCGCTAGGGGGCACCAGTACATATTAGTTATAATGGACTATGCCACCCGTTATCCAGAAGCGATCCCTCTCCGAAATACCTCGGCCAAAACCATAGCCAAAGAGCTATCTCTTGTGTTTAGCCGGGTGGGTATTTGTAAAGAACTGCTTACGGACCAAGGTACACCCTTTATGTCCCGGGTTATGAAGGAGCTGTGTAAATTGTTCAAAGTGACGCAATTACGTACATCTGTGTATCACCCCCAAACCGATGGGCTGGTTGAAAGATTCAACAAAACCCTAAAACAAATGTTGAAGAAAGTGGTGGATAGAGATGGAAAGGATTGGGACTGTCTACTTCCTTATCTGATGTTTGCTATTAGGGAGGTGCCCCAATCCTCTACGGGATTCTCCCCCTTTGAGTTACTGTATGGGAGACACCCAAGAGGGCTGTTGGATATTGCCAAGGAAACTTGGGAAAGTGAGAGTTCTCCCCACAGGAGTGTGATTAAGCATGTCGCCCTGATGCAAGACCGAATTGCACAGGTAATGCCCATCGTGAAGGAACATTTGGCCCAAGCGCAGTTAGCACAGCAGAGAGTGTACAACCGTGGAGCCAAGACCCGTACCTTTTCCCCGGGGGATAGGATACTGGTACTTGTCCCTACGGTTGAAAGTAAATTCCTTGCCAAATGGCAAGGCCCCTATGAGATAATGGAAAAAGTGAGCGAAGTGAATTACAAGGTCAGACAACCAGGAAGGCGAAAGCCCGAACAGATCTATCACGTTATTCTGTTGAAAGCCTGGAGGGATAGAGAGTCCCTAGTCGCAGACACTTGGTCACCAGCTCAAACTGGTTGCGTGATTCCTGAGGTTGGAATAGCAGCCACCTTGTCACAACCCCAACAACAGGAGGTTAAGGAGTTTGTGCTTCGCAACAAGGAGGTATTCTCTGAGCTGCCGGGACAAACATCTGGGGTAGAGCATGACATCATTACCCCGCCCGGTGAAAGGGTGAAGTTAAAACCCTATCGGATCCCAGAGGCCCGACGGGAGGCAATACGGGAGGAAGTACAGAAAATGCTGAACTTAGGGGTGATAGAGGAGTCCCAAAGTGATTGGTCTAGTCCCATTGTGTTGGTGCCTAAACCGGATGGGAGCTGGCGATTTTGTAACGATTTTCGTCAGTTGAACAAAGTTACAAAATTTGACACCTACCCCATGCCACGTATAGATGAGTTGATCGACCGGCTGGGAACAGCCCGATACATGACGACTCTTGACCTCACAAAAGGGTATTGGCAAATCCCCCTGGCCAAGTCGGCCAAAGAGAAAACCGCATTTGTAACCCCAGACGGGGCGTTCCAATATAAAAGAATGCCGTTCGGGTTACAGAATGCGCCGGCCACATTCCAGCGGAAAATGGACCAGATGCTGAGGCCCCATCGGAAGTATGCTGCGGCTTACCTGGATGACGTAATTGTCCATAGCACAGATTGGGCCTCACATCTGCCAAAAGTGCAAGCAGTCCTGGACTCTGTTCGGGAAGCGGGGTTTACGGCTAACCCCAAGAAGTGTACCATTGGGCAGGAGGAGGCCAAATATCTTGGGTACACCATTGGGAGGGGAGTAATAAAACCCCAACTCAACAAAGTCGAGGCCATCCAGAGTTGGCCATGTCCCAACAGCAAGAAGCAGGTACGAGCCTTTCTGGGAATCGCTGGGTATTATCGGCGATTCATTCCCCACTTTGCTTCTAAGGCTGTGCCCCTAACCAACCTGACGAAGGGGAAAGGGTCGGTCATGATTAAATGGACCCCCGAGGCTGAGGCAGCATTCCAATTCTTGAAACAAGCCTTATGTAGCCAGCCAGTGTTGTACTCACCCGACTTCTCTAAAGACTTTGTCGTACAAAGTGATGCGTCAGATGTGGGGTTAGGAGCAGTATTGTCCCAGGTCTGGAACGGGGAAGAGCACCCAGTCATTTACCACAGCAGGAAGTTGAAGTCCCATGAGGTAAATTACGCCACCGTTGAAAAGGAGTGTTTAGCGGCGGTGAAGTGGGCTCTAGATTCCCTTCGGTACTACCTGCTAGGTAGGCACTTTGACATGGTTACGGATCACGCTCCGTTAAAGTGGATGGCTCAAAACAAGGAAACAAATAGAAGAGTGAATAGGTGGTTCCTGGCCCTCCAGGAATTCAACTTCACAGTAAAGCATCGCCCTGGCGTTCAAATGGGGAATGTGGATGCTTTGTCTCGAGTACATGAATGCCTGATTGCTGGTGTTCCAACCCCGAGGTTAAAACAAGAGGGGGGGGTATGTGACAGCAGGAAGGTAAAGTCACCTGGTTGCATCCAGGGGGGTAGATATATTTCGCCCAGATTCAGGCTTTACGCCGACTTATACAACTAGGTGGAGAGTTGTATAAGCCCAGCTGAGGCTAGTGGGCTCATGGATGACTCATACCTCTAGGGAGAGTGTGGGGCGTCGTGCAGACAGGGAGTTGATGAGACCAGCTGAAGCTTGTCAGCTCATTTAGGCCTCTATAAGAACTCCCAGATTCATTAGGTGTTTGCTCATGCCTGGAACCAGACCTGTGTGGACTGTCTAGGGAGAGTGAACCCCTGTGCGGTGAGACAAAGCCTGTGTGGCTATTTGCTTGGACATTTAAAACCAGGGACTTAGGGACTAGGACAGCACTAGGCTGATCCCAGTTGTTAGTTAGGAAACCTGTATGTTTAGTCAGAGGTCAAGTTGACCAGGATTTATTTTATTTATGTTTCTTTTGCTTTGCTGTGTTTTGTCACTGTAAATAGAAAATAAACCGCACCTTTTTGATTTTGAAAACCACAACCTCCGTTTGCTGGGCCTGTTTTTGTGTGGGGAGCCCATCCCGGGGGTCACACACACCCGCTGCCGAGCTAACCCCCTCACACTAGGGATGAGCTCGGTGTTCGAGTCGAACATACGTTCGACTCGAACATCGGCTGTTCGATCGTTCGACGAAGATCGAACGATTTGGGCCGTTCGCGCCTAATTCGAGTGACGCGAACGGCCCACAATGCACTACGCCATCGCAGTGTCATCCAGGCGCTGTGATTGGCCAAGCATGCACTGTGACCCCGCATGCTTGGCCAATCACAGCGCCGGCAGCGAGGAGAGCAATGATTGGCCACAGGCAGGATGCCTGTGGCCAATTATTGCTGAGGGTGTTTAGTACACGCCCCACACTATAAAAGGCCGCCAGCACGGCGGCCTAGTGTAGTGTGTTCCGGAGCAGGGAAAGAGAAGCATAGGCAGGGACAGTGACATTTTTTTTTCTTGCTTAACCTGGATTCCTTTAGTTTAGGGAAAGAGAAGGATAGGTAGGGAGAGTGTCAGTGTGTTTTACTGTGCGAATCCTTGTTTCTAGGGACAGGGAAGGACAGTGAGGGAAATTCTCCTTGTGCTATAGTCTGCTAAAGCATTGATCATCAACCATCTTTAAAAAATCATTTTTTCTAGGGACAGAAAACTATAGGTAGGGAGAGTGTCAGTGTGTTTTACTGTGATAATCCTTGTTTCTAGGGACAGGGAAGGACAGTGAGGGAAATTCTCCTTGTGCTATAGTGTGCTAAAGCATTGATCATCAACCATCTTTAAAAAAACATTTTTTCTAGGGACAGAAAATTATAGGTAGGGAGAGTGTCAGTGTGTTTTACTGTGCTAATCCTTGTTTCTAGGGACAGGGAAGGACAGTGAGGGAAATTCTCCTTGTGCTATAGTGTGCTAAAGCATTGATCATCAACCATCTTTAAAAAAACATTTTTTCTAGGGACAGAAAACTATAGGTAGGGAGAGTGTCAGTGTGTTTTACTGTGCTAATCCTTGTTTCTAGGGACAGGGAAGGACAGTGAGGGAAATTCTCCTTGTGCTATAGTGTGCTAAAGCATTGATCATCAACCATCTTTAAAAAAACATTTTTTCTAGGGACAGAAAACTATAGGTAGGGAGAGTGTCAGTTTCTTTCACTGTGCTAATCCTTGTTTCTAGGGACAGGGAAGGACAGTGAGGGAAATTCTCCTTGTGCTATACTGTGCTAAAGCATTGATCATCAACCATCTTTAAAAAAACATTTTTTCTAGGGACAGAAAACTATAGGTAGGGAGAGTGTCAGTTTCTTTCACTGTGATAATCCTTGTTTCTAGGGACAGGGAAGGACAGTGAGGGAAATTCTCCTTGTGCTATACTGTGCTAAAGCATTGATCATCAACCATCTTTAAAAAAACATTTTTTCTAGGGACAGAAAACTATAGGTAGGGAGAGTGTCAGTTTCTTTCACTGTGATAATCCTTGTTTCTAGGGACAGGGAAGGACAGTGAGGGAAATTCTCCTTGTGCTATACTGTGCTAAAGCATTGATCATCAACCATCTTTAAAAAAACATTTTTTCTAGGGACAGAAAACTATAGGTAGGGAGAGTGTCAGTTTCTTTCACTGTGCTAATCCTTGTTTCTAGGGACAGGGAAGGACAGTGAGGGAAATTCTCCTTGTGCTATAGTGTGCTAAAGCATTGATCATCAACCATCTTTAAAAAAACATTTTTTCTAGGGACAGAAAACTATAGGTAGGGAGAGTGTCAGTTTCTTTCACTGTGATAATCCTTGTTTCTAGGGACAGGGAAGGACAGTGAGGGAAATTCTCCTTGTGCTATACTGTGATAAAGCATTGATCATCAACCATCTTTAAAAAAACATTTTTTCTAGGGACAGAAAACTATAGGTAGGGAGAGTGTCAGTTTCTTTCACTGTGATAATCCTTGTTTCTAGGGACAGGGAAGGACAGTGAGGGAAATTCTCCTTGTGCTATACTGTGCTAAAGCATTCCCCATCAACCATCTTTGAAATCCTTGTTTTTTGGACAGTCAGGGAAATTGTCGTTGTGCTATTCTGTGCGAAAGCAATCATCCTCAACCATATTTAGAAATCCTTAAGTAAAGGGACAGAGAAGGACACCTGAAGGTAGCCCTTATTGCTTTTTTCCCATCTCCCTGCAGGCCATCTATTAGAATGTCTGGAAGGCAAACAAGGAGAGGCAGACAGTCAGGAGGCAATAAAAGAGGGCAAGCAGGCTCTGTGTCTGGGGGCAACAGTGCTGGTCGTGGACGCGGTGCATTGTCATCAGCACATGGCCATGGGACACGCTTGTCCTTCTTTTCGGCAGCTGGACATGTTGAGCCACATCATGCCGAAGACTTGGTAGAGTGGATGACCAAGCCCTCCTCCTCCTCCTCATCCTCTCTCACCCAGGCTCAGGGTACTGGCAAAGCAGCTGCCAAAGCGTCCTCTTCCCTGGTATCAATGTCAGACTCATCATCAGTCACTCCTTCCCTAGACCCACCATGTCCTCCTCCTGAGGAGTCCCCCGAACTGTTTGAGCACAGTGTTGGGTACATGCTCCAGGAGGATGCCCAGCGTTTCAAAGGGTCTGATGATGAAACCCAGCTACAGGAAGGCAGTAGCGTGAGAGCAGACAGAGGGGATGCTCAAGAAGGACACCAATCTGGCAGTCATGTTCCAGCAGCTGCAGCATACTGCCAGATTGGCTCCAGTGATGAGGAGGGAGGGGATGATGAGGTCACTGACTCCACGTGGGTGCCTAATAGGAGAGAAGAGGAGGAGGAGGATGAGAAGGAGGCACATCTCCAACGAGGCAGGATGCCCTTTGGTGGCCAGCGTAAGGGCAGTACACCGACGGAATCACACCGCAGAGCTCCGCCTGTGCAGGGCGCTGCCTCTGCCCGTCATTCAAAAAGTTCTTTGGTGTGGGCCTTTTTTGAGGCTAGTGCATCAGATCGCACAGCTGCTGTTTGCAACATATGTCTCAAGCGTATATCGCGTGGCCAAAACATCAGCCGCTTGGGTACCACATGCCTGACCAGACATATGTTGACCTGCCATGCAGCTCGTTGGCAAGCCTACCTCAAAGACCCACACCAAAGAACAAAGCGGACCTCTCCTTGCACCGCATCAGCTGGGATCTCCAACCCCACTATAACTTCAGTCCTCTCTGAAACATGCACTGAGAAGAATGAAGGTGTAGAATTAGGTGTGTCACAGCCAAGTACTTGCGGCCACTCTGCTAGCAGTACACCGACGTCCGATTCTAGCAGGCAAATTTCGCTGCCCCAGCTGCTGGACCGTCGAAAGAAGTTCACTCCCAGCCATCCACATGCCCAGCGGTTGAATGCTAGCTTGGCTAAATTGCTAGCGCTTCAATTGCTGCCTTTTCAGTTGGTAGACTCGGCCCCCTTCCGTGAGTTTGTGCAATGTGCGGTTCCTCAGTGGCAGGTTCCCAAACGCCACTTTTTCTCACGGAAGGCTATTCCGGCTCTCTACCGGCATGTGGAAGGCAATGTCTTGGCCTCGCTGGACAGGGCGGTCAGCGGTAAGGTGCATATTACCGCTGACTCATGGTCCAGCAGGCATGGACAGGGACGTTACCTTTCTTTCACGGCCCATTGGGTCACTCTTTTGGCAGCTGGGAAGGATGCAGGACAAGGTGCAGTAGTGTTGGAGGTTGTTCCACCGCCACGCCTCCAAAATGCTACTACTGGTTGTGACACACCTCTCTCCTCCACCCCCTCCTCTTCTTCCTCCATGGCCTCTTCCTGTGCTTTGTCCTCTGAACCAGCGGTGCTCCGTAGCCGTTCAAGGGGCTACGCAAGTACGCAGGCAAAAAGATGCCATGCCGTGCTTGCGCTGGTGTGTTTGGACAGAAGCCACACTGGGGCAGAGGTCCTGTCTGCTCTGTAGGGCCAGGCCGAGAGGTGGTTGACGCCACGCCAGCTTAAGCCAGGAATGGTGGTTTGCGACAATGGCACCAACCTCCTCTCCGCCCTCCG
Source organism: Rana muscosa (assembly GCA_029206835.1). NCBI lineage: Eukaryota > Metazoa > Chordata > Amphibia > Anura > Ranidae > Rana > Rana muscosa. The sequence goes on from CM055122.1 coordinate 51,002,134, forward strand.
ACAGGGACAACTGACCCATGTGCCCTGTGTGGCTCACATCCTTAACCTGGTGGTACAGCGGTTCTTGGGCAGGTACCCGGGCTTACAGGATGTCCTGAGGCAGGCCAGGAAAGTCTGTGTGCATTTCCGCAGATCTTATAATGCCAGTGCTCGCCTGGCTGAGCTGCAAAAGGAGTTGAACCTGCCCAAGAACCGCCTTATATGTGACATGCCCACCAGGTGGAACTCAACGTTGGCCATGCTGCAGCGGCTGCACACGCAGCAGAGGGCCATCAATGAGTACCTGTGCGACTACGGCACCAGGACAGGGTCAGGGGAGCTTGGTTTTTTTTCTCCACGCCAGTGGGGCATGATCAGGGATGCATGCACTGTCCTGGCACCATTTGAGGAGGCCACGAGGATGGTGAGCAGTGACAGTGCATGCATCAGTGACACTGTACCTCTTGTCCACCTGTTGGAGCACACGCTGCGTGGAATAATGGACAGGGCACTTGAGGCAGAACAGAGGCAGGAAGAGGAGGACTTCCTTGCCTCTCAAGGCCCCCTTTACCCAGACAGTGTTCCTTCTGTCCCACCCATCGCACAGGAAGAGGAGGAGGAGGAGGAGGAGGAGGATTGTGTCAGCATGGAGGTGGAGGCTGGCACTCAGCATCATCAGCAGCAGTCTTTTAGGGATGATTTACAGTCCCAAGAAACCAGTGGACTTGTACGTGGCTGGGAGGAGGTGGCTGCGGATCATGTCATCCTTAGTGACCCAGAGGACTCCGGACCGAATGCCTCAGCAAACCTACGCTGCATGGCCTCCCTGATCCTGCAAAGTCTGCGGAAGGATCCTCGTATTCTTCGGATCAAGGAGAGGGACCATTACTGGCTGGCCACTCTCCTTGATCCACGGTACAAGGGTAAGGTTGCGGACCTTATGTTACCGTCGCAGAGGGAGCAGAGGATGAGACAACTCCGGGAGGCCTTGCAGAAAGGTCTGTGCAACGCGTTCCCAGAGACTGGGAGGTTACAAACTCCTGGTCCTGGACAACGAGTTGCTGAGGTTTCGGCCAGTCAAAGAAGGAGCGGTGGGGAAGGTGGCCGTCTGACCGATGCGTTCAGACAATTCTTTAGTCCGCAGCCCCAAAGTATGATCGGTTCCAGCAACCATCGCCAGCGTCTGATAAACATGGTGCAGGAATATCTAGGGGCAAGGTCAGACTTGGACACCTTCCCCACCGAAAATCCTCTGGCTTACTGGGTCTTGAGGATGGATCACTGGCCAGAGCTTGCACAGTATGCAATTGAGCTACTGGCCTGTCCTGCATCCAGCGTTCTTTCGGAACGCACATTCAGTGCTGCTGGAGGATTTGTCACGGATCACAGGGTGCGCCTGTCCACCGACTCGGTTGATCGACTGACTTTCATCAAGATGAACCAGTCTTGGATCACCACCAGCTACCACACACCTGATGCTGATATAACAGACTAATTGATTTTAACATGTCACATCCCTTCAAGACTGATGCTGATGCTGAGTGCCTGTGCTGTTATGTTGACTGGCTATCCTCCTCCTCCGAGTCCTCAATGATACGATTGATGATGATAGCTTGGAAGATCATTTTTGTTTATGGGTGCCGCCACCAGTGGCTAAGGCCCAATTTTTCAGCCCCTGTTTAACAGGGGCGTGTAATTACAATTTTTGAAGCAATAATTTGCCATAGGGCTCATTGCTGTGCTCCAAGTACAGTATCTGTGAGGGGTTGGAGTGTTGTGCCACCAGTGCCTAAGGCCCAATTTTTCAGCCCCTGTTTAACAGGGGCGTGTCATTACAATTTTTGAAGCAATACTTTGCAACAGGGCTCATTGCTGTGCTCCAAGTACAGTATCTGTGAGGGGTTGGAGTGTTGTGCCACCAGTGCCTAAGGCCCAATTTTTCAGCCCCTGTTTAACAGGGGCGTGTCATTACAATTTTTGAAGCAATACTTTGCAACAGGGCTCATTGCTGTGCTCCAAGTACAGTATCTGTGAGGGGTTGTAGTGTTGTGCCACCAGTGCCTAAGGCCCAATTTTTCAGCCCCTGTTCAACAGGGGCATGTAATTACAATTCTTGATCTAATAATTCACAGCAGGGCCCATTGCTGCACCCACCAAGAGTAACTCTGAGGGCTTACAGTGTTGTGGCAATGCCACCACCACCACCACCACGAAAGGCCCAATTTTTCAGCCCCTGTTCAAAAGGGGCATGTAATTACAATTCTTGATCTAATAATTCACAGCAGGGCCCATTCCTGCACCCACCAAGAGTAACTCTGAGGGCTTACAGTGTTGTGGCAACACCACCACCACCACCACCACCACGAAAGGCCCAATTTTTCAGCCCCTGTTCAACAGGGGCATGCAATTACAATTCTTGATCTAATAATTCACAGCAGGGCCCATTGCTGCACCCACCAAGAGTAACTGTCAGGGCTTACAGTGTTGTGGCACCAGCACCACCATCAAAGGCCCAATTTTTACTACCACTGTTCAACAATTATATGTAATTAAAATTCCTGATATAATAGTTGACAGCAGGGCGTTCCAGCACCAACCAAGAGTAACTGTGAGTGCTTACAGTGTTGTGCCAACACCAACAACTAAGGGGCCTATTTCTGCAGAGTATATACGGCAGGTCCCTACTTTCAAACATCCAACTTACAAACGACTCCTACTTGCAAACGCAAGAAGACAACAGGAAGTGAGAGGAAATCTACCCCTTGGAAGGAAAATTCTCTCCTGTAAGAATTAATATGGGAGAAAGGTGTCTCCTCTGTACTGATGCTTTATCACCAATCCTTGTTTCAAGAAAAACACCACATTTCAAAAACAGTTGTCATTGGGACGGAAAGTGAGGTGAAATGTTCTGAACAGGGGCACAGACAGCAAAACAAATGTTACAGGGGTGATAACCCTTACCTATGTTTTCCAAAAAGTTTAAAAATAGATTTTTGGGCTGGAGCTACACTTAACCACTTAACGACCGCCCACCGCCGATTTACGTCAGCAGAATGGCACAGACAGGCAGAATCACGTAGATCTACGTGATCGCCTTTGTGCAGTTGGGGGGTCCATCCTTCACTGCAGTGAGCGGCCGTTAAGTGTTCGGGAGCAATCAGGCATGAGGGGGCGGCCGCTCGATTCCGCCCCCCCCTCGCGATCGCTCCCGGCGAATGAAATTGCTTCCTCCTGCCTGAAATGTAAATACAGGCTGGAGGAAGTGATGTCATCTCCCTCGCTGCGGTCTTTTCGTTCCCGGCGCCAAGGACAGAAGAAGCAGGTTAGTGCACCAACAGTCCACTGACACATAGGTACACATAGGCACACAAATCACCCCCCAGTCACCCCCAGATCACCCCCCAGGTCACCCCAAAGCCCCCAATCACAGTGTCACTGATTGCAGTGATCATTTATTTTACTGATCACTGCATTTAGTGTCATCTGTGATTGTAAAAAGTTGCAGGGCAGTTAGGATTAGGCCCCTTTAGGTCCAGGGTAGCCCCCTAACCCCCCCCCCCTAATAAAGGTTTAACCCCTTGATCACCCCCCAGGTAACCCTTTCACCCCCTAACTTCAGCGTCACTAAGCGATTGTTTTTCCGATCGCTGTATTCGTGTCGCTGGTGTTTTAGATAGGCAGTTATTTTTTTTTAGGTTTGCCGCAGGTTTTTATTAGTGTCAGGTACCCCCATATATTATTTTAACCCCCTGATTGCCCCTAGAGTTAACCCTTTCACCAGTGATCGCCGTATAAGCGTCACTGGTGTCACTGGTTAGCCAGTAAGTTATTTAGTTATTTAGGTTACCCGTCAGGTTTTTATATAGTGTCAGGTACCCCCATATTTAACCTAATAAAGGTTTTAACCCCCTGATTGCCCCTAGTTAACCCTTTCACCAGTGATCACCATATAAAGGTTACGGGTGACGCTGGTTGATTAGTTTGCTTTTTATAGCATCAGGGCACCCGCCGTATATAACCCAATAAAGGTTTAACCCCCCCTGATCGCCCGGCGGGTGAGATCAATTAGGTTTTAGCGCCAGAGAGGGTCTGCGTCGCCCCAGGCAGTGTTAGGTTAGTGCCAGTAACGCTAACACCCACGCGCAAAGCATACACCCCCCTTAGTGGTATAGTATCTGATCAGATCTATACTAGCATCCCCAGCGGTTTAGGGTTCCCAAAAACGCAGTGTTAGCGGGATCAGCCAGATACCTGCTAGCGCCTGCGTTTAGCCCCTCCGCCCAGCCCAGCCCAGCCCAGCCCACCCAAGTGCAGTATCGATCGATCACTGTCACTTACCAAACACAACACACATAACTGCAGCGTTCGCAGAGACAGGCCTGATCCATATCAACCAGTCCATAGCAAACGTCCATAGCAACCAGTCCATAGCAACCGTCCATAGCAACCATCCATAGCAACCAGTCTATAGCAACTGTCCATAGCAACCATCCATTGCAACCAGTCCATAGCAACCGTCCATAGCAACTGTCCATAGCAACCATCCATAGCAACTATCCATAGCATCCAGTCCATAGCAACTGTCCATGGCAACCAATCCATAGCAACCGTCCATAACAACCAATCCGTAGCAACCGTCCATAGCAACTGTCCATAGCAACCGTCCATAGCAACCAGTCCATAGCAACCATCAATATCAACCAGTCCAAGGTGAATGTTTTGAACGCTACCACTCAAAAGTGAAGTTTTAGCGTAGGGTACAGCATTTCACAGACAAGGACACACTTACACAGGGTCTCCCAAGATGCCATTACATTTTGAGAGACCCGAACCATTACAGTTGTAAAGTTACAAAAAAAAGTGTAAAAAAGAAAAAAAAAACGTAAAAAACAAAACACAAAAAAAATATAAAATAAAAAAACCAAAAATAGTTGTTGTTTTATTGTTCTCTCTCTCTCTATTTTCTCTCTATTGTTCTGCTCTTTTTTACTGTATTCTATTCTGCAATGTTTTATCATGCTTGCTTTTCAGGTATGTAATTTTTTGTTTTCAGGTGCGCCATTCAACTGCAGCGCGGAATTATTTATCTTGACAGCAACAGCGTTTGCTCCCACGATACATAAAGCCGTGACTCCAGTGCTGTAGGAGGTGATTTCACCACCACAGTTAAAAAAAAGAGCATATATGCCGAAGCATGGGGGCAGCAGGGGCGGAGGAGCGATTTTGCTCCTAATGCCGCGTACATACGGTCGAAATTCCGACGGAGGCCTGCCCATGGAAAATTCCGACCGTGTGTACGCGGCATAACTTTTTTGCGGGAGGATGCCCCCATGCTTCGGCATATATATATTTTAGGCACAGGTTGCGTTAAAACATTTTTTTATTTTTTACTAGGTTTTGTTTTGGTATTTGCTTTGCAGGTATGGCATGGTAAGGTCTTACTGTTGTACTGTAATGTTACTTTGTTTTAATGTTAACCACCATTTGCTTAGCAGGTACGCCATTCAGTTGCAGCGCGGATCTATTTATCTTGACAGCCGTGACTCCAACGCTGTAGGAGGTGATTTCACCACCACAGTTAAAAAAAAGAGCATATATGCCGAAGCATGGGGGCAGCAGGGGCGGAGGAGCGATTTTGCTCCTAATGCCGCGTATATACGGTCGAAATTCCAACGGAGGCTTGCCCGTGGAAAAGTCCGACCGTGTGTACGCGGCATAACCTTTTATGCCACGTACATACGGTCGAAATTCCGACGAAGGCTTGACCGTGTGTACGCGGCATAACTTTTTTGCGGGAGGATGCCCCCATGCTTCGGCATATATGCCCATCATTAGAAGTGGGTGGATGAAGGGAGGTATTCTAATGGTGGGCATACCCACCAATCAATCTCTTTTTTTCGTTCAGCCAATAGGCTGTATGAAAAAAAAGATTACAATACATGTCCAACAAGGACCAGCAACGTACTGGTATGTTGCTGGACTTTGAATGTTTATACCAGAATGATGCCTGCGGGTTTAGGTATCATCTTGGTATCATTCTTTTCAGCCAGCAGCCGGCTTTCATGTAAAAGCAATTCTAGCAGATACTTAGCCTCTAGACTGATTTTACAAGCAGTGGGAGGGAATGTCCCCCCCCCCGGATATAAAAAGCGCCATTGGGAAATTGGGAAAGCATTTTATCACACCGATCTTGGTGTGGTCAGATGCTTTGAGGGCAGAGGAAAGATCTAGGGTCTAACCCCCCAATTTTTTTCAAAAAAAGAGTACCTGTCACTACTTATTGCTAACATAGGGGATATTTACATTCCCTGAGATAACGATAAAAATGGTAAAAAAATAAAATATGGAAGGCACAGTTTAAAAATAAAATAAAAAAGCCAAATAAATAATAAAAAAAAAAAAAAAAAAAGCACCGCTGTCCCCCCTGCTCTTGCGCAAAGGCGAACGCAAGCGTCGGTCTAGCGTCATATGTAAACAGCAATTGCATCATGCATGTGAGGTATCACCGCGAAGGTCAGATCGAGGGCAGTCATTTTAGCAGTAGACCTCCTCTGTAAATCTAACGTGGTAACCTGTAAAGGCTTTTAAATGCTTTTAAAAATGAATGTAGTTTGTCGCCGCTGCGCGTTTGTGCGCAATTTTAAAGCATGTCGTGTTTGGTATCCATGTACTCGGCCTATGATCATCTTTTTTATTTCATCAAACATTTGGGCAATATAGTGTTTTTTAGTGCATTAAAAATAAAAAAAGTGTGTTTTTCCCCCAAAAAATGCGTTTGAAAAATCGCTGCGCAAATACTGTGTGGAAAAAAAAAATGCAACACCCACTATTTTAATCTGTAGGGCCTTTGCTTTAAAAAAATATATAATGTTTGGGGGTTCAACATAATTTTCTTGCAAAAAAAAATTTTTTTTCATGTAAACAAAAAGTGTCAGAAAGGGCTTTGTCTTCAAGTGGTTAGAAGAGTGGATGATGTGTGACATAAGCTTCCTAATGTTGTGCATAAAATGCCAGGACAGTTCAAAACCCCCCCAAATGACCCCATTTTGTAAAGTAGACACCTCAAGCTATTTGCTGAGAGGCATGTTGAGCCCATTGAATTTTTTTTTTTTTGTCCCAAGTGATTGAATAATGACCAAAAAAAAAAAAAAATGTACAAAAAGTTGTCACTAAATTATATATTGCTCAAACATGCCATGGGCATATGTGGAATTACACCCCAAAATACATTCTGTTGCTTCTCCTGAGTACGGGGATACCACATGTGTGGGACTTTTTGGGAGCCTAGTCGCGTACGGGACCCCAAAAACCAAGCACCGCCTTCAGGATTTCTATGGGTGTAAATTTTTGATTTCACTCCTCACTGCCTATCACAGTTTCGGAGGCCATGGAATGCCCAGATGGCACAAAACCCCCCCAAATGACCCCATTTTGGAAAGTAGACACCCCAAGCTATTTGCTGAGAGGTATGTTGAGTATTTTGCAGATCTCGCTTTTTGTCACAAAGTTTTGAAAATGTAAAAAAAGAAAAAAAAAAAGAAAAAAAAATGTCTTTCTTAATTTTCAAAAACAAATGAGAGCTGTAAAATACTCACCATGCCTCTCAGCAAATAGCTTGGGGTGTCTACTTTCCAAAATGGGGTCATTTTTGGGGGTTTTGGGCTATTTTGACATTTTATGGCCTTCAAAACTGTGATAGGTAGTGAGGAGTGAAATCAAAAATGTATGCCCTTAGAAACCTTGAAGGCGGTGCTTGGTTTTTGGGGTCCCGTACGCGGCTAGGCTCCCAAAAAGTCCCACACATGTGGTATCCCCGTACTCAGGAGAAGCAGCAGAATGTATTTTGGGGTGTAATTTCACATATAACCATGGCATGTGTGAGCAATATATCATTTAGTGACAACTTTTTGTACATTTTTTATTTTTCTTTTTGTCATTATTCAATCATTTGGGACAAAAAAAAAAATATTCAATGGGCTCAACATGCCTCTCAGCAAATAGCTTTGGGTGTCTACTTTCCAAAATGGCGTCATTTGGGGGGGTTTTGTGCCATCTTGGCATTTTATGGCCTTCAAAACTGTGATAGGTAGTGAGGAGCGAAATCAAAAATGTATGCCCTTAGAAACCTTAAAGGCGGTGCTTGGTTTTTGGGGTCCCGTACGCGGCTAGGCTCCCAAAAAGTCCCACACATGTGGTATCCCCCTCCTCAGGACAAGCAGCAGAATGTATTTTGGGGTGTAATTTCACATATGCCCATGGCATGTGTGAGCAATATATCATTTAGTAACAACTTTGTGCAAAAAAAAAAAGTTTGTCATATTCCCGCAAACTGTGGCAAAATATAAAATATTCCATGGACTCAACATGCCTCTCAGCAAATAGCTTGGGGTATCTACTTTCCAAAATGGGGTCATTTGGGGGGGTTTTGTGCTATTTTGGCATTTTATGGCCTTCGAAACTGTGATAGGTAGTGAGGAGTGAAATCAAAAATTTGCGCCCTTAGAAATCCTGAAGGCGGTGCTTGGTTTCCGGGGTCCCGTACGTGGCTAGGCTCCTAAAAAGTCCCACACATGTGGTATCCCCGTACTCAGGAGAAGCAGCAGAATGTATTTTGGGGTGCAATTCCACATATAACCATGGCATGTGTGAGCAATATATCATTTAGTGACAACTTTTTGTAATTTTTTTTATTTTATTTTTTTTGTCATTATTCAATCACTTGGGACAAAAAAAAAATATTCAATGGGCTCAACATGCCTCTCAGCAATTTCCTTGGGGTGTCTACTTTCCAAAATGGGGTCATTTGGGGGGGTTTTGTACTGCCCTGCCATTTTAGCACCTCAAGAAATGAGATAGGCAGTCATAAATTTAAAGCTGTGTAAATTTCAGAAAATGTACCCTAGTTTGTAAACGCTATAACTTTTGCGCAAACCAATAAATATACGCTTATTGACATTTTTTTTACTAAAGACATGTGGCTGAATACATTTTGGTCTAAATGTATGACTAAAATTGAGTTTATTCGATTTTTCTTATAACAAAAAGTAGAAAATATCATTTTTTTTCAAAATTTTCGGTCTTTTTCTGTTTATATCGCAAAAAATAAAAATCGCAGAGGCAATCAAATACCATTAAAAGAAAGCTCTATTTGTGGGAAGAAAAGGACGCAAATTTCATTTGGGTACAACATTGCATGTCCGCACAATTTACAGTTAAAGCAGCGCAGTGCCGAATCCCAAAAACAGGCCTGGTCCTAATGGCCCGAAATGGTCCGGGGCTTAAGTGGTTAAACAATGTACCTGTTCAAAATTACAAACAGATTCTACATAAGAACAAACCTACAGTCCCTGTCTTGTATGCACCGCCTGTATACGGCTGTTCAGAGTATATAGGGCCTTTTTTATTTTATGTGCGGGGTTCCCCTTAATATCCATACAAGACCCAAAGGGGCTGGTAATGGGCTGGGGTAGGGGGGGGGGTCATGGGGTAGCTATGCCATTTTTCTTAAAGATTTTCATCCATATTACCGGGACCAGACATTACATTAAAGCCGCAAGCAGTTTTAAATGGCTTTTTTTCCTTTAGAAATGTAATTTTGTGCAGGGACAGTTCTAAACACGGGAAACACGTGGCACTTCACAGGCATACTTTAGACACCCCCCAGGTACAATATTTAAAGGAATATTTGACTTTTTTTTTTTCACTTTATGCATCATTAAAATGACTGCTCCCGAAAAACGACCGTTTTTAAAACTTCTTTTTGCATTGATACATGTCCCCTGGTGCAGAACCCGGGTTCCCAAACCCTTTTTAGGACAATAACATGCATAATAGTCGTTATAATTAGCACTTTAGAATTCGAACGTTCGCATCCATTGTATTTAATAGGGTTCTAATGTTCGTACGAACTTTCGGTCCGTTCGCGGGTTCTGGTGCGAACCGAACCCGGGGGTGTTCGGCTCATCACTAGTCGTGACCTAAAAAATGTCTAAAATATAGCAATACAGCTAAAATGCCTGAGGTACCTTACAGTATATGTGATTGACTTAACCACTTCACGCCCGGGCTATAAGCAAAAGACGTCCGCAAAGCGGTCGTCAATTGCTGATAGGACGTCTATGGACGTCCTCTTATTTACTTCCGCGATGCGCGCCACCGCGGGCGCGCGTCGGGGAAAAACTGTGCCCGCCGTGTCAGGCGAGTGCCGATGCGCGTGCCTGGCGGCCGCGATGTCCGCCAGGTACGAGCGATCGGCTGTCACAGAGCCAGGGACGTGGATCTCTGTGTGTAAACACAGAGATCCACGTCCTGTCAGGGAGAGGAGATGGATGGTGTGTCCCTTGTACATAGGGACAACCATCAGTCACCTCCCCCAGTCAGTCCCCTCCCCCCCACAGTAAGAACATCTAGCAGGGAACATATTAACCCCTTGATCGCCCCCTAGTGGTTAACCCCTTCCCTGCCAGTCACATTTATACAGTAATAAGTGCATATTTTTAGCACTGTTCGCTGTATAAATGTGAATGGTCCCAAAAATTTGTCAAAAGTGTCCGATGTGTCCGCCGTAATGTCACAGTCACAAAAAAAAAAATCGCAGATCGACGCCATTACTAGTAAAAAAATAAATAAAAAAATAATTTAAAAAAAATCATAATTCTATTCCCTATTTTGTAGGCGCTATAACTTTTGCGCAAACCAATCACTATACGCTTATTGCGATTTTTTTTTTACCTAAAATATGTAGAATACGTATCGGCCTAAACTGAGGAAAAAAATAGTTTTTTTAAAAAAAAATGGGATATTAATTATAGCAAAAATTAAAAAATATTGTGTTTTTTTCAAAATTGTCGCTCTATTTTTGTTTATAGCGCAAAAAATAAAAACCGCAGAAATGATCAAAGACCACCAAAAGAAAGCTCTATTTGTGGGAAAAAAAGGACGTCAATTTTGTTTGGGAGCCACGTCGCACGACCGCGCAATTGTCATTCAAAGCGTGACGGCGCTGAAACCTGAAATTTCGCCTGGGCAGGAAGGGGGTTATGTGCCCAGTTGTCAAGTGGTTAAAATGTATGTGTGTCTCATTTGATCCCCATGAATTTTAGGCCCAGGACTTCACTTCACAGGGTCCTCACTTCTATTTACTACCCAACTTTTAAATACAAGCGTCTTTAATGGCCACTAGGGATCTGACATTTAATAGCTGAATAACAATGAAGGAAGGCAGCCAGCACTGAGCCAATAAGTCTTTGCTGCAAAATACAGTACTGTCAATTTAACACTTGGAAATTGCTGATAGGAAGAGAAAGCAGAGTGGGCATAGTGTGTGGTAGGTTTATTCATACCCTATTCAGTGGTGAGGAAGGGGGGAACTTGACCAAACTGTACTAGTTATTGAAGGTCCTGGCTGGCAGAGGTACCTAAATCACAGTACTGGCTGAACAATGTTACAAATCTTTAAAACAGGTATGATAGTTTTCAAATATACATTCACCGGCCACTTTATAAGGTACACCTTGCTAGTACCAGGTTGGACCCCCTCCCTCTTGCCCTCAGAACGGCCTTAATTCTTTGTGGCATAGATTCAACAAGGTGTTGGAAATATTCTTTTAAGATTTTGACATGATTATTGACATGATAGCATTGTGCAGTTGCTGCAGATTTGTCGGCTGCACATCCATGATGCAAATCTCCTGTTTCATCACATCCCAAAGGTGCTCTATTGGATTGAGATCTGGTGACTGTGGAGGCCATTGGAGTACTGTGAACTCATTGTCATGTTCAAGAAACCAGTGGTGAGATGATCTGAGCTTTACGACATGGTGCATTATCCTGCTGGAAGTAGCCATCAGAAGATGGGTACACTGAAGTCATAAAGGGATAGACATGGTCAGCTACAATACTCAGGTAGGCCGTGGCATTTAAACAATGCTCAATTGGTACTAAGGGGCCCAAAGTGTGGCAAGAAAATATCCCCCACACCATTACACCACAAGCCTTAATTGTTGATAGAAGGCAGAATGGATCCATGCTTTCATGTTGTTTATGCCAAATTCTGACCCTAGACTCATCAGACCAGGCAATGTTTTTCCACTCTTCTATTGTCCAGTTTTAGTGAGCCTGTGTGAATTGTAGCCTCAGTTTCATGATCTTAGCTGACAGGTGTGGCACTCGGTGTAGTCTTCTGCTGCTGTAGCCCATCTGCTTCAAGGTTCAATGTGTTGTGTGTTCAGAGATGGTATTCTGCATAACTTGGTTGTAATGAGTGGTGATTTGAGTTACTGTTGCCTTTCTCTCATCTCAAACCAGTCTGCCCATTCTCCTCTGACGTCTGACATCCACAAGGCATTTTTGACCACACTAGATATTTTCTCTTTTTTGGACTATTCTCTGTAAACCCTAGAGAATAGTTGTGCGTGATAATCCCAGTAGATCAGAAGTTTTTAAATACTCAGAGCAGCCCGTCTGGCACCAACAACCATCTAACGTTCAAAGTCACTTAAATCCCCTTTCTTTCCCATTCTGCATTGAGTTGCTGCCATGTGATTGGCTGATTAGCAATTAGTGTTACCAAGCAATTGAACAGGTGTACCTAATAAAGTGGCCAGTGAGTGTATATTTTATCTGTGTATTTATTACGATATAAAAATAATTGCAATTTTTTCTTGAGGTTCTTCATCAGTAATTAAATTTGTATTGCCAGTAATTTTTACAATAGAGTGTCAAATATACATGAAGGCAAACTGAAGCTCGTCATACAAAATGGTGGAAAACCATAAAGAAAGAGCTGGATCTGAGCCACCACCATACAGATGCCAACTTGCACACCATTCATTAACTAAGAAGGTGAGCCTAAAGAGTCACCCCTCCTCCAAGCACTTGTGTCTTCAATGCCCCAAGAGTAAGAAGTTACAAAGGGATACATCCAAGAGGCCTTGGAACTTTGATTTATAATAAAACAGAGTAGTAAAGATAAAGCGATTGTAATGGTTAGTTTTTTTTCTTAAAATAACCAAGCAAGAGTTCTGCACAGAGCGGCCCAGATCCTCCTCTTCTGGGGTCCCCCGGCAGCGCTCCTGGCTCCTCCTACGCATCGATTGCCCCCGAGATGAGCCGCTTTTGGCTCCCGAGTCCTGCTGCTGTATCCATTGACACAGACAGCAGGACTCTGCCCCGTCCCCCGGCTCCTGTGTCACTGGATTTGATTGACAGCAGCGGGAGCCAATGACTCCTGCTGCTATCAATCTATCCTATGAGGACCCGAGACAGTGGCTGGAGCTGCTGGGCTCATTCTTGTCGCTGGAAAGATCGGGTTCAGGTAAGTAAAAGGGGGCCCTGGGGGGGGCAGTTTCAGCACCGAAGGTTTTTCTACTTAATGCAAAGAATGCATTTGGGGGAAAAACCTCAAGACTTTACAACTCCTGTAACCACTTGCTGACCACGCCATAGCTGAATGACGGCTACAGCGCGGCTCGATAACCCTGGGAGGGCGTACATTGACGTCCTCCTAGAATCGTGCTCCCGCGCATCCCCTGGGGCATGCACACTGGAATATCCGTGACGTATTACGGATCACGGTAAATGGCCACTGACAAGCCGCCGTTTACCACGTGATCGCTCCGTCGAATGACGGAGCAATCACTTGTAAACAAACCAGCGTCATGTCCGGTTCCTCTCTCCCCTCTCTGTACCGATCGGTACAGTGCAAGGTGAGAGGGAGAGAACGGTTGCAGCAGCGCTGTGGGCTGGATATGTAGTGCCCACAGCGCTGCTCTGTGACAACTACAGCCTCTGCCATCTCTCCTCCATACTCTGCCATCCTGCCATCCCTCCACCATACTCTGCCATCCTGCCATCCCTCCACTATACTCTGCCATACCACCATCCCTCTGCCATCCCTCCACCATACTCTGCCATCCTGCCATCCCTCCACCATACTCTGCCATCCTGCCATCCCTCCACCATACTCTGCCATCCCTCTGCCATCCTGCTATCCCTCCGCCATACTCTGTATGTGACCATGCTGTGTAAAAATCTCACACATGTGGTATCGCCATACTCGGGAGGAATAGCAGATTGTGTTTTGGGGTGTAATTTGTGGTATGCATATGCTGTGTGTGAGAAATAACCTGCTAATATGACAATTTTGAGAAAAAAAGAAAAAAAAAATTTGCAAAGAATTGTGGGAAAAAATTACAACTTCAAAAAACTCACCATGCCTCTTACTAAATACCTTGGAATGTCTACTTTTCAAAAAGGGGTCATTTGGGGGGTATTTGTACTTTCCTTGGCTGTTAGGGTCTCAAGAAATGAGAGAGGCCGTCAGTACTTCAGGTGTGATCAGTTTTCAGAGATTGGCACCATAGCTTGTGGACTCTATAACTTTCTCAAAGACCAAATAATATACACCGATTTGGGTTATTTTTACCAAAGATATGTAGCAGTATAAATTTTGGCCAAAGTTTATGAATAAAAATTACTCATTTGCAAAATTTTATATCAGAAACAAAGAAAAATTAATTTTTTTACAGAATTTTTAGGTTTTTTTTCTTTTATAGCGAAAAAAAAAAAAAAACATTGGTGATTAAATACCACCAAAAGAAAGCTCTAATTGTGGGAAAAAAAGGACAAAAATGTAATTTGGGTACAGTTTTGCATGACTGAGTAATTGTCATTCAAATTGTGAGAGCACCGAAAGCTGAAAATTGGTCTGGTTAGGAAGGAGGGTTAAATGCCCAGTGGTCAAGTGGTTAAGGAATCATTAAAAAAAAGCTATCTGGCTCTGCTAAGGCGGCTCACATGCAATCAGAGCTACCCACCAGTGGGCACCTAGGAACACCACCCAGAGCTTAAATGAAAAAAAGCGCCAGACATTGGTATTGTCTTACTGAGTTTACTGAGCCCAAAAATGTTTAGCTGGCTTTAAGATCAGTCTATCTATCCCATCTTATTTACGTCAGATTGATCAATCTGACCAATCTTGACAAATGCATGGCCAAGTTTAACAGATTCAGATTTACAATCTGCTTTTAAAGTAAATCTTTCTATCTGATAGAAAAATAGCACATTCAGCAGCATAATAAAAATGTGCACACCTTCAAACATCGTTCGATTCGCTCTCATGCATCTCAGGACTTTTGAAACTGGGGGCAGCATGATATAATACAAACTCAAGCCTCGTACACACGGCCGAGTTTCTCGTCGTTAAAAACACGTCGTTTTTTTCGACGAGATTCTTGTTAACCTTGACGAGTTTCTCATCAAGCTTTCCATGCGTACACACTGACAATTCCAAATTTCCTCGTTGTTCAGCGCGGTCACGTCCAGCGCGTACGACGGCAGTATAAAGGGGAAGATCGATTTCCCTGGCGCCACCCCTTGGGCTGCTTTTGCTGATCTCGTGTTACCGCGTGTGAAGTAAAAGTTTGGGAAGAGACGATTTGCGCTTTTCAGTCTTCGTGCTTTTCAGTTCGTTTTCTGCGGTTCAGTTTGTGCTTGTGGGTTCGTATCTTGTCTTTCAGGGCGTGTAGGCAGGTCGTATCTGTTTTACAGTGCGTTCTTGCCCGTTCGTTTCTGATTTTCAGTTCGTTCTTCATAGGTCTTGCTGTCCTAAAGTGCGTTCTGTTCTGTACCTTCTGATCAGACGACCGTTTCCTAGCCATGCCGCGGGTACGTTCTCGTCTTCGAGTTCGTGCTATGCGGGCGCTTGGTGTTGGTCTGCTTGTTTTGGACCAAGACCAGTCCATGAACGGGGTGAGGAGGAGTTCATGGACCAAGAATTGGTTGCTCCAGCGGGACCAATTCTGCCATATGCCTCTGCTGCGGGAGATCGTCGAGAATAATCCTGAGGACTACAGGAATTTTCTGCGGATGTCTGACCCCGTTTTTCAGCATCTGTTGGCTTTGGTGTCCCCCTATATTACCAGGCAGGACACCGTTATGCGGGAAGCCATCAGTGCTGAGCAGAGGCTCATCGCCACGTTACGTTACCTGGCGACAGGGAGAAGTCTTCAGGACTTGAAGTTCACGACAGGCATCTCCCCCCAGGCTCTGGGCCTCATAATCCCAGACACCTGTTCTGCCATTATACAAGTCCTGCAGGAGGACTATATTAGGGTAAGTTTTCTCCATTAACATTACATTTTATGTATTTCATGTATGCTAATGTATTGTATTGTATTTCTTTCATCCTTCCCTAATTACCATGATTGTAATATGCTGAGAATGTCCTCTTTGTCCCCATGCATGCTGTAAGCTTTTAAATGCCCCTTTTTTCTCCCCCATGCATATTTCCCTTCACTAACCTCTCCATCAGTGGCGACTGCTGCTCCAAATGTTTGGGGGGCCACCCCCAAATTAGATATATAAACTTCCTCCTTTTTTGCGACTGTGCCTATTAAACGCCACCAGTTGCCGCCTCCAATGCAGCCATTTTGCCCCTTCCAATGCAGCCATTTTGCCCCTTCCAATGCAGCCATTTTGCCCCCTCCAATGCAGCCATTTTGCCCCTTCCAATGCAGCCATTTTGCCCCTTCCAATGCAGCCATTTTGTCCCCTCCCAATGCAGCCATTTTGCCCCTTCCAATGCAGCCATTTTGCCCCTTCCAATGCAGCCATTTTGCCCCTTCCAATGCAGCCATTTTGCCCCTTCCAATGCAGCCATTTTGCCCCTTCCAATGCAGCCATTTTGCCCCCTCCAATGCAGCCAGTTCCCCCCAGCCCTGCACTTACCTTCTTCTGGTCAGCGCCATCCTTCTTCTGTACTTGATGTCTTTTTCCTGCCCTTGATGTTGCATCAGCCAATCATGTTACCGTTAAACAGACTTGGTGAACATGATTGCCAGAGCAGCCTGTCAGTGTTTACCCAAGGAATGCCCCCCCCCCCCACTGCGTCCCCTATTTAACTTTTAGCAAGCCAATTACATCCCTCAGGCTGTAATCGCCAAGCCAATTTGCCCCCCTGTTTCTGATATGCAATTTTCACCCCATAAATGCTGCAGTTATTCATATGGCCGTCGCTCAACAGGGGGCCATCCACCTGAATAGTGGGCGGCATTGACAATACATGGGTTAATGCAAGGCATGAACCTATGTATAGTTCTGAGTGACGGGCGCAGGAGAGAGGGGGCAGTGCTCCAGCGCCCACTCTGGACGCACCGCCACTGCAATGCTATCCTGTGGCCAAACACATCTCCCCCCCCCAAATATGTTTAGAATGGACCATCAGAGGGGGTGATGAATATGAAACTTGAGCCTTCCATTATACTTAGTCAAAACACCTTTAAACTGAGATTTTGATTGATGTTGGCCTCGAATGTATTTTCTTATAATCTGCTTGCAATGTTATGTTTTAAATTTCTAATTTATTTTCATCTTGTTTGACTCCCCAGCTTCCTTCCACGCCACAGGAATGGCAGACTGTGGCATCGGAGTTTGCCACGCGGTGGGACTTCCCCAACTGCGGTGGTGCCATTGACGGGAAGCACGTCCGCATTGTGCCGCCACCCCGTTCTGGGTCCTACTACTACAATTACAAGGGGTTTCATAGCATTGTGCTGATGGCGGTGGTGTCAGCACGGTATGAATTCCTCTATGTGGATGTATGGAAGAATGGCCGGATGTCCGATGGGGGATCCTTCATCCAGACGGAGTTTGCCCTCCGTCTCCAGAGTGACGACATTGCATTGCCACCGGATGCAGGGAATGTTGAAGGACTCCCCTTTGTTTTTTTGGCTGATGAAGCCTTCGGACTCGGACCGCACCTCATGAGGCCATTTCCACAGAGGACCCTGACCCCAGAGAAGAGGGTGTTCAATTACCGGCTGGCCAGGGGCCGAAGAGTCGTTGAAAATGCCTTCGGGATAATGGCCAGCCGGTTCCGCCTTTTTATGACTCCAATCCACTTGGCAGAGTACAAGATAAACTATGTAGTTTTATGCTGCTGTGTGCTCCATAATTTTCTGTGCCGAAAATCAAGTAATTATATGGCCTCAGTATTGCCTGAGGCAGGACTTTCATATGCCAAACCCCTGCCGGGCCTCGAATCTGCCCGTCCTGGCTTGCCCCCCCAAAATGCCCGTGAGGTTCGGGATAAATATATGGAATTTTTCACGGGTAGGGGGGCAATTCCTATGCCAGGCCATGAGTAAAGATTGGTGCATAAAAAAATCTGTAAAAATCATTTTTTATCTTGGAACTTTGTTTGTTTCCTGTCTCCTAGTTTGTCTTAGTGCATTTGTAGTGACAAGTTTTTTTTTCCTTTAGTAAATAACAACCATTTCACTATGAACCTCAAAAATATACACAAATAAGGTTAGAGCGTATTTGAAAAAGAAGCTACACTTTGTTTGTGTTCAAAAAATTTACTCTGTGCACATTCACACACATGGTAAATACTTTTTTTATTTTTATTTTTGGCTGGCCACAAACCGGCAATTTTTTTTTAATGAAAATACAAAACCATCAGTTGCATTCCAAAAAGTACAACATTGGATACCTCTGGGCAATATGAGACATTCACTTACACAAAATATGTCTCTACCTGGCCGTCCTAATATGGGGTCTTGGCACCCCTGGCCAAGCCAAAAATTGAATATGCACACAATATGAAGTAATTTCCAATAGGGATTTTAGACTCCTGATCCCTATTGTCAACATGTGCCATCTGCCATCAGGGGTGATCAATGGACGTGTTTTGTGGGTTCAACCCCTTCTTCAGTTCACCTACTTGAGATACGAGGAAGGGGTTGCACCCCCAAAAGCCGTACATGGATATCCCCTGATGGCAGATGGCACATGTTGACACACTGTGTGCATATTCAAATTTTGGCTGGTTGGATTGTCTAAAAGAGAATAAAAGGGGGAAGAACAATCTGTAAACAAAAATGGGGGTTTTGATGCCTTATTCAATTCTCCCCAAAACATCTAGGATGTCTTTAAAGGTTTGATCCATCACATGAATTCTTTGTTTAATTCTGTCCAGTTCTGTGCTACATTCCATCACTTGCTGTATTATTCGTAGGGCACTGTCAGCAGAGAAACGTGTACTTTCTTTCACCACAACATTTACATCCCCTAAAAACAAAATAAAAAGGTATTATAACTCTGCAGGCCTACATCTCTTACCTGAAGCTGTGGTGACAGATACTGACCTGTTGTGGTGGCCAGTTCCACCACGTCATCCACTTCTCCTTCCTGCACTTCTCCTTCCTCCACCTCTTCAACTTCCTCAACACCCTCAGGTTGTGGGTCTTTGTGAGGTTGGGGTTGTTTCGAAGCTGTGGGGTTCCTGTGCTCCCTGGAGTGTTCTCCTCCCAGTCTTCTCTCCCCTATGAGAATCAAACAAAAGGTCTAGTTATCACACTGAAATTCTCTATGAAAACTAAAAACAGGCTAAATTGCTTGGAAGTGGGGTACAAGTGTGTGTTTGTGTGGAATGTTCACATGAAGACATTATTTCTTCCCAAAAATATGTTTAGTATTCACCTTTGGCTGTCAATTTTGAGACTTGTAGGCACCACAAAAATTCACTGATGCACCTGTGTGGGACACCCAAAAAAGGCGGTTCTGTTGGCCCACACTATAGTGCTCAAAAGTACAGATGTGGAACCAGCTGCTGGGTGTCCTCTCCTTTACACTGATTAAAGTTTGCATTTCATTCTCTTTACAAACACATCATCTAGCCAACAATGTAAGAACAACAATTGAATCAAAACAGGCAGATGTCTAATTTAATTTAACCCTGTAAAATCTCCAAAAAACGAGGATAGTGGGCGAACGATGTGTCTGTAACGAACGATTACTGTGCCCAACCAAGTTCAAACGATGACATTTTGTAAGGTAGTACAATAGAAAAATGCAATAACATGGAGCAACATGTAAGTTGTGAAATACAATAATAGGAAAAATGTGGAAAAAGTACTTACTTTTTCCTAGCATTCTCCTAATGCTCCTTAACTGCTCCGGCTCCCTCAGTTTGAGGTCTGACCACCTCTTTCTGAGCTGCTCATTTGAGCGTTCACCCCGAAATTCTTCTTCAGACTCTTCACGACTTTCTTCATGATTTTGGCCTTCCTTCTATTAGGTTTGCTATACGGCCCATGCTTTGCGTCATAATCCGACTTTAGCAATATGTCCACCATCTCCGCCATCTCTGCATAAGACATATTAGATGCCTTGAATCTCCTCCCTGGTCGTGACGTTTCCTCAGTCTCCGGGCTTGTCTCCTCCTCGTTATTTGAGGAATTATCAGACACCTGCTGTGAATCCGCCATATCTGTCTGCGCGCCGAAAGAGAAGGGGCGGGGAAAAGATGTTAGTTAGAACGTCATTGGCGGGCGAGGTGTGCGGAGCGACGTGTGCGTAGCTTTACGCATGCGTGGTGTATATATAGTAAACACACATGTGACTATACTACGTTCGGTGTGCGGAGAGAGGAGTTCAAGTGACGGACGTGCGAACGAAGGTATGTGATTTTGTGACTTTGATAAATTGGTGGCCTATACTGTCTTGAGAATGTTGGAGGATATATATGGTGAATAAGATTTTAAGGAGGTTAGACTGTGTGCCTCACATTATTATTTTTTAATTTTTTTTGACTTGCAGACCCAAAATGAATGTCTTTATAAGTGACAAGGAATTCCTTTCAGAATTTATAGACCGGGTAAGGGAGCTGCCCGCTCTGTGGGAAACCAAAAACCCCATCCATAAAAAAAAGGGGTACGAAAAGCAGCGCTGGAGAGCCTGCTCCCATTTGTGCAGACGAAGGTGCCCACAGCCACAGCAAAACAGGTGGACACTAAAATTGGGAGCTTGAGAGGCACATACAGGACTGAACGCTCTAAGGTCCTGGCTTCTCAGAGGTCAGGAGCAGCAGCAGATGATGTGTATGTCCCCAATTTGTGGTACTACAGCAGGATGTCCTTTCTGGATGACCACATTGAGGCAAGGCCATCACTGTCAACTCTTCCCCCCAGACTTCCCTGCAGCCAACCTGAGCCTTCTCTGGAGCAAGAGGAGGCAGCCATCCTGGATGAACCTGATTTGGCCATCTGGAGCCAGGTATAGTATTTAATGCAAATGTATTGGGATAAACTTAATGATGGAAAAAAAAGTCAAGATGAAAATCATAAACTATTTGGGGTTCCAAAAGTGAAATCAAGATCTCAAGACATTAGTCTGCCCTAAATTGGGTGCTAAATAGTCAATCTGATGTAGTCCTAAAAAAAATTAGTTTTTTTCTTGATTTACATTCAAATTGCTACATTCATGATCTGAAAGTTGTATGAAAATAATAAAACAAAATATTAAACTATGTCCCTTTTTCATACACAGGATGAAATCAGCCAGGAGGAGGGTCTGGAAACTGTCAGGCAGGAGGAGGCAGGGCCCACTGTGAGGCAGGAGGTGGCAGGGCCCACTGTCAGCCAGGAGGTGGCAGGGCCCAGTGGCAGCCAGGAGGTGGCAGGGCCCAGTGGCAGCCAGGAGGTGGCAGGGCCCAGGAGAGAAGCACTAGATCTCAGGTGCCTCCCATCCGCCTTCCAAAAAGAAGCAGGAGGGACAGGACCACTAGTGAGGCAGCAATGGCCCTTATTAAAGAGGCACATGCCACCCTCCAGGAGCCCACATTGCCTGAAGAGGCCATTGCCGGCCTAGTTGAGGCAAAGTTCAAGGTGATGAGCATGGAGCAATGCCTCCTATGCGAGCCCCTGCTCATCACCTGGCTGAACAAGGGGGTTATGGAGAGAATTACCCCCAATATGGCCATATGTGAGGTGGCACAGCTATCACAACCTCAACCTCCTCCTCCACCTCCAGCTTCTTCTTCTGGCCCACCCCCTTCTCCTCCACCTCCTCCTCCACCTTCTTCTTCTGCGCCCCCCCTTTTCCTCCACCTCATCCTCCTCCTGACAGGAGTACCCCTCCAGTGGCTCAGCCTCCAGCCACACGAAGAAGGAAGGCTGCAGGGAAGGCTGCCAAGAAGACGAGGAAGTGATGGCCTTGCTTCATTGTGGTCGGACAGAAGGCAGCCTGTTGTAGTACCACACACTTGGGACATAAATATCACCTGCTGCTGTTCCTGACCTCTGGGAGGCCAGCATCAAATTGTGCTCAGAACTGTTGGCCTTCTCAAGCTCCCAATTTTAGTGTCCACACAGGGTTGATGTGTGCTCTGGGGTCCCTGGGATGCACAAATGGCAGCAGGTTCTCCAGCGCTGCCTTCTCTTTATTTTGGTAAAAACATGAATAAATGTTTTTTTGGTTTAAGTTCATACATGACTATGTTTATTTTTTCAAATTTTTAATTTAGCTTTGGAGTAAGCAGATACATTTGACACCAAAAAAAAGGGACAGATAACAACCCCAAATAAAAATAAATAAAAAATCTTTAAAAAATATAGGGTGTAAACTTGACACAAAAAATATTCAAATATACAATGGGAGATCACTATCAAAACATTGACAAATTACAATTAACATCTGTTTCAAAAATATAAAACATTAAAATATTCAGAAGATCTTGCATGATATAATACACCTAAATCTACTTAAGAGCAGCATGAAAAAGGTTTAAAAAAGATAGTCATAACTCTGTGTGAATATCAGCAGCAAAACAAGTTCATTCGTTTAGATTAATTAATGTAACATTCTAAAGAAGATTTCAATGCACAACATTTAAACGATGCAATAATTTACAGCGTGACGAATGTGCTATCTCCATTACGAAGGCTTGATTTAGCAGAAGATGCGCTCCCGTCTCATACTTGATTCTGAGCATGCGCGCTTTTGGAAGAGTCGTAAAAGCATACACACGAACCATTTTCTCGTCACAAAACAGGCCGACGAGAAACACGACGAGGAAATCTTGAATCCTGACGAGAAAATAGAGAGCAGGTTCTCTATTTTCTCGTCGAGATTCACGGCAGTTTTCTCGTCGTAAAACCATACACACGAATGGTTTTCTCGACAATAAAACTCTCGCGGCACTTTTCTTGCCGGTTTTGGACGAGAAACTCGGCCGTGTGTACGAGGCATCAGAGCGGTAAACTTGATCTCTGACCCACCTTTTCTGTATCACTGTTGCCCCTTAAAGTGGAACTAACCTCTCTCAATCAACATTAACTATTTTTAAATCTGTTAGTTTTAACCTTTTTTTTTTTACATTTCTACTGTGTTTTCCTGGTTTCTGGCCTAGGCTAAAATGATGTCATACATTCCAGGAGTCACCATAGTATGTTTTTTTCTTTCATCAGGAGAAGGGCCTTACTCAAATAAGCACACCCTCCTGCCAGCATGCCTAAACTAGGGGCGGATGGATTACTTCACTTACGCAAGATGGTGGGGGGGGGGTTATCATTGAAAATAAAGTATGGAGACATTAACCACTTGCTTACTGGGCACATAGACCCCCCTCCTGCCCAGACCAATTTTCAGCTTTCAGCGCTGATGCACTTTGAATGATAATTGCGCGGTCATACAACGCTGTACCCAATTGAAATTTGTATAATTTTTTCCCCACAAATAGAGCTTTCTTTTGGTGGTATTTGATAAAACCTCTGCGGTTTTAATTTTTTGTTAATTTTTTTTTAAAAAGACTGATTTAAAAAAAATATATATATATATTTTTTTTTTTATATTTTGTTATAAAATTTTGTAAACAGGTAATTTTTCTCCTTCATGGATGTACGCTGATGGGCACCGATAAGGCGGCACCGGTGGGCACCGATAAGGCGGCACTGGTGGGCACTGATAGGCGGCACTAAGAGGTGGCACTGAAGGGCAATGATAGGTGGCACTGGTGGGCACTGAGAAGTGGCACTAATAGGTGGCACTGATAGGTGGCAGTGATGGGCACTGATGGGTGCCAGTGATGGGCACTGGTGGGTGGCAATAATGGGCACTGGTAGGATACACTGATAGCAGCATTGCTAGGTGGCACTGATGAGGCACTGATTGGCGGCACTTGTGGGCATTGATAGGTGGCACTGTGGGCATTGATAGGTGGCACTGTGGGCACAGGCAGGTAGCAATTATTATTATACTGGCAGGCACTGGCAGCTGGCACTGATGAGGCACATCTGCCTCCTTCCTCTTTGGGACCGATGTCCCTTGTGAACGAGCCGCTGATCGCCTTTTTTTTCCTCCTCACGCTGTCAGCGTGAGAAGAAAAAAAAACGATTACCGATTATTTGTTTACATCATGTGATCAGCTGTCATTGGCTGACAGCTGATCATGTGGTAAGGGGTCGAGATCGGCCCCTTACTTGGATCGGTGATCACCCGAGTCTCAGTGACTCGGGTGATCACAGCGCGCGCCGCGCGCGTCCTGCAGGGGCGCGCGCCGCGTGCGTCCTGCAGGGGCGCGCGGGGAGCACGCGAAGGGGAGGCCGTATATTGACGGCCTCCTGGATTTTCAGGTCCGTGCTGTAGCTGTCATTTGGCTATAGCGCGGGCTTCAAGTAGTTAATGGATGGGTGAGTTTGCTCTACATATTAAAAATGTAAAAAAATATATTAACTAAATAGCATTATTAGTTTGTGGACATCGGTCCCATACACAGAGAGCCACTGCTGCTATGCAGTGCCCACCAGTGCCACCTATCAATGTCACCTATCAGTGCCCCCTATCAGTGCCCACCAGTGCAGCCTATTAATGCCCATCAGTGCAGCTTCATCAGCGCACATCAGTGAAGGAGAAAAATCACCTGTTTGCAAAATTTTCTTTTTTTTAGCAAAAATGAAAAACACAGCAGTGATTAAATAGCACCAAAAGAACTTTTTTTTTTTACATTTCTACAGTGTTTTCCTGGTTTCTGGCCTAAAATTATGTCATACATTCCAGGAGTCATCATAGCATGTTTTTTTCTCAGAAGAAGGGACTTTCTCAAATAAGCACACCCTTCTGCCTGCATTCCTAAACTAGGGGCAGATGGATTCCTGCCCTTACTCAAGATGGGGGGGGGGACGGATTTCTCAACAAAAATAAAGTATGGAGACATTAATGGATGGGTGAATTTGCTCTAGATATTAAAAATGTGTAAAAAAATATTAACTAAATAATAATCAGTTTGTGGTGCTCAGATACAGTTGATTTCCGCTTTAAGTGCGATAGGAAGACTTAGTAAACATTATTGAGACAGAAGATGTGGGAGAGGGAGAGCCAACCTGCATCTTTTCTTCTCCAAGCTGGTATTTGTATTTCAGAATGTCCTTGGTTTTTTGGAATTTTACAATTCTCAGAAGGGGGTGACAGGTATATGCCAGCATCTGAGGTTTTTATTCCTGTTAAAAATAGAAACATAGAAAAGTAACGTCAGAAAAAGTCAGAGTAGTCCATCGAGTCTGCCCATTTATTTATTTTTTGTTGTTTTGCTTCTTATTTTAGATCTATGTTTGTCCCGAGCATGTTTGAAGCCATTTACCATTGACTATCTCACTACCTCTGCTGGAAGTTTATTCCAAGCAACAATTACCCTTTCAGTAAATTATTACTTTCAAAAATTAGATTTTAGCTTCCCTCTAGTTAGTTTGAGGTCATATGCCTATGTTCTTAATTTTGGTTACATATTGAAAAACTGCCCTCCTTAACCTTATTCACCCCCTGGATGTATTTAAAGGTTTCAATTATGTCTTCCCTTTCCCTTCTTTCCTCCAGACTGTACATATTAAGTTCCTGAAGTCACTCTCAATATGTTTTATTCCCCAGACATTTCACCATTTTTGTTACCCGTCTCTGGTCTCACTAAAGATCCATATAGAGGAACCAGGACCACCTTCCTCCCGCTGGTGACACCACCCACACCAGAGGAAAGTGTGTTTTTGCTTTGGACCTGGTCACACATCTCTGTCTGTCTATTAGAGAAATACCTATGTCCCCAGTTGGCATCTGGTGATACTGCTATCAAATCAGCAGTGCCATTTAAGTCTGTGATTTGAAAAATGGTTTTCCATTCACGTAAACTCACCTGATGTCCATAGACACTTCAACGGAGATGAATACTGCTCCGGGTTTCTGATCTCTCAAGGTCTTCTTGTGATATCATAGCATTTTTCCATCATTGGCTCTATATCAGGTGGTACACTCAGTGCAGACTCTATTTTGGATTGAATGTTATATAGTAGTAATACTCTGCTTGGAATGCCCATGATGAAAGGACTCTTTACCAGTCCTGAAACGCGGCGGGCTCAACATCAAAGGAACTGTACATACATGATCCAATTCTGAATTTTGTTTTTATGTATTTGATATATGGTGATGTATGCACCACATTTTTTATATTAATAAAATTTTCTATTTTTCATATTTTGTCATTGATCAGTTGCCCTTAAAGTCCCAAGTACTTTCAATGGGGGGTACTCTTTATAACTGATCTGAACATGGGGGAGTCTATCTGGGATTACATGAAGAGACAGTAGCAACTGATGCAAAACAATGCACAGAAGAACTGTTGTTAGTAGTGATGAGCCGAACACCCCCGGGTTCGGTTCGCACCAGAACCCGCGAACGGACCGAAAGTTCGTACGAACATTAGAACCCTATTAAATACAATGGATGCGAACGTTCGAATTCTAAAGTGCTAATTATAACAACTATTATGCATGTTATTGTCCTAAAAAGGGTTTGGGAACCCGGGTTCTGCACCAGGGGACATGTATCAATGCAAAAAGAAGTTTTAAAAACGGTCGTTTTTCGGGAGCAGTCATTTTAATGATGCATAAAGTGAAAAAAAAAAAGTCAAATATTCCTTTAAATATCGTACCTGGGGGGTGTCTAAAGTATGCCTGTGAAGTGCCACGTGTTTCCCGTGTTTAGAACTGTCCCTGCACAAAATGACACTTCTAAAGGAAAAAAAAGCCATTTAAAACTTCTTGCGGCTTTAATGTAATGTCTGGTCCCGGTAATATGGATGAAAATCTTTAAGAAAAATGGCATAGCTACCCTATGACCCCCCCCCCCCTACCCCAGCCCATTACCAGCCCCTTTGGGTCTTGTATGGATATTAAGAGGAACCCCGCACATAAAATAAAAAAGGCCCTATATACTCTGAACAGCCGTATACAGGCGGTGCATACAAGACAGGGACTGTAGGTTTGTTCTTATGTAGAATGTGTTTGTAATTTTGAACAGGTACATTGTTGAAGTGTAGCTCCAGCCCAAAAATCTATTTTTAAACTTTTTGGGAAACATAGGTAAGGGTTATCACCCCTGTAACATTTGTTTTGCTGTCTGTGCCCCTGTTCAGAACATTTCACCTCACTTTCCGTCCCAATGACAACTGTTTTTGAAATGTGGTGTTTTTCTTGAAACAAGGATTGCTGATAAAGCATCAGTACAGAGGAGACACCTTTCTCCCATATTTATTCTTACAGGAGAGAATTTTCCTTCCTAGGGGTAGATTTCCTCTCACTTCCTGTTGTCTTCTTTCGTTTGCAAGTAGGAGTCGTTTGTAAGTTGGATGTTTGAAAGTAGGGACCTGCCGTATATACTCTGCAGAAATAGGCCCCTTAGTTGTTGGTGTTGGCACAACACTGTAAACACTCACAGTTACTCTTGGTTGGTGCTGGAACGCCCTGCTGTCAACTATTATATCAGGAATTTTAATTACATATAATTGTTGAACAGTGGTAGTAAAAATTGGGCCTTTGATGGTGGTGCTGGTGCCACAACACTGTAAGCCCTGACAGTTACTCTTGGTGGGTGCAGCAATGGGCCCTGCTGTGAATTATTAGATCAAGAATTGTAATTGCATGCCCCTGTTGAACAGGGGCTGAAAAATTGGGCTTTTCGTGGTGGTGGTGGTGGTGGTGGTGGTGTTGCCACAACACTGTAAGCCCTCAGAGTTACTCTTGGTGGGTGCAGGAATGGGCCCTGCTGTGAATTATTAGATCAAGAATTGTAATTACATGCCCCTTTTGAACAGGGGCTGAAAAATTGGGCCTTTCGTGGTGGTGGTGGTGGTGGTGGCGTTGCCACAACACTGTAAGCCCTCAGACTTACTCTTGGTGGGTGCAGGAATGGGCCCTGCTGTGAATTATTACATCAAGAATTGTAATTGCATGCCCCTGTTGAACAGGGGCTGAAAAATTGGGCCTTAGGCACTGGTGGCACAACACTACAACCCCTCACAGATACTGTACTTGGAGCACAGCAATGAGCCCTATGGCAAATTATTGCTAAAAAAATTGTAAGTACACGCCCCTGTAAAACAGGGGCTGAAAAATTGGGCCTTAGCCACTGGTGGCGGCACCCATAAACAAAAATGATCTTCCAAGCTATCATCATCAATCGTATCATTGAGGACTCGGAGGAGGAGGATAGCCAGTCAACATAACAGCACCGGCACTCAGCATCAGCATCAGTCTTGAAGGGACGTGACATGTTAAAATCAATTAGTCTGTTATATCAGCATCAGGTGTGTGGTAGCTGGTGGTGATCCAAGACTGGTTCATCTTGATGAAAGTCAGTCGATCAACCGAGTCGGTGGACAGGCGCACCCTGTGATCCGTGACAAATCCTCCAGCAGCACTGAATGTGCGTTCCGAAAGAACGCTGGATGCAGGACAGGCCAGTAGCTCAATTGCATACTGTGCAAGCTCTGGCCAGTGATCCATCCTCAAGACCCAGTAAGCCAGAGGATTTTCGGTGGGGAAGGTGTCCAAGTCTGACCTTGCCCCTAGATATTCCTGCACCATGTTTATCAGACGCTGGCGATGGTTGCTGGAACCAATCATACTTTGGGGCTGCGGACTAAAGAATTGTCTGAACGCATCGGTCAGACGGCCACCTTCCCCACCGCTCCTTCTTTGACTGGCCGAAGCCTCAGCAACTCGTTGTCCTGGACCAGGAGTTTGTAACCTCCCAGTCTCTGGGAACGCGTTGCACAGACCTTTCTGCAAGGCCTCCCGGAGTTGTCTCATCCTCTGCTCCCTCTGCGACGGTAACATAAGGTCCGCAACCTTACCCTTGTACCGTGGATCAAGGAGAGTGGCCAGCCAGTAATGGTCCCTCTCCTTGATCCGAAGAATACGAGGATCCTTCCGCAGACTTTGCAGGATCAGGGAGGCCATGCAGCGTAGGTTTGCTGAGGCATTCGCTCCGGAGTCCTCTGGGTCACTAAGGACGACATGATCCGCAGTCACCTCCTCCCAGCCACGTACAAGTCCACTGGTTTCTTGGGACTGTAAATCATCCCTAAAAGACTGCTGCTGATGATGCTGAGTGCCAGCCTCCACCTCCATGCTGACACAATCCTCCTCCTCCTCCTCCTCCTCTTCCTCTTCCTGTGCGATGGGTGGGACAGAAGGAACACTGTCTGGGTAAAGGGGGCCTTGAGAGGCAAGGAAGTCCTCCTCTTCCTGCCTCTGTTCTGCCTCAAGTGCCCTGTCCATTATTCCACGCAGCGTGTGCTCCAACAGGTGGACAAGAGGTACAGTGTCACTGATGCATGCACTGTCACTGCTCACCATCCTCGTGGCCTCCTCAAATGGTGCCAGGACAGTGCATGCATCCCTGATCATGCCCCACTGGCGTGGAGAAAAAAAACCAAGCTCCCCTGACCCTGTCCTGGTGCCGTAGTCGCACAGGTACTCATTGATGGCCCTCTGCTGCGTGTGCAGCCGCTGCAGCATGGCCAACGTTGAGTTCCACCTGGTGGGCATGTCACATATAAGGCGGTTCTTGGGCAGGTTCAACTCCTTTTGCAGCTCAGCCAGGCGAGCACTGGCATTATAAGATCTGCGGAAATGCACACAGACTTTCCTGGCCTGCCTCAGGACATCCTGTAAGCCCGGGTACCTGCCCAAGAACCGCTGCACCACCAGGTTAAGGACGTGAGCCACACAGGGCACATGGGTCAGTTGTCCCTGTCGGAGGGCGGAGAGGAGGTTGGTGCCATTGTCGCAAACCACCATTCCTGGCTTAAGCTGGCGTGGCGTCAACCACCTCTCGGCCTGGCCCTGCAGAGCAGACAGGACCTCTGCCCCAGTGTGGCTTCTGTCCCCCAAACACACCAGCGCAAGCACGGCATGGCATCTTTTTGCCTGCGTACTTGCGTAGCCCCGTGAACGGCTACGGAGCACCGCTGGTTCATAGGACAAACCACAGGAAGAGGCCATGGAGGAAGAAGAAGAGGAGGGGGTGGAGGAGAGAGGTGTGTCACAACCAGTAGTAGCATTTTGGAGGCGTGGCGGTGGGACAACCTCCAACACTACTGCACCTTGTCCTGCATCCTTCCCAGCTGCCAAAAGAGTGACCCAATGGGCCGTGAAAGAAAGGTAACGTCCCTGTCCATGCCTGCTGGACCATGAGTCAGCGGTAATATGCACCTTACCGCTGACCGCCCTGTCCAGCGAGGCCAAGACATTGCCTTCCACATGCCGGTAGAGAGCCGGAATAGCCTTCCGTGAGAAAAAGTGGCGTTTGGGAACCTGCCACTGAGGAACCGCACATTGCACAAACTCACGGAAGGGGGCCGAGTCTACCAACTGAAAAGGCAGCAGTTGAAGCGCTAGCAATTTATCCAAGCTAGCATTCAACCGCTGGGCATGTGGATGGCTGGGAGTGAACTTCTTTCGACGGTCCAGCAGCTGGGGCAGGGAAATTTGCCTGCTAGAATCGGACGTCGGTGTACTGCTAGCAGAGTGGCCGCAAGTACTTGGCTGTGACACACCTAATTCTACACCTTCATTCCTCTCAGTGCATGTTTCTGAGAGGACTGAAGTTATAGTGGGGTTGGAGATCCCAGCTGATGCGGTGCAAGGAGAGGTCCGCTTTGTTCTTTGGTGTGGGTCTTTGAGGTAGGCTTGCCAACGAGCTGCATGGCAGGTGAACATATGTCTGGTCAGGCATGTGGTACCCAAGCGGCTGATGTTTTGGCCACGCGATATACGCTTGAGACATATGTTGCAAACAGCAGCTGTGCGATCTGATGCACTAGCCTCAAAAAAGGCCCACACCAAGGAACTTTTTGAATGACGGGCAGAGGCAGCGCCCTGCACAGGCGGAGCTCTGCGGTGTGATTCCGTCGGTGTACTGCCCTTACGCTGGCCACCAAAGGGCATCCTGTCTCGTTGGAGATGTGCCTCCTCCTCATCCTCCTCCTCCTCTCTCCTATTAGGCACCCACGTGGAGTCAGTGACCTCATCATCCCCTCCCTCCTCATCACTGGAGCCAATCTGGCAGTATGCTGCAGCTGCTGGAACATGACTGCCAGATTGGTGTCCTTCTTGAGCATCCCCTCTGTCTGCTCTCACCCTACTGCCTTCCTGTAGCTGGGTTTCATCATCAGACCCTTCGAAACGCTGGGCATCCTCCTGGAGCATGTACCCAACACTGTGCTCAAACAGTTCGGGGGACTCCTCAGGAGGAGGACATGGTGGGTCTAGGGAAGGAGTGACTGATGATGAGTCTGACATTGATACCAGGGAAGAGGACGCTTTGGCAGCTGCTTTGCCAGTACCCTGAGCCTGGGTGAGAGAGGATGAGGAGGAGGAGGAGGGCTTGGTCATCCACTCTACCAAGTCTTCGGCATGATGTGGCTCAACATGTCCAGCTGCTGAAAAGAAGGACAAGCGTGTCCCATGGCCATGTGCTGATGACAATGCACCGCGTCCACGACCAGCACTGTTGCCCCCAGACACAGAGCCTGCTTGCCCTCTTTTATTGCCTCCTGACTGTCTGCCTCTCCTTGTTTGCCTTCCAGACATTCTAATAGATGGCCTGCAGGGAGATGGGAAAAAAGCAATAAGGGCTACCTTC
The DNA here is from genome assembly GCA_029206835.1 of Rana muscosa. Taxonomy (NCBI): domain Eukaryota; kingdom Metazoa; phylum Chordata; class Amphibia; order Anura; family Ranidae; genus Rana; species Rana muscosa. Next base: position 51,033,865 of record CM055122.1, read on the forward strand.
AGGTGTCCTTCTCTGTCCCTTGAAACAAGGACTTGCACAGTGAAAGAAACTGACACTCTCCCTACCTACAGTTTTCTGTCCCTAGAAAAAATGTTTTTTTTAAGCACAATATAGCACAAGGATAATTCACTCACTGTCCTTCCAGGTCCCTGGAAACAAGGACTTGCACAGTGAAAGAAACTGACACTCTCCCTACCTACAGTTTTCTGTCCCTAGAAAAAATGTTTTTTTTAAGCACAATATAGCACAAGGAGAATTCACTCACTGTCCTTCCAGGTCCCTAGAAACAAGGACTTGCACAGTGAAAGAAACTGACACTCTCCCTACCTACAGTTTTCTGTCCCTAGAAAAAATGTTTTTTTTAAGCACAATATAGCACAAGGAGAATTCACTCACTGTCCTTCCAGGTCCCTGGAAACAAGGACTTGCACAGTGAAAGAAACTGACACTCTCCCTACCTACAGTTTTCTGTCCCTAGAAAAAATGTTTTTTTTAAGCACAATATAGCACAAGGAGAATTCACTCACTGTCCTTCCAGGTCCCTAGAAACAAGGACTTGCACAGTGAAAGAAACTGACACTCTCCCTACCTACAGTTTTCTGTCCCTAGAAAAAATGTATTTTTTTAGCACAATATAGCACAAGGAGAATTCACTCACTGTCCTTCCAGGTCCCTGGAAACAAGGACTTGCACAGTGAAAGAAACTGACACTCTCCCTACCTACAGTTTTCTGTCCCTAGAAAAAATGTTTTTTTTAAGCACAATATAGCACAAGGAGAATTCACTCACTGTCCTTCCAGGTCCCTGGAAACAAGGACTTGCACAGTGAAAGAAACTGACACTCTCCCTACCTACAGTTTTCTGTCCCTAGAAAAAATGTTTTTTTTAAGCACAATACAGCACAAGGAGAATTCACTCACTGTCCTTCCAGGTCCCTAGAAACAAGGACTTGCACAGTGAAAGAAACTGACACTCTCCCTACCTACAGTTTTCTGTCCCTAGAAAAAATGTTTTTTTTAAGCACAATATAGCACAAGGAGAATTCACTCACTGTCCTTCCGGGTCCCTGGAAACAAGGACTTGCACAGTGAAAGAAACTGACACTCTCCCTACCTACAGTTTTCTGTCCCTAGAAAAAATGTTTTTTTAAGCACAATATAGCACAAGGAGAATTCACTCACTGTCCTTCCAGGTCCCTAGAAACAAGGACTTGCACAGTGAAAGAAACTGACACTCTCCCTACCTACAGTTTTCTGTCCCTAGAAAAAATGTTTTTTTTAAGCACACTATAGCACAAGGAGAATTCACTCACTGTCCTTCCAGGTCCCTGGAAACAAGGACTTGCACAGTGAAAGAAACTGACACTCTCCCTACCTACAGTTTTCTGTCCCTAGAAAAAATGTTTTTTTTAAGCACAATATAGCACAAGGAGAATTCACTCACTGTCCTTCCAGGTCCCTAGAAACAAGGACTTGCACAGTGAAAGAAACTGACACTCTCCCTACCTACAGTTTTCTGTCCCTAGAAAAAATGTTTTTTTTAAGCACAATATAGCACAAGGAGAATTCACTCACTGTCCTTCCAGGTCCCTGGAAACAAGGACTTGCACAGTGAAAGAAACTGACACTCTCCCTACCTACAGTTTTCTGTCCCTAGAAAAAATGTTTTTTTTAAGCACAATATAGTACAAGGAGAATTCACTCACTGTCCTTCCAGGTCCCTAGAAACAAGGACTTGCACAGTGAAAGAAACTGACACTCTCCCTACCTACAGTTTTCTGTCCCTAGAAAAAATGTTTTTTTTAAGCACAATATAGCACAAGGAGAATTCACTCACTGTCCTTCCAGGTCCCTGGAAACAAGGACTTGCACAGTGAAAGAAACTGACACTCTCCCTACCTACAGTTTTCTGTCCCTAGAAAAAATGTTTTTTTTAAGCACAATATAGCACAAGGAGAATTCACTCACTGTCCTTCCAGGTCCCTGGAAACAAGGACTTGCACAGTGAAAGAAACTGACACTCTCCCTACCTACAGTTTTCTGTCCCTAGAAAAAATGTTTTTTTTAAGCACAATATAGCACAAGGAGAATTCACTCACTGTCCTTCCAGGTCCCTAGAAACAAGGACTTGCACAGTGAAAGAAACTGACACTCTCCCTACCTACAGTTTTCTGTCCCTAGAAAAAATGTTTTTTTTAAGCACAATATAGCACAAGGAGAATTCACTCACTGTCCTTCCAGGTCCCTGGAAACAAGGACTTGCACAGTGAAAGAAACTGACACTCTCCCTACCTACAGTTTTCTGTCCCTAGAAAAAATGTTTTTTTTAAGCACAATATAGCACAAGGAGAATTCACTCACTGTCCTTCCAGGTCCCTAGAAACAAGGACTTGCACAGTGAAAGAAACTGACACTCTCCCTACCTACAGTTTTCTGTCCCTAGAAAAAATGTTTTTTTTAAGCACAATATAGCACAAGGAGAATTCACTCACTGTCCTTCCAGGTCCCTGGAAACAAGGACTTGCACAGTGAAAGAAACTGACACTCTCCCTACCTACAGTTTTCTGTCCCTAGAAAAAATGTTTTTTTTAAGCACAATATAGCACAAGGAGAATTCACTCACTGTCCTTCCAGGTCCCTAGAAACAAGGACTTGCACAGTGAAAGAAACTGACACTCTCCCTACCTACAGTTTTCTGTCCCTAGAAAAAATGTTTTTTTTAAGCACACTATAGCACGAGCACAAAACACACTGACACTCTCCCTACCTATCCTTGTCTTTCCCTAAACTAAAGGAATCCAGGTTAAGCAAGAAAGAAATAAAAGTCACTGTCCCTGCCTATGCTGCTCTATCCCTGCTCCGGAACACACTACACTAGGCCGCCGTGCTGGCGGCCTTTTATAGTGTGGGGCGTGTACTAAACACCCTCAGCAATAATTGGCCACAGGCATCCTGCCTGTGGCCAATCATTGCTCTCCTCGCTGCCGGCGCTGTGATTGGCCAAGCATGCGGGGTCACAGTGCATGCTTGGCCAATCACAGCGCCTGGATGACACTGCGATGGCGTAGTGCATTGTGGGCCGTTCGCGTCACTCGAATTTGGCGCGAACGGCCCAAATCGTTCGATCTTCGTTGAACGATCGAACAGCCGATGTTCGAGTCGAACGTATGTTCGACTCGAACACGAAGCTCATCCCTAGTTGTTAGTTCTTCTAGAAATTTGAAACCAAGTTCCTTGAAAACTGTGAGCAAGAGAATATAGGACATTTGACACATTTTTAAGGCAAAAAGTGTACACATCAAACACTGATTTTTGTTTATTTCTATGTTTATGTACACCGCTGTGCAAAAGTTTTAGGAAGGTGTGAAAAAATACTATAAACTAACAATGCTTTCAGAAATAGAAGTGTCAATAGTTTACTTTTATCAATTAACAAAATGGAAATTAAATGAAGAGAAATTCAAATTAAATCAATATTTGATGTGACCACCCTTTACCTTCAAAACAGCATCAGTTCTTCTAGGTACACTTGCACACAGTTTTTGAAGGAACTTGGCAGGTAGGTTGTTCCAAACATCTTGGAGAACTAACTGCAGATCGTCTGTGACTCTTCATGCAATCCCAGACAGACTCAATGATGTTGAGATTAGGGCTATGTGGGGGCCAGACCATCACTTCCAGGTCTCCATATTCTTCTTTACGCTGAAATAGTTCCTAATGACATTGACTGTATGTCTGGGGTCGCTGTCCTGCTGCAGAATAAATGTGGGGCTAATCACACACCTCCCTGATGGTATGGCATGATGGATAAGTATCTGTCTATATTTCTCAGCATTGAGGACACCATTGATCCTGACCAAATCTTCAACTTAATCTGCAGAAATGCATCCCCAAATGTGCAAGGAACCTCCTGCAGACACTCATAATTGTACCGCTCTCCGGTCTTTCGTGAAAAAACTGCCTCGTGCTAAGGCCAGATATTTCAAATTTTAACTCATCTGTCTAGAGCAGCTTCTGCCATCTTTCTGCACCCCAGTTCCTGTTTTTGTACATAGTTGAGTAGCTATGCCTTGTTTCCACAAAAGAGGTATGGCTTTTTGGCATGAAGACCACTTCTGACCAGACTCCTCCAGACAGTAGGCCCCACTTGTTTCTGCCAGTTCTGTGCTGATGTCAAAGGAAAGTAAGCATTATGTGTCTTTCATCTGCTTAATTTATCATCTGCTTTGGACGACAACTTCTTCTACGGTCCTCAGGCCCCTTTCACACTGGGGCGGTTTGCAGGCGCTATTGTGCTAAAAATAGCGCCTGCAAACCGAGCCTAAACAGCGGCTGCTGTCTCTCCAATGTGAAAGCCCCAAGGGCTTTCACACTGGAGCGGTGCGCTAATAGGACGTGAAAAAAAGTCCTGCTAGCCGCATCTTTGGAGCGGTGAGAGGAGCGGTGTGTTTACCGCTCCTTCCCATTGAAATGAACGGTACACCGCGGTAATACCGCCCGCAAACCGCGGCTGTAGCCACGGTTTGCGGGTGGTATTAACCCTTTTTTGCCCGCTAGCGGGGGTTAAAACCGCACCGCTAGCGGGCGAATACCTCAGCAATCCCGACGGTATAGCGGCGCTAAAAATAGCGGCGCTATACCGCCACCGCACCCAGCGCCCCAGTGTGAAACCGCTCTCAACGTTGCCCATTTCTTTGTGCTTCTTCAAAAGAGCTTGAACAGCACATCTTGAAACCCCAGTCTGCTTTGAAATCATTGGTTGAGGGAGACCTTGCTGATGCAGTAAAACTACCTGGTGTCTTGTTGCTGTGCTCAGTCTTGCAATAATGGATATTTAAATATTAACAGCGCTAGCGGAATACGTGCTGTAAGGGCCAGTTCACACCATAAAAACGCAATCCGTTTGCGCTCCAGATGCTTTTTTGCATGTGCGTTTTTGATGCGTTCCAGTGCGTTTTTGGTACGTTTTTAATGCACTCCAGTGCTTTTTTTCACCCCTCTTTTTTATTGACCTTAGATAAGGACAAGTGTGTTCCAGTGCATTTTTGGTGCATTTAGGTGCGTTTTTGATGTGTTTTACAGCGTTCCAGTACAGTTCAGTGCAGGTAAAATGCAGCATGTTCTACTTTTTTTTCTGGAACTGCAAGCACTGGTGTGAACTATGCCATTGAAAACCATATAACCTACTTTCGATGCGTTTTTGATGCAGAAAAAAAACGCACGCTATCGTCGCGAACCCGGAACACGCTGATGCTTGTTTTTGCCTATTGTCTCGTGAGTGATACATGGTAACAGCGCAGTGTTGTTTATACTGGCGGTACTTCGCATATATATTTTTCTCTCCTTTTCCCTCGTCACATTTTATTGCCCTCACCTTTGCTGAGATCTGTGGAATCATCTCTGGAATCTGAATACCCTTGATCAGAATACTCCTTTTACTGAGACTGTAAAATGTATTTCTGGTGAGTCGGGCCACAAGAGGGGAGACCATCGAGGTGGACACCTGCATTCATTAATATCCACCATTATTGGAAGCACTCAGCACTTCATGAATAGTTTATTTAATATATTTGTATATATTGTGTTATGTGGTATCACATTAATTTTGGATAGCACTGGTATTTTTTGAATTTGGTTGGGGACATCCATTTTTTCACCACATATATATTTTTTTGAATTGCACTTATAGCCCGTATTCCGCTAGCGCTGTTAATATTTAAATATCCATCCTTCAAGGTGTTAGTACCTTTGTTACAGCAGCTGCGGTCTTATTATTATTTGTATATTTATTTTATTCCATTTAGCGGGAGTTTTAGTTTTTTAGTTTGTTTGTATAGTCTTGCAATAATGACCTGTGACATGAAACGGTCTTCCACAACCTCACCTTAGAAGCAGAGTTTGGCTATTCCTCACCCAGTTTTAAGCCTCCTACACAGCTGTTCCTGTTTCAGTTGATAACTGTTTCAACCTACATATGAAATTGATGATTATTAGCACCTGCTTGGCAAACTAGTTTATCATACACCTCACTCTAATGCAAAATTCCTGACTTTGTGCAAGTGTACAAAATGTGCAAGTATAAGAAATAATGCTGGTTTGAAGCCAAAGCATAGTCACATCAAATATGGATTTGATTTAGTCTTTTCTTCTGTTCGCACACTTTGCATTTTGTAAAGAGGGTCAGTCTGGTATGATTCAGTCTTGTTTGACTCACATGAGTCTCTTCATAAGATAATATATAATAAATCATTGCAAAGCTGGAAAAAGCTACACTTTAGTGTATACTCATATTTTAAAATGATTTCTAGACAAAGTTGCAGATTTATATTACTCTCCAAAGGGCCAACTGTCTACTTATTATCTTAGTAGTATTTTTAGAAAAAATAAAATAAATTGTGTCAACGAGCCTTCATACTGTTACCTAGGGGCCCACTTTTTCTGTCTCCATGTAGTTGCTTAGCATTGAGGCCCCAGTGTGTGGACAGGGAGAGACCACTCCTGTCAGTCTTTTTTTCCTTTTCCACAAGCTTTGATTTTCTCTCTTTCTCTCTCCTTCCATCTTTTTTTCCCCTCTACCCGCAGGCCTCATACTAATCCAAACCTGACCATCACACATATATAAGCGTGTTTTACATCCCTAAACCCTATTGGTATTACTGGGGTCCCCCCCCCTTCATTTTACAGCTATAACTGCCTCCACAAAATATGTAAACATCTTTTCACAAGCTATTGAAAACAAAAAAGCATTTTTGCTGTCAGATACTGACGTTGGATAAGAAGAGCTGGCTCAGGTTGGCATTTTAATTAACCCAAAAGGTGTGCTATGGGGTTAAGTTTAGGGGTCTGTGCAGTTACTTCACACCAGACGCATCAATTGATTTATTTATTTATGCATTTAAACCCCAGTCATTTAGAGGAATGTCCACATACAGAACCTTTGACAACATGGTGCATTTCAATAATAATCTTTGATTAGAGGGTCACTCTCTGAGATTACATTTTTTTTATAAGTCACACGATCCCTACCATTTTGAATGTTATTTTAAATTCTCCATAATTGTAAATCCTTCAGCTTGGAGATTATGTAAATACAGTGTATTCTTTGTATGCCTAAATATAGGATTCACTTGACTCTATGTTGTTGTTTGTTCCCTTATGGAAAAATAAAAAAAGTTTAATTTTATTGCATAACTGATCATTAGTAAAACAACTCAAAATATTCACAGACAAATGTTTAATAAGATTTGTCAGCAATCAAAAGCTCTAGATAGATATTCAAAAAGGCATTGCAGAATGTACATTTACTTGTGCATTACAAAGGTGAATCTAGATACTGACAAACCTGGTTTTGTTTAACAGCAAGCTGCTGCATCTCTCTCTTTAGAGGGGTAAGAACTATGTCCCCTTTAATGCACAAACCACACGAAAAAAGAGCATCGTTATTATGGCAGATTGGTATTGTTTAATACCTTGTTGGTTAGATTCATTGATTTAAAGAACGCATGTTATTACAGACCAATTTGCATTTTATCCTATGACTTTATTATGTTAATTATTTCAGAGCTTGCTTTATATGTCTATTACACCAAAAAGATGGATATACTGCTTTGTTAACTGCACTAGAGGCAAGAAAGAACAGGAAACAAACATGGGATTTTTTTTCTTTTTTTTAACTATTCTTTTTAAAGAATAGTAAAATAAATGGTAAGGTAAATCATGTATAAATATGAAATGCTTGCTTACTAATCTGTGGCACATAGATGAAAGCTACTTGGCTGTACTTTGAAATTTGAACAAGGGTCCCTTATATCGCCAACAACATTTTATGGTCCCATTCAGTCCTGTTTTTGTTTTGTTTAGCCTTTTTTATACATAATAACATGGGCTATATAACTTTCAGATTCAAAACATATATTTACTAGATCTATTGGTATAAAGACACCCTAATTTATTATTTTACACCACTGAACTAACCTGGATATAGCACCGTAGACGTTTGGTTGTCAACGCCATATTGTTTATGAAGTATTTACATTACAAAACACAAATAGAAGCTAAAATCATAAAGGTTAAGTCAGATAAGGGCAACTTTACATTTTTCTCATCTGAGTATTTATTTTATGTTATGTATGGATATTCCAATTAAAATAGACTATCAACATACAAAGTCAGATGGTTTAGCCATTTCCCTAATTTACAAATAAAGTATAAAGCTGTATTTGTTCAGTAAAACAATTTAAACATATGCAAAACAAATGTATTGATTCAGTGCACTTGTATATATAAGGCATGTTGCTTTCTTTATAGTATTTTTTATTACTATAAGTCTTTAAAATTTAAGCAGTCAGGAATGCAACATAAATATATTAAGGCTCCATGTACACAGAAGCTCAAAAAACTGTCGTTTTTAAAGCAGCAGAAAAAGCTAGCTTTCATCAGCGTTTTTTTACTAGCGTTTATTAGCGTTTTTCAGTGTAGCGTTTTTTAGCTTTTTTTTTTTTTTTTTTCAATGGATAAAAAAACGCTAAAAAACGCTTGCGACCAGCGTTTTTGATCGTTTTGGAGCGTTTTGCGTGTTTTTTCTGCCGAAAAACGGCACTTTGAACGCGAATTTCTTGCGTTCAGAAAAAAGACCATTAACTCCACTGCTAATTAAAGCTAAAAAACGTTATGTGTACATGAACACATAGGCTAACATAGAGTGCAGTTAATGGGCTTTTAAAAAAAAATGCCAAAACGCCAATAAACTGCAGTTTATCAGCTTCTGTGTACATGGAGCCTAAGAATGATGAAGTTTTAAACTTTTTGTGTTTGATGCAAACAAAGATCAGCAGACCGCAAGTGTGTCTGGACAAACTGAAACCTAGTGCAACATATAATCTAAGAACATACAAGAATCAAAGTTTTAAACAAAAGTTTATCTCAAGATATTTATCAGTATGCATCTAATACTACTAATAGTAAAATGATATTTACCATGGTGTTTACAGGAGCAGGATGCGGCATTTACCAGGCCCCCTCCTGGCATGCTTTTTCCAAAGCAAGCAGAACTGAATATATGCAGGAATATAAATTCAATGAATCTACCAGCAGTTCAGCCTTCTTTCTGCTGCATCCAGAATGTCTGCGTGTACAAACCAGGGTAGTAACTTTCTACTGCATTTTAACTGGTAGAAATAAATAATGAACTTCTCTTGTTCTGGAGAAGTGTGGTGGGAGGCAGTGGCCACAGAAAGTGTATAGAGGAGGGATCACCACATGTTTTCTGAGGTTACCAGGCTGAAGTATTAGTGTATCTATGTACTATGTATTTATTGTTCATGGTTTAATTTGACTGGGTTTTTGTTGACAGCAGTGTTAACAACAACATGTTCTTTTCTATAGGATGTTTCAGTCTCTCCCAAGTTGCACTCAGCAACAGAACTAAGGGAGCTAAACTATGCAGCTCTACTGGGGTTTGAGCAGGAGATGAGGACATCACCCTGGATATTTATAAGGTAACTTAGCAACCTTTCCAGCTCACATACAAGATAGTTACAAATATAAAATACTTGTACATGATAGTAAATGATTAAATGATACAAGTTAAAAACCACTGTAGGGACAACCTTTAGATGACATACTATATATATATATATATATATATATATATATATATATATATATATATATATATATATATATATTTTTTTTTTTTTTTTTTTTTATGTAGTGCCTGCATTTGTTTGTTTTTTTTGTTTGGCTTGCTTTCCATTTTATTTTTAACCGGAGATCCTGAGATCTATGAAGAAGCCATGGTTGTCATAGGTTGTACTTAAAACATGTCTGCCATGTCTTCCTTACAAGTTGGATTCACATGATTGGTAGTTTACATAATAAAGATAAGGATGCTTGTTCTTTTTTTTTAAGCTCACAGAGAAAATTGAGTACTGTCCGTGATACTTTTTATTCACACAAACATACAATTCTTCAGGACAAGCTTTCAGGGTATGTCCCCTTCTTCAAGGTCCAAGCAGTACTGATTCACAAAAGTTTTAGCGAATGTTAAAACAAAAAAAAAAAAAACACAATCTCTGAGTTGAGTTGAGAGGTATCTTGATATAGCGTGGTCTTACCCCGAAGGGTCCCGAAGCGCTTACAAACACATAAACATACTTGGGACAATTTATAGACAGGATCTGATTAACCTACCAGCATGTCTTTGGAGTGTAGGAGGAAACCAGAGTACTCTGAGGAAACCCACGTTGGCACAAGGAGAACATGCAAACTCTAGGCAGATGGTGCCGTGGTCAGGATTTGAACCAGCGACCCTTTTGCTGCTAGGTGAAAGTGCTAACCACTACACTACTGTGCTGCTCTGAGGGAAAGGATAAAAAAAACAAAAAACAAACACATACAAATCAATGTATATGGAAATGGTAATAAAGCTAGCAGCAGAGTTAGTGAGATAAGACAGAGGGAGAGCTATAGACTGGGGGGATGACAGTTACAGAGGGGGTCGTAAAACTGTAGTATAATAGGTAAGGAATATCTAAATTCAGGCTGTTATTTTTTGTGTCAAAAAGAAGTATCATTCTTAGTTCAAACGTTTTCCTGGATAGTTCTGAAATTCCCTTTACAAACTAAAACATTGAGGTCTTCTATAGTGTGGTCCGGTTGTGAGAAGTGTTGTCCCACAGGTGTGCAGAAACTATCTTTATGTTCCTTGATGGTATGTCTGTGCAAATTCATCTTCGCTTGCAACTTCTGTCCTGTTTCACCAACATAAGATCCTTTGCTATACCTTTTGCATTGGATGAGGTCAGGGCCGTCGGAACAGGACAGGCAAACCAAGCAACTGCTTGGGGCCCCGAGCTGGCCTTGGGCCCCAGCAGTCCAGCGATAGTGAGAATTTTCACGCATAGCAGGAAGAGGAGCAAGAGGAGGAGAAGGTAAGACAAACCCCCCCCCTTATCCACTTTAACGTCGGGCTGGGCTCTCACCCCCCTCCCGCGAACGGACCCCCCTTTGCACGATCCGATCGGCGTCAATGTCCCGTGGCCCCCACCAAGAACAACATGTGAAAATTCAGTAGCACCCCCCCCCCTTCCCCCCTTCTCAACTTGTTTCAAAATTCTGCCTGGGGCCCCCAAATTCCTTCAAACGGCCCTGGATGAGGCAAACAACATTACTGGAGGTACAGCTGTATGATCCCATGATATTGAAGGTACCATTTGTGTGTGTGACACTTTTGGATAGATTGATCTGGTTTCACAGTTTGCAGCGTTTTATATTGCAGGGTTTGCTTCCATTATTTGTGACTTCATAATCAGAGTGAAGTTTCCTGCTGATTAGTTTATGTCTGAGGTTGGGTGGTTGTCTGAAAGCCAATAATGGGGGTATTTGGAATATTTTTTTCAGAGTTTCATCCTCTGTTATAATGGGTTGTAAATCTTTGATTATCTTTTTGATCCCTTCTAGTGCTGGGTTGTATGTGGTGACCAGAGGTACTCGGTTATTTGTTCATTTTTCTCTCTATTGGAGATTTTCTCTTCAGGTTTTCAAGGCTGTGTTTATGCTGTTGTTGATGGTTTTGTCTTTGTAACCTCTCTTATGGAAGGAGTCTGCCAGTGTTCTGAGATGTTTATCTCTGTTTTCTGGGTTTGAACATATTGGGTGGTATCTGATGGTCTGGCTGTGTATGATGGCCCCTTTAGTGTTATGGGGGTGAAAACTGGAACTATGGAGATAGCTGCATCGGTCAGTAATTTTTCTGTATATTGAAGTGTGAAGCTTGTCATCCCTGATGTATACTGTAGTTTCTAGGTAGTTGACATGTGTGTTTGAATAATTCGTTTTTAGTTTGATAGATGGGTAAAAAGTGTTGATCGATGAGAAAAATTGTTTAAGATTTTCTTCACCTTCAGTCCATATCATGAAGATATCATCAATATAGCGATAATATCTGTATGGCTTTTGTTGTATGCTGTACAGGAATTTGTCCTCCAGGTCAGCCATAAATAAGCTTGCATATTGGGGTGCAATTTTACTTCCCATAGCAGTACCCATACACTGGAGATAGATGTCATTGTTGAAAGTGAAGCAGTTGTGTGTAAGAATGAATTAGATGAGCTGTGTAACATCCTCAGCAGTGTAATTGTGCTTTGGTGAAGATGATAAGAATCTGTGACCTGCCGACAACACATCCGTATGAGGGATGTTACTGTACAGAGATTCTACATCCATAGTGACTTGACTAGAAGTGTATTTGGTGGTAATTGTTGTATATTATTAAGCTTGTTAAGAAAATCAGTGGTGTCCTGCAGGAAACTCGCAGTGTTCATGACTAATGGTTTTAACATAAGGCCTGAGATATGTTTGGTAAGTGTATTCCTACCAGTTATAATAGGTCTGCCTGGATTTCCTGGCTTGTGAATCTTGGGCAGCATGTAGAAGTATTCAATTTCTGGATTATCTGGAATTGCATTGATAAGTTCCGAATGTAGGTGGTATTGTTGTAATGAGACCTTTTAATTGCTTAGTAAAATCCTGGGTCAGTTTATAATCCAGTTTTTTTGTAGTAAGTACTATTTGCCAGCTGCCTCTGGCCCGCTTGTATATATTTGTCTGTATCCATCACAACGACTGCTCCCCTTTATCTGCTGGTTTGATGGTTATGGCCTGATTATCGTGTACAGCTCTTCGCTCTAGTGGTGAAAGGTTGTATAATCCCCAAGTCCCGCTACAAATCGAAGGGAGAACGAAGATTTGCAGTCCAAGGACCACAGCTTTGGAACGCTCTACCAACGGACATCCGCATGGAAGAAAACCATCGGGCCTTCAGGAAAAACTTAAGACCCACCTCTTCTGAAGGATCAGGACGACACTGAATTGAAAAGCGCCTTGAGGCGATTTAGTTTGCATTTGTAGCGCTATACAAGTTTCTAACTCACTTACTCACTCATAATATTTTCTTTTGCTGGGTGGATATCAGGGATGCTACTTACAGCCAGCCTGAAGCTATCAATATAGGTGTCCAATTTGCTGTTCTTTTTCTTATTGTCGCATCCTATTGTCCTAGGATTCCTTTCATTACTGTGAAAATATTCTTTGAGCTTTAGTCTGCTGAAGATTACCTCCATATCTGACTGTCTTATATCTGGCACATCTGATTATCCAATGTACAAGTAGTGATATTGACAAAATGTATTTTCTGTAATTGCTGAAAATGTTCCTAACCTGAAAAAAAAAGAACACCAATGAAGCCACCACATCTATGGATTGGTAAGCTGCAATAAAAAACATTTTTGTTTTAACATTTAGGTACATTTGAAAGTATTTACAAATTTGTAAAAGCAGTAAGAAAAAAACCTGATAGCTTCTTGTAATTTAACCACCTTGCGCCCGCCGTACGACTATGTATGGCCGCAAGGTGGCTCTACAATGCCGGGAGCCCGTCTTTTTAAGGCCTCCGCTCCTCCGGCCACTGGGGGGCGTGCAAGCGTGCCCGGCGCGTCGCTGTGATGCCGATGCTCGTGCCTGGCGGCCGCGATGTCCGCCAGGTACCCGCGTTCGACCGGTACACATACAAGGATGTGGATCTCTCGTTGCAGCGAGATCAGCCAGAAGTTCGGCCCCCCTCCTCCTTCACCTGTCACTTAGCCATTCACAAAGCGCAGCGCGCTTCACGCATGCGACGTAGGGAATTGGCTGGGGTGAAGCCCCAGCTGGATTCATGGACAGGTAAGTGTCCTAATATTAAAAGTCAACAGCTACACTATTTGTAGCTGCTGACTTTTTATTTTTTCTGAAGGAGCCTGGAGCTCTGCTTTAACCCCTAGTCGATAACGCTATTGCAAAATGACGGCTACAGCTCGGTTGGCCAGCTCTCCTGTGATCGTGCCCGGCGTGTTCTGTGATCGCTGTGTCCTTCACTGAATCACAGATCTGGGTAATTATGATCACCCTATCACGATGTAAACACAAACTGGTTATCTGCATTCCTTTCCTCACATTGACAGCATGAGAAGAGGAGAAACAATAACTGGCTTGTGTGAAAGGGACACCTACACTGATATTTAGGGCACTGATTATCAGTGTCCTGATCATCAGTACAGCCCCAACAGTGCCCATCAGTGCTTCCAATCAGTGCCCAGCAGTGATGCCAATTAGTGCCTCCTTATTAGTGTCGCCTATCAGTGCCATTCAGTGCTGCCTACAAGTGCCCATCAGTGGCAATCAGTGCAGGCTATCAGTGCCTATCAGTGCAGCCTCATCAGCACACATCAGTGAAGGAGAAAAATTACCGGTTTGCAAAATTTTATAACAAACTATGAAAAACTTTTTCTGTTTTTTCAAAATTTTCACCCTTTTTCTTGTTTATTTAGAAAAAACAAACAAAAAAAACAGTATTGATTAAATACCACCAAAAGAAAGCTCTATTTGTGTGAATTTCTATTTTATTTCATATGGGTACACTGTAGCATGACCACGCAACTGTCATTCAAAGTGCAACATCGCTGAAAACTGAAAATTGGCAGGAAGGTGGTAAAAGTGCCCAGTGGGTGATAAGATTGGCAAACTGCCAAGATTTTGCTCTCCACAGAAAATAAAGAGCTGAATCATAATTTCAATGCCTCTGTTGTCACTGTTGAAGATACATTTCTCCACAATGCCTATATCTACAGAGGTGGCTTAGGGCTTATTTTTAGACCTGAAGCATAGGTATGATTTTATAGAATAGTGACAATGGTCCAATGTAAAATAAAAATAAATAAATGATAAATAAAAAATATATATATACTGTATGTATTTATATATACACACATACATGTATATATAAATACACACACACACATACACTTGAAAGTGCACTTTCCATCTGGTGATCAGATTTCACATTGGAGCACTTTGGGTGTATTTGAATTGCAAGTGGTGAAGGAATTACCTTTATTTCTCTGTGGGTCAACCATCAAGACAAAAGACCGAAATTATGGACTTTACAATTTAATAATTAGCTCAACTTATTTGTTGCACTTTATGTATATGTTTACAATAATTGTTACAATTTTTTTTTTTTGCACTTTATGCACATGTTCACTTTATTCCTTAACATATGGTCATTTAATAGTGTACACAGCAGACACATTTAGCGCCTCCTATTAATATTTTTTTAATCTGCACAGTGGCAAGTTCACTATTTTGGGGAGCAGCTATATCGTTTTTCACGTATTCTTTAGATACATTTATTATATACGGTATATATATATTATATAATTTTTTTTAACAATTGGCGCAAGGTATCTCTATACACTTTTCACAATAGACTCATCTACGAGTAGAAGGAAAGCTGCTGGGGAACGCCAATCATCATTGTTAGGATCGCCTTGCTTCTGTGCACAGCTACAGCTAATTTATTAATTCAAAGAGAGACACTTTACAGCCACTGATTATATCGGACTGGTTGTTTACACTGTATCAACTTCAGTACAACATTTTATTTTATTTCCCACTTTTCATTACACCACTGGCAAGCCTGTTCCTCTTACACATATACTACTTTAAAGCTAGGGTTTAAAGTGGTTGAAAAGCCACTGTATCATAAACATACAATCCCCTCTGTTAGCTAACATTATGTGTCGCAGTGTCTGTGCTTAATAAAAAAATGCGGATTTCTACATTTCAGAGTGCCTCTCGGCGCTCACATGACTCCTCGCCTCTCTCCTCTCCCAAGGCTGGCGCGATGACCGCCGAGACACTTACGATCGCTCATGCCAGAGCGAGAAACGTAATAAACACACAAATCCCAGTTCTGTCAGGGGAGAGGAAACAGATTGTGTGTTCCTACTAAGTAGGAACAACGATCTCTCTCCTCCTCTAGTCAGCCACATTCCCCCCACAGTTAGAAACACACATAGGGAGCACAGTTAACTCCCTAGTGTTAACCCCTTCCCTGCCAGTTACATTTATACTGTAATCTGTGGCTATTTTTAGCTCTGATGGCTGTATAAATGTCACTGTCCCAAAAAAGTGTCAAAAGTGTCCGTTGCAATGTTGCAGTCCCGATAAAAATAGCAGATCACCGCCTTTACTAGTAAAAAAAAAATTTTTTTAAATTGTAGATGCTATAACTTTTGTGCAAACCAATCAATATACGCTTATTGCGATTTTTTTTTACCAAATGTAGAAGAATACATATCGGCCTAAACTGTTGAAGAAATTTGTTTTTGTTTTTTGGGGGGGGGATATTAATCATAGCAAAAAGTACAAAATATTGTGTTTTTTTCAAAATTGTCACTCTTTTTGTTTATAGCGCAAAAAATTTAAACCACAGAGGTGATCAAATACCACCAAAAGAAAGCTCTATTTATTTATAAATTTTGTTTGGGTACAACATCGCACGGCCGCGCAATTGTTAGTTAAAGCTATGCAGTGCCGTATCGCAAAAAATGGCCTGGACTGGTCAGGTAAATACTTCCGGGGCTCAAGTAGCTAATTAAAACTTTTTTCTGGAATATAGGTTCACTGACATAACTTACTTCTAATGAAGTATAATCCAAGCTCTACCGATTTCTCCTAATGTAGAAATGTTCCCATGGAGAGGTACTCTTCACATCGCTGAATGTCTGGTTAACTTTCTTTCTCTAATATTGAAAAAGTCCAGACAGCTGCCCTCTTTTTTATGTCTTCCCCTCCTGTAAGAAAAGTTCTCATAATGTTTTCACAGAATGTACATTCTGTGAATCGGGGAGAGGTTCCTATTTGTCATCCGTCTCCCCACATTAACAGAACTTCTTGCAATCTGTGAAACAAATACAAGGACTTTTCTGAATAGAGGAGATGACAAACGGAGAGACAGACATCCATTAACTATACTTTACCTTTAACCCTTTCTGGGGGCTTTTTGGGAGCGTCCCACTTTCTGATGAAGACTGTTGCTAACATTTTTTCAGCATATTCACTTTTAATTCTACCCTAAGCTTCACATCATTTACGTTATTAGCTCTCTAGGGGAAAGCTGGGTCCTAGTCTGACACTAGAGCAGAGGAAGCAGTGAAAATAGGATTTTTTACTCACCGTAAAATCCTTTTCTCTGAGTTCATGGACCGACACAGCTTCTCTATTGACAAAGAAGGTATTATCCGTTTATTAGAAGTGACTAGGCAGAAAACTTGTAAAAAGTGTTGCATCACACCTTCTACAGTACCGCCCAGGGGGCGGACCCTCTGGGTATATCCCCTCAGTCTGCATCTCGCAGATCAGTTTGTCAAAAAGCAGTACAAACTTAAAACGAGGGTGGGTGCTGTGTCGGTCCATGAACTCAGAGAAAATTATTTTACGGTGAGTAATAAATCCTATTTACTCTTTCGTTCATGGACCGACACAGCTTCTCTATTGACAAAGTGGCACGTCCCAAAGCAGTGTCAGAGAAAAAAACGAGGGGTGGTAACAGCATAAAAATAAACTTCACCCCAAAACACAAAACAGCACTCCTCCAACGGAGGAGATGCAACTCTAAACAGCCGCCTGCAAAACTTTGCGGCCGAAAGAGGCATCCGAAGATGCACCTACATCAACTTTGTAGAATTTTGAGAAAGTGTGAGCGGACGACCAAGTCGCCGCTTTACATAATTGGGAAACAGACGCTTGATGTCGGAAAGCCCAAGACCAGCCCTGGTCGAATGCGCCGTGACCGGAAAGGGGGGCACTTGACCCTTTAAGGCGTAAGCCTGGATTACTAGCTGTCGGATCCATCTAGAGATGGTGGCCGACGAGACTGCTTGGCCCTTCTTGGGACCAGCCACTGAAACAAACAGCGAGTCTGACCTCCGGAACAGGGAAGTAGCAGATAGGTATACTCTCAAAGCTCGGACAACGTCCAAGGAATGCAACACCGACTCCTTAGGATTCGACGGATGAGGACACAAGGATGGAAGTACAATGTCTTCGTTGAGATGAAAAGCTGAAACGACTTTCGGAAGAAAGGAAGGCTGCGGCCGCAGCACCACCTTATCCTTGTGGAAGATCAAATAGGGAGCCTTGGATGACAAGGCTGCCAGCTCAGAAACTCATCTAACTGACGTAACAGCCACCAAAAAGACCACTTTCTGAGAAAGTGTCAACAAGGGAATATCCCTAATATTCTCAAACGGTGCCTTCTGAAGCAAGGTTCAAGTCCCACGGAGGTAGCGGGGGACGGATCGGAGAAGCCACATGTCGAACCTCCTGAACAAATGTACTCACGAGAGAGTGAGTCGCCAGGGGTCGCTGAAAAATGACAGCCAGGGCAGATATCTGTCCCTTAATCATACTTAAGGCAAGCCTTTGGTCCACCCCACGCTGTGAGAACAGCAGGATTCTGGAGACCAAATAAGTACGCGGATGCCACTTCATTTCCTCACACATGGAGATGTAGGCCTTCCAAGTGCGGTGATAAACCTTCCTAGAGGACGGCTTCTGAGCACTTCTCATAGTAGAGATTACTGAATCAGACAGGCCCCGGTCTCTCAGTACCTGGTTCTCAATAGGGATGAGCTTCGTGTTCGAGTCGAACATACGTTCGACTCGAACATCGGCTGTTCGATCGTTCGACGAAGATCGAACGATTTGGGCCGTTCGCGCCAAATTCGAGTGACGCGAACGGCCCACAATGCACTACGCCATCGCAGTGTCATCCAGGCGCTGTGATTGGCCAAGCATGCACTGTGACCCCGCATGCTTGGCCAATCACAGCGCCGGCAGCGAGGAGAGCAATGATTGGCCACAGGCAGGATGCCTGTGGCCAATTATTGCTGAGGGGGTTTAGTACACGCCCCACACTATAAAAGGCCGCCAGCACGGCGGCCTAGTGTAGTGTGTTCCGGAGCAGGGATAGAGCAGCATAGGCAGGGACAGTGACTTTTATTTATTTCTTGCTTAACCTGGATTCCTTTAGTTTAGGGAAAGAGAAGGATAGGTAGGGAGAGTGTCAGTGTGTTTTGTGCTTGTGCTATATTGTGCTTAAAAAAAACATTTTTTCTAGGGACAGAAAACTGTAGGTAGGGAGAGTGTGTCAGTTTCTTTCACTGTCAAAGTCCTTGTTTCCAGGGACCTGGAAGGACAGTGAGTGAATTCTCCTTGTGCTATATTGTGCTTAAAAAAAACATTTTTTCTAGGGACAGAAAACTGTAGGTAGGGAGAGTGTGTCAGTTTCTTTCACTGTCAAAGTCCTTGTTTCCAGGGACCTGGAAGGACAGTGAGGTAATTCTCCTTGTGCTAAATTGTGCTTAAAAAAAAACATTTTTTCTAGGGACAGAAAACTGTAGGTAGGGAGAGTGTGTCAGTTTCTTTCACTGTCAAAGTCCTTGTTTCCAGGGACCTGGAAGGACAGTGAGTGAATTCTCCTTGTGCTATATTGTGCTTAAAAAAAACATTTTTTCTAGGGACAGAAAACTGTAGGTAGGGAGAGTGTGTCAGTTTCTTTCACTGTCAAAGTCCTTGTTTCCAGGGACCTGGAAGGACAGTGAGGTAATTCTCCTTGTGCTAAATTGTGCTTAAAAAAAACATTTTTTCTAGGGACAGAAAACTGTAGGTAGGGAGAGTGTGTCAGTTTCTTTCACTGCCAAAGTCCTTGTTTCCAGGGACCTGGAAGGACAGTGAGGTAATTCTCCTTGTGCTAAATTGTGCTTAAAAAAATCATTTTTTCTAGGGACAGAAAACTGTAGGTAGGGAGAGTGTGTCAGTTTCTTTCACTGCCAAAGTCCTTGTTTCCAGGGACCTGGAAGGACAGTGAGGTAATTCTCCTTGTGCTAAATTGTGCTTAAAAAAAACATTTTTTCTAGGGACAGAAAACTGTAGGTAGGGAGAGTGTGTCAGTTTCTTTCACTGTCAAAGTCCTTGTTTCCAGGGACCTGGAAGGACAGTGAGTGAATTCTCCTTGTGCTATATTGTGCTTAAAAAAAACATTTTTTCTAGGGACAGAAAACTGTAGGTAGGGAGAGTGTGTCAGTTTCTTTCACTGTCAAAGTCCTTGTTTCCAGGGACCTGGAAGGACAGTGAGGTAATTCTCCTTGTGCTAAATTGTGCTTAAAAAAAACATTTTTTCTAGGGACAGAAAACTGTAGGTAGGGAGAGTGTGTCAGTTTCTTTCACTGTCAAAGTCCTTGTTTCCAGGGACCTGGAAGGACAGTGAGTGAATTCTCCTTGTGCTATATTGTGCTTAAAAAAAACATTTTTTCTAGGGACAGAAAACTGTAGGTAGGGAGAGTGTGTCAGTTTCTTTCACTGTCAAAGTCCTTGTTTCCAGGGACCTGGAAGGACAGTGAGGTAATTCTCCTTGTGCTAAATTGTGCTTAAAAAAAACATTTTTTCCAGGGACAGAAAACTGTAGGTAGGGAGAGTGTGTCAGTTTCTTTCACTGTCAAAGTCCTAGTTTCCAGGGACCTGGAAGGACAGTGAGGTAATTCTCCTTGTGCTAAATTGTGCTTAAAAAAAAACATTTTTTCTAGGGACAGAAAACTGTAGGTAGGGAGAGTGTGTCAGTTTCTTTCACTGTCAAAGTCCTTGTTTCCAGGGACCTGGAAGGACAGTGAGGTAATTCTCCTTGTGCTAAATTGTGCTTAAAAAAAACTTTTTTTCTAGGGACAGAAAACTGTAGGTAGGGAGAGTGTGTCAGTTTCTTTCACTGTCAAAGTCCTAGTTTCCAGGGACCTGGAAGGACAGTGAGGTAATTCTCCTTGTGCTAAATTGTGCTTAAAAAAAACATTTTTTCTAGGGACAGAAAACTGTAGGTAGGGAGAGTGTGTCAGTTTCTTTCACTGTCAAAGTCCTTGTTTCCAGGGACCTGGAAGGACAGTGAGGTAATTCTCCTTGTGCTAAATTGTGCTTAAAAAAAACATTTTTTCTAGGGACAGAAAACTGTAGGTAGGGAGAGTGTGTCAGTTTCTTTCACTGTCAAAGTCCTTGTTTCCAGGGACCTGGAAGGACAGTGAGGTAATTCTCCTTGTGCTAAATTGTGCTTAAAAAAAACATTTTTTCTAGGGACAGAAAACTGTAGGTAGGGAGAGTGTGTCAGTTTCTTTCACTGTCAAAGTCCTAGTTTCCAGGGACCTGGAAGGACAGTGAGGTAATTCTCCTTGTGCTAAATTGTGCTTAAAAAAAACATTTTTTCTAGGGACAGAAAACTGTAGGTAGGGAGAGTGTGTCAGTTTCTTTCACTGTCAAAGTCCTTGTTTCCAGGGACCTGGAAGGACAGTGAGGTAATTCTCCTTGTGTTAAATTGTGCTTAAAAAAAACATTTTTTCTAGGGACAGAAAACTGTAGGTAGGGAGAGTGTGTCAGTTTCTTTCACTGTCAAAGTCCTAGTTTCCAGGGACCTGGAAGGACAGTGAGGTAATTCTCCTTGTGCTAAATTGTGCTTAAAAAAAACATTTTTTCTAGGGACAGAAAACTGTAGGTAGGGAGAGTGTGTCAGTTTCTTTCACTGTCAAAGTCCTTGTTTCCAGGGACCTGGAAGGACAGTGAGGTAATTCTCCTTGTGCTAAATTGTGCTTAAAAAAAACATTTTTTCTAGGGACAGAAAACTGTAGGTAGGGAGAGTGTGTCAGTTTCTTTCACTGTCAAAGTCCTTGTTTCCAGGGACCTGGAAGGACAGTGAGGTAATTCTCCTTGTGCTAAATTGTGCTTAAAAAAAACATTTTTTCTAGGGACAGAAAACTGTAGGTAGGGAGAGTGTGTCAGTTTCTTTCACTGTCAAAGTCCTAGTTTCCAGGGACCTGGAAGGACAGTGAGGTAATTCTCCTTGTGCTAAATTGTGCTTAAAAAAAACATTTTTTCTAGGGACAGAAAACTGTAGGTAGGGAGAGTGTGTCAGTTTCTTTCACTGTCAAAGTCCTTGTTTCCAGGGACCTGGAAGGACAGTGAGGTAATTCTCCTTGTGCTAAATTGTGCTTAAAAAAAAACATTTTTTCTAGGGACAGAAAACTGTAGGTAGGGAGAGTGTGTCAGTTTCTTTCACTGTCAAAGTCCTTGTTTCCAGGGACCTGGAAGGACAGTGAGTGAATTCTCCTTGTGCTATATTGTGCTTAAAAAAAACATTTTTTCTAGGGACAGAAAACTGTAGGTAGGGAGAGTGTGTCAGTTTCTTTCACTGTCAAAGTCCTTGTTTCCAGGGACCTGGAAGGACAGTGAGGTAATTCTCCTTGTGCTAAATTGTGCTTAAAAAAAACATTTTTTCTAGGGACAGAAAACTGTAGGTAGGGAGAGTGTGTCAGTTTCTTTCACTGTCAAAGTCCTTGTTTCCAGGGACCTGGAAGGACAGTGAGGTAATTCTCCTTGTGCTAAATTGTGCTTAAAAAAAACATTTTTTCTAGGGACAGAAAACTGTAGGTAGGGAGAGTGTGTCAGTTTCTTTCACTGTCAAAGTCCTAGTTTCCAGGGACCTGGAAGGACAGTGAGGTAATTCTCCTTGTGCTAAATTGTGCTTAAAAAAAACATTTTTTCTAGGGACAGAAAACTGTAGGTAGGGAGAGTGTGTCAGTTTCTTTCACTGTCAAAGTCCTTGTTTCCAGGGACCTGGAAGGACAGTGAGGTAATTCTCCTTGTGCTAAATTGTGCTTAAAAAAAACATTTTTTCTAGGGACAGAAAACTGTAGGTAGGGAGAGTGTGTCAGTTTCTTTCACTGTCAAAGTCCTAGTTTCCAGGGACCTGGAAGGACAGTGAGGTAATTCTCCTTGTGCTAAATTGTGCTTAAAAAAAACATTTTTTCTAGGGACAGAAAACTGTAGGTAGGGAGAGTGTGTCAGTTTCTTTCACTGTCAAAGTCCTTGTTTCCAGGGACCTGGAAGGACAGTGAGTGAATTCTCCTTGTGCTATATTGTGCTTAAAAAAAACATTTTTTCTAGGGACAGAAAACTGTAGGTAGGGAGAGTGTGTCAGTTTCTTTCACTGTCAAAGTCCTTGTTTCCAGGGACCTGGAAGGACAGTGAGGTAATTCTCCTTGTGCTAAATTGTGCTTAAAAAAAACATTTTTTCTAGGGACAGAAAACTGTAGGTAGGGAGAGTGTGTCAGTTTCTTTCACTGTCAAAGTCCTTGTTTCCAGGGACCTGGAAGGACAGTGAGGTAATTCTCCTTGTGCTAAATTGTGCTTAAAAAAAACATTTTTTCTAGGGACAGAAAACTGTAGGTAGGGAGAGTGTGTCAGTTTCTTTCACTGTCAAAGTCCTAGTTTCCAGGGACCTGGAAGGACAGTGAGGTAATTCTCCTTGTGCTAAATTGTGCTTAAAAAAAACATTTTTTCTAGGGACAGAAAACTGTAGGTAGGGAGAGTGTGTCAGTTTCTTTCACTGTCAAAGTCCTTGTTTCCAGGGACCTGGAAGGACAGTGAGGTAATTCTCCTTGTGCTAAATTGTGCTTAAAAAAAACATTTTTTCTAGGGACAGAAAACTGTAGGTAGGGAGAGTGTGTCAGTTTCTTTCACTGTCAAAGTCCTTGTTTCCAGGGACCTGGAAGGACAGTGAGTGAATTCTCCTTGTGCTATATTGTGCTTAAAAAAAACATTTTTTCTAGGGACAGAAAACTGTAGGTAGGGAGAGTGTGTCAGTTTCTTTCACTGTCAAAGTCCTTGTTTCCAGGGACCTGGAAGGACAGTGAGGTAATTCTCCTTGTGCTAAATTGTGCTTAAAAAAAACATTTTTTCTAGGGACAGAAAACTGTAGGTAGGGAGAGTGTGTCAGTTTCTTTCACTGTCAAAGTCCTAGTTTCCAGGGACCTGGAAGGACAGTGAGGTAATTCTCCTTGTGCTAAATTGTGCTTAAAAAAAACATTTTTTCTAGGGACAGAAAACTGTAGGTAGGGAGAGTGTGTCAGTTTCTTTCACTGTCAAAGTCCTTGTTTCCAGGGACCTGGAAGGACAGTGAGTGAATTCTCCTTGTGCTATATTGTGCTTAAAAAAAACATTTTTTCTAGGGACAGAAAACTGTAGGTAGGGAGAGTGTGTCAGTTTCTTTCACTGTCAAAGTCCTTGTTTCCAGGGACCTGGAAGGACAGTGAGGTAATTCTCCTTGTGCTAAATTGTGCTTAAAAAAAACATTTTTTCTAGGGACAGAAAACTGTAGGTAGGGAGAGTGTGTCAGTTTCTTTCACTGTCAAAGTCCTAGTTTCCAGGGACCTGGAAGGACAGTGAGGTAATTCTCCTTGTGCTAAATTGTGCTTAAAAAAAACATTTTTTCTAGGGACAGAAAACTGTAGGTAGGGAGAGTGTGTCAGTTTCTTTCACTGTCAAAGTCCTTGTTTCCAGGGACCTGGAAGGACAGTGAGGTAATTCTCCTTGTGCTAAATTGTGCTTAAAAAAAACATTTTTTCTAGGGACAGAAAACTGTAGGTAGGGAGAGTGTGTCAGTTTCTTTCACTGTCAAAGTCCTTGTTTCCAGGGACCTGGAAGGACAGTGAGGTAATTCTCCTTGTGCTAAATTGTGCTTAAAAAAAACATTTTTTCTAGGGACAGAAAACTGTAGGTAGGGAGAGTGTGTCAGTTTCTTTCACTGTCAAAGTCCTAGTTTCCAGGGACCTGGAAGGACAGTGAGGTAATTCTCCTTGTGCTAAATTGTGCTTAAAAAAAACATTTTTTCTAGGGACAGAAAACTGTAGGTAGGGAGAGTGTGTCAGTTTCTTTCACTGTCAAAGTCCTTGTTTCCAGGGACCTGGAAGGACAGTGAGGTAATTCTCCTTGTGCTAAATTGTGCTTAAAAAAAACATTTTTTCTAGGGACAGAAAACTGTAGGTAGGGAGAGTGTGTCAGTTTCTTTCACTGTCAAAGTCCTAGTTTCCAGGGACCTGGAAGGACAGTGAGGTAATTCTCCTTGTGCTAAATTGTGCTTAAAAAAAACATTTTTTCTAGGGACAGAAAACTGTAGGTAGGGAGAGTGTGTCAGTTTCTTTCACTGTCAAAGTCCTTGTTTCCAGGGACCTGGAAGGACAGTGAGGTAATTCTCCTTGTGCTAAATTGTGCTTAAAAAAAACATTTTTTCTAGGGACAGAAAACTGTAGGTAGGGAGAGTGTGTCAGTTTCTTTCACTGTCAAAGTCCTTGTTTCCAGGGACCTGGAAGGACAGTGAGTGAATTCTCCTTGTGCTATATTGTGCTTAAAAAAAACATTTTTTCTAGGGACAGAAAACTGTAGGTAGGGAGAGTGTGTCAGTTTCTTTCACTGTCAAAGTCCTTGTTTCAAGGGACAGAGAAGGACACCTGAAGGTAGCCCTTATTGCTTTTTTCCCATCTCCCTGCAGGCCATCTATTAGAATGTCTGGAAGGCAAACAAGGAGAGGCAGACAGTCAGGAGGCAATAAAAGAGGGCAAGCAGGCTCTGTGTCTGGGGGCAACAGTGCTGGTCGTGGACGCGGTGCATTGTCATCAGCACATGGCCATGGGACACGCTTGTCCTTCTTTTCGGCAGCTGGACATGTTGAGCCACATCATGCCGAAGACTTGGTAGAGTGGATGACCAAGCCCTCCTCCTCCTCCTCATCCTCTCTCACCCAGGCTCAGGGTACTGGAAAAGCAGCTGCCAAAGCGTCCTCTTCCCTGGTATCAATGTCAGACTCATCATCAGTCACTCCTTCCCTAGACCCACCATGTCCTCCTCCTGAGGAGTCCCCCGAACTGTTTCAGCACAGTGTTGGGTACATGCTCCAGGAGGATGCCCAGCGTTTCGAAGGGTCTGATGATGAAACCCAGCTAGAGGAAGGCAGTAGCGTGAGAGCAGACAGAGGGGATGCTCAAGAAGGACACCAATCTGGCAGTCATGTTCCAGCAGCTGCAGCATACTGCCAGATTGCCTCCAGTGATGAGGAGGGAGGTGATGATGAGGTCACTGACTCCACGTGGGTGCCTAATAGGAGAGAGGAGGAGGAGGAGGATGAGGAGGAGGCACATCTCCAACGAGGCAGGATGCCCTTTGGTGGCCAGCGTAAGGGCAGTACACCGACGGAATCACACCGCAGAGCTCCGCCTGTGCAGGGCGCTGCCTCTGCCCGTCATTCAAAAAGTTCTTTGGTGTGGGCCTTTTTTGAGGCTAGTGCATCAAATCGCACAGCTGCTGTTTGCAACATATGTCTCAAGCGTATATCGCGTGGCCAAAACATCAGCCGCTTGGGTACCACATGCCTGACCAGACATATGTTGACCTGCCATGCAGCTCGTTGGCAAGCCTACCTCAAAAGACCCACACCAAAGAACAAAGCGGACCTCTCCTTGCACCGCATCAGCTGGGATCTCCAACCCCACTATAACTTCAGTCCTCTCTGAAACATGCACTGAGAGGAATGAAGGTGTAGAATTAGGTGTGTCACAGCCAAGTACTTGCGGCCACTCTGCTAGCAGTACACCGACGTCCGATTCTAGCAGGCAAATTTCCCTGCCCCAGCTGCTGGACCGTCGAAAGAAGTTCACTCCCAGCCATCCACATGCCCAGCGGTTGAATGCTAGCTTGGCTAAATTGCTAGCGCTTCAACTGCTGCCTTTTCAGTTGGTAGACTCGGCCCCCTTCCGTGAGTTTGTGCAATGTGCGGTTCCTCAGTGGCAGGTTCCCAAACGCCACTTTTTCTCACGGAAGGCTATTCCGGCTCTCTACCGGCATGTGGAAGGCAATGTCTTGGCCTCGCTGGACAGGGCGGTCAGCGGTAAGGTGCATATTACCGCTGACTCATGGTCCAGCAGGCATGGACAGGGACGTTACCTTTCTTTCACGGCCCATTGGGTCACTCTTTTGGCAGCTGGGAAGGATGCAGGACAAGGTGCAGTAGTGTTGGAGGTTGTCCCACCGCCACGCCTCCAAAATGCTACTACTGGTTGTGACACACCTCTCTCCTCCACCCCCTCCTCTTCTTCTTCCTCCATGGCCTCTTCCTGTGGTTTGTCCTATGAACCAGCGGTGCTCCGTAGCCGTTCACGGGGCTACGCAAGTACGCAGGCAAAAAGATGCCATGCCGTGCTTGCGCTGGTGTGTTTGGGGGACAGAAGCCACACTGGGGCAGAGGTCCTGTCTGCTCTGCAGGGCCAGGCCGAGAGGTGGTTGACGCCACGCCAGCTTAAGCCAGGAATGGTGGTTTGCGACAATGGCACCAACCTCCTCTCCGCCCTCCGACAGGGACAACTGACCCATGTGCCCTGTGTGGCTCACGTCCTTAACCTGGTGGTGCAGCGGTTCTTGGGCAGGTACCCGGGCTTACAGGATGTCCTGAGGCAGGCCAGGAAAGTCTGTGTGCATTTCCGCAGATCTTATAATGCCAGTGCTCGCCTGGCTGAGCTGCAAAAGGAGTTGAACCTGCCCAAGAACCGCCTTATATGTGACATGCCCACCAGGTGGAACTCAACGTTGGCCATGCTGCAGCGGCTGCACACGCAGCAGAGGGCCATCAATGAGTACCTGTGCGACTACGGCACCAGGACAGGGTCAGGGGAGCTTGGTTTTTTTTCTCCACGCCAGTGGGGCATGATCAGGGATGCATGCACTGTCCTGGCACCATTTGAGGAGGCCACGAGGATGGTGAGCAGTGACAGTGCATGCATCAGTGACACTGTACCTCTTGTCCACCTGTTGGAGCACACGCTGCATGGAATAATGGACAGGGCACTTGAGGCAGAACAGAGGCAGGAAGAGGAGGACTTCCTTGCCTCTCAAGGCCCCCTTTACCCAGACAGTGTTCCTTCTGTCCCACCCATCGCACAGGAAGAGGAGGAGGAGGAGGAGGAGGAGGAGGAGGAGGAGGATTGTGTCAGCATGGAGGTGGAGGCTGGCACTCAGCATCATCAGCAGCAGTCTTTTAGGGATGATTTACAGTCCCAAGAAACCAGTGGACTTGTACGTGGCTGGGAGGAGGTGGCTGCGGATCATGTCGTCCTTAGTGACCCAGAGGACTCCGGAGCGAATGCCTCAGCAAACCTACGCTGCATGGCCTCCCTGATCCTGC
This sequence comes from Rana muscosa, assembly GCA_029206835.1. Classification (NCBI taxonomy): domain Eukaryota; kingdom Metazoa; phylum Chordata; class Amphibia; order Anura; family Ranidae; genus Rana; species Rana muscosa. The sequence continues at coordinate 51,061,789 of CM055122.1, forward strand.
AAAGTCTGCGGAAGGATCCTCGTATTCTTCGGATCAAGGAGAGGGACCATTACTGGCTGGCCACTCTCCTTGATCCACGGTACAAGGGTAAGGTTGCGGACCTTATGTTACCGTCGCAGAGGGAGCAGAGGATGAGACAACTCCGGGAGGCCTTGCAGAAAGGTCTGTGCAACGCGTTCCCAGAGACTGGGAGGTTACAAACTCCTGGTCCTGGACAACGAGTTGCTGAGGCTTCGGCCAGTCAAAGAAGGAGCGGTGGGGAAGGTGGCCGTCTGACCGATGCGTTCAGACAATTCTTTAGTCCGCAGCCCCAAAGTATGATCGGTTCCAGCAACCATCGCCAGCGTCTGATAAACATGGTGCAGGAATATCTAGGGGCAAGGTCAGACTTGGACACCTTCCCCACCGAAAATCCTCTGGCTTACTGGGTCTTGAGGATGGATCACTGGCCAGAGCTTGCACAGTATGCAATTGAGCTACTGGCCTGTCCTGCATCCAGCGTTCTTTCGGAACGCACATTCAGTGCTGCTGGAGGATTTGTCACGGATCACAGGGTGCGCCTGTCCACCGACTCGGTTGATCGACTGACTTTCATCAAGATGAACCAGTCTTGGATCACCACCAGCTACCACACACCTGATGCTGATATAACAGACTAATTGATTTTAACATGTCACATCCCTTCAAGACTGATGCTGATGCTGAGTGCCTGTGCTGTTATGTTGACTGGCTATCCTCCTCCTCCGAGTCCTCAATGATACGATTGATGATGATAGCTTGGAAGATCATTTTTGTTTATGGGTGCCGCCACCAGTGGCTAAGGCCCAATTTTTCAGCCCCTGTTTTACAGGGGCGTGTCATTACAATTTTTGAAGCAATACTTTGCAACAGGGCTCATTGCTGTGCTCCAAGTACAGTATCTGTGAGGGGTTGTAGTGTTGTGCCACCAGTGCCTAAGGCCCAATTTTTCAGCCCCTGTTCAACAGGGGCATGCAATTACAATTCTTGATCTAATAATTCACAGCAGGGTCCATTGCTGCACCCACCAAGAGTAACTCTGAGGGCTTACAGTCTTGTGGCAACGCCACCACCACCACCACCACGAAAGGCCCAATTTTTCAGCCCCTGTTCAAAAGGGGCATGTAATTACAATTCTTGATCTAATAATTCACAGCAGGGCCCATTGCTGCACCCACCAAGAGTAACTGTCAGGGCTTACAGTGTTGTGGCACCAGCACCACCATCAAAGCCCCAATTTTTACTACCACTGTTCAACAATTATATGTAATTAAAATTCCTGATATAATAGTTGACAGCAGGGCGTTCCAGCACCAACCAAGAGTAACTGAGTGCTTACAGTGTTGTGCCAACACCAACAACTAAGGGGCCTATTTCTGCAGAGTATATACGGCAGGTCCCTACTTTCAAACATCCAACTTACAAACGACTCCTACTTGCAAACGAAAGAAGACAACAGGAAGTGAGAGGAAATCTACCCCTAGAAAGGAAAATTCTCTCCTGTAAGAATAAATATGGGAGAAAGGGGTCTCATCTGTACTGATGCTTTATCAGCAATCCTTGTTTCAAGAAAAACACCACATTTCAAAAACAGTTGTCATTGGGACGGAAAGTGAGGTGAAATGTTCTGAACAGGGGCACAGACAGCAAAACAAATGTTACAGGGGTGATAACCCTTACCTATGTTTCCCAAAAAGTTTAAAAATAGATTTTTGGGCTGGAGCTACACTTCAACAATGTACCTGTTCAAAATTACAAACAGATTCTACATAAGAACAAACCTACAGTCCCTGTCTTGTATGCACCGCCTGTATACGGCTGTTCAGAGTATATAGGGCCTTTTTTATTTTATGTGCGGGATTCCCCTTAATATCCATACAAGACCCAAAGGGGCTGGTAATGGGCTGGGGTAGGGGGGGGGGGTCATGGGGTAGCTATGCCATTTTTCTTAAAGAATTTCATCCATATTACCGGGACCAGACATTACATTAAAGCCGCAAGCAGTTTTAAATGGCTTTTTTTTCCTTTAGAAGTGTCATTTTGTGCAGGGACAGTTCTAAACACGGGAAACACGTGGCACTTCACAGGCATACTTTAGACACCCCCCAGGTACGATATTTAAAGGAATATTTAACTTTTTTTTTTTCACTTTATGCATCATTAAAATGACTGCTCCCGAAAAACGACCGTTTTTAAAACTTCTTTTTGCATTGATACATGTCCCCTGGTGCACAACCCGGGTTCCCAAACCCTATTTATGACAATAACATGCATAATAGTTGTTATAATTAGCACTTTAGAATTCGAACGTTCGCATCCATTGTATTTAATAGGGTTCTAATGTTCGTTCGAACTTTCGGTCCGTTCGCGGGTTCTGGTGCGAACCGAACCCGGGGGTGTTCGGCTCATCACTAGTTCTCAATAGCCATGCCGTTAAAGCCAGTGACAGTAAAGCAGGATGGAGTATGGGACCTTGCGACAGCAGGTCCTCCCGTAGTGGTAGGCGCCAAGGGACGTCTGTTACTAGACATACTAGATCGGCGTACCAGGGATGCTGAGGGCAATATGGAGCGATCAGGATCATTGGAATTTCCTCTGCCTCCACTCTGCAAAGCAGATGGGGAAGAAGCCTTAAGGGAGGGAAGGCATATATTAGCCGATACTGACCCCACGATGCCACCAACGCGTCTGTTGCGTCTGCCCATGGGTCCCTTGACCGGGCCACAAAACTCAATACCTTCCGATTGAGTCGGAAAGCCAGAAGGTCTATGTCTGGCGTGCCCCATCTTTGGTAGAGGAGCTGGAACACTTCCGGGTGTAAGGACTCAGGTAGTCCGCCTGCCAATTCTCCACACCCGGAATGTACACGGCCGACAGTGCTGGTACGCTCCTTTCTGCCCACCTCAGGATGTGAGTGACCTCTGATGCTGCAGCTGAGCTTCTTGTTCCTCCTTGATGATTGACATGCCACTGCTGTGGCATTGTCTGACTGGATCCTGACTGGATGCCCTTGCAGCCTCTGAGACCATCTGAAGAGGCACAGCCTGATCGCCCGAATCTCCAGGACATTTATCGGCAGGCGGGATTCCTCGTCGATTGAACACCCCAGACTCCCCCCCAACCTGTAAGGCTGGTGTCCGTCGTGATCACTATCCAGTACACTAGAAGAGCCGGTGATGTCAGCCACCATACCAGAGATCTCCTGACTAGGTGGCTTACCCGGATTTGATGGACATTTGTTCCATCTGGACAGAACTTCCTTCTGTAACACTCGAGTGTGATATTGAGCATATGGGACCGCCTCGAAGGAGGCTACCATGAGGCCTAACACTCGCATGCAAAAGCGGAGTGACGACTACCTCTTGGATTTCAGCTGCCGCACTGCAGCCCGAAGGGTCTGCAACTTTTCCACAGGGAGGAATACTTTTGCCTCTGAGGAATCCAGAATCAACCCCAGGTACACTAGGCGTTGAGTCGGCACTAATACTGACTTTTGCATGTTTAGTATCCAACCACAGTCTCGAAGAGTCTGACAGGTAATGGACACGCTTACCTCTAATTCTGAGCTTGAAGGGGCCTTCAGAAGAAGGTCGTCCAAGTAGCCTATGATAGCAATGCCCCGCTGTCTTAGGAGTGCCAGAATGGGCGCGAGCACCTTGGTGAATGTCCTGGGTGCCGAAGCCAGGCGAAACAGGAGGACCACAAACTGATAGTGGTTCTTCCCGATTGCGAATCGCAGAAACCTCTGGTGTCTGGAGTATATCGGAACATGCAGGTATGCATCCTTGATGTCCAAGGAGGCCATAAAGTCCCCCGGATGGAGAGCAGTGACTACAGGTCGAACCGACTCCATCCGAAATCTTTGTACCTTCACAAAGCAATTGAGGGCCCTGATATCCAAGATTGGACGAACCCCCTCCTTCTTTGGCACAATGAACAGATTTGAGTAAAAACCCTGACCCCGTTCCTGTTCTGGAACTGGAATGACCGCCCCGTGTTCCAGCAAACCCTGGACCGCCCCATACAGGGCCTCCCGACGGGTCGGCTGTAGCTGGAGCTTGGAGGGAACGAATCTGTCCGGTGGACAAGAGAGAAATTCTATCTTGTAGCCTGAGGAGATTACTTCGCAAACCCACCTGTCGGAGATTAGAGCTGTCCACTGAGTAGTGAATTTGTGAAGACGTCCCCCCACCCGAGAGCTGCGTGGGGGAGGACTTTCATGCGGATGCAATTTTGTCCGCAGGTTTGTTGGGTTTGCGGAGCCAAGGACGCTTCTGTCCTTGGGCAGGCGCCATGTCGGCCTGGGGTCTTTTCCCTGTCGCCCTGGGCGGACGAAAAAAACCTTTGCGTGCAGTAAAGGAGGGTCCTTGCCCTTGGCGTGGTCCCTTACTCTTCTTAGTTTGAGGAAGCAAAGTGCTTTTACCTCCTGTGGCATCCTTGATGATGTCATCCAGAGAGTCCCCAAAAAGTCTGTCACCCTTAAAAGGCATATCCAACAGGGCTTTTTTGGAGGCCTGGTCCATAGTATCCATGTCTGACTCGCAGACAAACTTAAGGCCCTGTACCAACTGGTCGGCCAAAGATATCTCATTAGGAGAGGCATCCCGCTCCTTTAACCCCTGTAGTAGCAATTTTGCCCATTCAGTAAGTGTCTGAGACACTAAGGCCCCCGCCAATGCCGGGGGCACCGCTGAGCCTACCACAGAGTATAAGTAGCGAGCGAGTGCTTCAGCTTTCTTATCCACAGGGTCCTTAAAAACAGGAGCCCCTTGTACTGGGATAGTGGTAGCTCTGTTAAGTCTGGACACGGAAGGGTCCACTATAGGGGGAGAGGTCCATTTCTTCAGAAAACTCTCCTCAAAGGGGTACCGTACCGCAAAATTCTTTGGGGATGTAAAAACCCTGAGTGGGTTTTTTCCACTCCTTGTATAAGAGCTTATCAAAATAAGACACACAAGGGAACACCCTAGCAGTGCGGGGAGGTTTACGGAACCCGAAGGGGACAGGAGTCTCTGCTGTTTCAGCAGCATTTTCCATTTTTAGCGTATCCTGCACTGCAGTAATAAGGTCAGATACCAAAGCCTTCTCGCGTATAGACCTGGACTTGGAGTCATTCTCACTGTCTGCTTGGTCACGGTCTGCAGTCTCTGATGCATCAGAACCAGGGTCATGAGCAATAGCTGGACCTGGTTCTGCATCAGAATTATCCCCAGAAGATTGCAGGGGACGGGGGCGATTACTACCCCCTGTATTCCCGTGTGCTGCTTCCACCCGGGCAGTAAAGGCCTCTAGGATTGCCGACATAGTGCCCATAGATACCTCAGGGGTACCAGCTGCCAATTCAGGTGTTTCAGGGGAAAAAACATCTGGCTCAGACGCCATGCTGACCACGCGCTGACACCCACAGGGCTTCAGGCAAGATATCAATAGGCCACCCTCCTTGCTGCAAAGATGCTGGGTCTCCCAGAGGACTCACCACCCTTGGATCGGAACCGCTATGCTGTGTGCTGCGCCTGTGATGCTATCCCACCGCTGCTGTGTCCGTCTGATAGTTTTATCAGCGTTTCCTGTGTCATTTTCGCGACAGTGAAAAGGATCCTAGAGGCCGGAGACTATTGCAAAATGGCCACCAAGTGGCTGTATGGAACAATGTGGGCTCCAAGAAAATGGCCGCCAAGCCTACAGTAGAGGAAAAACGCGACCGCAGACCACAAAAAGATGGTCGCCGAGGGGCGGTATTTACTGTGAGGGGGTTAGCTCGGCAGCGGGTGTGTGTGACCCCCGGGATGGGCTCCCCACACAAAACAGGCCCAGCAAACGGAGGTTGTGGTTTTCAAAATCAAAAAAAGGTGCGGTTTATTTTCTATTTACAGTGACAAAACACAGCAAAGCAAAAGAAACATAACCAAAATAAATCCTGGTCAAGTTGACCTCTGACTAAACATACAGGTTTCCTAACTAACAACTGGGATCAGCCTAGTGCTGTCCTAGTCCCTAAGTCCCTGGTTTTAAATGTCCAAGCAAATAGCCACACAGGCTTTGTCTCACCGCACAGGGGTTCACTCTCCCTAGACAGTCCACACAGGTCTGGTTCCAGGCATGAGCTAACATCTAATGAAGCTGGGAGTTCTTATAGAGGCCTAAATGAGCTGACAAGCTTCAGCTGGCCTCATCAACTCCCTGTCTGTACGACGCCCAGCCCTCTCCCTAGAGGTATGAGTCATCCATGAGCCCACTAGCCTTATACAACTCTCCACCTAGTTGTATAAGTCGGCGTAAAGCCTGAATCTGGGCGAAATATATCTACCCCCCTGGATGCAACCAGGTGACTTTACCTTCCTGCTGTCACATACCCCCCCCTCTTGTTTTAACCTCGGGGTTGGAACACCAGCAATCAGGCATTTATGTACTCGAGACAAAGCATCCACATTCCCCATTTGAACGCCAGGGCGATGCTTTACTGTGAAGTTGAATTCCTGGAGGGCCAGGAACCACCTATTCACTCTTCTATTTGTTTCCTTGTTTTGAGCCATCCACTTTAACGGAGCGTGATCCGTAACCATGTCAAAGTGCCTACCTAGCAGGTAGTACCGAAGGGAATCTAGAGCCCACTTCACCGCTAAACACTCCTTTTCAACGGTGGCGTAATTTACCTCATGGGACTTCAACTTCCTGCTGAGGTAAATGACTGGGTGCTCTTCCCCGTTCCAGACCTGGGACAATACTGCTCCTAACCCCACATCTGACGCATCACTTTGTACGACAAAGTCTTTAGAGAAGTCGGGTGAGTACAACACTGGCTGGCTACATAAGGCTTGTTTCAAGAATTGGAATGCTGCCTCAGCCTCGGGGGTCCATTTAATCATGACCGACCCTTTCCCCTTCGTCAGGTTGGTTAGGGGCACAGCCTTAGAAGCAAAGTGGGGAATGAATCGCCGATAATACCCAGCGATTCCCAGAAAGGCTCGTACCTGCTTCTTGCTGTTGGGACGTGGCCAACTCTGGATGGCCTCGACTTTGTTGAGTTGGGGTTTTATTACTCCCCTCCCAATGGTGTACCCAAGATATTTGGCCTCCTCCTGCCCAATGGTACACTTCTTGGGGTTAGCCGTAAACCCCGCTTCCCGAACAGAGTCCAGGACTGCTTGCACTTTTGGCAGATGTGAGGCCCAATCTGTGCTATGGACAATTACGTCATCCAGGTAAGCCGCAGCATACTTCCGATGGGGCCTCAGCATCTGGTCCATTTTCCGCTGGAATGTGGCCGGCGCATTCTGTAACCCGAACGGCATTCTTTTATATTGGAACGCCCCGTCTGGGGTTACAAATGCGGTTTTCTCTTTGGCCGACTTGGCCAGGGGGATTTGCCAATACCCTTTTGTGAGGTCAAGAGTCGTCATGTATCGGGCTGTTCCCAGCCGGTCGATCAACTCATCTATACGTGGCATGGGGTAGGTGTCAAATTTTGTAACTTTGTTCAACAGACGAAAATCGTTACAAAATCGCCAGCTCCCATCCGGTTTAGGCACCAACACGATGGGACTAGACCAATCACTTTGGGACTCCTCTATCACCCCTAAGTTCAGCATTTTCTGTACTTCCTCCCGTATTGCCTCCCGTCGAGCCTCTGGGATCCGATAGGGTTTTAACTTCACCCTTTCACCGGGCGGGGTAATGATGTCATGCTCTACCCCAGATGTTTGTCCCGGCAGCTCAGAGAAGACCTCCTTGTTGCGAAGCACAAACTCCTTAACCTCCTGTTGTTGGGGTTGTGACAAGGTGGCTGCTATTCCAACCTCAGGAATCACGCAACCAGTTTGAGCTGGTGACCAAGTGTCTGCGACTAGGGACTCTCTATCCCTCCAGGCTTTCAACAGATTAACGTGATAGATCTGTTCGGGCTTTCGCCTTCCTGGTTGTCTGACCTTGTAATTCACTTCGCTCACTTTTTCCATTATCTCGTAGGGGCCTTGCCATTTGGCAAGGAATTTACTTTCAACCGTAGGGACAAGTACCAATATCCTATCCCCCGGGGAAAAGGTACGGGTCTTGGCTCCACGGTTGTACACTCTCTGCTGTGCCAACTGCGCTTGGGCCAAATGTTCCTTCACGATGGGCATTACCTGTGCAATTCGATCTTGCATCAGGGCGACATGCTCAATCACACTCCTGTGGGGAGAACTCTCACTTTCCCAAGTTTCCTTGGCAATATCCAACAGCCCTCTTGGGTGTCTCCCATACAGTAACTCAAAGGGGGAGAATCCCGTAGAGGATTGGGGCACCTCCCTAATAGCAAACATCAAATAAGGAAGTAAACAGTCCCAATCCTTTCCATCTCTATCCACCACTTTCTTCAACATTTGTTTTAGGGTTTTGTTGAATCTTTCAACCAGCCCATCGGTTTGGGGGTGATACACAGACGTACGCAATTGCGTCACTTTGAACAATTTACACAGCTCTTTCATAACCCGGGACATAAAGGGTGTACCTTGGTCCGTAAGCAGTTCTTTACAAATACCCACCCGGCTAAAAACAAGAGATAGCTCTTTGGCTATGGTTTTGGCCGAGGTATTTCGGAGAGGGATCGCTTCTGGATAACGGGTGGCATAGTCCATTATAACTAATATGTACTGGTGCCCCCTAGCGGACTTGATTATAGGACCTACCAAATCCATGGCGATCCTCTCAAACGGGACCTCAATGATGGGTAGAGGGACCAGCGGGCTACGGAAATGTGGCATCGGGGCCAACCTCTGACACACAGGGCAGGAGGAACAATAATTTTCTACGTCCTTCATCACCCCCGGCCAATAGAATCTCTGTAATACCCTCTCTCGGGTTTTCTCTGTCCCCAGATGACCTCCAAGAATGTGCCCATGGGCCAACTCCAACACCAACTTCCTGTAAGGTTTGGGCACCACAAGCTGCTCAACGGTTTCTTCTGCCCTTTTTGCCACCCGATACAGTAGGTCCTTCTCTACGCTGAAGTATGGGTAAGTGCAGGTATTATCTGGGTTCACTAACTCGCCATCTATTTTCACTACGTTTTCCCGTGCCTTTATTAGGGCGGGGTCTTTCAACTGTTCTGTGGCAAAGTTTTCCCTGTGAACCTCAAGATCAGAAAACTCCACAGACGGTAGGTTTTCGTCTGAGGAGGTGGGCTCCTCTCCAGTTTCTTGAGTCTCCCCTGCCAATACTGATAAGGGAAATTCCGGAGAGTCCTCACCACTCTCAGGGGAGTTCTGGCTATCACATTCCTGGTACATAGGGGCACCAGTGAGGGGCTCAGGATCATCCCACAGTTCCCAGAACTTCGGAAAATCCCTTCCCACAATGGCGTCATGCGGTAACTGAGATACTAAGCCCACTGGATGAGAGAGGGTACCTTTGGGGGTCTCGAAACACACTGTAGTCACTGGATACTCTCGGGTGTCCCCATGCACACAAATAACAGCTACCTTGCTATTCCCAGAGACCTCTGTTTTAACTAACTCAGCCTTTATCAGGGTCACAAGACTACCTGAATCCAGCAATACCACAACATTTCTACCATTAACACACATTTTGCATAAATGTTTCTCAGTTCCTCGAATGGCAGTGCATGCGACTGTCGCACACAGCGACTGACGTCTGCCCGTCAGAAAGTCACACTGCATGGGTTCCTCCACAACCGGGCAATTGGCTGCAATATGTCCCGCTTGCCGGCAGCGGTAGCAAACGATCCTTCTTGCCGCCTCTTGAGCCGCTGATTTCCCAGGCTGTTCTCGCCAAACTTGGGGTAGAGCTCCCACCCTCTCACTCTCTCCACCCTCACCCCTTGGAATCCTCTTATCCGCCCCTGGGGATGGTCTGGTCTTAGGGTGGAAAGTCCGAGTGTCTCTGGAAGAGGCCGTCAGGTTCTCTGTAGCCAAGTATTTCTCCACACGATCCACAAGACCATCGGCCGTCTCTGGGTCTCCATGGCTTACCCACTTTTGGATGGCAGTAGGAAGAGCTCTCAAAAACCGATCCATTACAACACGTTCCACAATCTTTGGTGCGGACAAAGTCTCTGGCTGTAGCCACTTTCTGCTCAGGTGAATGAGATCATACATTTGAGACCTGGGGGGTTTTCCAAGCTGGAAAGTCCAGTTATGCACACGCTGAGCCCGGACAGCCTGGGTGACACCCAGCCTTGCCAATATTTCAGCTTTTAGCATCACATAGTCTTTTGCTTGGTTAGGCTCTAGGTCATAGTAAGCTTTCTGCGATTCACCAGTTAACAGAGGAGCCACCAGTCCAGCCCACTGCTCCTCAGGCCACTTTTCTCTTTCAGCGGTCCTTTCAAATGTGGTCAAAAATACCTCTGGATCATCCTCTCCAGTCATTTTTGTCAATAAACGACTCACCCCAAAGGACGCGGTATTAGTGGGACGGCTTTCCTCACTGGTCTGCGGACGTTGCTGCATTACTGCTTCCATCTGTTGTTGTAGTCTCTGCTCTTGCTTCTGCAACAGGTCTATGAAGCGGGCCTCAGATTGCTGCTGGGCTCGTTGCTGAGCCTCCAGACTCTGTTGCAAAGTTGCGTTTGTCTGCTGCTGGGCTGCAAGGCTCCTTTGCAAACCTGCATTTGTCTGCTGTTGATTGGCATTTGCTAGAGCCAGCTGCTTCAGTATCTCCTCCATGCTGGCTTAAAAAAAACTGCCACTGGTTCTCCACCAACTGTGAGGGGGTTAGCTCGGCAGCGGGTGTGTGTGACCCCCGGGATGGGCTCCCCACACAAAACAGGCCCAGCAAACGGAGGTTGTGGTTTTCAAAATCAAAAAAAGGTGCGGTTTATTTTCTATTTACAGTGACAAAACACAGCAAAGCAAAAGAAACATAACCAAAATAAATCCTGGTCAAGTTGACCTCTGACTAAACATACAGGTTTCCTAACTAACAACTGGGATCAGCCTAGTGCTGTCCTAGTCCCTAAGTCCCTGGTTTTAAATGTCCAAGCAAATAGCCACACAGGCTTTGTCTCACCGCACAGGGGTTCACTCTCCCTAGACAGTCCACACAGGTCTGGTTCCAGGCATGAGCTAACATCTAATGAAGCTGGGAGTTCTTATAGAGGCCTAAATGAGCTGACAAGCTTCAGCTGGCCTCATCAACTCCCTGTCTGTACGACGCCCAGCCCTCTCCCTAGAGGTATGAGTCATCCATGAGCCCACTAGCCTTATACAACTCTCCACCTAGTTGTATAAGTCGGCGTAAAGCCTGAATCTGGGCGAAATATATCTACCCCCCTGGATGCAACCAGGTGACTTTACCTTCCTGCTGTCACATTACCTACAGCCTGAATCCACAGAAACATGGCCGCCGACAGTCGATAGAGGCCAAAGCGGTGTGAACCACAAGAAAATGGCGCCAAGCAGTGATATCTAGCTCTAGGCGCAAAACTACAGGAAAATGGCCGCCGACAGCATGGAGGGGGAAGAAGCACACACAGGTAAGCAGAAATTACATTTTTTAAATGCATAGTTACAGCCAGCCCCGCACCAGATGGAACCCCTTAGGTGACCCCCAGCACCCAGCAACCTTAGCCAGAGCCCAGGGAGGAGGGAAGGCAGGGAGAGAAGACAGAAAGGGGCCACAACCACTTACTTGATCTCTCCAGGAATGTCCAGCCAAGTCACCCTGCTGAAGCAGGGGAGCTACTTACCTATCCTGCATGTCTTATGCTGGAAGACATTCCAAAACAGATCATCATCCGCACACGGAAGGTGACTGTCGGCCAGGCATGCTGTGATTGGACCCTGAGGAGCGATCATATGTATGCCCTGGAGCGCGACACTCACCGGTCAGGCTACTGCGACTTGGCCGTAAGGTCAGCCGAAGATGAGCGGTCCGATGCAGGCCCTGGAGTGTGAGCTCACCGGCCACCCGTAGGGCGACGGGTATGTCGTGGAAAACCCAGCACGTAGCTAGGGTCGGCACACGCTCAATGGCCGAAACTGGGGGGACTACAAGGATTGAGGATCCAGCCTGTCACACAGTCGGCAGTTGATCGAAGATCGCAGGAAACAAACAAAAAAACAAACGTAGAAAAAAATAATTTTTTCCCCTGGACCAACATGGGCCCAAAGGGAGCCATGTCCTACTCCTTCCTAGACAGAAAAAAACTGATCTGTGAGATGCAGACTGAGGGGATATACCCAGAGGGTCCGCCCTCTGGGCGGTACTGTAGAAGGTATGATGCAACACTTTTTAGAAGTTTTCTGCCTAGTCACTCCTAATTAACGGATAATACACACTTTGTCAATAGAGAAGCTGTGTCGGTCCATGAACGAAAGAGTAAAAGTGTTTTTTAAAGAGGGAGATCTGAGATGCTGCACACATACACAGACATCGGGCACTGGGGGGTGCTGCGTGATGGGAAGCAAAAAGGAGCTAGCTATTTTAGGATGGACGTTGGGGGGGAGGGGAATCGACTGCATTAATCTGTTGACCAGCAGTAAGGAACACAACATTACTGACTAATGCACTGTGCACAGTGCTGTATCTTACATAGTCCTGACCCCTGCACTGCATTCCCTATGTTGTACATTAAACTCTTGGTCCCGTTTTACATTGCGCTTCTGACCCTTGCACTGCATATGCTACATTGTATATTATACTCCTGACCCCTGTACTGTATATGTTACTTTTTATATTATACTCCTGACCCCTGTACATGTTGTACATCATGTTAAACTGAGAGACAGACAAATAGTTTTATTCCACCTATAAAAACCTCTAACGCAGCAGCAGCAGCAGCAAAAGGTCTCGCAGTACTCTGCACTAAAGCGGAGTTCCACCCAAAAATTGAACTTATGCTTTTTGCAATCCTCCCCCCTCCGGTGTCACATTTGGCACCTTTCAGGGGGGAAAAGGGAGAAGATACCTGTGTAATTTAGGTATTTTCTCCCACTTCCGGGCATAGATCACCTTGGTGATCGAGGTGACCTATGCTACGTCTGGCACCTATTCCCCCCCCCCCCCCCCCGCTGTCTTCTGGGAGACACACAGGTCCCAGAAGACAGCAGGGACCTGTGTTATAGCGCAGCACGACTCGTGCATTCGCAGTAGGGAACCAGGAAGTGAAGCTGCAAGGCTTCACTTCCTGATTCCTTTACCAAAGATGGCGGCCGCAGCACCCGAGAGCCGAGCGACAGCTCGGCTCCGGGTGCCGACATTGCAGGCGCCATGGACAGGTAAGTGTCCTAATATTAAAAGTCAGCAGCTGCAGTATTTGTAGCTGCTGACTTTCAATTATTTTCTTTTCGGGGGACCTCCGCTTTAAGGTCAGCGTCAAAGTGGTTATAAAGGCACAATATCTTCATGCATTCTATGCATGAAGGTAAAAAAACTTCTGCATGCAGCAGCCCACCCTCCCAGCCCCTCTAATACTTACCTGAGCGATATCCAGGACAGCCTTGCCTCTCCGGGGACTCGCACTCCTGATTGGCTTTTGGCAGCAGCGGAAACCATTGGCTCCTGCCGTCAATCACAGCCAGTGAGCCAATCAGGAAATGGAGGGGGCGGTGCCTTGCCACTGTTCCGTATCTGAATAGACACATAGATCAGCAGCTCAGCTCGGGTGCCCCCCATAGCAAGCGGATTTTTTTCCGTCGGGAAAATAGAGAACCTGCTCTCAATCTTTTGCTGGCGGAAATTCCGACAGCAAAAGTCCGATGGAGCATACACACGGTCGGAATTCCCGTTCAAAAGCTCACATCGGACTTTTTCTGTCGGGAATTCCGACCGTGTGTACGGGGCATTAACCATTCTCTTGCAGTTATTCACTTACTTTCTATAGCTTGTTTATGCTAGGGCATACAGTGGGTACGGAAAGTATTCAGACCCGGTTAAATTTTTCACTCTTTGTTATATTGCAGCCATTTGCTAAAATCATTTAAGTTAATTTTTTTCCCTTATTAATGTACACACAGCACCCCATATTGACAGAAAAACACAGACTTGTTGACATTTTTGCAGATTTATTAAAAAAGAAAAACTGAAATATCACATGGTCCTAAGTATTCAGACCCTTTGCTTTACACTCATATATTTAACTCAGGTGCTGTCCATTTCTTCTGATCATCCTTGAGGCCGGGTTCAAACTGGGGCGACAAACGCTCCGACATTGGGAGCTCATGTCGCATGACGTGTGAAAAATAGGATTTTTTACTCACCGTAAAATCCTTTTCTCTGAGTCCATGGACCGACACAGCTTCTCTATTGACAAAGTGGGTATTATCCGTTAATTAGGAGTGACTAGGCAGAAAAACTTGTAAAAAGTGTTGCATCACACCTTCTACAGTACCGCCCAGGGGGCGGACCCTCTGGGTATACCCTCTCAGTCTGCACATCGCAGATCAGTTCGTCAAAAAGCAGTACAAACTTAAAAGGAGGGGTGGGTGCTGTGTCGGTCCATGGACTCAGAGAAAAGGATTTTACGGTGAGTAAAAAATCCTATTTACTCTTTCGTCCATGGACCGACACAGCTTCTCTATTGACAAAGTGGGACGTCCCAAAGCAGTGTCAGAGAAAAAACGAGGGGTGGTAACAGCATAAAAACAAACTTCACCCCAAAACACAAAACAGCACTCCTCCAACGGAGGAGTTGCAACTCTAAACAGCCGCCTGCAAAACCTTGCGGCCGAAAGAGGCATCCGAAGATGCACCTACATCAACTTTGTAGAATTTTGTGAAAGTGTGAGCGGACGACCAAGTCGCCGCTTTACATAGTTGGGAAACAGACGCTTGATGTCGGAAAGCCCAAGAGGCACCTATTGCCCTGGTCGAAAGCGTCGTGACAGGAAAGGGGGGCGCCTGACCCTTTAAGGCGTAAGCCTGGATTACTATCTGTCGGATCCACCTAGAGATGGTGGCCGATGAGACTGCTTGGCCCTTCTTGGGACCAGCCACCGAAACAAACAGTGAGTCTGACTTCCGGAACAGGGAAGTAGCAGATATGTATACTCTCAAAGCTCGGACAACGTCCAAGGAATGCAACGCCGACTCCCTAGGATTCGACAGCTGAGGACACAAGGATGGAAGTACAATGTCTTCGTTGAGATGAAAAGCCGAAACGACTTTCGGAAGAAAGGAAGGCTGCGGCCGCAGCACCACCTTATCCTTGTGGAAAATCAAATAAGGAGCCTTGCAGGACAGGGCTGCCAGCTCAGAGACTCGTCTAACTGACGTAACAGCCACCAAAAAGACCACCTTCTGAGAAAGTGTCAACAGGGGAATATCTCTAATATTCTCAAACAGTGCCGTCTGAAGCACCGAGAGGACCAGGTTCAAGTCCCACGGAGGTAACGGGGGGCGGACCGGAGGGGCCACATGTCGAACCCCCTGCACAAATGTACTCACGAGAGAGTGAGTCGCCAGGGGTCGCTGAAAAAAGACAGCCAGGGCAGATATCTGTCCCTTAATCGTACTTAGGGCAAGCCTTTGGTCTACCCCATGCTGTAAAAACAGCAGGATTCTGGAAACCAAATAGGTACGCGGATGCCATTTCATTTCCTCACACATGGAGATGTAGGCCCTCCAAGTGCGGTGATAGACCTTCCTAGAGGACGGTTTCCGAGCACTTCTCATAGTAGAGATTACTGAGTCTGACAGGCCCCGATCTCTCAGTATCTGGTTCTCAACAGCCATGCCGTTAAAGCCAATGACTGTAAAGCAGGATGGAATATGGGACCTTGCGATAGCAGGTCCTTCCGCAGTGGTAGGCGCCAGGGGACGTCTGCTACCAGACGTACTAGATCGGCGTACCAAGGACGCTGAGGCCAATCTGGAGCGATTAGGATCATTGGAATTCCCTCTGCCTCCACTCTGCGGAGCAGAAGAGGAAGAAGCCTTAAGGGAGGGAAGGCATAGATTAGCCGATACTGACCCCACGATGCTACCAACGCGTCCGTTGCGTCTGCCCATGGGTCTCTTGACCGGGCCACAAACCTCAATACCTTCCGATTGAGTCGGGAAGCCAGAAGATCTACGTCTGGTGTGCCCCATCTTTGGCAGTTGGAACACCTCTGGGTGTAAGGACCATTCTCCCTGGTCCAGCATCTGGCGGCTCAGGTAGTCCGCCTGCCAGTTTTCCACACCCGGAATGTACACGGCCGACAGTGCCGGTACGCTCCTCTCTGCCCACTTCAGGATGCGAGCGATCTCCGATGCTGCAGCTGAGCTTCTTGTTCCTCCTTGATGATTGACATATGCCACTGCTGTGGCGTTGTCTGACTGGATCCTGACTGGACGCCCTTGCAGTCTCTGAGACCATTTGAAGAGGCACAGCTTGATCGCCCGGATCTCCAGGACCTTGATCGGCAGGAGGGCTTCCTCTGGGGTCCAGCGACCTTGCGCCGACTGGACACCCCAGACTCCCCCCCAACCTGTAAGGCTGGCGTCCGTCGTGATCACTATCCAGTAAACCGGAAGAAATTACTTCCCGGCCATTAGAGCCGGTGCTGTCAGCCATCATACCAGGGATCTCCTGACTAGGTGGCTCACTCGGATTTGATAATCCAGAGATGAAGGGCATCTGTTCCATCTGGACAGAACTTCCTTCTGTAACACTCGAGTGTGGTATTGAGCATATGGGACCGCCTCGAAGGAGGCTACCATGAGGCCCAACACTCGCATGCAAAAACGGAGTGACGACCAATTCCTGGAAGTCCGCTGCCGTACTGCAGCCCGGAGGGTCTGCAACTTCTCCACAGGGAGGAATACCTTTGCCTCTGAGGAATCCAGAATCAACCCCAGGTACACTAGGCGTTGAGTGGGCACCAATACTGACTTTTGCGTGTTTAGTATCCAACCACAGTCTCGAAGAGTCTGACAGGTAATGGACACGCTTACCTCTAATTCTGAGCTTGAAGGGGCCTTCAGCAGAAGGTCGTCCAAGTAACCTGTGATAGCGATACCCCGCTGTCTTAGAAGTGCCAGAATCTGAGCGAGCACCTTGGTGAACGTCCTGGGTGCTGAGGCAAGGCCAAACGGGAGGGCCACAAACTGGTAGTGGTTCTTCCCGATAGCAAATCGCAGAAACCTCTGGTGTCTGGAGTATATGGGGACATGCAGGTATGCGTCCTTGATGTCCAAGGAGGCCAGAAAGTCCCCCGGATGGAGAGCCGTGACTACGGATCGAACCGACTCCATCCGAAATCTTTGTACCTTCACAAAGCAATTGAGGGCTCTGAGATCCAAGATTGGACGAACCCCCTCCTTCTTTGGCACAATGAATAGATTTGAGTAAAAACCCTGACCCCGTTCCTGTTCTGGAACTGGAATAACTACCCCGCGTTCCAGTAGACCCTGGACCGCCCCATACAGGGCCTCCCGACGGGTCGGTAGTAGCTGGAGATTGGAGGTGATGAATCTGTCTGGTGGACAAGAGAGAAATTCTATCTTGAAGCCTGAGGAGATTACTCCGCAAACCCACGAGAGCTGGGTGGGGGCGGACCTTCATGTGGACGCAGATTTGTCCGCAGGCTTGTTGGGTCTGCGGGACCAAGGACGCTTTTGTCCTTGGGCAGGTGCTTTATCGGCCTGGGGTCTTTTCCCTGTCGCCTTAAGGGGGCGAAAAAACCACTTACGTGTAGTAAAGGAGGGCCCTTGCCCTTGGCGTGGTCCCCTACCCTTGCTAGTTTGGGGAAGCAAAGTGCTTTTACCTCCTGTGGCATCCTTGATGATGTCATCCAGAGAAGCCCCAAAAAGTCTGTCGCCCTTAAAAGGCAGATCCAATAGGGCTTTATTGGAAGTCTGTTCCGCAGACCAGCCCTTTAGCCAGATCAGGCGTCGTATTGCTACTGCATAAACCGAAGCTCTTGAAAGCAGGGGAATAGTATCCATGTCTGACTCTACCACTGAGTATAGGTAGCGAGCGAGTGCTTCAGCCTTCTTATCCACAGGGTCCTTGAAAACAGGAGCCCCTTCTACTGGAATAGTGGTGGCTCTATTAAGTCTGGACACCGAAGGGTCCACTATAGGGGGAGAGGTCCATATCTTCAGAAAACTCTCCTCAAAGGGGTACCGTACTGCAAACCTCTTTGGGGCTGTAAAGACCCTCAGTGGGTTCTCCCATTCCTTGTATAAGAGTTTGTCAAAATAAGACACACAAGGGAACACCTTAGCAGTGCGGGCAGGTTTACGAAACCCAAAGGGGACTGGAGTATCTGCTACTTCTTCAGTCCTTTCCAACTTTAGCGTATCCCGCACTGCAGTAATAAGGTCAGATACCAAAGCCGTCTCGCGTACTGACCTGGACTTGGAGTCCTCCTCACTGTCTGATCGGTCACGGTCTGCAGTCTCTGATGCATCAGAATCTGGGCCATGAGCCGTAGCTGGACCTGGTTCTGCATCAGAAATATCCCCAGAAGATTGCAGGGGACGGGGGCGTTTATTACCCCCTGTATTCCCGTGTGCTGCTTCCACCCTGGCAGCAAACGCCTCTAGGATTGCCGACATAGCGTCCATAGACACCTCAGGGACACCAGCTGCTAAATCTGGTGTTTCAGGGGAGAAGACATCTGGCTCAGATGCCATGCTGACCACACGCTGACACTCACAGGGCTCCAGGCAAGATATCAATAGGCCACCCTCCTGCGCTGCAGAGATGCTGGGTTACCCAGAGGACTCACCACCCTGGATAGGTACTGCTATGCTGCGCCTGTGATGCTGTCCCCTTGCTGCTGTGTCAGTCTGTTTCTTTTATCAGCACTTCCTGTGTGAATTTTCACGCCAGTGTAATGCACCCTAGATGCCGGAGGCTCTCGCAAAATGGTTGCCAAAAACGTCTGTATGGAAGATAATGTGGGCTCTAAGAAAATGGCCGCCGACAGAAGATAGAGGTCAGGCAGCCATAGCCCACAAAAAGATGGCCGCCGAACGGCAATATCTGCATACAGGGTGGACCAATATGGCCGCCGATCACCTGATAGGGGCCAGTGGGTGTGGCCGAACCACAGGAAGATGGCCACCAGGCAGTTACAAGAGGCCAAACTTGGCATGGACCACCTCAAAATGGCCGCCGACAGCATGGAGACACAGAAACACAGGTAAGCAAAAATGAAATTTCTTTTAAATGTTAGTTACAGCCAGCCCTGCTCCAGTGGGACCCCCTAGGTGACCCCCAGCACCCAGCAACCTTTAGCTAGAAGCCCAGGGAGGAGGGAAAGGCAGGGAGAGAGGGAAGAAAAGGGGCCACAACCACTTACTTGATCTCTCCAGGAATGTCCAGCTAAATCACCCAGCCGAGGCAGGGGAGTTTTACTTACCTATCCTGCATGTATTCTGCTGGAAGACATTCCAAACAGATCATCGTCCGCGCACGGAAGGTGACTGTTGGCCAGGCATGCTGTGATTGAACCCAGAAGGGACGATCATATGTATGCCCTGGAGCATGACGCTCACCGGACAGGCTGCTGCGACTCGGCCGTAAGGTCAGCTGAAGCTGAGCGGTCCGATGCAAGCCTTGGAGCGTAAGCTCACCGGCCAGGCTGCTGCGACTCGGCCGTAAGGTCAGCCGAAGCTGAGCGGTCCGATGCAGGCCCTGGAGCGTAGGCTCACCGGCCACCCGTGGAGCGACGGGCATGTCGTGGAAAACCCAGCGCGTAGCTAGGGTCGGCACACGCTCGATGGCCGAAACTGGGGAGACTACAAGGATCGAGGATCCAGCCTGTCACCCAGTCGGCAGTTGATCGAAGATCGCAGGAAACAACAAATGTAGCAAAAAAAATAATATATATATATATATATATATATATATATATATATATATATATATATCTTTTTTCCCCGGACCAATGGGCCCGAAGGGAGCCATGTCCTACTCCTTGCTAGACAGAAAAAAACTGATCTGCGATGTGCAGACTGAGAGGGTATACCCAGAGGGTCCGCCCCCTGGGCGGTACTGTAGAAGGTGTGATGCAACTCTTTTTACAAGTTTTTCTGCCTAGTCACTCCTAATTAACGGATAATACCCACTTTGACAATAGAGAAGCTGTGTCGGTCCATGGACGAAAGAGTAATCAATGTTTCCCTATGGGAGCCATCTTAACTGGTCCGGCACATGTCGGTCCGACTTTGAAAATGCTCCCTGTACTACTTTGGTCCGACTTTGATCCGACTTCAGCCCATTGACTATCATTGAAGTCGGATCAAAGTCGGACCGCAGTCTTGCATGATCCGATTTTGGCATGCGACTTGTGCTGTGCTGCTCTTGAGGGGGAACTCCAGGCCAAATTTCAAATAAAAAACCGGCATGGGTTCCCCCTTCAGGAGCATACCAGGCCCTTGGGTCTGGTCTGGATTTGAAGGGGAACCCCTACACCGAAAAAACGGCGTGGGGGTCCCCCCCAAAGTCCAAACCAGACCCTTATCCAAGCACGCAACCTGGCAGGCCGCAGGGGAAGAGGGGGGGACGAGAGAGCGGCCCCCCTCCCTCCTGAACCATACCAGGCCACATGCCCTCAACATGGGGGGTTTGGTGCTCTGGGGCAGGGGGGCGACCTGCGGCCCCCCCACCCCAAAGCACCCTGTCCCCATGTTGATGAGGACAGGGCCTCTTCCCGACAACCCTGGCCGTTGGTTGTCGGGGTCTGCGGGCGGGGGGCTTATCGGAATCCGGGAGCACCCTTTAATAAGGGGGCCCCCAGATCCCGGTCCCCCACCCACCCCTACCCATTCACCTGGTGGAAAAAAAAGTCAATAAAAAACACACACAGCTTTTTAAAGTAATTTATTGCACAGCTCCGGGGGTCTCCGGTGTCGTCTCCGCGCTCTCCGGTTCTTTCTTCTACCGGGCCTCCACTATCTTCTTCCAGCTCTTTTGCTAGCGGGGCCCGGTCTTCTCCGTCGCCTTCTTCTTCTCCCGCTCTGCGGTTATTCTCTCGCTCTCCGGTTCTTTCTTCCGCCGGGCCTCCGCTATCTTCTTCCAGCTCTTTTGCTAGCAGAGAGGCCCGGTCTTCCCGTCGTCTCGTCCGGCTCTCCGTTGTCCTTCTGCCGGCCCCTCCACTATCTTCTTCCAGCTCTTTTGCTAGTGGAGGGGCCGGTCTTCCCGTCGCCGTCTTCTTCTCTCTTCTCCTCCTCGATGTTGACTCGTCGCTTCCTCCCGCTGTAATACTGGCTGTTCGCTCCGCTCCGAATTAATATAGGCTTCTCATGACGTCACAGTCACATGCTCCGGGTGGGGGGCTTATTAAAGGGGGCTCCCGGATTCCGATAAGCCCCCCGCCCGCAGACCCCGACAACCAACGGCCAGGGTTGTCGGGAAGAGGCCCTGTCCTCATCAACATGGGGACAGGGTGCTTTGGGGTGGGGGGGCCGCAGGTCGCCCCCCTGCCCCAGAGCACCAAACCCCCCATGTTGAGGGCATGCGGCCTGGTACGGTTCAGGAGGGAGGGGGGCCGCTCTCATCCTCCCCTCTTCCCCTGCGGCCTGCCAGGTTGCGTGCTCAGATAAGGGTCTGGTTTGGACCTTGGGGGGGACCCCCACGCCGTTTTTTCGGCGTAGGGGTTCCCCTTCAAATCCAGACCAGACCCAAGGGCCTGGTATGCTCCTGCAGGGGGAACCCATGCCGGTTTTTTATTTAAAATTTGGCGTGGAGTTCCCCCTCAAGATTCATACCAAACACAGTGCCTGCTATTGGCGGGGATCCAAGTCAGATCCCCGTTCATTGAAAGTCGGACATATGTCGGCTTCATGTCGCGGGGCAAAGTCGGATCCAAAGTAAGATGGCTGTCGCGTCGCACTAGTGTGAACCCAGCCTGAGATGGTTCTACACCTTCATTTGAGTCCAGCTGTGTTTGATTATACTGATTGGACTTGATTAGGCAAGCCACACACCTGTCTATATAAGACCTTACAGCTCACAGTGCATGTCAGAGCAAATGAGAATCATGAGGTCAAAGGAACTGCCTGAAGAGCTCAGAGACAGAATTGTGGCAAGGCACAGATCTGGCCAAGGTTACAAAAACATTTCTGCTGCACCTAAGGTTCCTAAGAGCACAGTGGTCTCCATAATCCTTAAATTGAAGACGTTTGGGACGACCAGAACCCTTCCTAGAGCTGGCCGTCTGGCCAAACTGAGCTATCGGGGGAGAAGAGCCTTGGTGAGAGAGGTAAAGAAGAACCCAAAGATCACTGTGGCCGAGCTCCAGAGATGCAGTCGGGAGATGGGAGAAAGTTGTAGAAAGTCAACCATCACTGCAGCCCTCTACCAGTCGGGGCTTTATGGCAGAGTGGCCCGACGGAAGCCTCTCCTCAATGCAAGACACATGAAAGACCGCATGGAGTTTGCTAAAAAAACTCCTGAAGGACTCCAAGATGGTGAGAAATAAGATTCTCTGGTCTGATGAGACCAAGATATAACTTTTTGGCCTTAATTCTAAGCGGTATGTGTGGAGAAAACCAGGCACTGCTCATCACCTGTCCAATACAGTCCCAACAGTGAAGCATGGTGGTGGCAGCAAAATGCTGTGGGGGTGTTTTTCAGCTGCAGGGACAGGATGACTGGTTGCAATCAAGGGAAAGATGAATGCGGCCAAGTACAGGGATATCCTGGACGAAAACCTTCTCCAGAGTGCTCAGGACCTCAGACTGGGCCGAAGGTTTACCTTCCAACAAGACAATAACCCTAAGCACACAGCTAAAATAACAAAGGAGTGGCTTCACAACAACTCCGTGACTGTTCTTGAATGGCCCAGCCAGAGCTCTGACTTAAACCCAATTGAGCATCTCTGGAGAGACCTAAAAATGTCTGTCCACCAACATTTACCATCCAACCTGACAGAACTGGAGAGGATCTGCAAGGAGGAATGGCAGAGGATCCCCAAATCCAGGTGTGAAAAACTTGTTGCATCTTTCCCAAAAAGACTCATGGCCGTATTAGATCAAAAGGGTGCTTCTACTAAATACTAAGCAAAGGGTCTGAATACTTAGGACCATGTGATATTTCAGTTTTTCTTTTTTAATAAATCTGCAAAAATGTCAACAATTCTGTGTTTTTCTGTCAATATGGGGTGCTGTGTGTACATTAATGAGGAAAAAAATTTACTTAAATGATTTTAGCAAATGGCTGCAATATAACAGAGTGGAAAATTTAAGGGGGTCTGAATACTTTCCATACTCACTGTATATAGCTAGCCTATAGCTGCCATTAATGGTTCTTAGGGCGAATATGCACTTCCGGTTTTCTGTATTAGGTGGCTGGATGTGGGGATTAGCTGCCGCACTGCACACTCTCTCCTAGCAATTTGGGGCACCATTTTTTTGTGGGTCTTTGGCACTAGAGCTTTCTCCACCTAGTCAGGCAGCCAAATCTTGACGGTGTACCGTGCATACGATGTGCATTTGGTTGGTCTGACAACCATCTTGGATAAGGGCAAAAAATACCCTATTTTTTGCAGCAGTGTAAAGGGGTAAGATTCCTGTCTGTTTCCGCCCTCCTATATTTATACATTTACACAGGTCCCTTCAATATGCCTCTCATGGCTGAATGAGGGCTTCTCGGTTGTAGCCCTTCGGTATTTCCAGTGATTTTGCATCCTGGTCCTGTTTAAAACTGTAGATTCCTAGCCTGTGGAGGTACTAATTTTGTTCTTTCTACTCCTCTCAGCTGCTACACTCCTTGCTGTTTGATCACCATGAGTTGATTGCCACCCATTCAAGACCCTCACATGCTCTCTATATAAGAGACCTTCAATAAAAGGGTGCGCCAATGCTGGTTATGTTTTTTTTCCCCAGCTCTGTATGCTCCAAGGGGACTTCAAGGTGTTATGACAAATCTGCTGAAGACAGACCAGAACACCAAGTACAGACATCGGTCTCAAGATAGATCCAAAATGCTGTTGTTTTTTCATCTTCTCTAGATTATGCTAGAGGCAAAAAGCGTTGGTCTTGTGGAGCCACCCCTCTGGTAAACAAGTTGAAATGCAGAGACTGCCTGACAGAGTATGCGGCAGACAGAGATTTGGAAATCAACAATTTACTGCCTTACATAGCAAGTTGTTAAAGATTTCTTCTCTGTTTTGGCAGCTACTCTGCCATTGCAGCCTTCTACTCAAACCCCTCAAAAGAAGACACTGCCCTGTCTTAGCCAGGCCCATCTGCTAGTGGCCTCCATTTTCAGGCAACTGGGAGACCTTCCAAATAACTGCCAGAAGGAAATGCTTCAGAGGATTTGTCAGAAGGATTAGAACCCTCTGGTTATAGTTTTGTGTTGGGCAGCCTTATATCCAGGCATCGGTTGGGAGGAGCCAGAGGAAAGGTACTTTCCATTTCTCAAAAAGTGTCAATAATTTTTTGCCCTTATGGGGGAAATCAAGGAGCTTATGGAAGAGAGGAAAAAAAATGGAAAAAAAGGTTCTCTCTGAATTCCCATTGCAAATTGTATCCACTGGCAGAGGAAGATACTGCAGCTTTGGACACACCGCCAGTGGTTGATGTTGCATGGAAAACATCTTTTAAAGTTCCTTTTGACAGGCGTATTGATCCTGACCCTAAAATATCTTATCAAGCAGATTGAGACAAAGGCAAACCTGCAATAGTGCTTACTTCAGTGTCTAACGCTATCAGGGTTTGGACAGAGAATATTGTGATGGCCATTCGCAAAGACCTTCTGAAGGAAGATATTGTCACGGCTCTGGAGGATCTGAAATTGTCAGCCGATTTCATAGAAGAGGCAGGAATCTACAATATTCGATGCTCTAGCAGTGCAATGGTACACTCTGTCATAGCTAAGCAAGCCTTATGGCTGAAACTTTGGGCAACCAACATAGCATATAAACAAAGTTGGTGCAAGATTCCATTTGACGGTAAAACTCTCATTGGGGGAAATTTAGAGACCACTATTTCCAGAGGGATGAGGTAAATCAGCTCTTTTGGACACCCACTATCGATCTGAGATCGGTTGCAGGTCTGTTTAGCGCGCGTGTGGGATCTCTAGTCATTTAAAATAATATGACTTTTTTCACTTTTTAATGTTTAGATTTTTGGAATAACGTTAGTTTTTTGTTAACTTGTGCTATTAGTAATGTCCACCGGTTTTGTCATTTAAATGTGACACTATTGGAGTCACAATTTATGTATGACAGTATGGTTTTTATGGTGAATTACATTCTCATATTAGCCCATATTAGCAGTTTTGCTTCTGAACCATGGCAGCCGATTAAAGAAATCTGGATTCTGTCATTTAATTTACTTGTAGTTTCAAATTTATTCTATGCATCTGCCCCTTATAAAATATGGTGCTATGTATGCCCTGCCCACTAGGGGTCGCTCCGCTTTATTGTTGCGAATGACACCCTTGTGGTCATTGGACATACTTCTGGGGTTCGGTTTAGGAGGTTGAATTATGCCAAGTGCCTCCATCTCCTTTTTGTGTCTAGGCTAGATTGTTTGGCCACTTAGGGGGCACTTGGCAATGTTAGGGGGATTCATTCTGCTTACGATGTTCAGCGGGCAGCTTTTTACATGTGGGAATATTTTCCTGCTCAGGTTTTCCATTACCACTAGCCAAATCTCGCGAGAGCTCATTCGTGACATTGCGTAGGTCTTTCAGCGGACTGCGGCTCAGAACGAGGCTTGGTTCAGGTTAATGCTGTATAAAGGGAGGTGGCGCAGCGCGCTTCCCGTGCCCCTGGAAGACGGAATTCTCTTAAGAAACGCATAGGGCGGAGCGATGCGCTGACGTCACCTTGTGATACTGCTCGCTTACCCAGACGTTTGTCTGATTGTGCACCGGCCGGCACATCAGACTTAATGCTTTCTAACCCATGTTTGATTGTAAGTGTGATTTTACTTTTTTATACAAATAAATCTTAAGGTTTTATACTATTGTAGCCTTCATATCTTTTATATGCCACGCTATTTGCTTACAGGTCTGAACATCCATGGAATGATCTGATCAGTGGTGAAGCAGACTTTATACGCTTTCCCTGATCCTCTGTCACGGGGGATCACGAACCTCTGGTAAGCAGTGATTCTTTCCATTGGTGGTGGATTTCACATTTACATTTGTTCACAAGCGCTTGAAGAGTTTTCATCCGTGGATGGACTTTAAGGATTTTGCACGGGTGGACAGCTATTAATCCCAACTTATATACAGACTTCACTTTTGTTTGGACATTAATGAATTTATTCACATTATATTTTTTCACAATTCAGCATTTAACCATTTATGATCCATTTGGTTAATCTTCCACATTTATATGTTTCACTATTTGGTATATACTAAGAGACCAATTTGATGTATGTATGTTCTCCTAGGTAGCGCAATTCTATATTTTCCCATGTTTTGTTCACTGTACTGATGTTTCACAGGAGAATCACTGCTTCCAACCTTTGCTTGTAGACTTTGCTGTGGCGTCACTAGGGTTGGTGTCACCCGGTGCGAAAAAAAATGGTGTCACCCCCCAACAACTATAGTCCCCCCTCAGTACAGACCCCCCTCCACTAACTACAGACCCCACTCCCACAGTATAGATCCCTTCCCTCAGTACAAACCCGCTCCACTAAGTACAGACTCTCCGCCATCAATATAGACCCGCCTCCCTCAGTATGAACCCCCACCTCAGTGCAGACCGCTCCATCAGTACAGACACCCCCACCTCAGTGCAGACCCCCTCAGTTACAGACACCCCCCCTCAGTTACAGACACCCCTCGTACAGACACCCCCCCAGTACAGACACCCCCCTCAGTACAGACACCCCCCTCAGTAACAGACACCCCCCTCAGTAACAGACACCCCCTCGTACAGACCACCCCTCAGTTACAGACACCCCCTCAGTTACAGACACCCCCTCAGTTACAGACACCCCTCGTACAGACACCCCCCTCAGTACAGACACCCCCCTCAGTACAGACACCCCCTCGTACAGACCACCCCTCAGTTACAGACACCCCCTCAGTTACAGACACACCCTCAGTTAAAGACCCCCCCTCAGTTAAAGACCCCCCCTCAGTTACAGACACCCCCCTCAGTTACAGACACCCCCCTCAGTTACAGACACCCCCCTCAGTTACAGACACCCCCCTCAGTACATAAACCCCCCTCAGTACAGACACCCCCTCAGTACAGACACCCCCACCTCAGTACAGACCGCTCCATCAGTACAGACACCCCCACCTCAGTGCAGACCTCCTCAGTTACAGACACCCTGCTCAGTTACAGACACCCCCCACAGTACCAGACACCCCCCACAGTACCAGACACCCCCTCAGTTACAGACACCCCCCTCAGTACAGACACCCCCCTCAGTACAGACACCCCCCTCAGTACAGACACCCCCTCAGTACAGACACCCCCTCAGTTACAGCCCCCCTGGTGCAAACTCCCCCTAGTGCAGACCCCAGCAGTACAGACACCCCCTCCCCCCATCAGTAAAGATGCCCCCCTTACCTTACAGACCTCAGAACAGAGCGGCAGATACACACAGCGGTGTGTCTCTCGAGCGCGGGCTCCTCCTCCTCCTCTGTGGATGTAAACAGAGAGGAGGCAGAGGGGGCGGCGGCTTCCTTCCGCTCCGCTGAGGGACACAGCCGCAGCGTGAGCCTAAGGCACAGGGCAGCGGGCAATGTCAGTGTGGTGCCGCTGCGCTACCCACGGGTGTCACCCCTCTGGTGGGTGTCACCCGGGTGCGGCCCGCCCCCCCTGCACCTGGCTAGCAACGCTAGTGCGTGTCGTCACATCATCACAGTGCAGTGTGATGATGTGACAGGCTGAGTCACTCGCTGGCTCTGTAGGGTAGGGAGGAGGATTGGAATTTAGGAATAGGAAGAATAAGGAGCCGGAGGACACACACCAGGTGCGGCCGCGGCGCTGGAGGTGTTGTTCCAGGCTTCCAGCCCAGCGGGGTGAAATTAATCAATGAATGGGTCAGCTGTAAAAAAAAAAAAAAAAAAATTAAAAAAAATTAAAAAAAAAAAAAAAAAAAAAAGGGAGGGTGTCACCCCTCTAGCGGGTGTCACCCGGGGGCGGACCGCACCCCCCGCACCCCCCTAGCAACGCCTCTGAGACTATCCCATAAGTTTTACAAGCGTGTTACTTTCTTAGCGCAGTTTCTTTTTCTTTTTTATCTAAATCAGCTCTTTTGCACCAACATAAAAGATAAAGAAGAACTAAACGGTTTTCTGCCAGGTTCCAGCAGCCAAGAACCAGGGACTTTAGGCAGTCTCGTCAGGGTAAGAATTCCAAAAGGACATGGAGAGCTCAGGCGACATTCTTAAAGGTGGATAAGCAAAAAGGCCCTTCCTAATCCCCAGGATTTGACAAAATCTTTTTGACACTAGGCTTGTCCAGATGCATGGGAGGATGGTGACCTGTGCTTAATTAAGATTAAGGACTTAATTAACTGCAAAAGCTTCAAAATAGAATAATTGCAAATGATCATACAAACTATCTAATTGGCACACTGGATGTTGTCGATAGACCTCCAAGATGCCCATCTCTTTATTCCCATCCTTCTGGCATTCCAGAAATATCTAAGACTCGCAGGGAAGCAAGTTAATCTACAATTTCAAAGCCTAGCTTTTGGCCTGTGTATTTCATAAAGAGTCTTTAAGAAAGTCCTCATATCTGTCTTGGCACTTATGAGAAAGAGAGGTCTCTGAGTGTATCATTACCACAATGACATTCTGCTCTTAGCGAGCAGTCCAAGCCAGCTCATGGATCACAAGGATATTCTTAGGATGACTTTGACTGAGTTTGGCTGAATAATCATCCATGAGAAAAGTCAGTTCTGTCCAACGCAACAGTTGATACATCTGAGTGCAATGTTTGAAACGTTCAGGGTCGTCATTTTCAGCCCAGAAGGTAGAAAACATATCAACAGGAATGCACACAATAATTATATGTTCCCGCTTGTCAGCTTCACAGTTTTTGACCCTGATAGGTACATGTCTGCTTGCATCTTGTGGGCCCACTGGCACCTCAGACCTTTTCAGACAAGATTACTCACACAATGGAGACTTCAACTTACTTAAAATAATCCAGATGTTGGCTACCATGAGCAGGAGTCTCCTCTGGAGGATCAAAGAGAAAAGTACTGGGTCCGGTCTCATAGACCATACTTATGTCAGATGGCATCATAAAGGAGCTAGGGAGCACATTATGGAGAGCCCAGAGTTCAGGGGAGATGATAATTTCCCACTGCAGGAATCGAGCCAAACTTGCTGGAAATCCAGGCATCCTATAACTGTACTGTGCTCTTGCAGATGGATAACAGAGTTGCAGTCTAGTATATCCAGAGGCAGGGGGGCACCAACAGCAATTACCTACTAAGGGAAGTGGAGCCCATTATAGATAAGATTATTTGGAAAAGAATCTGGTGGATCTGTACCTACCAGGTCATCTGAACATCGAGGCAGATCAGCAATGAATTGTCTCTTTATCCCCATATCTTCAATCAAGTTG
Organism: Rana muscosa; assembly: GCA_029206835.1. NCBI lineage: Eukaryota > Metazoa > Chordata > Amphibia > Anura > Ranidae > Rana > Rana muscosa. The sequence goes on from CM055122.1 coordinate 51,091,236, forward strand.
CAGATTTCTTGGGCGTACCTCAGATAGATCTCTTTGCTTCAGCAATCAACACCAATATGCCAAGGTTCATCTCACCCCAGAACTTGTCCACAGATGTAAATTCCGCTTTTCCATCGACTTCTAATACAAGAGATGTTCATCCACCTGAATACCTACAAGCTTGACCTTCGAATATGGAGGTTGAAAGGAAGAGGTAGGAGACCCTAGGCTGCTCATCGGAAGTCATTTAGACCCTTTAAAAGGCAAGAAAGCCCTTGACAAATCACGAATACGCTAATGCCGCGTACACACGACCGTTTTTAATGTCATTTTAAAAATGACATTTTTCTCGACGTGATTTTTCTTGTTTCCTCTCAAGCCTGTCTTGCATACACACGTTCATGAAAAAAAAACGCTTGAGCAAAGCGCAGTGACGTACAACATGTACGACGGCACTATAAAGGGGAAGTTCCTTTCGAATGGCGCCCCCCTTTGGGACACTTTTGCTAATTTCGTGTTACCGCGTGTTAGTAAAAGTTTGGTGAGAGACGATTCGCGCTTTTCAGTCTTCGTGCTTTTAAGATCGTTTTGTGGAGTTCAGTTTGTGCTTGTGGGTTCGTATCTGTCTTTCAGTGCTTGTAGTCAGTTCGTATCTGTTTATTCAGTGTGTTCTTGTCCGCTCGTTACTGTTTTTCAGCTCGTTCTTCATAGGCCTTGCTGTTCTTCCGTGTGTTCTTTTAGTTCGTTCTGACCAGCCGACCATTATGTAGCCATGTTGCGGCTACGTACTCATCGTAGAGTTCGTGCTGTAGTTGGAGCAGGGGTTCTTTCTGTATCCCGACTCCAGTCCATGAACAGGGTGAGGAGGAGTTCATGGACCAAGAATTGGTTGCTCCAGCGGCACCAATTCTGTCACATGCCTTTGTTGCGGGAGATCAGGGAGAATAATCCTGAGGACTACAGGAATTTTCTTAGGATGTCTGACCCCGTATTTCAGCATCTGTTGGCTTTGGTGTCCCCCTATATTACCAGGCAGGACACCGTTATGCGGGAAGCCATCACTGCTGAGTAGGGATGAGCTTCGTGTTCGAGTCGAACATACGTTCGACTCGAACATCGGCTGTTCGATCGTTCGACGAAGATCGAACGATTTGGGCCGTTCGCGCCAAATTCGAGTGACGCGAACGGCCCACAATGCACTACGCCATCGCAGTGTCATCCAGGCGCTGTGATTGGCCAAGCATGCACTGTGACCCCGCATGCTTGGCCAATCACAGCGCCGGCAGCGAGGAGAGCAATGATTGGCCACAGGCAGGATGCCTGTGGCCAATTATTGCTGAGGGTGTTTAGTACACGCCCCACACTATAAAAGGCCGCCAGCACGGCGGCCTAGTGTAGTGTGTTCCGGAGCAGGGATAGAGCAGCATAGGCAGGGACAGTGACTGTTATTTCTTTCTTGCTTAACCTGGATTCCTTTAGTTTAGGGAAAGAGAAGGATAGGTAGGGAGAGTGTCAGTGTGTTTTGTGCTTGTGCTATAGTGTGCTTAAAAAAAACATTTATTCTAGGGACAGAAAACTGTAGGTAGGGACAGTGTCAGTTTCTTTCACTCTGCAAGTCCTTGTTTCCAGGGACCTGGAAGGACAGTGAGTGAATTGTCCTTGTGCTATATTGTGCTTAAAAAAACATTTATTCTAGGGACAGAAAACTGTAGGTAGGGAGAGTGTCAGTTTCTTTCACTCTGCAAGTCCTTGTTTCCAGGGACCTGTAAGGACAGTGAGTGAATTGTCCTTGTGCTATATTTTGCTTAAAAAAAACATTTATTCTAGGGACAGAAAACTGTAGGTAGGGAGAGTGTCAGTTTATTTCACTCTGCAAGTCCTTGTTTCCAGGGACCTGGAAGGACAGTGAGTGAATTCTCCTTGTGCTATATTGTGCTTAAAAAAAACATTTATTCTAGGGACAGAAAACTGTAGGTAGGGACAGTGTCAGTTTCTTTCACTCTGCAAGTCCTTGTTTCCAGGGACCTGTAAGGACAGTGAGTGAATTGTCCTTGTGCTATATTGTGATTAAAAAAAACATTTTTTCTAGGGACAGAAAACTGTAGGTAGGGAGAGTGTTTTTTTTCTTTCACTCTGCAAGTCCTTGTTTCCAGGGACCTGTAAGGACAGTGAGTGAATTGTCCTTGTGCTATATTGTGCTTAAAAAAAACATTTATTCTAGGGACAGAAAACTGTAGGTAGGGAGAGTGTCAGTTTATTTCACTCTGCAAGTCCTTGTTTCCAGGGACCTGGAAGGACAGTGAGTGAATTGTCCTTGTGTTATATTGTGATTAAAAAAAACATTTTTTCTAGGGACAGAAAACTGTAGGTAGTGTGACAGCAGGAAGGTAAAGTCACCTGGTTGCATCCAGGGGGGTAGATATATTTCGCCCAGATTCAGGCTTTACGCTGACTTGTACAGCTAGGTGGAGAGTTGTATAAGCCCAGCTGAGACTAGTGGGCTCATTGATGACTCATACCTCTAGGGAGAGGGCTGGGCGTCGTGCAGACAGGGAGTTGATGAGGCCAGCTGAAGCTTGTCAGCTCATTTAGGCCTCTATAAAAAACTCCCAGATTCATTAGATGTTAGCTCATGCCTGGAAGCAGACCTGTGTGGACTGTCTAGGGAGAGTGAACCCCTGTGCGGTGAGAGAAAGCCTGTGTGGCTATATTTTGCTTGGACATTTAAAACCAGGGACTAGGACAGCACTAGGCTGATCCCAGTCGTTAGTTAGGAAACCTGTATGTTTAGTCAGAGGTCAAGTTGACCAGGATTTATTTTGTTTATGTTTTTTTTTGCCTTGCTGTGTTTTTGTCACTGTAAATAGAAAATAAACCGCACCTTTTTGATTTTGAAAACCACCACCTCCGTCTGCTGGGCCTGTTTTTGGGTGGGGAGCCCATCCCGGGGGTCACACACACCCGCTGCCGAGCTAACCCCCTCACAGTTGGTGGAGAACCAGTGGCAGTTTTTTTTTAAGCCAGCATGGAGGAGATACTGAAACAGCTGGCTCTAGCAAGCCCAACAGCAATCTGAGGCCCGCTTCATAGACCTGTTGCAGAAGCAAGAGCAGAGACTACAACAACAGATGGAAGCAGTAATGCAGCAACGTCCGCAGACCAGTGAGGAAAGCCGTCCCACTAATACCGCGTCCTTTGGGGTGAGTCGTTTATTGACAAAAATGACTGGAGAGGATGATCCAGAGGTATTTTTGACCACATTTGAAAGGACCGCTGAAAGAGAAAAGTGGCCTGAGGAGCAGTGGGCTGGACTAGTGGCTCCTCTGTTAACTGGTGAATCGCAGAAAGCTTACTATGACCTAGAGCCTAACCAAGCAAAAGACTATGTGATGCTAAAAGCTGAAATATTGGCAAGGCTGGGTGTCACCCTGGCTGTCCGGGCTCAGCGTGTGCATAACTGGACTTTCCAGCTTGGAAAACCCCCCAGGTCTCAAATGTATGATCTCATTCACCTGAGCAGAAAGTGGCTACAGCCAGAGACTTTGTCCGCACCAAAGATTGTGGAACGTGTTGTAATGGATCGGTTTTTGAGAGCTCTTCCTACTGCCATCCAAAAGTGGGTAAGCCATGGAGACCCAGAGACGGCCGATGGTCTTGTGGATCGTGTGGAGAAATACTTGGCTACAGAGAACCTGACGGCCTCTTCCAGAGACACTCGGACTTTCCACCCTAAGACCAGACCATCCCCAGGGGCGGATAAGAGGATTCCAAGGGGTGAGGGTGGAGAGAGTGAGAGGGTGGGAGCTCTACCCCAAGTTTGGCGAGAACAGCCTGGGAAATCAGCGGCTCAAGAGGCCGCAAGAAGGATCGTTTGCTACCGCTGCCGGCAAGCGGGACATATTGCAGCAAATTGCCCGGTTGTGGAGGAACCCATGCAGTGTGACTTTCTGACGGGCAGACGTCAGTCGCTGTGTGCGACAGTCGCATGCACTGCCATTCGGGGAACTGAGAAACATTTATGCAAAATGTGTATTAATGGTAGAAATGTTGTGGTATTGCTGGATTCAGGTAGCCTTGTGACCCTGATAAAGGCTGAGTTAGTTAAAACAGAGGTCTCTGGGAATAGCAAGGTAGCCGTTATTTGTGTGCATGGGGACACCCGAGAGTATCCAGTGACTACAGTGTGTTTCGAGACCCCCAGAGGTACCCTCTCTCATCCAGTGGGCTTAGTATCTCAGTTACCGCATGACGCCATTGTGGGAAGGGATTTTCCGAAGTTCTGGGAACTGTGGGATGATCCTGAGCCCCCCACTGGTGCCCCTATGTACCAGGAATGTGATAGCCAGAACTCCCCTGAGAGTGGTGAGGACTCTCCGGAATTTCCCTTGTCAGTATTGGCAGGGGAGACTCAAGAAACTGGAGAGGAGCCCACCTCCTCAGACGAAAACCTACCGTCTGTGGAGTTTTCTGATCTTGAGGTTCACAGGGAAAACTTTGCCACAGAACAGTTGAAAGACCCCGCCCTAATAAAGGCACGGGAAAACGTAGTGAAAATAGATGGCGAGTTAGTGAACCCAGATAATACCGGCACTTACCCATACTTCAGCGTAGAGAAGGACCTACTGTATCGGGTGGCAAAAAGGGCAGAAGAAACCGTTGAGCAGCTTGTGGTGCCCAAACCTTACAGGAAGTTGGTGTTGGAGTTGGCCCATGGGCACATTCTTGGAGGTCATCTGGGGACAGAGAAAACCCGAGAGAGGGTATTACAGAGATTCTATTGGCCTGGGGTGATGAAGGACATAGAAAATTATTGTTCCTCCTGCCCTGTGTGTCAGAGGTCGGCCCCGATGCCACATTTCCGTAGCCCGCTGGTCCCTCTACCCATCATTGAGGTCCCGTTTGAGAGAATCGCAATGGATTTGGTAGGTCCTATAATCAAGTCCGCTAGGGGGCACCAGTACATATTGGTTATAATGGACTATGCCACCCGTTATCCAGAAGCGATCCCTCTCAGAAATACCTCGGCCAAAACCATAGCCAAAGAGCTATCTCTTGTTTTTAGCCGGGTGGGTATTTGTAAAGAACTGCTTACGGACCAAGGTACACCCTTTATGTCCCGGGTTATGAAAGAGCTGTGTAAATTGTTCAAAGTGACGCAATTGCGTACATCTGTGTATCACCCCCAAACCGATGGGCTGGTTGAAAGATTCAACAAAACCCTAAAACAAATGTTGAAGAAAGTGGTGGATAGAGATGGAAGGGATTGGGACTGTCTACTTCCTTATTTGATGTTTGCTATTAGGGAGGTGCCCCAATCCTCTACGGGATTCTCCCCCTTTGAGTTACTGTATGGGAGACACCCAAGAGGGCTGTTGGATATTGCCAAGGAAACTTGGGAAAGTGAGAGTTCTCCCCACAGGAGTGTGATTGAGCATGTCGCCCTGATGCAAGATCGAATTGCACAGGTAATGCCCATCGTGAAGGAACATTTGGCCCAAGCGCAGTTGGCACAGCAGAGAGTGTACAACCGTGGAGCCAAGACCCGTACCTTTTCCCCGGGGGATAGGATATTGGTACTTGTCCCTACGGTTGAAAGTAAATTCCTTGCCAAATGGCAAGGCCCCTACGAGATAATGGAAAAAGTGAGCGAAGTGAATTACAAGGTCAGACAACCAGGAAGGCGAAAGCCCGAACAGATCTATCACGTTAATCTGTTGAAAGCCTGGAGGGATAGAGAGTCCCTAGTCGCAGACACTTGGTCACCAGCTCAAACTGGTTGCGTGATTCCTGAGGTTGGAATCGCAGCCACCTTGTCACAACCCCAACAACAGGAGGTTAAGGAGTTTGTACTTCGCAACAAGGAGGTATTCTCTGAGCTGCCGGGACAAACATCTGGGGTAGAGCATGACATTATTACCCCGCCCGGTGAAAGGGTGAAGTTAAAACCCTATCGGATCCCAGAGGCCCGACGGGAGGCAATACGGGAGGAAGTACAGAGAATGCTGAACTTAGGGGTGATAGAGGAGTCCCAAAGTGATTGGTCTAGTCCCATTGTGTTGGTGCCTAAACCGGATGGGAGCTGGCGATTTTGTAACGATTTTCGTCAGTTGAACAAAGTTACAAAATTTGACACCTACCCCATGCCACGTATAGATGAGTTGATCGACCGGCTGGGAACAGCCCGATACATGACGACTCTTGACCTCACAAAAGGGTATTGGCAAATCCCCCTGGCCAAGTCGGCCAAAGAGAAAACCGCATTTGTAACCCCAGACGGGGCGTTCCAATATAAAAGAATGCCGTTCGGGTTACAGAATGCGCCGGCCACATTCCAGCGGAAAATGGACCAGATGCTGAGGCCCCATCGGAAGTATGCTGCGGCTTACCTGGATGACATAATTGTCCATAGCACAGATTGGGCCTCACATCTGCCAAAAGTGCAAGCAGTCCTGGACTCTGTTCGGGAAGCAGGGTTTACGGCTAACCCCAAGAAGTGTACCATTGGGCAGGAGGAGGCCAAATATCTTGGGTACACCATTGGGAGGGGAGTAATAAAACCCCAACTCAACAAAGTCGAGGCCATCCAGAGTTGGCCACGTCCCAACAGCAAGAAGCAGGTACGAGCCTTTCTGGGAATCGCTGGGTATTATCGGCGATTCATTCCCCACTTTGCTTCTAAGGCTGTGCCCCTAACCAACCTGACGAAGGGGAAAGGGTCGGTCATGATTAAATGGACCCCCGAGGCTGAGGCAGCATTCCAATTCTTGAAACAAGCCTTATGTAGCCAGCCAGTGTTGTACTCACCCGACTTCTCTAGAGACTTTGTCGTACAAAGTGATGCGTCAGATGTGGGGTTAGGAGCAGTATTGTCCCAGGTCTGGAACGGGGAAGAGCACCCAGTCATTTACCTCAGCAGGAAGTTGAAGTCCCATGAGGTAAATTACGCCACCGTTGAAAAGGAGTGTTTAGCGGTGAAGTGGGCTCTAGATTCCCTTCGGTACTACCTGCTAGGTAGGCACTTTGACATGGTTACGGATCACGCTCCGTTAAAGTGGATGGCTCAAAACAAGGAAACAAATAGAAGAGTGAATAGGTGGTTCCTGGCCCTCCAGGAATTCAACTTCACAGTAAAGCATCGCCCTGGCGTTCAAATGGGGAATGTGGATGCTTTGTCTCGAGTACATGAATGCCTGATTGCTGGTGTTCCAACCCCGAGGTTAAAACAAGAGGGGGGGGTATGTGACAGCAGGAAGGTAAAGTCACCTGGTTGCATCCAGGGGGGTAGATATATTTCGCCCAGATTCAGGCTTTACGCTGACTTGTACAGCTAGGTGGAGAGTTGTATAAGCCCAGCTGAGACTAGTGGGCTCATTGATGACTCATACCTCTAGGGAGAGGGCTGGGCGTCGTGCAGACAGGGAGTTGATGAGGCCAGCTGAAGCTTGTCAGCTCATTTAGGCCTCTATAAAAAACTCCCAGATTCATTAGATGTTAGCTCATGCCTGGAAGCAGACCTGTGTGGACTGTCTAGGGAGAGTGAACCCCTGTGCGGTGAGAGAAAGCCTGTGTGGCTATATTTTGCTTGGACATTTAAAACCAGGGACTAGGACAGCACTAGGCTGATCCCAGTCGTTAGTTAGGAAACCTGTATGTTTAGTCAGAGGTCAAGTTGACCAGGATTTATTTTGTTTATGTTTTTTTTTGATTTGCTGTGTTTTTGTCACTGTAAATAGAAAATAAACCGCACCTTTTTGATTTTGAAAACCACCACCTCCGTCTGCTGGGCCTGTTTTTGGGTGGGGAGCCCATCCCGGGGGTCACACACACCCGCTGCCGAGCTAACCCCCTCACAGTAGGGAGAGTGTTTTTTTTCTTTCACTCTGCAAGTCCTTGTTTCCAGGGACCTGGAAGGACAGTGAGTGAATTCTCCTTGTGCTATATTGTGCTTAAAAAAAACATTTATTCTAGGGACAGAAAACTGTAGGTAGGGAGAGTGTCAGTTTATTTCACTCTGCAAGTCCTTGTTTCCAGGGACCTGTAAGGACAGTGAGTGAATTGTCCTTGTGCTATATTGTGATTAAAAAAAACATTTTTTCTAGGGACAGAAAACTGTAGGTAGGGAGAGTGTTTTTTTTCTTTCACTCTGCAAGTCCTTGTTTCCAGGGACCTGTAAGGACAGTGAGTGAATTGTCCTTGTGCTATATTGTGATTAAAAAAAACATTTTTTCTAGGGACAGAAAACTGTAGGTAGGGAGAGTGTTTTTTTTCTTTCACTCTGCAAGTCCTTGTTTCCAGGGACCTGTAAGGACAGTGAGTGAATTGTCCTTGTGCTATATTGTGCTTAAAAAAAACATTTATTCTAGGGACAGAAAACTGTAGGTAGGGAGAGTGTCAGTTTATTTCACTCTGCAAGTCCTTGTTTCCAGGGACCTGGAAGGACAGTGAGTGAATTGTCCTTGTGTTATATTGTGATTAAAAAAAACATTTTTTCTAGGGACAGAAAACTGTAGGTAGGGAGAGTGTTTTTTTTCTTTCACTCTGCAAGTCCTTGTTTCCAGGGACCTGGAAGGACAGTGAGTGAATTCTCCTTGTGCTATATTGTGCTTAAAAAAAACATTTATTCTAGGGACAGAAAACTGTAGGTAGGGAGAGTGTCAGTTTATTTCACTCTGCAAGTCCTTGTTTCCAGGGACCTGTAAGGACAGTGAGTGAATTGTCCTTGTGCTATATTGTGATTAAAAAAAACATTTTTTCTAGGGACAGAAAACTGTAGGTAGGGAGAGTGTTTTTTTTCTTTCACTCTGCAAGTCCTTGTTTCCAGGGACCTGTAAGGACAGTGAGTGAATTGTCCTTGTGCTATATTGTGATTAAAAAAAACATTTTTTCTAGGGACAGAAAACTGTAGGTAGGGAGAGTGTCAGTTTATTTCACTCTGCAAGTCCTTGTTTCCAGGGACCTGTAAGGACAGTGAGTGAATTGTCCTTGTGCTATATTGTGATTAAAAAAAACATTTTTTCTAGGGACAGAAAACTGTAGGTAGGGAGAGTGTTTTTTTTCTTTCACTCTGCAAGTCCTTGTTTCCAGGGACCTGTAAGGACAGTGAGTGAATTGTCCTTGTGCTATATTGTGATTAAAAAAAACATTTTTTCTAGGGACAGAAAACTGTAGGTAGGGAGAGTGTTTTTTTTCTTTCACTCTGCAAGTCCTTGTTTCCAGGGACCTGTAAGGACAGTGAGTGAATTGTCCTTGTGCTATATTGTGCTTAAAAAAAACATTTATTCTAGGGACAGAAAACTGTAGGTAGGGAGAGTGTCAGTTTATTTCACTCTGCAAGTCCTTGTTTCCAGGGACCTGGAAGGACAGTGAGTGAATTGTCCTTGTGTTATATTGTGATTAAAAAAAACATTTTTTCTAGGGACAGAAAACTGTAGGTAGGGAGAGTGTTTTTTTTCTTTCACTCTGCAAGTCCTTGTTTCCAGGGACCTGGAAGGACAGTGAGTGAATTCTCCTTGTGCTATATTGTGCTTAAAAAAAACATTTATTCTAGGGACAGAAAACTGTAGGTAGGGAGAGTGTCAGTTTATTTCACTCTGCAAGTCCTTGTTTCCAGGGACCTGGAAGGACAGTGAGTGAATTGTCCTTGTGCTATATTGTGATTAAAAAAAAACATTTTTTCTAGGGACAGAAAACTGTAGGTAGGGAGAGTGTTTTTTTTCTTTCACTCTGCAAGTCCTTGTTTCCAGGGACCTGGAAGGACAGTGAGTGAATTCTCCTTGTGCTATATTGTGATTAAAAAAAACATTTTTTCTAGGGACAGAAAACTGTAGGTAGGGAGAGTGTTTTTTTTCTTTCACTCTGCAAGTCCTTGTTTCCAGGGACCTGTAAGGACAGTGAGTGAATTGTCCTTGTGCTATATTGTGATTAAAAAAAACATTTTTTCTAGGGACAGAAAACTGTAGGTAGGGAGAGTGTCAGTTTCTTTCACTGTGAAAGTCCTTGTTTCAAGGGACAGAGAAGGACACCTGAAGGTAGCCCTTATTGCTTTTTTCCCATCTCCCTGCAGGCCATCTATTAGAATGTCTGGAAGGCAAACAAGGAGAGGCAGACAGTCAGGAGGCAATAAAAGAGGGCAAGCAGGCTCTGTGTCTGGGGGCAACAGTGCTGGTCGTGGACGCGGTGCATTGTCATCAGCACATGGCCATGGGACACGCTTGTCCTTCTTTTCGGCAGCTGGACATGTTGAGCCACATCATGCCGAAGACTTGGTAGAGTGGATGACCAAGCCCTCCTCCTCCTCCTCATCCTCTCTCACCCAGGCTCAGGGTACTGGAAAAGCAGCTGCCAAAGCGTCGTCTTCCCTGGTATCAATGTCAGACAAATCATCAGTCACTCCTTCCCTAGACCCACCATGTCCTCCTCCTGAGGAGTCCCCCGAACTGTTTCAGCACAGTGTTGGGTACATGCTCCAGGAGGATGCCCAGCGTTTCGAAGGGTCTGATGATGAAACCCAGCTAGAGGAAGGCAGTAGCGTGAGAGCAGACAGAGGGGATGCTCAAGAAGGACACCAATCTGGCAGTCATGTTCCAGCAGCTGCAGCATACTGCCAGATTGGCTCCAGTGAAGAGGAGGGAGGGGATGATGAGGTCACTGACTCCACGTGGGTGCCTAATAGGAGAGAGGAGGAGGAGGAGGATGAGGAGGAGGCACATCTCCAACGAGGCAGGATGCCCTTTGGTGGCCAGCGTAAGGGCAGTACACCGACGGAATCACACCGCAGAGCTCCGCCTGTGCAGGGCGCTGCCTCTGCCCGTCATTCAAAAAGTTCTTTGGTGTGGGCCTTTTTTGAGGCTAGTGCATCAGATCGCACAGCTGCTGTTTGCAACATATGTCTCAAGCGTATATCGCGTGGCCAAAACATCAGCCGCTTGGGTACCACATGCCTGACCAGACATATGTTGACCTGCCATGCAGCTCGTTGGCAAGCCTACCTCAAAGACCCACACCAAAGAACAAAGCGGACCTCTCCTTGCACCGCATCAGCTGGGATCTCCAACCCCACTATAACTTCAGTCCTCTCTGAAACATGCACTGAGGGGAATGAAGGTGTAGAATTAGGTGTGTCACAGCCAAGTACTTGCGCCCACTCTGCTAGCAGTACACCGACGTCCGATTCTAGCAGGCAAATTTCCCTGCCCCAGCTGCTGGACCGTCGAAAGAAGTTCACTCCCAGCCATCCACATGCCCAGCGGTTGAATGCTAGCTTGGCTAAATTGCTAGCGCTTCAACTGCTGCCTTTTCAGTTGGTAGACTCGGCCCCCTTCCGTGAGTTTGTGCAATGTGCAGTTCCTCAGTGGCAGGTTCCCAAACGCCACTTTTTCTCACGGAAGGCTATTCCGGCTCTCTACCGGCATGTGGAAGGCAATGTCTTGGCCTCGCTGGACAGGGCGGTCAGCGGTAAGGTGCATATTACCGCTGACTCATGGTCCAGCAGGCATGGACAGGGACGTTACCTTTCTTTCACGGCCCATTGGGTCACTCTTTTGGCAGCTGGGAAGGATTCAGGACAAGGTGCAGTAGTGTTGGAGGTTGTCCCACCGCCACGCCTCCAAAATGCTACTACTGGTTGTGACACACCTCTCTCCTCCACCCCCTCCTCTTCTTCTTCCTCCATGGCCTCTTCCTGTGGTTTGTCCTATGAACCAGCGGTGCTCCGTAGCCGTTCACGGGGCTACGCAAGTACGCAGGCAAAAAGATGCCATGCCGTGCTTGCGCTGGTGTGTTTGGGGGACAGAAGCCACACTGGGGCAGAGGTCCTGTCTGCTCTGCAGGGCCAGGCCGAGAGGTGGTTGACGCCACGCCAGCTTAAGCCAGGAATGGTGGTTTGCGACAATGGCACCAACCTCCTCTCCGCCCTCCGACAGGGACAACTGACCCATGTGCCCTGTGTGGCTCACGTCCTTAACCTGGTGGTGCAGCGCTTCTTGGGCAGGTACCCGGGCTTACAGGATGTCCTGAGGCAGGCCAGGAAAGTCTGTGTGCATTTCCGCAGATCTTATAATGCCAGTGCTCGCCTGGCTGAGCTGCAAAAGGAGTTGAACCTGCCCAAGAACCGCCTTATATGTGACATGCCCACCAGGTGGAACTCAACGTTGGCCATGCTGCAGCGGCTGCACACGCAGCAGAGGGCCATCAATGAGTACCTGTGCGACTACGGCACCAGGACAGGGTCAGGGGAGCTTGGTTTTTTTTCTCCACGCCAGTGGGGCATGATCAGGGATGCATGCACTGTCCTGGCACCATTTGAGGAGGCCACGAGGATGGTGAGCAGTGACAGTGCATGCATCAGTGACACTGTACCTCTTGTCCACCTGTTGGAGCACACGCTGCGTGGAATAATGGACAGGGCACTTGAGGCAGAACAGAGGCAGGAAGAGGAGGACTTCCTTGCCTCTCAAGGCCCCCTTTACCCAGACAGTGTTCCTTCTGTCCCACCCATCGCACAGGAAGAGGAGGAGGAGGAGGAGGAGGAGGAGGAGGAGGAGGATTGTGTCAGCATGGAGGTGGAGGCTGGCACTCAGCATCATCAGCAGCAGTCTTTTAGGGATGATTTACAGTCCCAAGAAACCAGTGGACTTGTACGTGGCTGGGAGGAGGTGGCTGCGGATCATGTCGTCCTTAGTGACCCAGAGGACTCCGGAGCGAATGCCTCAGCAAACCTACGCTGCATGGCCTCCCTGATCCTGCAAAGTCTGCGGAAGGATCCTCGTATTCTTCGGATCAAGGAGAGGGACCATTACTGGCTGGCCACTCTCCTTGATCCACGGTACAAGGGTAAGGTTGCGGACCTTATGTTACCGTCGCAGAGGGAGCAGAGGATGAGACAACTCCGGGAGGCCTTGCAGAAAGGTCTGTGCAACGCGTTCCCAGAGACTGGGAGGTTGCAAACTCCTGGTCCTGGACAACGAGTTGCTGAGGCTTCGGCCAGTCAAAGAAGGAGCGGTGGGGAAGGTGGCCGTCTGACCGATGCGTTCAGACAATTCTTTAGTCCGCAGCCCCAAAGTATGATCGGTTCCAGCAACCATCGCCAGCGTCTGATAAACATGGTGCAGGAATATCTAGGGGCAAGGTCAGACTTGGACACCTTCCCCACCGAAAATCCTCTGGCTTACTGGGTCTTGAGGATGGATCACTGGCCAGAGCTTGCACAGTATGCAATTGAGCTACTGGCCTGTCCTGCATCCAGCGTTCTTTCGGAACGCACATTCAGTGCTGCTGGAGGATTTGTCACGGATCACAGGGTGCGCCTGTCCACCGACTCGGTTGATCGACTGACTTTCATCAAGATGAACCAGTCTTGGATCACCACCAGCTACCACACACCTGATGCTGATATAACAGACTAATTGATTTTAACATGTCACATCCCTTCAAGACTGATGCTGATGCTGAGTGCCTGTGCTGTTATGTTGACTGGCTATCCTCCTCCTCCGAGTCCTCAATGATACGATTGATGATGATAGCTTGTAAGATCATTTTTGTTTATGGGTGCCGCCACCAGTGCCTAACGCCCAATTTTTCAGCCCCTGTTTAACAGGGGCGTGTAATTACAATTTTTGAAGCAATACTTTGCAACAGGGCTCATTGCTGTGCTCCAAGTACAGTATCTGTGAGGAGTTGCAGTGTTGTGCCACCAGTGCCTAAGGCCCAATTTTTCAGCCCCTGTTTAACAGGGGCGTGTCATTACAATTTTTGAAGCAATAATTTGCAACAGGGCTCATTGCTGTGCTCCAAGTACAGTATCTGTGAGGGGTTGCAGTGTTGTGCCACCAGTGCCTAAGGCCCAATTTTTCAGCCCCTGTTCAACAGGGGCATGTAATTACAATTCTTTATCTAATAATTCACAGCAGGGCCCATTGCTGCACCCACCAAGAGTAACTGTCAGGGCTTACAGTGTTGTGGCACCAGCACCACCATCAAAGGCCCAATTTTTACTACCACTGTTCAACAATTATATGTAATTAAAATTCCTGATATAATAGTTGACAGCAGGGCGTTCCAGCACCAACCAAGAGTAACTGTGAGTGCTTACAGTGTTGTGCCAACACCAACAACTAAGGGGCCTATTTCTGCAGAGTATATACGGCAGGTCCCTACTTTCAAACATCCAACTTACAAACGACTCCTACTTGCAAACGCAAGAAGACAACAGGAAGTGAGAGGAAATCTACCACTAGGAAGGAAAATTCTCTCCTGTAAGAATAAATATGGGAGAAAGGTGTCTCCTCTGTACTGATGCTTTATCAGCAATCCTTGTTTCAAGAAAAACACCACATTTCAAAAACAGTTGTCATTGGGACGGAAAGTGAGGTGAAATGTTCTGAACAGGGGCACAGACAGCAAAACAAATGTTACAGGGGTGATAACCCTTACCTATGTTTTCCAAAAAGTTTAAAAATAGATTTTTGGTCTGGAGCTACACTTCAACAATGTACCTGTTCAAAATTACAAACAGACTCTACATAAGAACAAACCTACAGTCCCTGTCTTGTATGCACCGCCTGTATAGGGCTGTTCAGAGTATATAGGGCCTTTTTTATTTTATGTGCGGGGTTCCCCTTAATATCCATACAAGACCCAAAGGGGCTGGTAATGGGCTGGGGTAGGGGGGGGTCATGGGGTAGCTATGCCATTTTTCTTAAAGAATTTCATCCATATTACCGGGACCAGACATTACATTAAAGCCGCAAGCAGTTTTAAATGGCTTTTTTTTCCTTTAGAAGTGTCATTTTGTGCAGGGACAGTTCTAAACACGGGAAACACGTGGCACTTCACAGGCATACTTTAGACACCCCCCAGGTACGATATTTAAAGGAATATTTGACTTTTTTTTTCACTTTATGCATCATTAAAATGACTGCTCCCGAAAAACGACCGTTTTTAAAACTTCTTTTTGCATTGATACATGTCCCCTGGTGCAGAACCCGGGTTCCCAAACCCTTTTTAGGACAATAACATGCATAATAGTTGTTATAATTAGCACTTTAGAATTTGAACGTTCGCATCCATTGTATTTAATAGGGTTCTAATGTTCGTTCGAACTTTCGGTCCGTTCGCGGGTTCTGGTGCGAACCGAACCCGGGGGTGTTCGGCTCATCACTACTGCTGAGCAGAGGCTCATCGCCACGTTGCGATACCTGGCAACTGGGAGAAGCCTGCAGGACCTCAAGTTCTCAACAGGCATCTCCCCCCAGGCTCTGGGGATCATTATACCAGAGACTTGTTCTGCCATCCTTCAAGTTTTGCAGGAGGACTATATTAAGGTAAGTTTTCTCCTTTAACATGACATTTTATGTATTTATTGCTTAATAATGTTTAATATTTCTTTCATCAGTCCCTAATTACCATGATTGTAATATGCTGTGAATGTCCCCTTTCTCCCCATGCATGTTGTATAGTGTTTTATGCTCCTTTTTTGGCCTACATGCATATTTCCCCTAACTAACCTCTCCAGCATGCTATCCTGGGGCCATAGCCACCTAGCCTAGTCACTTCCCTTTTTTTTGCTGTCTGCTCCATTGTAGTGCTTTACCCTAAACGCCCCCTAAAGCTTTCTTAGGAATGTTATATTTTCTTTCAATTCATACAGAGTGCTACAGCCTTGATTTGTGAGGTCCCCAACTCATCTTCAAACCCCCCCCCCCCCATAAAATTTCTTAAATGGCTCATCAGAGGGGGTGTTGAATCTGATAAGTGACTGTGTAATTTTTTTAGTTTTTTTTTGTTGGTTACAAATCATTTAAAAATCTATATAAGTTTATCCTGATGTTGGCCAGGAATGATTGTGTCAATCTGCTTGCAATGTTTATGTATGAAAGTATTAATATTTTTTTTTTGTTTAAGTCCACAGTTCCCTTCTACGCCACATGAATGGCAGAATGTGGCATCTCAGTTTGCCCAGCGATGGAACTTTCCAAACTGTGGAGGGGCCATCGAGGGCAAGCATGTACGGGTCATACCACCACCCCATTTGGGATCCTATTACTTCAATTATAAGGGGTTCCACAGCATCGTAATGATGGCAGTGATGTCGGCCACCTACAAATTTATTTACGTGGATGTTGGTAAAAATGGACGGATGTCCGATGGAGGAGTCTTTGCTCAGACTGAGTTTGGCCAACGGCTCCTATCAGATGAGCTGGCCTTGCCACCAGCGGACCAGAATGTGGAGGGACTCCCGTTCGTCTTTGTTGCGGATGAGGCGTTTGGCCTGGGTCCCCATTTAATGAGGCCATTTCCTCAAAGAACCCTCACCCCTAAGAGGAGGGTGTTTAATTATCGGCTGGCCAGAGCCAGAAGGGTGGTGGAAAATGCCTTTGGCATCATGGCCAGCCGATTCCGCTTGTTCCTGACCTCCATCCATCTTGCCCCATACAAATGGAACCATGTGGTAATGACCTGTTGTGTCCTACACAATTTCTTACGGTACATTCCCCTAATTCTCTTTCTTTTGGTGGGCCTGAGGCCTCAATACAGGACGGTAATAATTTAGTGGCCCTGGAAGCTGGCCGTCCAGGCTTGGCCCCCCAAACCGGCCGTGATTTTCGGCAGCAAAATTTGGAATATTTTGTGGGTAGGGGGGCCATTGATATGCCTGTTGAATCCTAATTTGATTGTGTTAAAAAATAAAATCTTTCTGCTGAATTTTTTTTGGATTGTCTTTTTGGTTGTGTTTCTTTTATCTTTCTCCTTGGTTCTCCTAGTGCACTTGTAGTGCCATGTGTATTTTGCATTATTAACCACTTCAATACCATGCACTTATACAGCTTCCTGCCCAAGCCAATTTTGAGCTTTCAGCACTGTCGCAATTTGAATGACAATTGCGCGGTCATGCTACACTGTACCCAAACAAATTTTTTATCATTTTGTTCCCACAAATAGAGCTTTCTTTTGGTGGTATTTGATCGCCTCTGCGATTTTTATTTTTTGCACAACAAATAAAAAAAGAGCGATTTTTTTTAAAAAAAACTAAGTTTTTCTTTGTTTCTGTTAATTTTTTTGTAAACAAGTACCTTTTCTACTTCAATGACGGGCACTGATAAGGTGGCACTGAAGGGCACTGATAAGGCGACACTGATGGGCACCGATGAGGTGGCACCAATGAGGTGGCACTGATGAGGTGGCACTGATGGGCACTGATGATGGGCACTGATAGGCGGCACTGATGGGCACTGATATGTGGCACTGGTATGCGGCACTGATGGGCACTCATAGGTGGCATTGATTGGCACTCATAGGCGGGCGGCACTGATTGGCACTCATAGGCGGCACTGATTGGCACTCATAGGCGGCACTGATGGGCACTCATGGGCAGCACTGATGGGCACTTATGGGTGGCACTGATAGGTGGCATGGACGGGCACTGATAGGTGGGCACAGATTGGCACGGATGGGCACTGATAGGTGGCACTGATGGACACTAGTAGGTGGCATTGGTGGCACTGGTGCCCAGCAATGCCAGCCACCACACATTGTGAAAGTGCCAGTCAGTGCCCATTTGTGGGCACTGATTGGCATATTTTTTTTAATGTTTTTATTTTATTTATTTCTTTTTACTACATGTGGATGGCCATGGGGGCCATCCACATGATTGGGGCTTCCCTGGTGGTCCTGGGGGGCTTCCCTGGTGGTCTAGTGTGGGTATCCGAGGGGGGCTGCGCTGATAAACAATCAGCGCGAACCCCCCCCCTGTCAGGAGAGCCGCCGATCGGCTCTCCTCTACTCGCGTCTGTCAGACGCGAGTGAGGAAGAGCCGATCAACGGCTCTTCCTGTTTACATTGTGATCAGCCGTGATTCGACACGGCTGATCACGTGGTAAAAAGCCTCCGACGGAGGCTTCTTACCGAGATCAGTGTAGCGGTGGGTCAGACTGACCCACCGCTCCACCGATCGCCGCGATGCGCGCCCCCCCGGGCGCGCAGCGGCTGTTATCCCGCAGGACGTCATATGACGTCCAGGGTGGATAACAGAACCACTTCCTGGACGTCAATCTGCTATTGACTGGGCGGGAAGTGGTTAAATACCCATCATTGTCAGTGTAAATACAAAACATAATTTTGCTTACTTTGGGCAACATTTTTTTTAACAAAAGTATGTTTTAAATTTGGAGTGTTCTAAAATATTTTTGGGGGTAAAACGCATGAACAGGCATGCTTAAAAAACGTACAAAAAATGTTTTATCTAAATTTCTACATGTAGTATTAATTAAACATTAAACCAAAAAATAACCCTCGAAAACAAAGCAAGTTCAAAGTTCTTTTGTGGCAAAAAATTAAACCCGCCCAAGCACAGCCATGATATTTTGTAGCCTTTGCTCCACCCGCTTGGTATTTTGCCTGATCTGTATCAAGTCTCCCTTTATTTTTTCAAGGTCATGACAGCAGACCATTAGGTATTGTATCAGGATCTGTGCACTGTGACTTGTAAAATTTTCTTGGTCTTCAGGCAGAACAGCACCTAAAAATTTCAAAAACAACATGTAGTATAAATATGTAGGCCTACATCTATTAACCTGAATATGTGGTGTTTGACACTGACCTGTTGTGGTGCCACTTTCCACTTCCTCCACTTCACGTTCCTCTACATCATGTGGTTCTGGGTGTCTTGTTGGAGGTGTGGGATTTCTAGGCTCATGTCTCAAACCTTTTTGAAGCCCTATTGAGATTGCAATAAAAGGTATAGTTTATTTTCCTAAATAATAATTATCTTAAAAAATAAGCCCTGAAAGAGGAATATGAAACATTCTTTGGAAGTGTGGTACAATTGTCTTTTTAGCCAAAGTTACAAGCTGAACACATGATTGTATCCATACCCAAAACAGGAACATATAATTATTTTTAACAAGTTTCACACATGGAAACACACCCAAGTATATACACCTGTGTGTGACACCCTAAAAAGGTTGTTCTGTTGTGCCACACTTGTGCTACTGAGTCCAGATGTTTAAACAGCTGCTGAGCATTCTCTCCTTAACATTACAATGCATACACTTATTTTTTTTTAAATATAGGTCCCCAAAAATCTATTCAAACATCATGTCCCAAAAATCATCTCCCCAAAATAGACATGGTCATTTTTTTTTCAACGCTGTATCAGCCAAAAACATTGTATTATTAAGTGTGCGTACGAAAGAGGTTTACTACGACCGATTACTGTGCCCACGAACATGAAAGTTGCTATCTTTAACTGTACTACATTAAAGAAAAACACATGCAGCAACATGCAAGTAATAATAATTTGAAGTTCAAAGACCTGAAAATTACTTACTTTTCCCTATAACGTTCTTGATTCTTTTGTATTGGTCGGGCTCCCGCAACTTGAGATCAGGCCACCGTTTTCTGAGCTGTTCCTTAGTTCTGCACACCCCGAATTTTTGGTGAAGAGTTTTAACCACTTTCCCCATAATTTTTGACTTGACAAGATTAGGCCTTTTATACGGCCCATGCTTGGCATCATAATCCTCCCTCCTCAAAATGGCAACCATCTCCACCATTTCCTCGAATGTCATGTTGGATGCCTTATATCTCCGGGATCGGGTCTTTGGTTGCTCAGGAATTTCATCCTCTGTTGATGTAATATCGGCCACCTGAGTCTCCGCCATGTTGTGTAGCACTACGACGAGCGAGAAGGGGCGGGGAAAGTACTATATCGAACGTCAGGGGCGGGGAAAACGTACGGAGTTTCACGCATGCGCAGTGTATATAAAGCTAATATGCATGTGTCGTAACTACGTTCATTGTGCGGAAGAAGGAGTAAGCAACGAACGTGATAACGAACGTACATAACATTTTTCTGATTTTGGTTTCATCAGTGGATGAGATTGTGGCCTATATATGGTCCTAAAGATTATTTTAAGAGTCTTGACTGGCACTAGTATTTTTGTGTTGTTTTTGACTTTCAGCAAACATGCAGGCTTTCAAGAGTCCAGAGTTTATGGGGGAGTTCCTGGACAGATTTCCTGTTCTCTGGCAAACTAAAACCAAAAATAAAAATAAAGCAGCCAGGACGGCAGCACTGGAGAGCCTGCTAGAATTTGTAAAGACCCAGATCCCCACAGCAACCATCCAAGAGGTGAACACCAAACTAGCTACCATTAGGGGCACATATAGGACTCACCGGAATATGGTCCTAAAGTCCCAGAGGTCAGGAGCTGCAGCAGATAAAGTTTATAAACCCAGTCTGTGGTACTACAACAAATTGTCATTTCTGGATGACCATCTGGAAGTCAGGGAATCTCTGTCAACCCTTCCCCCCAGACGTCTCTCCAGCCTTCCCTGCAGCCAACCCTCCAGCCTTCCCTGCAGCCAACCCTCAAGCCTTCCTTGCAACCCAGCTCTGGCTTCTTCAGAGGAACAACCAGAGGTCCTTGAGGAGCCGGATTTGGACATATGGAGCCAGGTATAGTATTGATATCAAGATTTATATGTAATAAAAGTAATGATGTAAAATAGATGTTACTATTGCTAACTATTTAATGCTTGAAAAAAAAAGTGTTTTAAATATCGATAGACAGTAGTGGTCAAAATTGATGGGGACAAGAATAAAAAATGCAGGGGTCAGAATCATTGTATTTTAAATTTATTTTTGCATTCAATTTTCAATTGTCATGAGGTGAAAAATGTGTGTGATTGATGAAGCAAAAAATATAAGTATGTCCCTTTTTTATACACAGCCAGAGCTGAGCCAGGAAGAGCCCAGATGCCTCCCCTGAAAATCCAACAAAGAATGCCCAGGAGGGTTAGGCAGGTGAAGGAGGAAACCCGTGCCTTTATTCGAGAGGCTACTGCGGCCCTCAGAGAGCCCCCCTCCGTTGAAGAGGGCTATGCCGCAGTACTGGCACACAAACTAGGTCAAATGGACATTAGGCAACGGCTCTACAGTGAAAACTTAATGTTGAAGGTAATCAACAGGGGGTTGCTGGGCGAACTAACCCAGTTCACTGACCTAACAGAGGTCGTCCCTCCTCCTCCACCTCCTCCTCCTCCTCCTGCCACAAGCTCTCCTCCTGAGACACAGCCTCCGAGGAAGCGCTTAACGAAGGCTGCAGAGAAGGCTACAAGGAATAGAAAAAAATAATGACTGTTCTAGTACCACAGACTGGGGACATATATCTGACTTACCTGCTGCTGTTCCTGACCTCTGGGAGTCCAAGAGAAGATTGTGCTCCTAATTTTTTATATTATATTAATAGTTTGGTGTTCTATTCTTGGATGTTTGCTGTGGGGTCCAAAGGATGCACAAATTCAAGCAGGGTCTTCAGTGCTGCCTTCCCCTTTAATTTGTTATGTGCCAAAATAAAGGATTTTTTTATTTACAGCAAATACTTGACTATGTGTTTTGAATTCAAAAAGAGAGTTTGCTAGCGAGTAGGCAGGGACATTTAAAAAAAACATTTTATAATTAACTAGGGACACAAACCTCCTTGAGGGGAAATAATACAAATTTATAATGTTGGTGTGGTAACTTGACACACAAAAGATAAAAAAAAATAATGATTCCTAAATATAAAAGAAAAAAAAAAACATTCCTAAATATAAAAGAAAAAAAAAATCTTTTATTTAAGATATTTTACATTATTTTATAATTTATTACGGAGATCTGGCTTACCAACTAAAAATTAAATTCATGAGATCACTAACAATTACTAATAAACAAGTTTGTCATAACTCTGAATATCATTAGCAAAAGAAGTTCATTATTTTAGCATTATATAAAGAAGAAATGAATGCGCTGCATTAAACGATGCAATAATTTACAGCGTTACGAATGTGCTATCTCCATTACAAATGCTAGTTTTACCAGAACGAGCGCTCCCGTCTCATACTTGATTCTGAGCATGCGCGGTTTTTTTCCCCTCGTAAAAGCATACACACTACCGTTTTTCACATCGTTAAAAAAACGACGTGAAAAAAGACGTGAAAAAATAGAGCAGGTTCTAAATTTTTTTTGCCCATTTTCCACGTCGTTAAAAATGCTCTGGAGCCTACACACGATTGTTTTTAATGAGCAATTTAAAAAATGAAATTTTTAACATTGTGAAAAACGGTCGTGTGTACACGGCATAAGATTTGGGAGACTTTGCTGCTTTCACATCACTGCTTCAGTCTCCCACCTTTTGGAGTTCCTCCAAACTGGTCTGGATCTGGGCCTAAATCTGAGGCCTCGTACACACGACCGAGTTTCTCGTCGAAAAAAACACGTCGTTTTTTTCGACGAGATCCTTGGACAAAAAACTTGTCCCAAAGGAGTGTACAGACACTCGATTCAAAGAACCCGCGGTTCTTTGAATGGAGTGTACGCGGTGACGTCATCGACTATGACGAGCATGCGCTCGTCACATTCGATGCCGTCGCCGCCATCTTGGTATACCCTATCTATGCCTAGGAAGCTACCGCGCATGCGTCAAATTCATTTCAAACATGCGCGGGCTTCCCGGCGGACAGGTAAGTGTACACACACTCACTTTTCTCGTCGAGAAACAGGCTGACGAGAATCTCGACGAGAAAATAGAGAGCAGGTTCTCTATTTTCTCGTCGAGGTTACTTGTCGGTTTTTTCGACGAGAAACCATACACACGAACAAATTTCTTGGCAAGACATCTCTGCCAGCAAGTTTCTTGCTGGTTCTTGCCGAGAAACTCGGTCGTGTGTACGAGGCCTAAGTTCCCTTTAAGTTCAGGTAGCCGCAACCTTAGCAGTGACTAATGCGAGCTGGGCTGAGAATTTCCTTATGATAGTTTCTCAAAGGTTTAATGAAGATTCACCCAACTAACAGATGTATTTTTTCTAGGTGGGATCTTGCCAAATTTCTTGAGGTCAAAGTGGGACAACTCTTTGCTCAGGTGGAACAGTCCGCTCTGTGGAACCTCTTAAGATGGCATTTTTAACCACTTCCTTACCCAGCCATAGTCAAATGACGTCCACAGATGGGATCTCCCATCCTGGGTGGACGTCATATGACGTCCTCGGCTTTCCGGCGCTACTGAGGGCCCCCAGAGCGGTGATCGGGGATCCGTTGTGTGTCATCTAGTACCTGCCACCAGAGTACCTGCCACCAGAGTACCTACCACCAGAGTACATGCCACCAGACCAGAGTACCCACCACCTCACCAGAGTACCTGCCACCAGAGTACCCGCCACAAGAGTACCTGCCACCTCACCAGAGTACCCGCCACCAGTTCATCAGGAGTAGCTGTCCACCAGGAGTACCTGTCCACCAAGAGTACCCGCCACCTCACCAGAGTACCCGCCACCTCACCAGAGTACCCGCCACCAGTCCATCAGGAGTACCCACCACCTCACCAGAGTTTCCCCGCCACCTCACCAGAGTACCCACCACCAGTCCATCAGGAGTACCTGTCCATCAGAGTACCTGTCCACCAGAGTACCCGCCACCTCACCAGAGTACCCGCCACCTCACCAGAGTACCCACCACCAGTCCATCAGGAGTAACTGTCCATCAGAGTACCTGTCCACCAGAGTACCCACCACCTCACCAGAGTACCCGCCACCTCAGCAGAGTACCTGTCCATCAGGAGAACCTGTCCACCAGGAGTACGGTCCACCTCACCAGAGTACCCGCCACCTCACCAGAGTACCCACCACCTCATCAGAGTACCCGCCACCAGTCCATCAGGAGTACCTGTCTATCAGCAGTACCTGTCCATCAGAAGTACCCACCACCTCACCAGAGTACCCGCCACCTCACCAGAGTACCCGCCACCAGTCCATCAGGAGTACCTGTCCACCAGAGTACCCGCCACCTCACCAGAGTACCCGCCACCAGTCCATCAGGAGTACCTGTCCATCAGAGTACCTGTTCACCAGAGTACCCGCCACCTCACCAGAGTACCCGCCACCTCACCAGAGTACCCGCCACCAGACCAGAGAACCTGCCACCAGAGTACCTACCACCTCACCAGAGTACCCGCCACGAGAGTACCCGCCACCAGAGTACATACAGCCACTATGTCCAGAAAGGTGTACACCCCAGAAGAAGCATACCAAATATTCAGTCTGACCCATGAGAGCAACGGGGAACTCTCACCGCTCAGTTCTGATTCCGATTCTGGTTCGGAATATGAGCCCCCCGAAGGCAGAACATTAGGATCCGAATTAGAGGAGGACACAGTCCGTCCAAAAAGAAGACGGTCTGAACACCAGGCAGCTACCAGCAGTGCCAACGACGGTAGATCCCAGGAGGCGAGGCCCAGTACAAGCACTGCTAGACCCCAGGAGGAGAGGCCCAGTACAAGCGCTGCTAGACCCCAGGAGGAGAGGCCCAGAACAAGCGCTGCTAGACCCCAGGAGGAAAGGCCCAGTGCAAGTGCACGCCAAAGAAGTGGGACCCAAACCCTGCTTCCAGATGGCTTGGCAAACCCATTGTGGCTGCCTTCTACCTCAGGGTCAGCCACGATCCCCCCTTTTACAGCACAGCCAGGTGTGCAGGTCAACACTGCAGGTTTTTCCAAACTTGATTTATTTTTTTATTTTTTTCCCTGATGAATTGGTTCAAGGCATTGTGGACCAAACCAATCTTTTTGCCAGACAATTTATTGAAAACAACCCCAGCTCCAGCTATGCCCGCCCTTTTGAATGGAGACCCCTAACAGTGGTGGAGCTTAGATTGTTTTTAGGCCTAACACTTAACATGGGGCTTACAAAAAAAATGAATTGAATAGGTATTGGTCGAAGAAACCCATCCACCATATGGCAATTTTTACATCGGCCATGTCCAGGTCCCGATACGAAATTATAATGTGGTTCCTGCATTTCGGTGACAACTCACATTGCCCCCCCCCCCCCCTGAAATCACCCAAACTTTGACAAATTATATAAAATTCGCCCCCTAATTATTGATTTTTCCAAGAAGTTTGCCAAACTGGTGCATTTCACAGGCCGGCTGGGAATCAAGCAATATATCCCCAGTAAGCGTGCGAGGTACAGCTTGAAGCTCAAAAAGCTCTGTGAAAGCGCCACTGGTTATGTGCACTCATTCCGCGTGTACGAAGGCAAAGATTCCCAGCTCCAGCCCCCTGAGTGTCCATCGTACATGGGAATAAGTGGAAAAATTGTTTAGAAGTTGGCATTCCCACTGCTCCAAAAGGGGTATCATATTTACAGTGGGGCAAAAAAGTATTAAGTCAGCCACCAATTGTGCAAATTCTCCCACTTAAAAAGATGAGAGAGGCCTGTAATTTTCATCATAGGTATACCTCAACTATGAGAGACAAAATGTGGAAACAAATCCAAACAATCACATTGTCTGATTTGGAAAGAATTTATTTGCAAATTATGGTGGAAAATAAGTATTTGGTCAATATCAAAAGTTCATCTCAATACTTTGTTATATATCCTTTGTTGGCAATGACAGAGGCCAAACGTTTTCTATAAGTCTTCACAAGGTTGTCACACACTGTTGCTGGTATGTTGGCCCATTCCTCCATGCAGATCTCCTCTAGAGCAGTGATGTTTTGGGGCTGTCGCTGGGCAACACGGACTTTCAACTCCCTCCAAAAGTTTTCTATCGGGTTGAGATCTGGAGACTGGCTAGGCCACTCCAGACCTTGAAATGCTTCTTACAAAGCCACTCCTTCGTTGCCCGGGAGGTGTGTTTGGAATCATTGTCATGCTGAAAGACCCAGCCACGTTTTATCTTCAATGCCCTTGCTGATGGGAGGAGGTTTGCACTCAAAATCTCACGATACATGGCCCCATTCATTCTTTCATGTACACGGATCAGTCGTCTTGTTCCCTTTGCAGAGAAACAGCCCCAAAGCATGATGTTGCCACCCCCATGCTTCACAGTAGGTATGGTGTTCTTTCGTTGCAACTCAGCATTCTCTCTCCTCCAAACACAACGAGTTGTGTTTCTACCAAACAGTTCTACTTTGGTTTCATCTGACCATATGACATTCTCCCAATCCTCTTCTGGATCATCCAAATGCTCTCTAGCAAACCTCAGACGGGCCCGGACATGTACTGGCTTAAGCAGGGGGACACGTCTGGCACTGCAGGATCTGAGTCCCTGGCGGCGTAGTGTGTTACTGATGGTAGCCTTTGTTACGTTGGTCCCAGCTCTCTGCAGGTCATTCACTAGGTCCCCAGTGTGGTTCTGGGATTTTTGCTCACCGTTCTTGTGATCATTTTTTGTATAATCTTTATTTGTAAGAAGAAAGGCAGTACATCTCAACAAACTTAGCCAAAGGAAAATACATCCAGTACTGCCCTACTCCTATTTTCAAAACAAAAGGGATAGGGTATAAAAAATAAAACAAAATAAACATACACATACACAACAGATAATACCAGTGAAATAATTATTTCAACTAAAAGTGCAAAAGGTTTAATACTCAGGTAGTAGGTCGACGACCAGGTCTCCCCCCACTCCATGAGTGGGGCAAGACCCAAACGCTTAGTGGTTTGACTGTAAAATGGAGGCATCTCCCAAAGAAGAGTTGCCGCGTATGGCCGGGCCGACCAGCTTTTCGGACAATAAGCGAGTTATCACCTAGTGTCTAGATTATCAGGTGGACCGAACAGGCGCCCGCGCGGGATGGGGGCCCACATGTGCCTCCAGCTAACCTCCCAGCGCACCGCACCCCATCCAGGTCCCCCCAAGGCAAAGCATCCGCACCATGGTTGCACCTATGTGCCAATCCCCAAAAAAAGGTAGGGGAATCCCATGGCAGCAGACTGCGTGAGTCCTTCGGACCAGTCAGCCCGACCACACCGCAGCCACCAATAGGTGGCTCCACAGGCTAAATATCCTGGGACTAGCGGTTGAAATAAGGATAGAAAGGAATGGTGAAAATAAAAGAATAGAGAAAGAAATAAATGAAGGTAAGCTGAGACGTACCTGGAATTTCACGTCCTACTCCGCCTCCACATCCACACCTGTTGGACAGCTAGATGGCAAAAATACGCGTCTTGTCCCGTAACTTGCAATCAGTGGAATGGCGTTATGGTGGCTCGCTCAGCCCTCCGTTCTCATTTGTGAGCCCCGAGGTCGACCCCTGAGGGACGGCTCTGCCAGCTCCAGCAGGGCTACGTCTAAGCTGGAGGACACATGGCCCGGGTCCGAAACATACGCGTTCCAGGTCGACCATGTGTCAGAGAAGCGGTCACGAGCACCCCTGCAAGTGGCAATCCAGTCCTCTGCCTCCCGTATGTCACCCACCCTGCGGCACTGTCAGGGAAATTCCCCACCTAGTGTCACCAATCTGCACCCAGCGCGCATGCACGGCGGAACGCCGCTTTGGCGCATGCGCGATGGAACGTCGCTCCGGCGTTCACGGGTGCGCGCAATGGCGCAACGGCGCATGCACGTGCGCAATGGCACGCCAATAGGATGACAGGCGGGCCTATTTAAACAAGCTCAGTGACACAGTCTGGTTGCTGGTTTGTCAGCGTTCCTGTGTTCCTAGTACAGGTCTGTCTGACCTGTAACTACACATGCTTGTGCCCACCCCACCTAGTGTCACCAATCTGCACCCAGCGCGCATGCACGGCGGAACGACGCTTTGGCGCATGCGCGGTGGAACGTCGCTCCGGCGTTCACGGGTGCGCGCAATGGCGCAACGGCGCATGCACGTGCGCAATGGCACGCCAATAGGATGACAGGCGGGCCTATTTAAACAAGCTCAGTGACACAGTCTGGTTGCTGGTTTGTCAGCGTTCCTGTGTTCCTAGTAAAGGTCTGTCTGACCTGTAACTACACATGCTTGTACTCTAATGTTTTAGAGGAATATGCTCTATATTACTCCATGTAAATATTTGCATTTTTAACCTACTATTTCCTGCTTGTTTAAGACTATAGATAGTTTCTGTGTGTTAGATTAGACTTTAACAATTCTCTAATAAATTTTTATTATATTGAAGCTTTCACTTCTGGTCAAAAGAACTCTTATTTAACCCATACCATATCTTTGAGATATTAAATCTTAAATATAGATTTTAAAGAGCAACAAAGGGCATCAGAAATAGGAATCTCTTGCATGCAGGTTCTGCAGCCCAACACTGCAGCCAGAGAATATTCCTCAAGTTCACTGACAGATTCACCAAGGGGTATTCCACTTTTTAAAAAATAAGGGGGGGGAGGAAGAGGAGTGGGACTTCGTATGAAACACACAGCTGCAGGAAATACAACAGTAAATATATATACCGTATTTTCCGGTGTATAAGACGACTGGGCGTATAAGACGACCCCCTACTTTTCCTGTTAAAATATAGGGTTTGGGCTATACTCGCCATATAAGACTACCCCTCTTCCAACGCACACCAAATAAAAATTTAAAAACATCAGTTTTGATTTCAATATGCTCATTTTAATTCAAATGCTTATAACATGCAGGTACTTAGCAGGAAAACTGTCACTTATAAACATAAGGCTGTTTGTCATCAAACATGTAAACATAAAGTGCAAGTGGATTAAACTTTTCCTAATCCACTCTAAAGCTGAAAGGAAGGATAAGACAATAAACCCATGGGAGCTGCCATTCTGTTTGTTTTCTAAGCTGTCAGCCAAACTGGAACTGATGATGATAGGAGGAAGATAACAAACAATAGAGAGAGAGCAAGTGCCGGGCAAGTCCCTGGCGAGTCAGCAACGGCCATCATAACTCCAAGCTATTTTTACAGGTTTTGCTGACGTGACAGTTTCCTTTTAAAAGCTGTACTGTATTCACCACCACATGCATCTGCTCACCAGATAGACTGCCTTCCCTCAGAATCGCCAATCCCAGTATACAACAACCAGCCAATCACGGCAAGCAATGTATTTCCTGTGCACACTGCATACAAAGCCTGCTTGGATTGGGCGGGTCAGCTCTCCCTGCATGCCCAGCCCTCCCTGTCTCCAAGACGATCCGAGCGTAGTACCTAATGTGACTACGCATGAGAGCAGGGAGAGGGGGCGGCTCTAGGAGCGGCTGGCTGGGATGCAACGCACGGTGGCTCAGCGCCTGTCCCTGAAGTTTCAGCACGCCGTATACTGGCTTATAAGACGACACCCGGCGTATAAGACGACTCCCGAATATTGAGAAGATTTTCATGGGTTAAAAAGTCGTCTTATACGCCGGAAAATACGGTAAAAAAATGTAGGTATAAAGATATAATCAATACAAATATTACCTAGAATAGAATGTGAATATAAATAAATAGCAAGTGATACACCAGCCTACCTAATAAAACCTAAATGACACAGAAAATAGGATTTTTGTACTCACACACAGCACACAGCTCTAATACTGAAACACGTGGGTATATGTCCCTGCACGCAGGAGAAGATCTAGACAGAATGTTAGATGTTAGAAACATCCATTCTCAAAAAAAAACAGAGCTGAACAGCCCCGTCCATGGACTGACACAGCTCTAATACTGAAACACGTGGGACGTCCCAAAGCAGTATCAGAAAAGGGTGGGAGCAGTAGTAAAGGAAAAACCAAACTCCACTCCAAACAAGCAGAACTCCTCAACGGAGGAGTTGCAACTTTAAACAGCGGCCTGCAACCCTTGTGGCCGAAGGAAGCATCCGAAGATGCAGCCACATCAACCTTATAGAACTTAGAAAAGGTATGAACGGACGACCTGGTCGCCGCCTTGCACACATGTGCAACCAACGCTTGATGTCGGAAAGCCCAGGAAGCACCAATTGCCCTGGTGGAATGTGCCGTAACCGGAAAGGGAGGCGCCCGCCCCTTAAGGGCATAGGCCTGTATAAGGGTCTGTCAGATCCACCTAGAAAAGGTGGCAGACGACACCGTTTGGCCCTGTCTGGACCAGAGACAGACACAAACAGTGAGTCAGACTTCCGAATGGAAACAGTAGCAGACAGGTACACCCGTAGGGCTCGTACCACATCCAATGTATGAAGAGCAAACTCTCAGAGGTGCGATGGGTGAGGACACAAGGACGGAAGAACATGTCCTCATTAAGGTGAAAGACCACCTTTGAAAGGAAAGATGGTCGTGGGCGCAACACCGCCTTATCCTTATGAAGGACCAAGCAAGGCGACTTGCGGGACAAGGCCGCCAACTCAGACACCCGTCGAACAGAAGTAATGGCCACTAAGAAAGCCACCTTCTGGGACAAGGTCAAGAGAGGAATCTCCCTGATATTTTCAAAGGGATGTTCTTGGAGAACCGAGAGCACCAAATTCAGATCCCAAGGAGGGGGGGGAGGCTTGACAGGAGGGATCACATGGCAAACCCCCTGCACAAAGGTGCTAATCAAGGAATGGCCCGTTAGCGGTCGTTGAAATAGACAGCCCGGGCCGAAATCCGACCCTTGATGGTATGCAAGGCTAGCTTTTGGGTCACACCACGCTGTAAGAACTGCAAAATCTTGGGAACGGAATACGTCCGTGGACGCCATCAAGCTCCTCGCACATAGCGATGTAAGCCTTCCAGGTACGGTGATAGATCTTTCTGGAGGAAGATTTCCGTGCCCACCACATAGATGAGATGACCGAATCCGAGAGACCTCGATCCCTCAGCACCTGGCTTTAACAGCCATGCCAAAGCCAAGGACTGTAAAGCAGGATGAAGTATGGGACCATGAGACAGAAGGTCCACCCAAATAAGCAGTCGCCAAGGAACGTCTGCGACTAGCCGAACTAGATTAGCGTACCAATGTCGCCGTTCCGGAAGCAATGAGGATCACCGGAATGGCCTCGACCACTACTCTGCGAAGCAGGCGAGGCAACAACAGTAGCGGAGGGTAAGCATACATCAGGCGATACTGCCCCCACGGGCCACCAACGCGTCTGACGCATCTGCCCAGGGATCCCTGGACCTGGCCACGAATCTTGACATCTTGCAAGTGAGTCGAGAGGCCAAAAGGTCCACATCCGGTGCCCCACCTCTGGTAAAGGAGGTGAAAACACCTCCGGATGTAAGGACCCTTTCCCTGGAATGTACACGGCCGACAGGACCGTCCTGCAGCGGGATGGGTATGATAATCCCAAGGAGACCCCGCAATGCATCGCAGAAGGGAGGCCCTGGCTTACGGGGTGCCTCAATTGTTGGCCATCAAAGGCAACCTGACAGAGCTTCCCTAGAAACTCGGTCAGTGGACCAGTAACTCAGCCTCTACAGGTGGCGCAGACCCACCCCGGACACAGAGACCCTAGAGGCTAAAGCAGTTGCAGTGCACCTGCTGGTCGACTGATAGATGAAGCAGAGGCTTTTGCAAAAGTCATTGAGCTTCAGAAACGCCAGAGACGCAGCCACTACCGGGCGTAACGCTAACCTCAGCATGGCGAACACAGTCCAAGTCAGCGCTCCCGATCACCACCAAAGGGCAGGTGGAAGGTGGTACCCCTGATACCAGGGATCCCTATGACAATGCTCCATCCAGCAGCTACTCCATTGATAAGTGCTGATTGTACAAACACATAGTTTATACTGTGTATTGCGTCAAAACGCGCAATTAGAGCGTGGGAGGAAACCCCCTCAGCCACAAAGAGCATAGTACAACCACATACAGCGTATGTAGTTTAGTATGTGTGGATAAACATATTAAACACGTTTATACTGTGCCAGCGACGAAGGCGCGCAGATCATTGGGGCGTGGGCGGAAACCAGCCACGCAGACTGCGTACACAACCATGTAGGCATGTTAGCATGCGAATAAACAAAGTGCACATGTTTATGCTGTGCATAGCGCTAAAAATGTGCACACCATTGGAGCGCAGGGGAAAAATAAGAGCACCCGGATGAAACCCACGCAGATTGCATACGCATACCGTGTAGGTCAGTGGTTCTCAACTCCAGTCCTTAGGGCCCACCAACAGGCCAGGTTTGCAAGATAACTGAAATGCATCACAGGTGATATCATTTGCTGCTCAGGGATTGCAGTATTCTAGTCTGCATCTCACCAAGGTAATACTTAAAATCTGGCCTGTTAGTGGGTCCTGAGGACAGGAGTTGAGAACCACTGGTGTAGGTACTATAGTATTGTAATACTGCGCCATTGATCCGTGGCAAGATGGCCGCCGAGCGCAGCAAAATTACAGCCAAAGCGCCTAATGGCGACTCCAAACATCCCACGTTTTCTCAGCCCCAGCACAGAGACATGAGCGCCCCCCCCCCCCCGCCAGGCCAGAGTGACCCCCAGGTACCCCCACACAGCTCAGCGCCAGATTAGGGTGCAGAGAGCAGCATACAGGGGGGAGACAGGGAACAACCCCTCCATACAGAGAAACACAGCCAGCACGTACTCACCTGATGCAGGAGAGACTACTTACCCGTCCCAGAGGGACCCACTGGCGTGTTTCAGACAGACCTATCACAGAGTAGTACTGAGTAGCTGTCGGCCCAGTCCACCGCAAAAGATACAGCAGGCACTGTTCAATCTTGTGAGGACCGCGGGAGCATAAAAGCCACCCGGCCACCCCTGGAGTCATGGGGCATGTCGTGAACTGAGTCTCACGCACACAAGGCGAGGATCAGCACGCTCGATGGTCGGACAGGGAAGACTACGAGGATACTAGTGTACCCAACCTGTTGCACAGCCGACAGTTGATTGAAGGTCTCAAAAATAAAATAATAAAATTCTCAAATGAATAAAAAATAAATCTTCCAGGAGACTGGCTCCTGAGAGAGCCACGACTTCTCCTTCTGCTAGGCAGAAAAAAGCTGGGGCTGCTAGCTGCAGGTAGGAGGGTTATGTCTGGAGGGACCACCCCCTTGGGCGGGGCTGTTCAGCTCTGGTTTTTTTCTAGAATGTATGTTTCTAACATCTAACATTCTGCCTAGATCTTCTCCTGCGAGCAGGGACATATACCCACGTGTTTCAGTATTAGAGCTGTGTCAGTCCATGGACGATAAGAGAAAAAACAAATTTGGCATCTAGACACCAACGTAACAGGTGCCTATTTTAAAAACTTAATGATTAGTGTTCATTAGTGAAAAAAATATCTATATAAATTGATAATAATCCATACATAATCACAATAACATAAATTTAATAAGTTCATGTGCTGCTAGTAAAAGTCCATGCAGCTGAAGTGTGCTAAAAAGACCACAGCAATCGCAACGAACATCCAGTGAAATGATATCCAGTATTAAAAGCTGTTAGTGATCCACCTTTACTGACTCTAATATGGACACCCACAAAAGTGCTCAAAAGATGGCAGCTTACAACAAGTAGTTGACCCTTTTAATGAAAAAAGTGGTCAAATGCGCTTCTTAGCAAGTTAGACTTTGCTATTCTCAGATGAATAAGCAGATAATGGAACAACCTCTTAGCCCATGGAGACTCAGGACGGCATATGCAAATAAGGAGATAAGGTCCGAAATAGTGTAATCCCGTTTATTATACTTTAAAATGTTTAAATAAAAAAGCCAAATGGCTGCTTACTTTAGGAGTGCCCAAGGCTCTGCACTGAGGCTGGATGGCATAGTATCAAATTGGTGGAGAAGGTCCCGACTCGTGTGCGCTGGCGTGCGTTCCACCCTGCACCGCAGTGAGCCAAAAGGAACCGGAAGTGACCTCGGTACGTGACCAGGTGACGCCTCTATGTCCGTTTCGTTTGACACGTCTTCAGGAAGCGTGCCTAGTCACTGAATGTACTGGTTAAAATGTGTCTGTCAATTAGGCCAACAGCAGGTGAAACAATTTGGGAATTTCCACAGCCTCAGTTCCAGTCTGAACAGTGTAATAATACTGACAGCCAGCTAGTTAAGAATTGCATGGAATAAATAAAGTACAGTACCATACACCATGGAAATCCATATTGTTGTTAATTGGTCTATAGGTAAATATCAATGTTGTTTTGAACAAAATCAAATTGACAGCTATAAATCGAATTATTAACCACTTAAGCCCCGGACCATTTGGTAGCTAGAGGACCAGAGGTGAATTCAGAATTTTGCACTGCGCTGCTTTAACTGTAAATTGTGCGGACATGCAATGTTGTACCCAAGCGAAATTTGCGTCCTTTTCTTCCCACAAATAGAGCTTTCTTTTAATGGTATTTGATTGCCTCTGCGATTTTTATTTTTTGCGATATAAACGGAAAAAGACCGAAAATTTTGAAAAAAAAATGATATTTTCTACTTTTTGTTATAAGAAAAATCGAATAAACTCAATTGTAGTCATACATTTAGGCCAAAATGTATTCAGCCACATGTTTTTAGTAAAAAAAATGTCAATAAGCGTATATTTATTGGTTTGCGCAAAAGTTATAGAGTTTACAAACTAGGGTACATTTTCTGAAATTTACACAGCTTTATCTCATTTCTTGAGGTGCTAAAATGACAGGGCAGTACAAAACCCCCCCCCCCCAAATGACCCCATTTTGGAAAGTAGACACCCCAAGGAAATTGCTGAGAGGCATGTTGAGCCCATTGAATTTTTTATTTTTTTGTCCCAAGTGATTGAATAATGACTAAAAAAAAAAAAATTACAAAAAGTTGTCACTAAATGATATATTGCTCACACATGCCATGGTTATATGTGGAATTTCACCCCAAAATACATTTTGCTGCTTCTCCTGAGTACGGGGATACCACATGTGTGGGACTTTTTGGGAGCCTAGCCGCGTACGGGACCCCGGAAACCAAGCACCGCCTTCAGGATTTCTAAGGGCGCAAATTTTTGATTTCACTCCTCACTACCTATCACAGTTTCGAAGGCCATAAAATGCCAAAATAGCACGAAACCCCCCCAAATGACCCCATTTTAGAAAGTAGACACCCCAAGGAAATTGCTGATAGGCCTGTTGAGCCCATTGAATATATATTTTTTTGTCCCAAGTGATTGAATAATGACAAAAAAAAAAAAAATTACAAAAAGTTGTCACTAAATGATATATTGCTCACACATGCCATGGTTATATGTGGAATTACACCCCAAAATACATTTTTCTGCTTCTCCTGAGTACGGGGATACCATATGTGTGGGACTTTTTAGGAGCCTAGCCGCGTACGGGACCCCGAAAACCAAGCACCGCCTTCAGGATTTCTAGGCACAAATTTTTGATTTCACTCCTCACTACCTATCACAGTTTCGAAGGCCATAAAATGCCAAAATCGCACAAAACCCCCCCAAATGACCCCATTTTGGAATATAGACACCCCAAGCTATTTGCTGAGAGGAATGGCGAGTATTTTACAGCTCTCATTTGTTTTTGAAAATGAAGAAAGAAAATATATATATATATTTTTTTTTTTTTTTCAATTTTCAAAACTTTGTGACAAAAAGCGAGATCTGCAAAATACTCACAATACCTCTCAGCAAATAGCTTGGGGTGTCTACTTTCCAAAATGGGGTCATTTGGGGGGGTTTTGTGCTATCTGGGCATTCCATGGCCTCCGAAACTGTGATAGGCAGTGAGAAGTAAAATCAAAAATTTACACCCTTAGAAAGCCTGAAGGCGGTGCT
Source organism: Rana muscosa (assembly GCA_029206835.1). Lineage (NCBI taxonomy): Eukaryota > Metazoa > Chordata > Amphibia > Anura > Ranidae > Rana > Rana muscosa. The sequence continues at coordinate 51,126,657 of CM055122.1, forward strand.
TGGTTTTTGGGGTCCCGTACGTGGCTAGGCTCCCAAAAAGTCTCACACATGTGGTATCCCCGTACTCAGGAGAAGCAACAGAATGTATTTTGGGGTGTAATTCCACATATGCCCATGGCATGTTTGAGCAATATATCATTTAGTGACAACTTTGTGCAAAAAAAAAAAAAATTGTCGTTTTTCCGCAACTTGTGTCAACATATAAAATATTCCATGGACTCGACATGCCTCTCAGTATATAGCTTGGGGTGTCTACTTTCCAAAATGGGGTCATTTGGGGGGTTTTGAACTGTTCTGGCATTTTATACACAACATTAGGAAGCTTACATCCACTCTTCTAACCACTTGAAGACAAAGCCCTTTTTGACACTTTTTGTTTACATGAAAACATTTTTTTTTTTGCAAGAAAATTATGTTGAACCCCCAAACATTATATATATTTTTAAAGCAAAGGCCCTACAGATTAAAATGGTGGGTGTTGCATTTTTTTTTTCTACACAGTATTTGCGCAGCGATTTTTCAAACGCATTTTTTGGGTTAAAAAATACACTTTTTTTAATTTTAATGCACTAAAACACACTATATTGCCCAAATGTTTGATGAAATAAAAAAGATGATCTTAGGCCGAGTACATAGATACCAAACACGACATGCTTTAAAATTTCGCACAAACGCGCATTGGCGACAAACTACATACATTTTTAAAAGCCTTTAAAAGCCTTTACAGGTTACCCCAGTAGATTTACAGAGGAGGTCTACTGCTAAAATGATTGCCCTCGATCTGACCTTCGCGGTGATACCTCACATGCATGGTGCAATTGCTGTTTACATATGACGCCAGACCGACGCTTGCGTTCGCCATTGGGCAAGAGCAGGGCAGGACAGGGGTGCTTTTTTTTTTTTTCTTTTTTTTTTATTATTAATTTTGCTTTTTTATTTTATTTTTAAATTGTTCCTTCCAAGTATTTTTTTTTTTATCATTTTTATTGTTATCTCAGGGAATGTAAATATCCCCTATGATAGCAATAGGTAGTGACAGGTACTCTTTTTTTGAAAAAACTGGGATCTTCTAGACCCTAGATTTTTCCTCTGCCCTCAAAGCATCTGACCACACCAAGATCGGTGTGATAAAATGCTTTCCCAATTTCCCAATGGCGCTTTTTATATCCGGGGGGGGGGCATTCCCTCCCACTGCTTGTAAAAGCAGTCCAGAGGCTAATTAGCCGCTAGGATTGCTTTTACATGAAAGCCGGCCGCAGGCTGAAAAGAATGATACCAAGATGATACCTAAACCCGCAGGCATCATTCTGGTATAAACATTCAAAGTCCAGCAACATACCAGTACGTTGCTGGTCCTTGTTGGACATGTATTGTAATCTTTTTATTTCATGCAGCCAGTTGGCTGAACGAAAAAAGAGATTGATCGGTGGGTATGCCCACCATTAGAATACCGCCCTTCATCCACCCACTTCCAATGATGGGCATACACGCACCATTTATATATGCCGAAGCATGGGGGCATCCTCCCGCAAAAAAGTTATGCCGCACACACATGGTCGGACTTTTCCACGGGCAAGCCTCCGTCGGAATTTTGACCGTATGTACGCGGCATTAGGAGCAAAATCGCTCCTCCGCCCCTGCTGCCCCAATGCTTCGGCATATTTGCTTTTTTTTTTTAACTGTGGTGGTGAAATCACCTCCTACAGCACTGGAGTCGCAGGGATCAGGCCTGTCTCTGCGAATGCTGCAGTTATGTGTGTTTTTGTCTTGTAAGTGACAGTGATCGATCGATACTGCACTTGGGTGGCCTGGGCTGGACGGAGGGGCAAAACGCAGGTGCCAGCAGGTATCTGGGCTGATCCCGCTAACACTGCGTTTTTGGGAACCCTAAACTGCTGGGGACGCTAGTATAGATCAGATCAGATATTGATCTGTTCAGATACTATACCACTAAGGGGGGTGTATGCTTCACGCGTGGGTGTTAGCGTTACTGGCACTAACCTGACGCTGCCTGGGGTGTGACGCAGACCCTCTCTGACGCTAAAACCTAATTGATATCACCCGCCGGGCGATCAGGGGGTTAAACCTTTATTGGGTTATATACACGGCGGGTGCCCTGACACTATAAAAAGCAAACTAACTAACCAGCGTCACCCGTAACACTTATATGGTGATCACTGGTGAAAGGGTTAACTAGGGGCAATCAGGGGGTTAAAACCTTTATTAGATAATATATGGGGGTACCTGACGCTATAAAAACCTGCGGCGAACCTAAAAAAAATTACCAGCTACCGATCTGCATCACCGACACTAAGACAGCGTTTAGAAAAACGATTGCTTAGCGACAGTGGTGATGGGGGTGAAAGGGTTACCTGGGGGGGCGATCAAGGGGGTTAAACCTTTATTAGATAATATATTGGGGTACCTGACGCTATAAAAACATGCGGCGAACCTAAAAAAAATTACTGGCTACGATCTGCATCACCGACACTAAGACAGCGTTTAGAAAAACAATTGCTTAGCGACAGTGGTGATAGGGGGTGAAAGGGTTACCTGGGGGGCGATCAAGGGGGTTAAACCTTTATTAGATAATATATTGGGGTACCTGACGCTATAAAAACCTGCGGCGAACCTAAAAAAAATTACCGGCTACCGATCTGCATCACAGACACTAAGACAGCGTTTAGAAAAACGATCGCTTAGTGACAGTGGTGATAGGGGGTGAAAGGGTTACCTGGGGGGCGATCAAGGGGGTTAAACCTTTATTAGATAATATATTGGGGTACCTGACGCTATAAAAACCTGCGGCGAACCTAAAAAAAATTACTGGCTACGATCTGCATCACCGACACTAAGACAGCGTTTAGAAAAACAATTGCTTAGCGACAGTGGTGATAGGGGGTGAAAGGGTTACCTGGGGGGCGATCAAGGGGGTTAAACATTTATTAGATAATATATTGGGGTACCTGACGCTATAAAAACCTGCGGCGAACCTAAAAAAAAATTCCGGCTACCGATCTGCATCACAGACACTAGGACAGCGTTTAGAAAAATGTTTGCTTAGTGACAGTGGTGATAGGGGGTGAAAGGGTTACCTGGGGGGCGATCAAGGGGGTTAAACCTTTATTAGATAATATATTGGGGTACCTCACGCTATAAAAACCTGCGGCGAACCTAAAAAAAATTACTGGCTGCCGATCGGCATCACTGACGCTAAGACAGCGATCAGAAAAATGATCGCTAAGCGACAGTGGTGATAGGCGGTGGAAGGGTTATCTGGGGGGTGATCAGGGGGTTAAACCTTTATTAGGGGGGGTTAGGGGGCTACACTGGACCTAAGACTAAACTTTGGTGACACTTTTACAGTCACAAATGTCACTGATTGCAGTGATCACTAAATAAATGGTCACTGCAATCAGTGACACTGTGACTGGGGGCTGGGGGGTGATCTGGGGGGTGATCTGGGGTGTCTGGGGGGGTGATTTATGTCCCTATGTGTCCTGGTGTCAGTGTAGTGTTGTGTGCACTGACCTGATATCTTCTCTAGTACAGCGCTCGGTATATGTGAGCGCCGCACCAGAGATGACATCACTTCCTCCTGCTCCCTCTGTCTGACACAGACAGAGGGGGCATTTCCATTCGCCGGGAGCGATCGCGAGGGGGTGGCCAGAAACGAATGGCTGCCCCCTCATCCCGGAACGCTCCCGGACACTTAGCCACCGCTCACTGTACAGAAGGGGGGTCCGATCGGACCCCCCAACTATACAAAGGCAATCACGTATGCTCTACGTGATTGTGCCTGTCAGTACCATTCTGCCAACGTATATATACAGTGAGCGGTCGTTAAGTGGTTAAAAAATACATCAAAAAATTACTTTTTATTTTTAATTTACTAAAAATTAGCAATAAAAAGCCCGTTAAGGTATAAAAAAAGGGGTGCGGGAAACCCTATAAAATGACATGTAACCAATATACAAAAAATATTTCTTTACATACTAGATTAGTGCTATAAAACCCCATTAGGGTATAAAAAAGGTGCAGGAAACCCCATAAGATGACATGTAACCAATATGCAGAGAATTACATTAGTCTTTTGTCAAAAAGCAATTGAGGTCCAGATCTATATTTAGTCCCAGCGGCTGCATAGTTCTCAAATGATAAAGCCACTGAGTCTCATTCTGAGAGATGGCCTTCTTCATGTCCGTGCCTCTCCAATGATATTTAACTCTATCTATGCCATAGAAGGTCAAATAGCGTGGGTCCCTATCATGGAACTGGAGAAAGTGTTGTGAGACACTGTGACTAGAAAAACCTTTCCTTATGTTTGTCACATGTTCATTTATCCTAACCCTTAATTCGTGGGTGGTGCGACCCACGTACTGCAGAGAGCAAGGGCATTCCAGGACATATGTGACATGTTTGGAATAGCAGGTGATTAGAGATTTGATATTATATTCTTGTTGTGTTACATGTGACTTAAATTTGGTGACTTTCTTAGTATGTCTTAAAGTGGTGCAACAGGATTTGCATCTTGTGCAGTAATGAAACCCCGTTCCATCCAAAAACGTAGGGGGCTTTTTTGGGGGGTCTGGGACATTGGGTGCAATGATGTTCCTCAGTCCCAAGGCCCTCCTGTAAATGAATTTAGGTTTGGAAGGTAGGCCAGTTTCCAAATCCCTGTCCTTCAAAAGGATCGGCCAGAACTTTTTTTAAACTTTCTCTATACTCTTATATTGCTTGTGAAACCCAGAGATGAAAGCTAGTTCTCCCTGGAATGGGTTTTTCTTCTTGGCTACCAAAATATTTTCCCTATCCATGGTGGCCACCTCCTCTCTGGCTTTGGTAAGCATCATTTGGCAATAGGCCTTTTCAATGAATCTGTCTGTAAGAATGGCCGCCTGTGTGTGAAAGTCTGTCATGCTATCGCAATTGCGCCGGATACGCATGTACTGACTTTTGGGGACTGACCCCAACCCCTAGCGCACTCTCCCGTTTTTTAATTCACTTTGCAGAAGTGGTTTCCACAGTTTTTTTGAGGTGCAGCTTTTATTTCGTTTAATGCTTTATTTATTTGCACATTTGGCGCGAGATACATTTTTTCTATTTACCGCATTGAAATTTCTACCAAACTTTCTATCTGCGCAGCCATGGACGTTTTTAATTTCATGAAAGGTCGGCAGACCAACATTTAAGAGATATTTAAGCAAGCACCCAGTCCTAATCTAGACTTGGAGCGAGGGTTTAAGCAACTCCAGTACGATATGGAAAAACAAATACGATTGTGGTGGGATATAGCCTCATTCGAAATTTATATTGGTAAAAATCTCACCCCCAGGAGGCTGAGATGGGACGTGAACCCTAATGATGGAGCTGAGGACCTGACCCTCATTGATGAGTGGTTTCAGTTCTTCAATGCCTGCGAACAGAAACTTATGCAGCTAATGATAAGGAGACGCCATGCTAAAAATGTTTTAATAGAGGCCAAGATTGCAGATCTCAAGGCGACTATGGAGCCACTCATGGGAACCAAGGAATATTTGGATAAAGCCCAGAGTCTCCAAACTCACCTTTCAAAATATGACAGTGAGATCAAGCAAAAAAAAATTAAAAAATATCAGAGGGATGTCAAGGATTTTGAAGACAACCAGGTCTACAAATGGCAGGCAGAGTTCAATCCTATGAATTCTAAAGAATCATCAGTGGAGGGTTCATAATGTGGTTACCCAGCTAGCTAAGAACTTTAAAACAAATTCACACACCCGCAAAAAAAACTAAGAAGCCACCTCCCCCTACCAAAGGCCAGGGGTCTCAGTATGGTGGAGGACCACCTCCTCCCCCCCATCATGCTGGGAACTATCCCCCGCTGAATGATTATCATACAGCTAATTATTCAGTACCGACCTCCAAAAGGCATGCACCATTAGACAACAGACCCATGGACTATGGTTATCCATACTACAACCAGGGGCCTGACCATTATCCACCCAGACCACCTAGAGGTAACTTTAGGGGGAATTTTAGGGGTAGACCCATGCAACATCAAAATAGTTACCAACAGGGGGGGGGGAGTGGAGAGGATGGAAAGAACCTTACAAAATTCCTACTACTACACCCCAATACCCCAGAGAAACCGTAGAAAAAGAGGCAGAGGAGGGGGCACCAGAAAGAAAAAGACCACGGGACAATTAAATGCAGGCATTTTTAATTTAACTGATGTAGTATTTTCTAAAGAAGAGTTAGAGGTGTTAGCCCAAGGGTTGAAGTTTGCACCCGATACAAACGTCAATAAATTTGATTTATTTATAGACGTAGAAAAATATGTCAGGAAACTGAATATTAAAAAATATTTTGCATCCCAAAAGTCCTACTCGTCTTCAAAAACAGTAAGCGAATACCAGCACAGTGGATTGAGAAATAATCCTGTGTTCAACCCCAAAAAGGGTACACATCATCACATTGAAGTTTTAAAAAATATGGTGCAGGATGAAATTAGAGATTTACATGTAATTAAGGCCAAAACTAACCGTTCCCCTGTAAAAAACTAGAACATAACAAACAAATAGTAGTACGTCCGGCAGACAAAGGAGGAGGAGTGGTGGTACTTACTAAGGAAAACTACTATACAGAGATCCAAAGACTTTTAGAAGACACCAGTACAGTACATACAAACCATTAGCCCAGGACCCCCTAGTAAAATTTAAAATTGAATTAACTGGTTGGGTTAATAATGGAGTAGCCTAACAGATATTGGATGCCAAAGAGGCCCAATATCTTTTACAGCAGGCGCCTCGTACTCCAGTACTATACATAGTGCCCAAAATCCATAAGAGTAAAGAACAGCCCCCTGGTCGATCCATTGTTAGTAGGATAGGATCCATCTATTCTCGATTGGGGGAGTACCTGGACAGCTACTTGCAGCCTCTGGTTGTCCAAGGGAAATCCTATTTGAAGCCTAGTCGAGAGCTCATTAAATCTATATCCTCTATAGGAGTGACGGATGCCACTCTAATGGTCACTATTGACATTGAGTCATTGTATACCAATATCAAGCAAAATGATGCAATTATGGCAGTAAAATTAGCCCTAACAGATGACTCCAGTTTGAAACAGGCACAAATTGATTTTTTACTAGCAGGCCTTCAGCAGGCCATGGGCAATAATTATTTTTGGGCGCAGGATAGATTTTATAATCAAATAAAGGGGGTAGCAATGGGGACTCGTTATGCCCCCAGTGTAGCAAATCTGGTATTAAATAAATGGGAAGGAGAGACCCTTTATCAAGCTCTATTGTATTATAAAAGATACATTGATGACGTGATTTTATTATGGGAGGGCTCCCAGACATCATTGAATTTGTTTATAGCATCTATGAATGACAACCAATATGGACTTAAATTCACAGCAGAATGGAGCCCAGATACGGTCAATTATTTGGATCTCACTTTAGTTAAGAATGGTAACAAAATCTGCACGAGGACTTTCTTTAAAACCACCGATAGGAACGCCTTTGTGCCGATGAACAGCTGCCACCACCCCCGGTGGTTGGGGTCAGTCCCCAAAAGTCAGTACATGCGTATCCGGCGCAATTGTGATAGCATGACAGACTTTCACACACAGACGGCCATTCTTACAGACAGATTCAGTGAAAATTGCTATTGCCCAATGATGCTTACCAAAGCCAGAGAGGAGGTGGCCACCATGGATAGGGAAAATCTTTTGGTAGCCAAGAAGAAAAACCCATTCCAGGGAGAACTAGCTTTCATCTCTGGTTTTCACAAGCAATATAAGAGTATAGAGAAAGTTTTTAAAAAGTTCTGGCCAATGCTTTTGAAGGACAGGGATTTGGAAACTGTCCTACCTTCCAAACCTACCTAAATTCATTTACCGAAGGGCCTTAAGACTGAGGAACATCATTGCACCCAATGTCCCAGACCCCCCAAAAAAGCCCCCTACGTTTTTGGATGGAACGGGGTTTCATTACTGCACAAGATGCAAATCCTGTCGCACCACTTTAAGACATACTAAGAAAGTCACCAAATTTAAGTCACATGTAACACAACAAGAATTTAATATCAAATCTCTAATCACCTGCTATTCCAAACATGTCACATATGTCCTGGAATGCCCTTGCTCTCTGCAGTACGTGGGTCGCACCACTCGCAAATTAAGGGTTAGGATAAATGAAAATGTGACAAACATAAGGAAAGGTTTTCCTAATCAGTGTCTCACGACACTTTCTCCAGATCCATGATAGGGACCCACGCTATTTGACCTTCTATGGCATAGATAGAGTTAAATATCATTGGAGAGGCACGGACATGAAGAAGGCCATCTCTCAGAATGAGACTTAGTGGCTGTATCGTTTGAGAACTATGCAGCCGCTGGGACTAAATATAGATCTGGACCTCAATTGCTTTTTGACAAAAGACTAATGTAATTCTCTGCATATTGGTTACATGTCATCTTATAGGGTTTCCTGCACCTTTTTTATACCCTAAGGCCGGTTTCACACTTGTGCGACACGACAGCCATCCTACTTTGGATCCGACTTTGCCCTGCGACTTGAAGCCGACATATGTCCGACTTTCAATGAACGGGGATCCGACTTGGATCCCCGCCAATACCAGGCACTGTGTTTGGTATGAATCTTGAGGGGGAAATCCACGCCAAATTTTAAATAATAAACCGGCATGGGTTCCCCTCCAGGAGCATACCAGGCCCTTCGGTCTGGTATGGATTTTAAGGGGAGCCCCCTAAGCCGAAAAAATGGCGTGGGGGTCCCCCTCAAAATCCAAACCAGACCCTTATCCGAGCACACAACCGGCAGGCCGCAGGAAAAGAGAGGGGGACGAGAGAGCGGCCCCCCTCCCTCCTGAACCGTACCAGACCGCATGCCCTCAACATGGGGGGTTTGGTGCTTTGGGGCAGGGGGGGCGACCTGCGGCCCCCCACCCCAAAGCACCCTGCCCCCATGTTGATGGGGACAAGGGCCTCTTCCTGACAACCCTGGCCATTGTTTGTCGGGGTCTGCAGGCGGGGGGGCTTATCAGAATCCAGGAGCCCCTTTAATTAAGGGGGCCCCCAAATCCCAGCCCCCCACCCTATGTGAATGAGTATGGGGTACATCGTACCCCTACCCATTCACCTGGTGGAAAAAAATGTCAATAAAAAACACTACACAGGTTTTTAAAGTAATTTATTACACAGCTCCGGGGGGTCTTCTTCTGACTTCGGGGGTCTCTTCTTCTGCTCTCCGGTTCTTTCTGCCTTCTGCCGGGCGCCTTCGCTATCTTCTTCCAGCTCTTTTGCTAGCGGGGGCCCGGTCTTCTTCGTCGCCTTCTTCCCTCTTCTCCTCCTCGATGTTCACTCATCGCTTCCTCCCGCTGTAATGCTGGGTGTGCGGTCCGCAATGATTTATATTGGCCTCTCATGACGTCACAGTCACATGCTTCGGGTGGCCACATGCTCCCATGACGTCACAGTCACATGCTCCGGGGCCACCCGGAGCATGTGACTGTGACGTCATGAGAGGCCTATATAAATCGTTGCGCACCGCACACCCGGCATTACAGCTGGAGAAAGCGACGTGTCAACATCGAAGAGGGAAGAAGACGGCGACGGTGACGGGAAAACCGGGCCCCTCCACTAGCAAAAGAGCTGAAGGGAAGATAGTGGAGCAGCCCGGCAGAAGGACAACGGAGAGCGGGAGGAGACGACGGGGAAGACCGGGCCTCTCCGCTAGCAAAAGAGCTGGAAGAAGTTAGCGGAAAAGCCGGCAGAAGGAAAAAGGCACCGGAGAGCAGAAGAAGACCCCCAAAGTCGGAAGAAGAGACCCCCAGGGCTGCCTAATAAATAACTTTAAAAACCTGTGTTTTTTTATTGACATTTTTTTCCACCAGGTGAATGGGTAGGGGTACGATGTACCCCATACTCATTCACATAGGGTGGGGGCCCGGAATCTGGGGGCCCCCTTATTAAAGGGGGCTCCTGGATTCCGATATGCCCCCCCCCCGCAGACCCCGACAACCAACGGCCAGGGTTGTCGGGAAGAGTCCCTTGTCCTCATCAACATGGGGGCAGGGTGCTTTGGGGTGGGGGGGCCGCAGGTCACCCCCCTACCTCAAAGCACCAAACCCCCCATGTTGAGGGCATGCGGCCTGGTACGGTTCAGGAGGGAGGGGGGGTGCTCTCTCATCCCCCCCTCTTTTCCTGCGGCCTGCCAGGTTGCGTGCTCGGATAAGGGTCTGGTATGGATTTTGGGGGGGACCCCACGCCGTTTTTTCGGCGTAGGGGCCCCCTTAAAATCCAGCCCAGACCGAAGGGTCTGGTATGCTCTTGGAGGGGGAATCCATGCCAGTTTTTTATTAAAAATTTGGCGTGGAGTTCCCCCTCAAGATCAGCAGAGCACAAGTCGCATGCCAAAGTTGGATCATGCAAGACCGCGGTCCGACTTTGATCCGACTTCAATGATAGTCAATGGGCTGAAGTAGGATCAAAGTCGGAACAAAGTAGTACAGGGAGCATTTTCAAAGTCAGACCAACTTGTGTCGGACCAGTTAAGACGGCTCCCATAGGGAAACATTGATTTTCACACGTCATGCGACATGAGCTCCCAATGTCGGAGTGTTTGTCGCACCAGTGTGAACCCGGCCTAATGGGGTTTTATAGCACTAATCTAGTATGTAAAGAAATACTTTTTGCATATTGTTTACATGTCATTTTATAGGGTTTCCCGTACCCCTTTTTTATACGTTAACTGGGCTTTTTATTGTTAATTTTTAGTATGTCATAAATTAAAAATAAAAAGTAATTTTTTGATGTATTTTTTAATAATTCGGTTTATAGCTGTCGATTTGATTTTGTTCAAAACAATATTAATATTTACCTATAGACCAATTAACAACAATATGGATTTCCATGGTGTATGGTACTGTACTTTATTTATTCCATGCAATTCTTAACTAGCTGGCTGTCAGTATTATTACGCTGTTCAGACTGGGACTGAGGCTGTGGAAATTCCCAAATTGTTTCACCTGCTGTTGGCCTAATTGACAGACACATTTAAACCAGTACATTCAGTGACTAGGCACGCTTCCTGAAGAAGTGTCAAACGAAACGGACGTAGAGGCGTCCCCTGGTCACGTACCGAGGTCACTTCCGGTTCCTTTTGGCTCACTGCGGTGCAGGGTGGAACGCACGCCAGCGCACACGAGTCGGGACCTTCTCCACCAATTTGATACTTGAAAGGTTCTGGTACTGTTTGGTTCTGTTGGACCTTCTTGGCTCGAGCTGGACTCAGGATCTGTGGAAGTCTCTCTGACCGGTCGGATATTCAAGACACCAATAAACAGTGAATGGGTATACTAGAATATATGGTTTAATGGTTACATGTCCTTTTTTATACACAGCGAGAAAGGTTACCTCCCTCCTATGGACCTATCAGCAATAAGCAAAAACCTCATGAGTTAGACAAAAATAAATTCTAACAGGTTTTTTGACTTCTGCAAAAGCGGTCAGTTAACATACGTCAATTGTCGTCAAACTAGACATGTTCTGACATTTGAAACAGGAAGATAAGAAATGCCAGATGTCAGTGTGGTCAATCTGACCGTTAAAAAGCAGAAGTGAGATAAACTTTTTCCCAGAAAAGGCCTAACCACAAAGTCACATTTCAACCTAAATATACATGCCTGTTACACAGAAGAAAGATTAGTTTGACCAAAAAAGTCACATCTTGTTCACACTCATGTCAGAGAAACATTATTGTAAAATATATATTTGAGGAGAACTCTAACCATGAATATTGGTTCATGATCTTCTTATACCTTACAACCCCTCCTTATGATCATGGCTTCAAGAATTGAAGCCCATCGATCATTGGATTATTAAGGACGACAGGTGGTGTGCCGTTTAGGAGAGGGGTGAAGTTTAGAGGTACTGCCGTTAGGGGGATCCTAGCAGTGCTAGGATGGAGTTTACTACTGTAGCGGGGTGTTCCCCTTTAATCAGAGACAGGAAATTCCAGAGAGAGGGGAGTCGGGGGGAAGGAATATAAGGAGGGGGCGAGGCCTAGCTCTTTCTCTTTGGGACACGGGGAGGCAGAGAGAGAGACACCTGTGCGGATCTGTGCTGCTCCAGGCCTGAAGCCTGGGGCCTGTGGAGCGAACCAAAGAGCCTTCCACCCCTTTGCGAGCCTGGGTGGCATCCAGACTCATCTCGTCGAAAGTTGTCTGGATCGGGGATCCGATCGCAGAAGCCGCTGTGGACGAGGACCGACACAGCCGGTGGAAGTTCCGGACTGAGGGAAGTGTTCCGGAGTGGTGAGCGAGCGAAAGCTCATCTTTAAACCGTTACTTTTATACTTTGTGCCTACTAGACTTCCGAGGCCTAACACCTCCGGTGAGGGAGAATTACCCCCCCCCTATTGGATTACAAATACATGGTTTTAAATACTTCAAGTGCACCACCTTTACAGATCCTGTGCCGGTGAAGATTTGTGTTTCTTCAAAGACTGAGTTTCATGGTTAGGGATCAGGCCTGATCCGTTAGATAGTTATAAGTTAGTTATCACACCACAGGGTGTTTAGGTAACGGTCGCCCCACGTGGCGTTCCGTCCCCTTTCCATTGCTGGTACACACACACACAGTATTGTGATTTATAACTGCAGGGACCTGCTTATGTGTTGTGAACCAATTGTTTCATGCATGTTATCCCCTTTTATCTTACCACTAGCAGTAAAGTCAGTTATTATTTACAACATTGTCTATGAGTCAGTTATCAATCCACACACCCACATTTAAAGCATAAGTGATTGTTTATGTGAAATTGCTGTGGGTTAACTGTGCCAGAGCGGGTAGAGCAGATTGCCGGGGGGTTGGGGAAGCTGTACTCAGGGCCCAAATCAAAACTTGCGGCTCTCTTAAGTTGAGGGTATCGCTACACGTGGGGGCTCGTAAATCCGGGATTACTGAGACAGCGGTGAGAGCCCGCCAAGACTTACCGGCATGGACCCGAAAGACATCAGAACGTGGTGTGAAGTAGCTAAGACAGATCCAAGCCAGTCAGTGGTCATTAACATTCCGGGTCAGGAATGGTCGACCGAAACGATGGAAGGGTTAATGAAGTCAGACCCAGACACCTCACACCAGTATACGCTAGTGGAATATTCAGATAGGAAGCCAGAGGCTTGTAAATGCAAATATGCGCGGATGCCGGATAACAGATCTTATAGTTTGGCGCACGCTATTAAGAAAGAGCTATCACCAACGGGATCACCGCAGGTTGCGGCCCGTACCCCGCCAGAGAGGAAAGACGGAGCGACACCTCCGGTGACGCCTGCACCTGCCACGGCCATATCACCCGAACTAATAAAGGCGTTAGGGGATCTACTAACAAACTGTCAGAAGACAAGCACAGTGCACGTAGAAACTAGCTACCGGAGACTAAAAACATTCTCGGGGGAGCTCCCCGTCCCTGCGGGGGAGGAAGATTTTGACACTTGGGTGGAACAGGCATTACAAGCAGTAGAGGCATGGGAGGTGCCTGAAGCACAGAAAAGACAACGAGTTTTAGAAAGTTTGAAAGGTGCCGCGGCAGAAGCGGTGAAGAGCTTCCGGTTTGGAAATGCAAACTGTACAGCTCAAGATTGTCTGGCCATGCTGCAGGAAGAGTTTGGACAGCTGGAGAAGGTGACAGAGATGGTCTACCAATTTGAACATACTTTCCAGCAGTCGAATGAGAAACTGTCAGAGTATGTTAGAAGGTTGAACAGGCTGTTATGCAAGATCGTGCTGAAGAAGGGAATGCTGCCCAAAGATGCAGATGAAGCACGAATGAAGCAGATCATGAGGGGAGCGCGGCGCTCAGACCCAGTCTGGCTGCACCTGAAAACCTCAGGAGGAGGAATGTCACTAACCTACTCTGATCTAATAAAAATTATTAGGGACGAAGAGGCGCTGCAGAGAGATCAGCAGGTGGCCAGGGTGAAGGTCACCCCTGTACCAGTGTTGGTCAGTTCAGTCAAGAGCCCGGAAAGAGATGCAGAAGTCGACACTTTGAAATCACAAATGTCCCAAGTGTTGGAGATGCTGACCTCTTTGATGGAGAAAGATCAAAGAAGAGCAGAGAAACCAAGTCCAAGAAAGGAGTTGTTCCCGAATACCTCAGAACCAGCCTCCATTCAGGACCGAGAAGAGATGCTATGTGTGAGGGGGTTAGCTCGGCAGCGGGTGTGTGTGACCCCCGGGATGGGCTCCCCACACAAAACAGGCCCAGCAAACGGAGGTTGTGGTTTTCAAAATCAAAAAGGTGCGGTTTATTTTCTATTTACAGTGACAAAACACAGCAAAGCAAAAGAAACATAACCAAAATAAATCCTGGTCAAGTTGACCTCTGACTAAACATACAGGTTTCCTAACTAACAACTGGGATCAGCCTAGTGCTGTCCTAGTCCCTAAGTCCCTGGTTTTAAATGTCCAAGCAAATAGCCACACAGGCTTTTTCTCACCGCACAGGGGTTCACTCTCCCTAGACAGTCCACACAGGTCTGGTTCCAGGCATGAGCTAACACCTAATGAATCTGGGAGTTCTTATAGAGGCCTAAATGAGCTGACAAGCTTCAGCTGGCCTCATCAACTCCCTGTCTGTACGACGCCCCACACTCTCCCTAGAGGTATGAGTCATCCATGAGCCCACTAGCCTTATACAACTCTCCACCTAGTTGTATAAGTCGGCGTAAAGCCTGAATCTGGGCGAAATATATCTACCCCCCTGGATGCAACCAGGTGACTTTACCTTCCTGCTGTCACATACTCCCCCCTCTTGTTTTAACCTCGGGGTTGGAACACCAGCAATCAGGCATTCATGTACTCGAGACAAAGCATCCACATTCCCCATTTGAACGCCAGGGCGATGCTTTACTGTGAAGTTGAATTCCTGGAGGGCCAGGAACCACCTATTCACTCTTCTATTTGTTTCCTTGTTTTGAGCCATCCACTTTAACGGAGCGTGATCCGTAACCATGTCAAAGTGCCTACCTAGCAGGTAGTACCGAAGGGAATCTAGAGCCCACTTCACCGCTAAACACTCCTTTTCAACGGTGGCGTAATTTACCTCATGGGACTTCAACTTCCTGCTGAGGTAAATGACTGGGTGCTCTTCCCCGTTCCAGACCTGGGACAATACTGCTCCTAACCCCACATCTGACGCATCACTTTGTACGACAAAGTCTTTAGAGAAGTCGGGTGAGTACAACACTGGCTGGCTACATAAGGCTTGTTTCAAGAATTGGAATGCTGCCTCAGCCTCGGGGGTCCATTTAATCATGACCGACCCTTTCCCCTTCGTCAGGTTGGTTAGGGGCACAGCCTTAGAAGCAAAGTGGGGAATGAATCGCCGATAATACCCAGCGATTCCCAGAAAGGCTCGTACCTGCTTCTTGCTGTTGGGACGTGGCCAACTCTGGATGGCCTCGACTTTGTTGAGTTGGGGTTTTATTACTCCCCTCCCAATGGTGTACCCAAGATATTTGGCCTCCTCCTGCCCAATGGTACACTTCTTGGGGTTAGCCGTAAACCCCGCTTCCCGAACAGAGTCCAGGACTGCTTGCACTTTTGGCAGATGTGAGGCCCAATCTGTGCTATGGACAATTACGTCATCCAGGTAAGCCGCAGCATACTTCCGATGGGGCCTCAGCATCTGGTCCATTTTCCGCTGGAATGTGGCCGGTGCATTCTGTAACCCGAACGGCATTCTTTTATATTGGAACGCCCCGTCTGGGGTTACAAATGCGGTTTTCTCTTTGGCCGACTTGGCCAGGGGGATTTGCCAATACCCTTTTGTGAGGTCAAGAGTCGTCATGTATCGGGCTGTTCCCAGCCGGTCGATCAACTCATCTATACGTGGCATGGGGTAGGTGTCAAATTTTGTAACTTTGTTCAACTGACGAAAATCGTTACAAAATCGCCAGCTCCCATCCGGTTTAGGCACCAACACAATGGGACTAGACCAATCACTTTGGGACTCCTCTATCACCCCTAAGTTCAGCATTTTCTGTACTTCCTCCCGTATCGCCTCCCGTCGAGCCTCTGGGATCCGATAGGGTTTTAACTTCACCCTTTCACCGGGCGGGGTAATGATGTCATGCTCTACCCCAGATGTTTGTCCCGGCAGCTCAGAGAATACCTCCTTGTTGCGAAGCACAAACTCCTTAACCTCCTGTTGTTGGGGTTGTGACAAGGTGGCTGCTATTCCAACCTCAGGAATCACGCAACCAGTTTGAGCTGGTGACCAAGTGTCTGCGACTAGGGACTCTCTATCCCTCCAGGCTTTCAACAGATTAACGTGATAGATCTGTTCGGGCTTTCGCCTTCCTGGTTGTCTGACCTTGTAATTCACTTCGCTCACTTTTTCCATTATCTCGTAGGGGCCTTGCCATTTGGCAAGGAATTTACTTTCAACCGTAGGGACAAGTACCAATATCCTATCCCCCGGGGAAAAGGTACGGGTCTTGGCTCCACGGTTGTACACTCTCTGCTGTGCCAACTGCGCTTGGGCCAAATGTTCCTTCACGATGGGCATTACCTGTGCAATTCGATCTTGCATCAGGGCGACATGCTCAATCACACTCCTGTGGGGAGAACTCTCACTTTCCCAAGTTTCCTTGGCAATATCCAACAGCCCTCTTGGGTGTCTCCCATACAGTAACTCAAAGGGGGAGAATCCCGTAGAGGATTGGGGCACCTCCCTAATAGCAAACATCAAATAAGGAAGTAAACAGTCCCAATCCTTTCCATCTCTATCCACCACTTTCTTCAACATTTGTTTTAGGGTTTTGTTGAATCTTTCAACCAGCCCATCGGTTTGGGGGTGATACACAGACGTACGCAATTGCGTCACTTTGAACAATTTACACAGCTCTTTCATAACCCGGGACATAAAGGGTGTACCTTGGTCCGTAAGCAGCTCTTTACAAATACCCACCCGGCTAAAAACAAGAGATAGCTCTTTGGCTATGGTTTTGGCCGAGGTATTTCGGAGAGGGATCGCTTCTGGATAACGGGTGGCATAGTCCATTATAACTAATATGTACTGGTGCCCCCTAGCGGACTTGATTATAGGACCTACCAAATCCATGGCGATCCTCTCAAACGGGACCTCAATGATGGGTAGAGGGACCAGCGGGCTACGGAAATGTGGCATCGGGGCCAACCTCTGACACACAGGGCAGGAGGAACAATAATTTTCTACGTCCTTCATCACCCCCGGCCAATAGAATCTCTGTAATACCCTCTCTCGGGTTTTCTCTGTCCCCAGATGACCTCCAAGAATGTGCCCATGGGCCAACTCCAACACCAACTTCCTGTAAGGTTTGGGCACCACAAGCTGCTCAACGGTTTCTTCTGCCCTTTTTGCCACCCGATACAGTAGGTCCTTCTCTACGCTGAAGTATGGGTAAGTGCAGGTATTATCTGGGTTCACTAACTCGCCATCTATTTTCACTACGTTTTCCCGTGCCTTTATTAGGGCGGGGTCTTTCAACTGTTCTGTGGCAAAGTTTTCCCTGTGAACCTCAAGATCAGAAAACTCCACAGACGGTAGGTTTTCGTCTGAGGAGGTGGGCTCCTCTCCAGTTTCTTGAGTCTCCCCTGCCAATACTGATAAGGGAAATTCCGGAGAGTCCTCACCACTCTCAGGGGAGTTCTGGCTATCACATTCCTGGTACATAGGGGCACCAGTGAGGGGCTCAGGATCATCCCACAGTTCCCAGAACTTCGGAAAATCCCTTCCCACAATGGCGTCATGCGGTAACTGAGATACTAAGCCCACTGGATGAGAGAGGGTACCTTTGGGGGTCTCGAAACACACTGTAGTCACTGGATACTCTCGGGTGTCCCCATGCACACAAATAACAGCTACCTTGCTATTCCCAGAGACCTCTGTTTTAACTAACTCAGCCTTTATCAGGGTCACAAGGCTACCTGAATCCAGCAATACCACAACATTTCTACCATTAACACACATTTTGCATAAATGTTTCTCAGTTCCTCGAATGGCAGTGCATGCGACTGTCGCACACAGCGACTGACGTCTGCCCGTCAGAAAGTCACACTGCATGGGTTCCTCCACAACCGGGCAATTGGCTGCAATATGTCCCGCTTGCCGGCAGCGGTAGCAAACGATCCTTCTTGCCGCCTCTTGAGCCGCTGACTTCCCAGGCTGTTCTCGCCAAACTTTGGGTAGAGCTCCCACCCTCTCACTCTCTCCACCCTCACCCCTTGGAATCCTCTTATCCGCCCCTGGGGATGGTCTGGTCTTAGGGTGGAAAGTCCGAGAGTCTCTGGAAGAGGCCGTCAGGTTCTCTGTAGCCAAGTATTTCTCTACACGATCCACAAGACCACCGGCCGTCTCTGGGTCTCCATGGCTTACCCACTTTTGGATGGCAGTAGGAAGAGCTCTCAAAAACCGATCCATTACAACACGTTCCACAATCTCTGGTGCGGACAAAGTCTCTGGCTGTAGCCACTTCCTGCTCAGGTGAATGAGATCATACATTTGAGACCTGGGGGGTTTTCCAAGCTGGAAAGTCCAGTTATGCACACGCTGAGCCTGGACAGCCAGGGTGACACCCAGCCTTGCCAATATTTCAGCTTTTAGCATCACATAGTCTTTTGCTTGGTCAGGCTCTAGGTCATAGTAAGCCTTCTGCGATTCACCAGTTAACAGAGGAGCCACCAGTCCAGCCCACTGCTCCTCAGGCCACTTTTCTCTTTCAGCAGTCCTTTCAAATGTGGTCAAAAATACCTCTGGATCATCCTCTCCAGTCATTTTTGTCAATAAACGACTCACCCCAAAGGACGCGGTATTAGTGGGACGGCTTTCCTCACTGGTCTGCGGACGTTGCTGCATTACTGCTTCCATTTGTTGTAGTCTCTGCTCTTGCTTCTGTAACAGGTCTATGAAGCGGGCCTCAGATTGCTGCTGGGCTTGTTGATGAGCTTGCTGCTGGGCTGCAAGGCTCCTTTGCAAACCTGCATTTGTCTGCTGTTGATTGGCATTTGCTAGAGCCAGCTGTTTCAGTATCTCCTCCATGCTGGCTTAAAAAAACTGCCCGCATTCTCCACCAACTGTGAGGGGGTTAGCTCGGGATGGGCTCCCCACACAAAACAGGCCCAGCAAACGGAGGTTGTGGTTTTCAAAATCAAAAAGGTGCGGTTTATTTTCTATTTACAGTGACAAAACACAGCAAAGCAAAAGAAACATAACCAAAATAAATCCTGGTCAAGTTGACCTCTGACTAAACATACAGGTTTCCTAACTAACAACTGGGATCAGCCTAGTGCTGTCCTAGTCCCTAAGTCCCTGGTTTTAAATGTCCAAGCAAATAGCCACACAGGCTTTTTCTCACCGCACAGGGGTTCACTCTCCCTAGACAGTCCACACAGGTCTGGTTCCAGGCATGAGCTAACACCTAATGAATCTGGGAGTTCTTATAGAGGCCTAAATGAGCTGACAAACTTCAGCTGGCCTCATCAACTCCCTGTCTGTACGACGCCCCACACTCTCCCTAGAGGTATGAGTCATCCATGAGCCCACTAGCCTTATACAACTCTCCACCTAGTTGTATAAGTCGGCGTAAAGCCTGAATCTGGGCGAAATATATCTACCCCCCTGGATGCAACCAGGTGACTTTACCTTCCTGCTGTCACATATGCTACAACTGCGGGGGCAGTGGCCACTTTGCCAGTAGGTGTTCCAGTCCTAAGAAGAAGAAAATGGATAATCGCCAGCCGGCGGGAAACTCCAGAGGGCCCCGGTGAGGGAGTCAACCGGGTGCCCATCTCTTTCAGTGAGCTCCAAACTGAATTGAAGGAAGCAAAAGAGAGGGGACAAGACCCCTCAGAAGGAATCTAGGGTCTCTCAACCAAGATACACACCAGAGAAAGGGGACAAGACCCCTCAGAAGAAATTTAGCACTCCCAAGAAGGAATGTCTACAACCAAGAGACAATAACATCCCTCAGCAGGTTTGTACTCCCATTAGGGTGGGGAAGGTCAATGCATACCGGGCTCAAGAGAGAATAAAGTCAAAAACAAACTGGATGAAGACAAGTCCTCAGAAGAAAGTGACCTCAACCCGGCCGTACCCAGAAGAATTGGTCGGCCCGTCCCCCACTGTATCTATCCAGGTGGAAGAAGTATATACAAAGGCCCTCCTGGACACTGGAGCTCAAGTGACTTTGTTGTACAGAGACTTCTAAGATAGGCACTTAAGCCATTTGCCTATACAGAAGATAGAAGAACTGGAGATATGGGGCCTGGGAACGCAGAGGTTCCCCTATGATGGTTATCTGCCCATAAAGCTGACATTCGACCCCTCTGTGGCTGGGAAGACAGAAGTGTTCGACACCCTGGCAGTTGTGTGTCCTAGACCACCCGGGGCCAGCAAGATGTCCCTCATCATAGGCACCAATACGGATCTAGTGAGAAGACTTCTGACCCCCCTGGTGAAGATGAGGAGCCATCAAGATCCAAACATCCATCCCATGCTGAAGACAGCCTACCAACGGTTAGTGTTGGAGCAGAAGACCCCAGGAGAGGGGATAGGGAAGGTGTGGAGACTGGGGAGAGAAGGAGTGGTGCTGCAGCCCGGGCAGGTGGCTTGTCTCAGGGCCACTGTGAAGCTCACCTGGAAGCAGCCTGGTCCCTTTGTCATGCTGGAATCCGACCCAAGGGAAGATCACTCAGGCCTGGAAGTGATACCGGAAGTGATTCCAATCAAGGCCCTGAAGAAAGCCAGGGGAAGAGTCCCGGTGAGTGTGAGGAACTCTACAGAAAGGGCCATAGAGATCCCTGCCCGGATGCTGTTGGGACAGGTGAGTCCTGCTGTCCCAGTCAGCTGGTCAGAAGTAAAGGGGACGGGTGAAGAAGGAGATGTTTGGGAAAAACTTTCCATGGAGAACCCGAATTTACCTGGAGCCTGGAAAGAGAGAGCCAAGGCCCAGCTGACTAGATGGGAGAAGATTTTCTCCAAAGATGAGTTCGATGTGGGGTGTGCGAGGAGTGCTACCCACCGCATCCGCCTGCAAGAAGACAAACCGTTCAGGGAGAGAGTCAGGCGGGTTCCGCTGGCAGATCTGGAGGATCTGAGGGAACAGCTTGCAGAACTGAAAAAGACTGGGGTGATTCGAGAGTCCAGAAGCCCTTATGCCTCTCCAATAGTGGTGGTCAGGAAGAAGAATGGGTCGCTGAGGCTCTGCATTGACTACAGAACTCTCAACAGGAGGACCACCCCTGATCAGTACACCACGCCAAGGATAGAGGACGCCTTACAGAGTTTGTCTGGAGCTAAGTTGTTCAGCGTGATGGACCTCAAGAGCGGGTACTATCAAATTCCCATGCACCCAGAGGATAAAGAAAAGACCGCTTTCATAACTCCTGTGGGGTTCTTTGAGTTTAATAGAATGCCTCAGGGCCTATCTGGGGCCCCAGCTACTTTTCAACGTCTCATGGAAAAGACTGTCGGAGATATGAACCTCATAGAAGTCCTCGTGTACCTGGATGATGTCATTGTCTTCGGGAGGACTTTGGAGGAACATGAGGCCCGATTGGAGAAAGTGTTGAGAAGGCTTAGTGAAGAGGGACTAAAGCTTTCCCCCGAGAAGTGTCGGTTCTACCAGTCTTCGGTGAACTATCTGGGACACATAGTGTCTGAAAAGGGGGTGGCTACTGATCCTGAGAAGTTGGAGGCAGTTACCTCCTGGCCAAGACCCACAACAGTCACCGAACTTAGATCTTTCCTGGGCTTCTGCTCCTACTATAGGAGGTTTGTGGATGGGTTTGCCCGTATTGCCAAGCCCCTAAATGAACTGCTCAAGACTGAAGGGGAAGAGGATGGCTTGGGACCCAGAAGACCCGGGGAGTCGGTTCAAGATCAGTGGACCCCCAGGTGTGAAGAGGCCTTCAGAACCCTGAAAAGGAGCCTCACCACAGCCCCAGTATTGGCCTATGCTGATCCCACCAGACCATACGAGTTACACGTTGATGCTAGTCATGAAGGCCTAGGTGGAGTGCTCTACCAAGAGTATGAAGAGCAACTGCGACCAGTGGCCTATGTGAGTCGGAGTCTGACCCCCTCGGAGAAGAACTACCCCACTCATAAGTTGGAGTTCTTGGCCCTCAAATGGGCAGTGGTGGACAAACTAAGAGACTACCTCTATGGGGCAGAGTTTACAGTAAAAACAGATAACAACCCTCTGACTTATCTATTCACCACTGCCAAGTTGGATGCCACAGGGCACAGGTGGCTGGCTGCATTATCTGGGTTCAACTTCAGTCTTAAATACAGACCAGGGACTGGAAATAGGGATGCAGATGCCCTGTCCCGAAGATCTCATACCATGGCTGATGACTGGGAGGACTGGACTCAGGTAGCACCGGAGGGAGTGCGAGCCCTTTGTCAGGGGGCTGAATTTCAAGCCAGAGGGGGCTCCAGAGCCGAGGAGATAGGAGTTACCACAGTGGGAGTCCCAAAACACTACTGCGGGGTGACTCAACTTGAAGAGGAATGCTTGCCGAAGCTGTCTAAGAAGGAGCTGAGGTGCGACCAATTGGAAGACCCCATGGGGAGATTGGCCTTTGAAGCATTGGAAAACGAGAGTCCAGAGAAACTTTGACATCACCCCTCCAAGGAGGCTCGTCTGCTATGGAGGGAGCTAGACAAGCTACAGGTCCATCAGGGAGTGGTCTACCGAAGGGGCCCCTCTGATGACTCCGAGGATAAATGGCAGTTGTTTCTCCCAGAGAAGCACCGAGAGACTGTGCTGGTTGCCTTACATGACCAGCATGGTCACCTGGGAGCTGAAAGAACCTTCCAACTTGTCAGAAGCCGGTTCTATTGGCCCTGTATGAGGGCTGAAGTGGAGGAGTATTGCCACTCCTGTGCACGATGCATCCAGAGGAAGACTCTACCCCATCAAGCTGCCCCAATGGGCCACCTACAGAGTCAAGGCCCAATGGACCTGGTATGCATTGACTTTCTCTGCCTCGAACCTGATTTGAGTGGATTGGGAAATGTTCTGGTGGTAACCGATCATTTCACCCGTTATGCACAGGCGTTTCCCACCAGAGACCAGAAGGCTTCCACTGTAGCTAAGGTGCTTGTAGAAAAATACTTCGTCCACTATGGATTACCACAGAGAATCCACTCCGACCAAGGAAGGGACTTTGAGAGTCGCCTGATCCGGAACCTACTGGACTCCCTGGGAGTGGAAAAGACCAGGACTACCCCTTATCATCCACAAGGAGATGCCCAGCCTGAGAGATTTAACCGGACTTTGCTAAACATGCTTGGGACTCTGGAGACAGAGAAGAAGCAGCATTGGAGTCAACACATATCCACTTTGGTGCATGCCTACAATTGCACCACCAGTGATGTGACGGGTTACTCTCCCTATCGCCTCATGTTTGGGAGAGAAGCAAGATTGCCAGTGGATCTGGCCTTTGGCATTTCTCTAGACTATACCTCTGCTACCTCCCACAAAGGATATGTAGACAGACTTAGGTATAATTTGAAAGCGGCCTATGAACAAGCCCAAGCGGCCTCAGACCAGAGAGGGGCCCGAAATAAAAGGAACTATGATTTGAAGGTTCGAGTGCAAGACCTGCAGCCTGGAGACCGTGTTCTGCTACGCAACTTAGGGATCCCAGGGAAGCACAAACTTGCTGATAGGTGGAGGTCTGAGCCTTACGTTATTTGTAGGAAACTCCCTGGACTACCGGTGTACAAGTTAAAGCCAGAGGGGAGAGTGGGACCCTTGAAGACCTGGCACAGAAACCACTTACTCCCGCTTAAAGAAGCAGTCAGGATACCTCCAGTGAGGAACCTACCGGAATCTGTTTCCATCTTGGATACTCCCAGACCCAACACTCGGTCTCAGACCTCTCGATCTAGAGGTGGACAGGCTTCTCAACTAAGTGAAGATGGGAGAGGAGAACTGGAGTGGCTATGGCCTTCCCCAACCCCGGAAAATCCCACCATAGACCTTCCACCCACTGAGGATATGCAGGATGGGACCCTGAACCCAGAAGCTACAGAGTTCATTCCATCCAGTGGCGTGCCTGAATGCTGGGAAGATATTCCGGGCCTGTACTCAGATGAAGAAGAGACAGAGGCCCCAGAACCAGTGACGATGTCAGAGAGTGTTCCTGAAACAAAGCCTGTGGCACCCAAGCCTGAAGTCCCAAGGGAGCAGAGAGCTCGCAGAGTCGTGAGACCTCCCATGAAGTTAACCTACCCTCAATTGGGAAAGAGCTCAGAGGACTCTGTTACCACCGCTAGAAGAAGTACCGAGTGCTCCAATCCTTCCACTGTTCATTTGGTGGAGGGCAACCCCAGCTCACCCTCTGGCACAGTTAGGCAGGCCACTCCTGCCAGTGTGACCTGTGGGACAGGGAATCCCACCTCTGAGTTTTGGTGGCAATTCCCTGTACCAACATCATACTCCGCACTCTCTAAAATGGTTCAGGAATTTTGTTGAAATGTTTATCTTTGGGGACCAAAGAGTTTTAGTGGGGGGAGTGTGTAGCGGGGTGTTCCCCTTTAATCAGAGACAGGAAATTCCAGAGAGAGGGGAGTCGGGGGGAAGGAATATAAGGAGGGGGCGAGGCCTAGCTCTTTCTCTTTGGGACACGGGGAGGCAGAGAGAGAGACACCTGTGCGGATCTGTGCTGCTCCAGGCCTGAAGCCTGGGGCCTGTGGAGCGAACCAAAGAGCCTTCCACCCCTTTGCGAGCCTGGGTGGCATCCAGACTCATCTCGTCGAAAGTTGTCTGGATCGGGGATCCGATCGCAGAAGCCGCTGTGGACGAGGACCGACACAGCCGGTGGAAGTTCCGGACTGAGGGAAGTGTTCCGGAGTGGTGAGCGAGCGAAAGCTCATCTTTAAACCGTTACTTTTATACTTTGTGCCTACTAGACTTCCGAGGCCTAACACCTCCGGTGAGGGAGAATTACCCCCCCCCCCTATTGGATTACAAATACATGGTTTTAAATACTTCAAGTGCACCACCTTTACAGATCCTGTGCCGGTGAAGATTTGTGTTTCTTCAAAGACTGAGTTTCATGGTTAGGGATCAGGCCTGATCCGTTAGATAGTTATAAGTTAGTTATCACACCACAGGGTGTTTAGGTAACGGTCGCCCCACGTGGCGTTCCGTCCCCTTTCCATTGCTGGTACACACACACACAGTATTGTGATTTATAACTGCAGGGACCTGCTTATGTGTTGTGAACCAATTGTTTCATGCATGTTATCCCCTTTTATCTTACCACTAGCAGTAAAGTCAGTTATTATTTACAACATTGTCTATGAGTCTGAGTTATCAATCCACACACCCACATTTAAAGCATAAGTGATTGTTTATGTGAAATTGCTGTGGGTTAACTGTGCCAGAGCGGGTAGAGCAGATTGCCGGGGGGTTGGGGAAGCTGTACTCAGGGCCCAAATCAAAACTTGCGGCTCTCTTAAGTTGAGGGTATCGCTACACTACATATCCAACATTTTCCATATCCTGATTTAATCATTAAGGAAAAAAGAAAAAGTTTTGCCGAAGTGACCCTTCCTTTTTGACCATTAGTGTCTATGGGTATGGAACTCTGAGTTTCTTGATTTTTATGGTCCACTAGGGAGTATTTTCCGGATCCTTTTCTGGAATACTCTCCAGAACAGAGGTCTTTGTCTTCTCCTTCACCTTCTTCCAGTTTCCCTTCGGAAATGTCTTTAGTCTGGATGCATGGATCCATTGTGGTCCTTGATCTGTAAGAACAGCTGTTCTGGCAACCTTCAGAATTTCAAATGGTCCTTGGAAGATAGGGCCTGGTTGTTTCCGGACGGCAAGTTGTTTTATCAATACTTTGTCTCCTGGGATATACGGATGTGTAGGCTCTGTGGAGAGAGGAAGGAAAGTGACAGCAACCTTGTCCTCTGTTTCACTAAGGCTACTTACCAGATGTTTCACGTACTCTTCCTGTAAAGAATAAAGATTAACCTCCTCTCCCTCATCAGGTTTCCTCTGTGCTGGCCTACCCATAAGTATCTCAAAAGGAGATATTCCTGTTCTGTGGGGGGGTAGTCCTGATTTGATATAAGACTGCTGGCAAGTAATCTAACCAGTTTTTCATTGTGCCACCTGTTGCTTTTTTCAATTTGTCTTTTATGGTTCTGTTCATTCTTTCCTCTACTCCTGAACTCTGTGGGTTACTAGCTCCTTCACTAAGGCCGAGGTAAATGCTGGACCTTGATCTGACCATATAGTGGCCGGAAGGCCAAACCTACAGATCCACTGATTTATTAGTACTCTAGCTGTCTCTCCTGTGGTAGGGATTGCTTCTACCCATCCTGTAAATCTGTCAACTATAACCAAAAGATATTCTAAATTGCCCTCCTGTGTGGGGACTTGTGTGTAATCTAGGGATTCTATCATGTGGTGCACCCCTTTTATTCCCTATTATTCCCTCCTTGACTGACCAAAGTCCAGTAGGATCTTTTGTCAACCCGTGTACCCAGATCTGCTGTCAGTGTAAATGTTTACATCTTTTCCTTCAAAAATCTGACAAACCATAGTTATAGCAATGAGTTCTGCAATCTGGACTGAACTAGCATTCAGAGATTTGGCTTCAATCATTAGATCTGGCAATTGAACAATGGCATAACCAGTTTGATAAGTTTTGTCATCAGGTCGGGAGCAGCTGCCATCTACATAAACATTTTCCGCATTTTGATACGGAACATCTGTGAGGTCTGGTCTAGGGAGGGTAGTTTCTGCAAGTACCTCAGTGCAATCGTGTTCCTGAGTGTAATAACCTAATGGGCTTTGAGGTTTCTGAACATGATTTTATGGTTAGATTATGTGTTTTTAGCAAGATAATCTCATAGCCGCTGCACCTTTGCATTGTCATGTGTTGTGTGTTCATGTTTGTCATGAGGTGTGTAGTATACAGTGTGAGGTCATGTCCCAGAACCACCTTTGAAGCCTCTTGTACGGCCATTGCACAGGCTGCTACGGCCTGTAAGCAATGTGGCATACCTTGAACTTGATCTGGAAGTTTCTTTGAGATGTATGATACGGGTCTCAGAGAATTCCCATGTGATTGTGCTAGGACCGCTGCAACCGTAGGTCCAGATACCACACAGTACAATGAAAAAGGCCCTGCGCACTCTATAAGTCCCAATGCAGGGGCTTACCTTAGAGAGCTGATTAATGCTGTGAAAGCCTTAACCCTCTCTGTTGTCCAATCAATAAACTTTGGGGCATCCTGCAGGGTAGCAGACCTTAGGATAGAATCATAATAAGAGCAATCAGGTATCCACTGCCTGCAGTATATTATGGACCCTAGGAAAGAGAGAAGCGCTGACTTGTCTCTTGGTGGACTCCAGGAGGACAGTGCCTTGACTCGAGCTGGTGACACCAAACGTTCGGTTCGGATTATACACCCCAAGTACTCAACCTGCGACCTGCACCACTGGATCTCTTTGCAAGACACCAAGTGACCTTTTGAGGCGAGGTGAGTTAGTAGGTGCTCTGAGTCCTCCGCACAGCTGACCTCATTTTCATTACACAGCAATAGGACATTCACATACTGAAGCAACACTGAGCCTTCTTTTGGTACCCAATCGCTCAAAGATCGATTCAAGACCATGGAGCATGCTGCAGGACTGTTCGCAAAGCCTTGCGGGAGCCTAGCCCAGGTCTAAAGTAATTTTGGGCTTCCTCTGCAACAGGTATGGAAGAGAACGCGATACTTAAATCAATGACCATGTAGATCTTGGACGTTGCCGGTATCTCACAAAATATTGTAGTAATATCCGCAACAAAAGGTGGAAGGGGGACAATAGCTTTGTTCAGGGCCCTTTGGTCCTGTGCAAAGCGCCATTCACCACTGGCTTTGACTGGGTGAATGGGGGTGTTCCAGGGACTGATTGTATGTTTCAGTATTCCTTCTGCTAAATATTGCTTTATTTGTGGTGCTATGCCTGCAATTTTTCCTTCTGACAGGGGATATTGTTTTTGGTAATGTACTACTGCTCCTTCCCCAATGATGGGCTTGTATGGTGTACAATGTATGCAGTGCCCATATAGGGTGTGCTTTTAAGGTGTGCCGGTAGTAACATAAAGTACCCTCTAAAATCCTGTCTTTTTTGGGTTAGACAAATCACAGATTTCTGATGTAGCCAGCAGGCCCCCATCTTTTGTAAATTTGATGTGAATGTTTAAACTTGACATTAAGTCTCTTCCCAGAGGAAGTGGTCAGTCAGAATGGCAAAACTCATTTAAAAAGATGTTGGTCATGAACTGTACCAACGGGCAATCTGCCTCTTCCCATATTACCCCTGCGGTTAGCTGCCCTACTTGTTCCTCTCCTAAGGGGGCATTCTGACTTCCAATGTCCCATGTCCCTGCATGTGAAATAACCCTGCTGGTTATCCTGGGGATATGCTTGGTATTGTGCTTGTTGGGATTGTTGGGTTACTGGTTTTGTATAAGGGACAACCATTTGTGCAGCAGCTAACTGCGGGCTTTCTATCTGTTCGGGGTTAAATGAGGGAAATACCCCTCCTTTTGTAGTGAATAAGCCCGAGGATGCACGCTTTTTTAATGTCTTTGAGAAAGGAATCAGGTTTTAATGTTGACCAATTGGGGGTAATTAATTTAAGTAACTGTGTTGTTTTGGGATCTCCCCCAGACATGACTGTGCTCACATACAGTTCAGGGTTCTCCATTCCTGTATCTTTGTATAACTGGTGTGCCCGTTTACAAAATGAATAAAAGTTTTCTCCCGGTCCCTGCTTTGCAGTGCACATTATCTGCAAAGCGCTCTCTCCTTTGTAACTTTACTGCCAAACAGCTGTCACAGCTGCCCAAAATTATTCCCATCCCTTTGCCTTTTTAAAGGGGTCATTATCAGCAAATAATGTCTTAACTTCTACATCGCAGATAGGATCTGGATCCACTGTCTGTATTATTATTTCACAGTCATCGGCATTCATGCCAGTGCCCGCGCAATGTCTCTGTAAGAACAGAGCTGCCTCTCTGGGGTGTTTGCGTGGCTTTGGGCAAAGATCTTTAATATCCCTTAACATCCCGAGGGGGAGTGGGATATGGACCGGGGTTTCTCCCATGTGAATAACAGGGAATTTGAGGGCTTCTATCCCCGAGGTCAAGCCACCCACTGCCTCATCATCCTTATCCTCCTCAGCTTTCCTTCTATCACTTTTTCTTCATCTTCCTCTTTTTTTAATACACTGTTCTTCCTCCTTTACTAATTGACTTAAACGTTCCTTTATCTGTCTTCTATCTTCCCCCTCTCATAACCAATTAGTTCCCTTTTGTTTAGCTATGGTTAATACTCCTGCTATAACATTTGGATCTAACGAGGGGTATATTTTCTTTGGGACAAGGGATTCATCTTTTACCATAGCATATGGAGGGGGTTTTTCTTGATAAAAATTAGGGGGAGCTGATGGACTTCCTATTGCGTCTAATTGCTCTTTCTTTTCCATTTTTACACTTGTATATTTCTTTCTATATTCCTTCATACCCTTTGCCCAAATCTTACAACATTTAGTCATGTAATCTTTGTCAAGGTCTTTTATGGGATAATTATACTGTTTATGTTGGCCACATATTCTGGTCACTTCCTCCCACTCTCTTCCTCGGAACATGATCCGTATTCCCCCAAACATGGCACTTCTAACTGATGTGCTCTTTTTAAAACTAGTGACCAAAAAGGATCAGTATAATTTTTCCCATAATTGACTTTAATGTAATCAATCGGAGAGGGTTGGTGCTGCTTACCTTCAGCTTCCTTTCCTGCTTGATTACCCATTATAGCAAACAATAATACTTATACTTTAAAATTAAAAAAATTCTGTCTTGCTTTCTCTATTTCGTTCCAGGGGCGGAAAATGTCCTTAAACTTATGACAATTTATAGATTTATGACAAGGAACACAGTGTTCTCCTTTTTTTGGTATATAATTAGACACTGGATTTCAGCCACACTTAGGCCCTCGAGTGTCAAACTATATGATAAAGAATTATGTATATTAAATCTTAACATATGTTGTTTTGATCCCTGGAACATAGGACCCTTGCCAATTTTGACATGATACCCCCCCCCCCCCCTGGAACAATTGCCACTAATGACGTGGTCTTCCCTTTATAAGCAAACAATAAACCAGTTTTACATTCAGGACAACAATATACAGTTAACATTTAAAAAGGTAACCCTTTTTGTGTACACCTTTAGAAATAGAGTTTCCACAGATCCGTCCTATGTAGAGAAGAATTTAAGATTCTTCCTCAATCTAATAACCTGGTCTGGCCAACCTAGCGAGACCCTCTGTATCTATTCTAAATCTACCTTTCAATCTTAACAGAGTCCCAGAAAACTTGTAGTTTTCTCGAGAGTCTACTTCATGGTGAACCAATTGACAAGGCAAGACTGTTGTTCCCAATAATAATTAAAGGGGGTCTTACCTGTTCAATTGGATCACCCCACTTCTGGTACCACTGAAAGGTTCTGGTACTGTTTGGTTCTGTTGGACCTTCTTGGCTCGAGCTGGACTCAGGATCTGTGGAAGTCTCTCTGACCGGTCGGATATTCAAGACACCAATAAACAGTGAATGGGTATACTAGAATATATGGTTTAATGGTTACATGTCCTTTTTTATACACAGCGAGAAAAGTTGCCTCCCTCCTATGGACCTATCAGCAATAAGCAAAAACCTCATGAGTTAGACAAAAATAAATTCTAACAGGTTTTTTGACTTCTGCAAAAGCGGTCAGTTAACATACGTCAATTGTGGTCAAACTAGACATGTTCTGACATTTGAAACAGGAAGATAAGAAACGCCACATGTCAGTGTGGTCAATCTGTCAGTTAAAAAGCAGAAGTGAGAAACTTTTTCCCGGAAAAGGCCTAACCACAAAGTCACATTTCAACCTAAATATACATGCCTGTTACACAGAAGAAAGATTAGTTTGACCAAAAAAGTCACATCTTGTTCACACTCATGTCAGAGAAACATTATTGTAAAATATATATTTGAGGAGAACTCTAACCATGAATATTAGTTCATGATCTTCTTATACCTTACAATACTATTCCACCCAGCCTCAGTTCCGGGCCTTGGGCACTCCTAAAGTAAGCAGCCATTTGGCTTTTTTATTTGAACCTTTTTTTTTTTTTTTTATATAAATTCTTTTTATTTGGTTTTTATACAAACAATACCACAATAAACCATAAACACACAAAAATACATACAAAAATATCCGGGCAGGTAACGTACCCACCCGGCAGAGGCCAATCTCGGCCCAATCTACTAGACTAACATAGTCCACTAGTATCTACATCTACAAACTCACCCCCCCCCCATCTCGACCAAAGATCGGTAGTTGAATATACAAACCAAAAAGATATATACACCGATCACCAATCAGAATAACAAGTATAATAATAGTTATGTTATATCCCCCCTCCACACTAGTTACATATTTGCAACCAACACTTTCAGTGTACCCGGTGATCCTGAAAAAGATGTATGACAGATGACCAGTGATAAAACTATAAGAAATTCAAACTCCGCCCATTCATCAACACCCATTAGGTAGTCAATCCACTGTTTCCGATGAGTCTAGCCACGCCCGCCAAACCTTAATAAACTTTTTTGCACAACCCCTGGTCCTGTAGGCAGCTTTATATAAATGGATAACCAAATTGACCAAGCCCTTCCAGAAAGAGAGTGTGGGGGCGCTAGTGTTCTTCCACTTGAACAATATAGCCTTCCTGCCATAAAAAAGCCCAATATTCAGCAAGGTACGATGTGCTAAAGACGGAACCACCTCTTCCACCAATCCCAGGAGGCACACCCTGGGCGACAGAGGGACCTGGGCACTGAGCACGTCTGATAGGCAGCCCACCACCCCAGACCAGAAAGCTTGGATTTGGGGGCAGGTCCAAAAAATGTGTTCCGAATCCGCCGAGGAGTGTGAACACCTCCAGCACTGACCGCTAGATGATGGGTAAATACGAGAAAGTCTAGCAGGCGTGAGGTATATACGGTGTAGGAATTTTAACTGAATTAAACGGTCTCTAGCCGAAACCAAATGCTTGAATGGGTGATCCCACATATCCTCCCAATCCTCTCCCTGGATCTCCGGAATTTCTCTTTCCCACCTCTGTCTACACCTAGAGACCCCCAGAGGTGTCTTTGTAAATAAGGATTTATAAACCGTAGAAAGGGGTTTGGCCAGATCCTCGTCTTTCAACAGGGACTCCAGTGCCGATGGAAGGAACTCAATTCTTTGGCCACTGAACTGCGCCTGAAAAGCATGTTGCAGATAGCGGAAGAAAAAGGAATTCGGCAGGGTATGTCTATCTTTTAATTGATCAAATGAAATAAGCTCGCCCTCCCTAGTGACATCCTCTAATAGTTTAACCCCCCTACACGCCCATATCATGGGGTCAGGGAGAGAGCAGAGGTCCTGTCAGGGACATACTGGGCTTGAACCTGGGACCTCGTCTGTGTCTGGCATTGACTCTTCCCACTGAGCTATCTGGGATGCTGGACAGCTCCCTGCCTGATCTGCTGGATAACCTATCTAATGGATTAGACTACTCTGCTTGGTGTCTTGATTGATGTTGAACCCTGAACCCCTTGCTCCTCCCATGAAATTCCTATAAAAGACGTTCCAGAGATGTTGCCCCCTGCGGTTTGATCTGCTTCTGTTCCTGACTCTGTGCCTGTATCGTGTTCCTGTGTATGACCCGGCTTCCTGACCTCCCTCCTATCTCCAGTCCTGACTCTGGCTTGTTTGACCCTGCTAAGTTACCTGTCTGATCATCTGTTGCCAAGACCCAGCCTGGACTCTGACTACTCTCTGCCTGCCGTTTATGCTGTTTACCCTGATGTGAAAGACCTGGCTTGTCTGACTGCGCTGCTCTGCATACCTACACCTGCTGACCTGCATCCGCGGTCCTGCACACCTGCACCTGCTGACCTGCATCCGCTGCTCTGCATACCTGCACCTGCTGACCTGCATCCGCTGCTCTGCATACCTGCACCTGCTGACCTGCATCCGCTGCTCTGCATACCTGCACCTGCTGACCTGCATCCGCTGCTCCCAGTTCCAGCTGTTCCAGCTTTCGCTTGGCTTTACTACACCCAGCCAAGAGGACCAAGCAGGCACCCTTACCTCACCGCGCTCTTACCACCACTGTCCCCACTCCAGTGGTCTCCGAGCCGGGGTTGTACGGGAGGTCTCCCTCTGCACGTCAGGCTCACACCAAAGGTACGTGACAGTATCAAACCGCCATGTCTGAGCCTGCAAGAGGGACCTCGCCTATGGATGACGTCAGTCAGCACCTCGCAGCCCTCAACCAGGTCGTGAAGTCTCTACAAGGCAGTTACGTTCAAGTGGATAGGCAGACGCAAACCCAGACCATCACTGCAGATGCACCTTCAGTCCCAACTTCCTCCTCTGGAACGCCACCACCTCCTGAGCCTAGGGTCCCCGTTCCCGATAAGTTTTCTGGGGATCGAAGCAAATTCCGGGCGTTTTGCAACGCATGTGAACTATACTTTTCCTTACTACCTCTGACTTTTTCATTAGAGGTCACCAAAGTAGGGTTTGTTATCGCTCTACTACAGGGGGAACCTCAGGCTTGGGCCCACCATCTGCTGGAAGTCCGCCATGAAGCTCTGGACTCTCTCTCATCTTTTCTTGATGCCATGGCTCGACTCTATGATGACCCTCAACGGACTTCCACCGCCGAGGCTGCCCTCCACGCGCTCCAGCAAGGCCGCAGAGCGGTCGAGGACTATGTGACTGATTTCAGACGCTGGAGCGCGGATGCCCAGTGGAATGATGCAGCCCTACGGCACCAGTTCCGTCTCGGTCTCTCTGAGGGACTGAAAGACGAGTTAGCCCGGGTCGGTGTTCCTGATGCCCTAGAGACTTTAATCACCCTGTCTATTCAGATAGACCGACGACTCCGGGAGCGCAGAACAGAGAGGGCTACCCAGCATCTCCGTCCAGCCTGGATGCTACCCCGGGTATCTCCTGCTGTTGCCAGTTCAGTTCCAGTTAACTCCTTACCTGCCAATCAGACTTCTGTTACCATAAAGCCGAGACAGCTTGGACTGATGAGACCTTCCCTGTCGGCCGAAGAACGACTTCGCCGGCGACAGAATGATCTTTGTTTATATTGTGGAGGAGCCGGCCATTACGTTTCCTCATGTCCTGCTAAGCTGCGCAAGGTCCCAGCTACCCCTTCTCCAAGTGGTCCACCTCCCTCTGCCAACACCACCCACCTGGCCCTACCTATCTCGTTCCAATTGCCAGGAAGGACAATACCAGTCACCGCGATAATTGACTCAGGAGCATGTAATTGTTTCATCGATCTTAACTTTGCAGCACAACAGCACATCCCACTCCAGCCAAAGACTCAGGGACTTTCCATCTTTTTAGCAGACGGGTCCCGTATTAAGTCAGGAGTAGTGACTCAAGAAACCCCTCCTTTGCTTGTAACCACCTCTACAGATCATAAGGAACTATTAAGCCTGAATGCCATTGCATCCCCTCTGTTTCCAGTCATCTTGGGTCTACTCTGGCTTCAGGCCCATAACCCACAGATCGATTGGGGGTCCGGGAGTATTAGGTTCCAGTCGCCTTATTGCCAACACCACTGCATGCCTCCATGTCTCAGCACTTCTGGTCCTCTGTTATGCCTGGAGCCGGATTCAGAGGTACGCGCAGCTGTGCCCAAACAATACCATGGATTCCTGGATGTTTTCAGCAAACGGGGAGCTGAGACCCTTCCGCCTCATCGTCCATACGATTGTCCAATCGAGCTTCTCCCTGGGGCTGAAATTCCCTTTGGACGGATCTTCCCCTTATCTGAACGGGAGCTAGAGGTTCTGAAAAAGTATGTTGATGAAAACCTAAAGAGGGGGTTCATCCGTCCTTCCACTTCTCCAGCAGGGGCGGGAATCTTATTTGTGGAGAAAAAGGACCATTCTCTCCGGCCCTGTGTGGACTACCGGGAATTAAATAAAATTACGGTCAAGAATCGGTACCCTCTGCCCCTGGTACCCGAACTCTTTCAGAGGCTCAGGGCCTCTTCTGTGTTTACCAAGCTAGACCTGCGGGGGGCGTACAACCTGGTCCGCATCCGCGCAGGGGATGAATGGAAGACTGCTTTTCGGACCAGGTTCGGCCATTACGAATACCTAGTAATGCCCTTTGGCCTATGTAACGCCCCTGCTACTTTTCAGCATCTAGTCAATGACATTTTTAGGGACTGCCTGGACATTTACGTAATTGTCTATCTAGACGATATTTTGATTTTTTCCACTTCAATTGAGCAGCACCGGGAACATGTCAAGATCGTACTCTGTCGACTCCGTCAACATGGACTGTACGCAAAACCAGAAAAATGCGAATTCGAGCGACAGAGTATTCAGTTCCTCGGCTTGGTAATTTCAACAGAGGGATTCAAGATGGATCCGCAAAAAGTTTCAGCTATTCTGGATTGGCCTGCACCTTCAGACAAGGGGGTGCAGCGCTTCGTTGGCTTCGCCAACTTCTACCGGAGGTTCATCAAGGGATTCTCCGCTATTATTTCCCCGATTACGCAGCTGACCAAGCAGAATGTCCGGTTTTGTTGGAATCCCGAGGCACAGGCTGCCTTCACAAATTTAAAAGGACTGTTCACGTCAGCTCCTATTCTGAGTCACCCTGACCCTGCTCTACCTTATCTACTCGAGGTAGATGCCTCAGAGACAGCGTTAGGAGCCGTTATCTCTCAACGCCAGGGTCTCAAGGACTTGATGCACCCAATAGCCTTCTTCTCTCGTAAGCTTACTCCGGCCGAGAAGAACTATGACGTGGGGGACCGGGAGCTCCTGGCCATCAAGTCCGCCCTTGAAGAATGGAGGTATCTGTTGGAAGGAGTGGCGCATCCCATACTCATTTATACAGACCACAAAAACCTGGAGTATTTGAGAGCTGCCAAGCGTCTGAGACCACGCCAGGCACGATGGGCCTTATTCTTCTCTAGGTTTTCATTTCACATAACTTACCGGCCCGGCTCAAAGAACACCAAACCAGACGCCCTTTCTCGCATGTTCGATGATCCGAAAGAAGTGTCAGCTCCTGATACCATCTTATCGGAAGGTAACTTTCTACTCTTGCAAACAAATCTAATGTCCGGCTTGAAACAAGCTTCAGCAAATATGTCAGGGCCTCCTGGGATTACCCTGTTACCCAAGGATGGGTTACTATGGAAAGACAACAAGATCTTTGTACCAGAAGATGTCAGAGTAACCGTATTAAATCTGTGCCATGATCATCCCCTGGCCGGCCACTTCGGAATGCATAAAACCCAGGAACTAATTCAACGCACATTTTGGTGGCCGGATCTTGAAAGGAACTGCAGGGAGTATGTAAATTCATGTGCCACCTGTACCCGTAGTAAGACCGCTAGAAGCAAGGCCTGGGGTCTTCTCAGACCCTTACCAGTTCCTGATCGACCCTGGCAAAGGATTGCTATGGACTTCATAGTGGAACTTCCCCCGTCAGAAGGTTGCTCAGCCATTTTTGTAGTGGTCGACAGTCTATCTAAAATGGCCCACTTCGTGCCACTGAAGAGCACGCCATCTGCCATGGAAACTGCCCAGGTCTTCATAAAAGAGATAGTAAGGTTACATGGGGTTCCAACAGACATTGTTTCAGACAGAGGGGTGCAGTTCACCTCTCGCTTCTGGAAGGCTTTGTGCAAGGTCCTGAAGATCGAGCTGTCCATGTCCTCTGCCTATCACCCTCAGACCAATGGGCAAACCGAGAGGACAAACCAAACGCTCGAGCAATATCTCCGATGCTTTACCACCTTTGTTCAAGATGACTGGGTAACACTACTACCCCTGGCGGAGTTTGCCTTTAATAATGCCAGTCACTCGGCTACAGGTCAGTCTCCGTTTTTCTCCAACTATGGGTTCCACCCGACCTTCCTACCTGATCTCATTTCTGATTCAACAGTCCCAGCAGTCCAGAGTACCGTTGATTTCCTGACCCGTAACAACAAAATATTACAGGAAGCCTTGACCAAGGCGCAGGCAACCAATAAAAGGATGTTTGACAGAAAGAGGAGAGGGGAGTTATGCCTTCAACAAGGCGATCAAGTATGGCTGTCTACCGCCAACCTTAGGATGACCTGCCCCGCAAGGAAACTGGCACCCAAGTTCATCGGCCCCTTCCCAGTAAAACGGAGATTAAATGAAGTCTCCTATGAACTTTCTTTACCAGATTCATTGAAGGTTCACCCAGTGTTTCACGTGTCACTACTGAAACCTACAGTGCCGGATCCCTTCCCAAACAGGGGATCAGGACCGCCTGAACCTGTAATGGTTGACGGGGATGAGGAGTTTGAGGTGGAGGCCGTCTTGGACTGTAGAAGAAGGGGGAACCAACTTCAATTCCTGATTAAGTGGAAGGGGTATGGTCTGGAGGAGAACTCCTGGGAACCCCAACGGAACATTCATGCCCGAGAGTTAATCCAGGCATTTTTTCGCAGTCACCCCCAGAAAAGAGCTCTCTTGGGCACCCGGAGGTTGCCCTTAAGGGGGGGCACTGTCAGGGACATACTGGGCTTGAACCTGGGACCTCGTCTGTGTCTGGCATTGACTCTTCCCACTGAGCTATCTGGGATGCTGGACAGCTCCCTGCCTGATCTGCTGGATAACCTATCTAATGGATTAGACTACTCTGCTTGGTGTCTTGATTGATGTTGAACCCTGAACCCCTTGCTCCTCCCATGAACTTCCTATAAAAGACGTTCCAGAGATGTTGCCCCTTGCGGTTTGATCTGCTTCTGTTCCTGACTCTGTGCCTGTATTGTGTTCCTGTGTATGACCCGGCTTCCTGACCTCCCTCCTATCTCCAGTCCTGACTCTGGCTTGTTTGACCCTGCTAAGTTACCTGTCTGATCATCTGTTGCCAAGACCCAGCCTGGACTCTGACTACTCTCTGCCTGCTGTTTATGCTGTTTACCCTGATGTGAAAGACCTGGCTTGTCTGACTGCGCTGCTCTGCATACCTACACCTGCTGACCTGCATCCGCGGTCCTGCACACCTGCACCTGCTGACCTGCATCCGCTGCTCTGCATACCTGCACCTAATGACCTGCATCCGCTGCTCTGCATACCTGCACCTGCTGACCTGCATCCGCTGCTCTGCATACCTGCACCTGCTGACCTGCATCCGCTGCTCCCAGTTCCAGCTTTCGCTTGGCTTTACTACACCCAGCCAAGAGGACCAAGCAGGCACCCTTACCTCACCGCGCTCTTACCACCACTGTCCCCACTCCAGTGGTCTCCGAGCCGGGGTTGTACGGGAGGTCTCCCTCTGCACGTCAGGCTCACACCAAAGGTACGTGACAGGTCCGGTAGAGTCGGATTCAGCCACAAGGGGGCCGAAGGCGCCACCCCCGTATATGATGGAGACATCATGGTGGTGGTGACCTCCCACGCTTTAATGGTGGCCTTCATTGAGACAGTTAAGGGCAGACTAGATTTAGACCCCCTGTACAGAGCCAATCTCAGGTTTTCATATGACCCTAAGTGTGCCGCTTCCAGGACTGTTGCCGAATCTCCTTGATCCGCCAACAGCCAGCGCCAGGCAAACACCATCTGGGCAGCCAGATAATACTTTTGCCAGTCCGGGAGTGCTAACCCTCCCCGCCACCAAGGCTCCTGCAGGACCGTAATACTGATACGTGGTGATTCTGGGGACCACAGGAAGGAACCCACTATACCATTTAGTGTGTTAAAGAAAGTCTTGGGGACCCACATTGGGGAATGACGCAAGTAATATAAAAGTACAGGGAGGAATTTCATTTTAACAAGACTAATTCTACCCATTAAGGAGAGAGGCAGTTTTCGCCAAACCTGGGTTCTCTGTTTGAGACTAAACACCAGCGGGAGAAGGTTTAGAGGCATGTAATCTTTAATGTCCGCAGT
This sequence comes from Rana muscosa, assembly GCA_029206835.1. Lineage (NCBI taxonomy): Eukaryota > Metazoa > Chordata > Amphibia > Anura > Ranidae > Rana > Rana muscosa. Next base: position 51,165,733 of record CM055122.1, read on the forward strand.
CACCTTGACACCTAAATAAGTAATAAAGGACACCCACTGTAATGGAAACTCGTGATCTCCCGGGCCTAGCGGCAAAATAGAGGACTTGCTCCAGTTTACACGTAAGCCCGAAAAAGAGGCAAAGCGGTCCATGATCTGTAGGGCAGCTCTTAGAGAAGGCCCCGGATCCTCAAGGAACAGCAGCAGATCATCTGCGTAGAGGGCCACACATTCCCTGATAGATCCACCCTGTATACCCCCCACCCCAGCAGACTGTCTAAGGGCTCTGGCTATGGGCTCCATCATCAACGCAAAGATAAATGGTGACAGCGGACACCCCTGTCTAGTACCCCTGCCCAAAGGAAAAAACTCAGAAACGGTCGCACCTAGCCAGATCGCCGTCCGAGGATCCTTATACAACAAAGTGATCCACAGACGGAAACCAGGTCTGAACCCCAATACTTCCAATACTTTGTGCATGTAACGCCAGTCCACCGAATCGAAAGCCTTTTCTATATCGATCGTAACAATCACCTTGGCCGGGACTTCTGCTGTATTAAGTTGGAGATGTGTAAACAATCTCCTCAGATTGGTATCTGTTGACATGCCGGGAATGAAGCCCGTTTGATCAACGTCCACCAGGGTCGAAATAACCCTGGCCAACCTTGACGCCAGCACCTTGGCAAGGATCTTCAGATCCGTATTCAAAAGTGCAATAGGGCGATACGAAGAACACTCCAAGGGGTCCTTCCCCAGCTTCAGGAGGAGGACCATATAAGCCTCCATCATTGAAGCCGGCAAGGCCCCCTGCTCCCAGCAGTGCCGAAAGAGCACATTAAGTTTAGGAGCCAATCGAGATTTAAACGCCTTGTAGAAATCCACCGGGAACCCATCTGGTCCCGGTGCCTTCTGTGGAGGGAAAGCGAGCATGGCCGCCTCAATTTCTAATACAGAAATGGGTTCATCCAGCATTGTCCTATCAGTATCTGACAAACTTGGCATCGAAAGGCTCAGCAGCACCTCCTCTAATTCTAAAGAGTCATAAGAGGGAATAGGCGAATATAGGGTTGAATAAAATTGCACAAATTCCTCCAGAATCTCCTTGGGATCTGTAACCAGGGACCCCCTCGCATTCCTCACCACCGGTACACAGACCGGTGTCTTATGGTCAGCAGCGAGGTTGGCCAGCAACCTGCCATTTTTATCCCCCTCAGCAAACACCGTTTCCACCCTTTGACGCACCTCGGTGTGTGCTAAGTTCGTAAAGTGTAATGCAATCGAGCGTCTGGCTTCCAATAAAGAAACATAGTTGGCCTCCGAGGGAGAGTCTGCATGTAGTTTAGCACTCTCTCGCTCATGGGCCATGAGAAGCTCACTCTCTTGATTATGCTCTTTCCTGACCGACTTGATGGCAGAAATGCACTCCCCCCTCGTCACTGCCTTGAAAGCATCCCACACTACCGGGGGCTCAGCCGAGCCCTCATTGGTCTCCCAGTAGGCGGCCACTGAAGTCTGTACTTGCTCGATCACTTGATCCTCCAGTAGCCAACCCGTGACAGTTTCCAACCCCCCTTCCTACCCCCCACAGGGAAGGCTAATGTGATCAGAAGTGGATTATGATCCGAGGCAAGTAGGCAGACTCGGACACAAACTGCAAGATCGGAGCATTACCAAACGCCATGTCAATCCTAGCCGAGGATTTATGAGTAGAAGACAAATGAGAATATGACACAGCGTCTGGGTGCTTCCACCTCCACAGCTCAGACAGACCCGCCACGGACGTCCAGGAGCCGAGGTCGACCGAGGCCGACCTACCAGCATTGGAGGAATCCAGCACCGGGTCCAAAATGGCATTATAATCCCCTATACAAATCATTGGGAGATGGAGATGAGGGGCCAGTGTTACCAATAAATCACATAGTAGAGTTACCTTGAAAGGGGGGGGGCAGATATATGTTTGTAAAATTGAGGAATGTGCATGGTGTTTATCAGGGCTCCTTCCGGCACTGCAGCTGCATTGAGTGATTAGCCGTTTGTCCTGCCCACCAATTATGCTCCATCTCCATTCATAATAAATACACGTGACCCAGTGACCAGGCAAACGCCACCCTGAAGACGTAATCAACACGAAACGTACGTCGGTCGGCGCAGCCTGGTCACGTGGTATACACACGCAGCGCTCCATCCTGGGTCCCTGACTGCAGCGAACGGCGGCTTCGGTGCACGCCGCTTCTAGGAGTCCATGAGCTGTGAGCTCCCTATTGTCTGCCTGCAGCCCCAGTGACGGGATGGGCACTTTTTAATGTAAGAGGCCACCTAGGCCACATACGTTTTTTACATTATTTTTATTGCCTTTTTATAAATAAATACGGGTTACACTATGGAGTTCTTTTGCTTGTATTTCACATGTTCCGCCTAATTAACCGAGGGAGGAGTTTCCAACATTTCTCTACCAGCATTGTCCATATGTGTGCAGGCACAATCCTGCTCAAGCTGTTAAAGACCTTCTTTTTAACTAAAGAGGTCCACATCCTTTGGTAAGCGCAATCTACTATTTGTGCACTTCGGGTGTTAGCTTCATATGAAGATTTGGTGAAGGATTAACTCTTTGCACTACTTTGAAGAAAACAATCACAATATATCATAAACATTATTTGTTGAAGATTTGTTCTAGCTTCACATGAAGATTTGGCGAAGGATTAACTCTTTGCACTATTCTGAAGAAATTAACCTCAATATATTATGAACATTATTTGTTGAAATATTTTTTCACTTTTTGGATTTGTTACACATTTGATTTTTCATTAACTTAATCTATGAGACTTTTCTATAATTGAGTGTTATAGATTTCTTTGATTGTTGTGGGCTTGACAGCACGCTATTATTACGATTGGGACTAATCGATTTATATATGGTGACTTTCAATTCACCTTTTTGTATATAGGCATCACAGGATTGTGTTGGTGTTTATATTTAAGAATTATTCACACAATAATTTATTAGATAAGTTATCACTTATTAATTAAGTTTAAGAGTATTTGAGCGCCCCCTTTTTCATATATATACACTCATTCAGATAGGAGCATAAGACTCCATCCGCAGGGGAGCAGCCGTTATATATAAATAAATATACAAATTATATATAACTTTTTTTCACATAATTTTGTATATATTAATTGGCGCTGAATCACAGCAATAGAAACATTTAGGTATCAGGAACTAGCGCTTTTTGAACTATCCCATTCACGCAGCCATGGATGTGTTTGACTTTATGAAAGATAGACACTTTAATCTGGATGAAATATTCCAGCAAACCCCCAGTCCCAATCTAGATCTTGAAAGGGGTTTCAAGCAATTACAGTACGATATGGAAAAACAAATACGAATATGGTGGGACATTGCATCCTTTGAAATGTATATAGGTAAGAATCTCACCCCTCAGAGATTAAGGTGGGATGTCGGTCCCAATGATGGGATTGATAATTTAGAATTACTGGATGAATGGTTCCAGTTCTTTAATGCTTGCAAGCAAAAACTCATGCAATTAATGGTGAGAAGACGCAAGGCAAAAAACGCATTGTTAGATGCGAAAATTGCAGATCTCAAAGAAGGAATGGAACCATTCAAAACCCAGAGTGAATATGCAGACAGGGCAAAACTCCTACAAACCCATTTAGTAAAATATGATGGAGAAATAAAAATGAAAAAACTTAAAAAATATCAAAGGGACATTAAAGATTTTGAAGATAATAAGGTGTATAAATGGCAAGACACCCTGAACAACGGTGCCTCTCCTGATACATCACTTATCCAAGAGACACAAATACCAGTTCCTCCACTTCTATCTAAAAAGCCGTCTAACAAATCAAGTACTCCTAAAAAAATCATCAAGCCTGCTATTAAATCCACTACTAACGAATCAAAATCCAATCAGCCTCCCTACAATCCATATCCTTATCCACCAACATATCAAGTGGATACCTATAATCGATATGCACCATTGGATCCTCGATCGGGATACTATGAGTCCAATCATCAATATTATCCACCTAGGCCCCCTAGAGGAAATTTTAGAGGAAATTTCAGAGGGAGACCAGCCCCCTAACAGAATCAATACCAGGGGGAAGGGAGGGGATGGAATGAGCCCTATCGTATCCCTCCCAGGTCCCCACATCATCCAAAGGAGCCTATAGAAAGAGAGGTAGAAGAGGAAGAGGCAGAACGAAAAAGAAAAAGAATGAATTAAATGATGGAATATTTAATCTGGTGGGAGCAAAATTTTCTGATCAAGAATTAGAAGTTTTGCAACAAGGGTTAAAATTTGCACCTAATAAAAATATCGATAAGTTTGAATTATTTATCGATATAGAAAAACATATTAGAAAATTGAACATTAAAAAATATTTTGCAAGCCAAACTGTGAATGATGGAGTGACCACAAAAGAAGTCCCGTTTGTTCACAGTGGCCCTAAAAATAATTCAGTGTTTAACCCCAAAAAAAGGTCCAATCATCACATTGAAGTATTTAGAAAAATGGTACAAGATGATGTCAGAGATATGGAATATTCCAAGTACTCCTCCAGTCAACGTATATGGGAAGGGATAAAATTAATAGAAGAAAATAAGCAAATAGTGGTCAGACAGGCCGACAAGGGGGGAGGGCGAGTAGTGCTAACTAAAGAGTATTATTTTATGGAAATGGAAAGACTCTTGCAAGATAAAACTACTTATCAACCTATCAATGGGAATCCTACAGTACAATTAAAAGCGCAACTTCGAAATTGGATAGAGGAAGGACTATATAAACAGATCCTGAACCAGAAAGAAGCTAATTACCTTATGATTCATGCTCCTAAATTACCGGTAATGTACATATTACCCAAAATGCATAAAAACAATGAATTCCCCCCAGGGCGACCTATAATTAGCGGAATTGAATCTTTATTTTCTAGGCTTGGTGAGTATCTAGATGGTTTTTTTAAACCACTAGTATCTCTTAGCCCCTCCTATCTGAAAGATAGCAGAGACTTAATAGTGGCACTTCAAACACTCCAAGCTACTCCAAATATGCTGATGGTAACGATTGACATCGAGTCGCTCTATACCAACATTAGACATTCAGATGCGTTGGAAGCACTGCAATGGGCGCTTAGTAAACAATCTAATTTTAAAAAAAACCAAATAAATTATCTGTTTAGTGGACTCGAATTAGCCATGAAAAATAATTTCTTTTGGGCAAACAATCATTACTACAACCAAATTGGGGGCGTGGCGATGGGGGCTCGCTATGCCCCCAGCGTGGCGAATGTAGTATTGAATAAATGGGAGCATGAATCAATTTATTCAAATAGGAATCCGTCACTATATTTCTATCGTAGATATATAGATGACGTGATTGTAATTTGGAATGGATCGGAAATTAATTTAGACCATTTTCTGGCAGAGATGAATATAAACCAGTATGGCTTGAAATTCACAGCAGAACATAATCTAAACTCAGTCAATTATAGGGATGAGCTCGGTGTTCGAGTCGAACATACGTTCGACTCGAACATCGGCTGTTCGATGAAGATCGAACGATTTGGGCCGTTCGCGCCTAATTCGAGTGACGCGAACGGCCCACAATGCACTACGCCATCGCAGTGTCATCCAGGCGCTGTGATTGGCCAAGCACGCACTGTGACCCCGCATGCTTGGCCAATCACAGCACCGGCAGCGAGGAGAGCAATGATTGGCCACAGGCAGGATGCCTGTGGCCAATTATTGCTGAGGGTGTTTAGTACACGCCCCACACTATAAAAGGCCGCCAGCACGGCGGCCTAGTGTAGTGTGTTCCGGAGCAGGGAAAGAGAAGCAAAGGCAGGGACAGTGACATTTATTTTTTCTTGCTTAACCTGGATTCCTTTAGTTTAGGGAAAGAGAAGGATAGGTAGGGAGAGTGTCAGTGTGTTTTACTGTGCGAATCCTTGTTTCTAGGGACAGGGAAGGACAGTGAGGGAAATTCTCCTTGTGCTATAGTGTGCTTTAAAAAAACATTTTTTCTAGGGACAGAAAACTATAGGTAGGGAGAGTGTCAGTGTGTTTTACTGTACGAATCCTTGTTTCTAGGGACAGGGAAGGACAGTGAGGGAAATTCTCCTTGTGCTATAGTGTGCTTTAAAAAAACATTTTTTCTAGGGACAGAAAACTATAGGTAGGGAGAGTGTCAGTGTGTTTTACTGTACGAATCCTTGTTTCTAGGGACAGGGAAGGACAGTGAGGGAAATTCTCCTTGTGCTATAGTGTGCTAAAGCATTCCTCATCAACCATCTTTGAAATCCTTGTTTTTTGGACAGTCAGGGAAATTGTCGTTGTGCTATTCTGTGCAAAAGCAATCATCCTCAACCATATTTAGAAATCCTTAAGTAAAGGGACAGAGAAGGACACCTGAAGGTAGCCCTTATTGCTTTTTTCCCCATCTCCCTGCAGGCCATCTATTAGAATGTCTGGAAGGCAAACAAGGAGAGGCAGACAGTCAGGAGGCAATAAAAGAGGGCAAGCAGGCTCTGTGTCTGGGGACAACAGTGCTGGTCGTGGACGCGGTGCATTGTCATCAGCACATGGCCATGGGACACGCTTGTCCTTTTCGGCAGCTGGACATGTTGAGCCACATCATGCCGAAGACTTGGTAGAGTGGATGACCAAGCCCTCCTCCTCCTCCTCATCCTCGCTCACCCAGGCTCAGGGTACTGGCAAAGCAGCTGCCAAAGCGTCCTCTTCCCTGGTATCAATGTCAGACTCATCATCAGTCACTCCTTCCCTAGACCCACCATGTCCTCCTCCTGAGGAGTCCCCCGAACTGTTTGAGCACAGTGTTGGGTACATGCTCCAGGAGGATGCCCAGCGTTTCGAAGGGTCTGATGATGAAACCCAGCTACAGGAAGGCAGTAGCGTGAGAGCAGACAGAGGGGATGCTCAAGAAGGACACCAATCTGGCAGTCATGTTCCAGCAGCTGCAGCATACTGCCAGATTGGCTCCAGTGATGAGGAGGGAGGGGATGATGAGGTCACTGACTCCACGTGGGTGCCTAATAGGAGAGAGGAGGAGGAGGAGGATGAGGAGGAGGCACATCTCCAACGAGGCAGGATGCCCTTTGGTGGCCAGCGTAAGGGCAGTACACCGACGGAATCACACCGCAGAGCTCCGCCTGTGCAGGGCGCTGCCTCTGCCCGTCATTCAAAAAGTTCTTTGGTGTGGGCCTTTTTTGAGGCTAGTGCATCAGATCGCACAGCTGCTGTTTGCAACATATGTCTCAAGCGTATATCGCATGGCCAAAACATCAGCCGCTTGGGTACCACATGCCTGACCAGACATATGTTGACCTGCCATGCAGCTCGTTGGCAAGCCTACCTCAAAGACCCACACCAAAGAACAAAGCGGACCTCTCCTTGCACCGCATCAGCTGGGATCTCCAACCCCACTATAACTTCAGTCCTCTCTGAAACATGCACTGAGAGGAATGAAGGTGTAGAATTAGGTGTGTCACAGCCAAGTACTTGCGGCCACTCTGCTAGCAGTACACCGACGTCCGATTCTAGCAGGCAAATTTCCCTGCCCCAGCTGCTGGACCGTCGAAAGAAGTTCACTCCCAGCCATCCACATGCCCAGCGGTTGAATGCTAGCTTGGCTAAATTGCTAGCGCTTCAACTGCTGCCTTTTCAGTTGGTAGACTCGGCCCCCTTCCGTGAGTTTGTGCAATGTGCGGTTCCTCAGTGGCAGGTTCCCAAACGCCACTTTTTCTCACGGAAGGCTATTCCGGCTCTCTACCGGCATGTGGAAGGCAATGTCTTGGCCTCGCTGGACAGCGGTAAGGTGCATATTACCGCTGACTCATGGTCCAGCAGGCATGGACAGGGACGTTACCTTTCTTTCACGGCCCATTGGGTCACTCTTTTGGCAGCTGGGAAGGATGCAGGACAAGGTGCAGTAGTGTTGGAGGTTGTTCCACCGCCACGCCTCCAAAATGCTACTACTGGTTGTGACACACCTCTCTCCTCCACCCCCTCCTCTTCTTCTTCCTCCATGGCCTCTTCCTGTGCTTTGTCCTCTGAACCAGCGGTGCTCCGTAGCCGTTCAAGGGGCTACGCAAGTACGCAGGCAAAAAGATGCCATGCCGTGCTTGCGCTGGTGTGTTTGGGGGACAGAAGCCACACTGGGGCAGAGGTCCTGTCTGCTCTGCAGGGCCAGGCCGAGAGGTGGTTGACGCCACGCCAGCTTAAGCCAGGAATGGTGGTTTGCGACAATGGCACCAACCTCCTCTCCGCCCTCCGACAGGGACAATTGACCCATGTGCCCTGTGTGGCTCACGTCCTTAACCTGGTGGTGCAGCGGTTCTTGGGCAGGTACCCGGGCTTACAGGATGTCCTGAGGCAGGCCAGGAAAGTCTGTGTGCATTTCCGCAGATCTTATAATGCCAGTGCTCGCCTGGCTGAGCTGCAAAAGGAGTTGAACCTGCCCAAGAACCGCCTTATATGTGACATGCCCACCAGGTGGAACTCAACGTTGGCCATGCTGCAGCGGCTGCACACGCAGCAGAGGGCCATCAATGAGTACCTGTGCGACTACGGCACCAGGACAGGGTCAGGGGAGCTTGGTTTTTTTTCTCCACGCCAGTGGGGCATGATCAGGGATGCATGCACTGTCCTGGCACCATTTGAGGAGGCCACGAGGATGGTGAGCAGTGACAGTGCATGCATCAGTGACACTGTACCTCTTGTCCACCTGTTGGAGCACACGCTGCGTGGAATAATGGACAGGGCACTTGAGGCAGAACAGAGGCAGGAAGAGGAGGACTTCCTTGCCTCTCAAGGCCCCCTTTACCCAGACAGTGTTCCTTCTGTCCCACCCATCACACAGGAAGAGGAGGAGGAGGATTGTGTCAGCATGGAGGTGGAGGCTGGCACTCAGCATCATCAGCAGCAGTCTTTTAGGGATGATTTACAGTCCCAAGAAACCAGTGGACTTGTACGTGGCTGGGAGGAGGTGGCTGCGGATCATGTCGTCCTTAGTGACCCAGAGGACTCCGGAGCGAATGCCTCAGCAAACCTACGCTGCATGGCCTCCCTGATCCTGCAAAGTCTGCGGAAGGATCCTCGTATTCTTCGGATCAAGGAGAGGGACCATTACTGGCTGGCCACTCTCCTTGATCCACGGTACAAGGGTAAGGTTGCGGACCTTATGTTACCGTCGCAGAGGGAGCAGAGGATGAGACAACTCTGGGAGGCCTTGCAGAAAGGTCTGTGCAACGCGTTCCCAGAGCCTGGGAGGTTACAAACTCCTGGTCCTGGACAACGAGTTGCTGAGGCTTCGGCCAGTCAAAGAAGGAGCGGTGGGGAAGGTGGCCGTCTGACCGATGCGTTCAGACAATTCTTTAGTCCGCAGCCCCAAAGTATGATCGGTTCCAGCAACCATCGCCAGCGTCTGATATACATGGTGCAGGAATATCTAGGGGCAAGGTCAGACTTGGACACCTTCCCCACCGAAAATCCTCTGGCTTACTGGGTCTTGAGGATGGATCACTGGGCAGAGCTTGCACAGTATGCAATTGAGCTACTGGCCTGTCCTGCATCCAGCGTTCTTTCGGAACGCACATTCAGTGCTGCTGGAGGATTTGTCACGGATCACAGGGTGCGCCTGTCCACCGACTCGGTTGATCGACTGACTTTCATCAAGATGAACCAGTCTTGGATCACCACCAGCTACCACACACCTGATGCTGATATAACAGACTAATTGATTTTAACATGTCACATCCCTTCAAGACTGATGCTGATGCTGAGTGCCTGTGCTGTTATGTTGACTGGCTATCCTCCTCCTCCGAGTCCTCAATGATACGATTGATGATGATAGCTTGGAAGATCATTTTTGTTTATGGGTGCCGCCACCAGTGGCTAAGGCCCAATTTTTCAGCCCCTGTTTTACAGGGGCGTGTCATTACAATTTTTTTAGCAATAATTTGCCATAGGGCTCATTGCTGTGCTCCAAGTACAGTATCTGTGAGGGGTTGTAGTGTTGTGCCACCAGTGCCTAAGGCCCAATTTTTCAGCCCCTGTTCAACAGGGGCATGTAATTACAATTCTTGATCTAATAATTCACAGCAGGGCCCATTGCTGCACCCACCAAGAGTAACTCTGAGGGCTTACAGTGTTGTGGCAACGCCACCACCACCACCACCACGAAAGGCCCAATTTTTCAGCCCCTGTTCAAAAGGGGCATGTAATTACAATTCTTGATCTAATAATTCACAGCAGTGCCCATTCCTGCACCCACCAAGAGTAACTGTGAGGGCTTACAGTGTTGTGGCAACGCCACCACCACCACGAAAGGCCCAATTTTTCAGCCCCTGTTCAACAGGGGCATGCAATTACAATTCTTGATCTAATAATTCACAGCAGGGCCCATTGCTGCACCCACCAAGAGTAACTGTCAGGGCTTACAGTGTTGTGGCAACGCCACCACCACCACCACCACGAAAGGCCCAATTTTTCAGCCCCTGTTCAAAAGGGGCATGTAATTACAATTCTTGATCTAATAATTCACAGCAGGGCCCATTCCTGCACCCACCAAGAGTAACTCTGAGGGCTTACAGTGTTGTGGCAACGCCACCACCACCACGAAAGGCCCAATTTTTCAGCCCCTGTTCAACAGGGGCATGCAATTACAATTCTTGATCTAATAATTCACAGCAGGGCCCATTGCTGCACCCACCAAGAGTAACTGTCAGGGCTTACAGTGTTGTGGCACCAGCACCACCATCAAAGGCCCAATTTTTACTACCACTGTTCAACAATTATATGTAATTACAATTCCTGATATAATAGTTGACAGCAGGGCGTTCCAGCACCAACCAAGAGTAACTGTGAGTGCTTACAGTGTTGTGCCAACACCAACAACTAAGGGGCCTATTTCTGCAGAGTATATACGGCAGGTCCCTACTTTCAAACATCCAACTTACAAACGACTCCTACTTGCAAACGCAAGAAGACAACAGGAAGTGAGAGGAAATCTACCCCTTGGAAGGAAAATTCTCTCCTGTAAGAATTAATATGGGAGAAAGGTGTCTCCTCTGTACTGATGCTTTATCACCAATCCTTGTTTCAAGAAAAACACCACATTTCAAAAACAGTTGTCATTGGGACGGAAAGTGAGGTGAAATGTTCTGAACAGGGGCACAGACAGCAAAACAAATGTTACAGGGGTGATAACCCTTACCTATGTTTTCCAAAAAGTTTAAAAATAGATTTTTGGGCTGGAGCTACACTTGAACAATGTACCTGTTCAAAATTACAAACAGATTCTACATAAGAACAAACCTACAGTCCCTGTCTTGTATGCACCGCCTGTATACGGCTGTTCAGAGTATATAGGGCCTTTTTTATTTTATGTGCGGGGTTCCCCTTAATATCCATACAAGACCCAAAGGGGCTGGTAATGGGCTGGGGTAGGGGGGGGGGGTCATGGGGTAGCTATGCCATTTTTCTTAAAGATTTTCATCCATATTACCGGGACCAGACATTACATTAAAGCCGCAAGCAGTTTTAAATGGCTTTTTTTTCCTTTAGAAGTGTCATTTTGTGCAGGGACAGTTCTAAACACGGGAAACACGTGGCACTTCACAGGCATACTTTAGACACCCCCCAGGTACGATATTTAAAGGAATATTTGACTTTTTTTTTTTCACTTTATGCATCATTAAAATGACTGCTCCCGAAAAACGACCGTTTTTAAAACTTCTTTTTGCATTGATACATGTCCCCTGGTGCACAACCCGGGTTCCCAAACCCTTTTTAGGACAATAACATGCATAATAGTTGTTATAATTAGCACTTTAGAATTCGAACGTTCGCATCCATTGTATTTAATAGGGTTCTAATGTTCGTACGAACTTTCGGTCCGTTCGCGGGTTCTGGTGCGAACCGAACCCGGGGGTGTTCGGCTCATCACTAGTCAATTATTTAGATCTTACAATTACCAAAAAAGATATAAAGTTTGAGACGAAAACTTACTTTAAAAAGACCGATAGAAATGGATTTGTGCCTACTTCTAGCTGCCACCATCCTCAATGGATTGGAGCAGTGCCAAAGGGCCAATATATGCGCTTAAAACGTAATTGTACTAGTAATGAAGAATTTAGTGTACAGGCGGATATCCTTACAAATACATTTTTAGAAAAAGGTTATAATATGGAGACCCTTGGAAAAGTGCTGGCCCAGGTGTCCTCTATAGATAGAAACACCCTATTGGTAGCCAAGCCTAAAAAAGTACATGGAGGAGAACTAGCGTTTGTGTCGGGTTTCCACAGACAATTTAGAGAAGTTGAAACTATCTTTAAGAGGCATTGGCCGATACTTCTTAAAGATAACGATTTAGAGTGTACTATTACATCCAAACCCAAGTTTATATATAGGAGGGCTCCAGGCCTGAGAAACCGCATTGCCCGAAATGTACCAGACCCCCCGAGGAAACTTGGGACTTTTTTGGATGGTTCTGGGTTTTACCATTGTACTCGTTGTAAAGCCTGTAGAACGACGAGAAAATCAGGAGATCCTAAAAAAGTGACACATTTTCAATCTAATGTGACAAAAGAGAAATTTAAAATAAAACCTTTGATAACATGTAATTCCGATCATGTTACCTACGTCCTGGAGTGTCCTTGCTCTCTCCAGTACGTGGGAAGAACTACCCGCCAGTTAAGAGTAAGGATTAATGAGCATCTAGCGAATATAAAGAAAGGCTTTCCAAAACATAGTGTGTCCAGACACTTCAAAAGCCACCATCAAAGTGATCCCAGTCTTTGTAAATTTTTTGGAATAGATAAAATCTCAAATCACTGGAGAGGGACACATATGAAGAGGGCCATATCACAAAATGAAACCAGGTGGTTGTATAAATTAAATAGTATGCAGCCCTATGGTTTAAATATCGAGATAGATTTAAACTGTTACCTATCAAATGACTAAGTGATGGACATTCCTCCAGCAGGGAACCATTTGGCACTTTTGAAGGTAACAGTTTTTCAACCTTCCCTCTTCCTTTCCTTTGGACTAGATCCAAGATGGGTTAATTTTTATCATGAACACACCACTGGGGAATATTATGAGGGAATAAATTAATTTCTCCTGATATAAATTTATATTTAATAAGCATGGAATTCCAAACATAAATATAGCCATAAATATATATTGGTAAATATGTCTCCCGCTTGGTAGGTTGGTCCAATAACCATGTTTCCAATATATGGTTAATATATAGTGTAAACCACTTATCTAATTTACCATCAATATTAAATGGCCAATACGAGTTTTAATATTGGGGACGGTATGTACTGTCAATTAAATAGTTGAGAACGGACCGACATAATAAAAAAAAAAAAAAAAAAATTCCCCAATGTTTAAATGTAATGTCAGATTGGCCACATTGTGATCTAAATCCATATGCAATCATATGGGTATGGTTTTCTATCTAGAGGGCTCCATCTAGTGGCCAAAGAATATTTGACATGAAAGAGAGAGAGATTCGCCCTTGGGACTTTAAGTGAGGTGAGCACTGTTAGGCCAATAAAAAAAAAAAAAATCGCAGGAATAATTGCAGTGTATATTTATTCAGGTAAAAAGCAGTACATACATTGATGTCATGAACATGGGCCAATTCATACAAAATACAAGACCAATATAAATTGGGTAAAATGATATTACGAGTATCTGACAGTAATTATGTAACCACATAGGCATCAAAAGTAACCCGGCGCGTTTCGCGAGGCTTGGCTCGCTCTTCAGGGGTAGATGCACGTAGTGTACCTAAAATGAGAGTGATATAGTATAAAGCATGATATAAAGGCACAGGGGGGGGGCCTTGAATATGGAAAACCCCATACTCACCACTGGACATAGCCAAAAGACAGCGGGGGTGAAGCTCAAACGGCGGGAGCGACTGTCTCACCAGGGAGCTGAGGAGGCGGAGCCAAACAAAGCTCCAAATCGGAGTCAAACGGAAGGAAGGCCCAGCATGGATGGGATAGGTGTAACCCCAAGAGTGTCAGTGAATCCAAGAGGAATGTTGGCTCTAAATATAAATATGTATATTGAATAATTAAAAAATAGGAGTATACGAGTATATGGTAACATATATGTCTTTGCATGTATAAAAGACATGAGCCAAGAATGGTTAGAGTATGGAGACTGAGGGGGAGAGTGAAAAAAATGCCAGATTGACTAGTATCATTAAGGAAAGATCAGAGAGGAAAGTAATAAGTGAAAGAGAGTGTGAATGGAATGAAGTACAGGTGTGTGGTGAGGACTGTGATGAGAAAACAAGTTGCATGTAAATGCTTGCAGCGAGTGATATATAAACATATAAAAGTATACCTTGGTGAAGTAGGTCTAAGAGTAGTAAATTCCAAGGGAAGGACCTGCACTTGTGTGTCTGTCCTCAGTGAAAGAAAGCAAACAATGAGATCCATGCTGTGCAAACCTCCAATATATACCCCTGAAGGGGCCCGAGAGGCTCCGCCCCCAACACCATGTGCAAATGACCAGCAAACGAGTGCCTAAACCCACCAACCATCAAAAAGGCGGTGTGTGAGCCAAGACACTCCCAGGACCATCTTGATGGTAGTAATGCCTGCAGCCACAGCGATGCTGCAAAATCGCAGAGAACACCACACCAGCTGGATTGGGATAAAAGTCCAATGCGAGATGTTATTGGATATGTTGGAATAACAAATGGCTAGTGCATGTTCCCGCCTCCTCAGCTCCCTGGTGAGACAGTCGCTGCCGGAGAAGAGAAAAAAAAATCATTTCAATCACTTCATTTCTCCCTGGGAGCTGCGATGTGCATCACAAGGGGGATCCTTGTCCCCTGCTGTCCCCGCCTGCCCTTTTTGAGCGGGCGGGGCCACTTGCACATCGGCACCATGTTAATGCGTCGGCCGCGCGATGTCTGTGATTTTGCAGCATCGCTGTGGCTGCAGGCATTACTACCATCAAGATGGTCCTGGGAGTGTCTTGGCTCACACACCGCCTTTTTGATGGTTGGTGGGTTTAGGCACTCGTTTGCTGGTCATTTGCACATGGTGTTGGGGGCGGAGCCTCTCGGGCCCCTTCAGGGGTATATATTGGAGGTTTGCCCAGCATGGATCTCATTGTTTGCTTTCTTTCACTGAGGACAGACACACAAGTGCAGGTCCCTCCCTTGGAATTTACTACTCTTAGACCTACTTCACCAAGGTATACTTTTATATGTTTATATATCACTCGCTGCAAGCATTTACATGCAACTTGTTTTCTCATCACAGTCCTCATTACACACCTGTACTTCATTCCATTCACACTCTCTTTCACTTATTACTTTCCTCTCTGATCTTTCCTTAATCATACTAGTCAATCTGGCATTTTTTTCACTCTCCCCCTCAGTCTCCATACTCTAACCATTCTTGGCTCATGTCTTTTATACATGCAAAGACATATATGTTACCATATACTCGTATACTCCTATTTTTTAATTATTCAATATACATATTTATATTTAGAGCCAACATTCCTCTTGGATTCACTGACACTCTTGGGGTTACACCTATCCCATCCATGCTGGGCCTTCCTTCCGTTTGACTCCGATTTGGAGCTTTGTTTGGCTCCGCCTCCTCAGCTCCCTGGTGAGACAGTCGCTGCCGCCGTTTGAGCTTCACCCCCGCTGTCTTTTGGCTATGTCCAGTGGTGAGTATGGGGTTTTCCATATTCAAGCCCCCCCCCCTGTGCCTTTATATCATGCTTTATACTATATCACTCTCATTTTAGGTACACTACGTGCATCTACCCCTGAAGAGCGAGCCAAGCCTCGCGAAACGCGTCGGGTTACTTTTGATGCCTATGTGGTTACATAATTACTGTCAGATACTCGTAATATCATTTTACCCAATTTATATTGGTCTTGTATTTTGTATGAATTGGCCCATGTTCATGACATCAATGTATGTACTGCTTTTTACCTGAATAAATATACACTGCAATTATTCCTGCGATTTTTTTTTTTTATTGGCCTAACAGTGCTCACCTCACTCAAAGTCCCAAGGGCGAATCTCTCTCTCTTTCATGAAAATTCAGGGATGGAGGTGTGTCACTGGTGACACCAGACCCTTCTTTTTTCTTTTTCCTCAAAGAATATTTGACATGTCATTAGTATTATATATTGTCATAGATTATTCGTTGCAAATAATATAAAACTATTTCCTATTATATATGAAAATAGCGGCAATTAGAAAGACCAACTTTTATATATATTATTTATTTTAAGTTTGTAAAATTGAGGAATGTGTATGGTGTTTATCAGGGCTCCTTCCGGCACTGCAGCTGCATTGAGTGATTAGCTGTTTGTCCTGCCCACCAATTATGCTCCATCTCCATTCATAATAAATACACGTGACCCAGTGACCAGGCAAACGCCACCCTGAAGACATAATCAACATGAAACGTACGTCGGTCGGCGCAGCCTGGTCACATGGTATACACACACAGCGCTCCATCCTGGGTCCCTGACTGCAGCGAACGGCGGCTTCGGTGCACGCCGCTTCTAGGAGTCCATGAGCCGTGAGCTCCCTATTGTCTGCCTGCAGCCCCAGTGACGGGATGGGCACTTTTTAATGTAAGAGGCCACCTAGGCCACATACGTTTTTTACATTATTTTTATTGCCTTTTTATAAATAAATACGGGTTACACTATGGAGTTCTTTTGCTTGTATTTCACATGTTCCGCCTAATTAACCGAGGGAGGAGTTTCCAACATTTCTCTACCAGCATTGTCCATATGTGTGCAGGCACAATCCTGCTCAAGCTGTTAAAGACCTTCTTTTTAACTAAAGAGGTCCACATCCTTTGGTAAGCGCAATCTATTATTTGTGCACTTCGAGTGTTAGCTTCATATGAAGATTTGGTGAAGGATTAACTCTTTGCACTACTTTGAAGAAAACAATCACAATATATCATGAACATTATTTGTTGAAGATTTGTTCTAGCTTCACATGAAGATTTGGCGAAGGATTAACTCTTTGCACTATTCTGAAGAAATTAACCTCAATATATTATGAACATTATTTGTTGAAATAATTTTTCACTTTTTGGATTTGTTACACATTTGATTTTTCATTAACTTAATCTATGAGACTTTTCTATAATTGAGTGTTATAGATTTCTTTGATTGTTGTGGGCTTGACAGCACGCTATTATTACGATTGGGACTAATCGATTTATATATGGTGACTTTCAATTCACCTTTTTGTATATAGGCATCACAGGATTGTGTTGGTGTTTATATTTAAGAATTATTCACACAATAATTTATTAGATAAGTTATCACTTATTAATTAAGTTTAAGAGTATTTGAGCGCCCCCTTTTTCATATATATACACTCATTCAGATAGGAGCATAAGACTCCATCCGCAGGGGAGCAGCCGTTATATATAATTTGTATATTTATTTATATATAACTTTTTTTTTCACATAATTTTGTATATATTAATTGGCGCTGAATCACAGCAATAGATATATGTTAACCAGCAGAATTTTATGATAGAATACATCCAAAAGAACTGCCACATATCGACCACCTGGGTCGGTAAATACCTGGTGTATTGTACATGGGAGTGCCTTACTTATCAGAATGGAAACCCCTCTAGCGTAAGTAGAGTAGGTAGAATGTACTGCCCTTTGTATCCAGGGCCTGCGCAAAGACAATATTTTACTGCCCTCTAAGTGGGTCTCCTGCAGGAGGATAATATGTGGTTTGACCTGCTTGAGGTACTGAAACACTGCCGCCCTCTTAAATTTGTTGTTTAAACCCCTGACATTCCTGGAAAGTATCTTAAGTCTGCTATCCATTGAAGAAATCTAAGCATTCTGAAAACCTCATGCAAACAGGCACTAGAGGAAGGACAGGTGAGGGTATCACATAATAGGATATATACAGTATAGTCGGTAATGGTGCAAAACTAGCGTAATTCCCATGGCTTTGGTCAATGAAACAAAAAAACATCCCTGCTGTTATACCAGAAACCTCTAAGCTACTAAAAACCTTGAACACAAAAACAAAAAATTCAAAAACAAAAATTGTCCGGTATGCAGCTTGATCCCTGAAAAAAACAACCCCAACGGAGTTCAGCCTGAAGTGTCGATAGTTCGGCATTAGGTGATGAAAAAGGTGTTTGTCTCCGTCGCACCAGACTCCTGGCTGTCTCTGACAGGAGATGCGCAGCTGACCCTGCACCTAACACCCCAGGTGGGGATAACCCGGGCAAGGAGTGTAGCACACTACAAAACACCACCCAATAGGTCATGGGTTGGCACACCATTGTAAAGCAACTCAAAAGGTAAGTATGGCATAACATAAAGGGAGAAACCTCGAAACTGAATGAGCAAAAATAAAAGGATTCAAAAAAAATTAATTCAGCAAAAAAAAAATAGATCCCCCCCAGCAAAAAACAAAACAAAAAAACAGAGGAGCAAAAGGGGAAAAGGTAAACCTTGTGTGCGAAGCAACATCACTGAGCACGGTCCAGCCAATCGCAGGCATCTTGCGGGGTATCAAAAAACTTCACAGATCCCTTGTATTGTACTCGGAGGCGGCTGGGGTACAACATACTGTATTTCAGCTCCTTTTCTCGGAGCCTCCTTTTCACATCTGTAAAGGAGCGACGCCTCCTCTGAGTCTCCGCCGAGAATTCCAGAAACAGCATGATGCGGGCATTTTCATATTTCAGGTCAGGATGTTTCCTTGCTTCCGCCAGCAGCATGTCACGGTCCCTGTAATTTAGGAACCGGACTAGAAACAGGCGCAGTGGGGCACCTGATGGCCTGGCTCCAGTGGGCACCCTGTGCGCTCTTTCAGCTACATAAGTGGGGGGGAGGTCACCCAGGGCCAGTAACTTTTTAAAGAATTGTTCAGCAAAAGTAGTTGTGGCAACCCCCTCAGCCCCTTCAGGTAACCCCACCACTCTTACGTTGTTTCTCCTCTGGCGGTCCTTGGCGTCATCCGCTCTGTGTTGGAGCGTCCGGACTATATCCTGTAGCTCAGCAAGTTGGGAGCCCTGGGCGTGTGTAGTGTCCTCCACCCCAGATATACGATCCTCCCCTGTAGTCAATCGGCCTCTGATCTTGTCCAGGTCGTGCCGGATAAGATTGCACTCGGACGCCAGGCAATCGATGCGTGTCATTAGCTCTGTCTTGGATGCTGCAATGGCCTCTAGTATTGGGCCAGTTATAGCCGCAGAGCGGAGGGGCCTCGAGGACCTGCGATGCAGCACCCGCCGACTGCGCCATCTTAGAAGACAGTGGTTTGGCGCGCGTAGCTGTAGGAATCAATATGGCGTGGGCGGAGCTAGCCACCATGCTGCCCTGAGAACGGAGCTGACGCTGCTCCAGCGGCGGCTGGTTAAGGTGCTTTACATGCTTCTTGGAAGCTGAGGATGGCATCGCTGCGTACCCCGTCTGTTCCCCCAGTCCCGGTACTACGTGCGGCGGGTATAGGGTGGTCAGTCAGCTGCTATCAGGATAATAGAGCGGAGAAGAGCCGGAGCTCCGGGAAGACACGTCCTGCCGCGATCACATCAGGCCACGCCCCCTATTTGAACATTTTTAAAGCGGAGGTTCACCCTAAATTTACACTTTCTATTCCTAAGATCTTGGTGCTATGTACAATAACGTGTCACTAACCTTTTTCACTTTTGGTTGCTGTAAATTACGAAAATATTCTGAATTCTGTTTAACTTCCTGCTTTTCCTCCCGCGGGAGTAGGCGGGTCTTTTGCTTTGCCCGGTGGCGCTATGTCTCCTGGGATGTCGGCGCAATGTCTCCTGGGAGCAAAGTGTCATGCTTCCAAGGAGACACCGTCCAGCGTAATCCCTCCAGGAGACGCGCATTCACCGCTACCCGGAAGTCTATGCTTGTGGGCTTCAAGATGCCCACAAGCAAAATGGAAAAACAAGGAAGTGATTTTATAAGCGTTTCTTTCTTACGAAAACGGACGGGGGATATTTTGTAGCGCCGGACAAGTGAGTACGAAAAAGTCAGCATTAGTCACATTGAATGCACTTAAAAAAATAATAATTATGGACCGCGGAACCTCCGCTTTAAGTATAATAAACGGGATTACACTATTTCGGACCTTATCTCCTTATTTGCATATGCCGTCCTGAGTCTCCATGGGCTAAGAGGTTGTTCCATTATCTGCTTATTCATCTGATAATAGCAAAGTCTAACTTGCTAAGAAGCGCACTTGACCACTTTTTTCATTAAAAGGGTCAACTACTTGTGGTAAGCTGCCATCTTTTGAGCACTTTTGTGGGTGTCCATATTAGAGTCAGTGAAGGTGGATCACTAACAGCTTTTACTATTGTATACAGGGGCGTAACTAGAAATCACAGGGCCCCATAGCAAAATGTTGTATGGGCCCCCCCTCCACAAAAAAATGGCGGACTTAAATTAAATAGTGGGCGTGGTTCGAGTCCGAGATGAAAGAAAGAACCCAGATCCTACACCACAATAGCAATATATGTATTCCAGAAAGTTTAATCAACAGATAAAGATACTCCAAACACCTGGTGTTAGCGCTTCAATAATCCTCACCTGTGCCCAATGCAGCGTGGTCTGCCCGTGCCCAATACTGCCTCACCTGTGCCCACTTGTGCCCAATGCAGCGTGTCCAGTGCCCAATGCAGCCTCACCTGTGCCCAATGCAGTGTGGCTTGTGCCCAATGCAGCGTGTCCAGTGCCCAATGCAGCCTCACCTGTGCCCAATGCAGTGTGGCTTGTGCCCAATGCAGCGTGTCCAGTGCCCAATGCAGCGTGTCCAGTGCCCAACGCAGCCTCACCTGTGCCCAATGCAGCGTAGCCTGCCCTTGCCCAATACAGCCTCACCTGTGCCCAATGCAGCGTGACCCGTGCAGCCTCACCTGTGCCCAATACAGCGTGATCCATGCCCAATGCAGCCTCACCTGTGCCCAATGCAGCATGACCCGTTCCCAATACAGCCTCACCTGTGCCCAATGCAGCATGACCCCTGCCCAATGCAGCCTCACCTGTGCCCAATGCAGCCTCACCTGTGCCAAATGCAGCCTCACCTGTGCCCAATGCAGCCTCACCTGTGCCCAATACAGCGTGACCCGTGCCCAATACAGCATGACCCGTGCACAATGTAGCCTCACCTGTGCAGTGGAAGGGGCGAGCCAGTGGCGGAACTCCCGGGGAGGATGAGGAATGCATACTGCAGCCCTCAAATGGCTATTGGCGAGCATGGGGCTGCCTCAGAGTGGGGGGGCGAGCACCGCCCGCACGGTCCCCCAGCCAGGGGAAGTGAGGAGAGGAAGAGGCGCGCTGTGCGTACAAGCAGAGAGCTGTAATAGCTTTCATTTGAATGTCCTGCGTTCCCGGGGCTCACCGTCACATAGCCCCACCTCTTGGCCCCGGCGCCTTTGATGACGTCACATGTCCCGCATTGGACCGGCGTTCTGTCTATCAAAGGCGCCGGGTCAAGAGATGGGGCTATGTGATGGTGAGCCCCGGGAACACAGGACAAGGACATTAAAATGAAAGCTATTACAGCTCTCTGCTTGTACGCACAGCTCGCCTCTTCCTCTCCTCACTTCCCCTGGCTGGGGGACCGTGCGGGCGGTGCTCGCCCCCCGGCAGTATGCATTCCTCCTCCTCCCCACGGGCCCCTCTCGGTTGCGGGCCCCATAGCGGCCGCGTGTGTCGCTATGGCGGTAGTTCCGCCACTGACTGTATATCATTTCACTGGATGTTCTTTGCGATTGCTGTGGTCTTTTTAGTACACTACAGTTGCATGGACTTTTACTAGCAGCACATGAACTTATTCAATTTATGTTATTGTGATTATGTATGGATTATTATCAATTTATATAGATATTTTTTTCACTAATGAACACTAATCATTAACCACTTAAGGACCCCTCACTGTATATATAGAAAGAAAATAACCCCCTTTGGGAAAAATTGGGACTTTGAAAGTGACTGACAAACAAATAATGTAAGGTACAAAAATATATTTTATTAAATTAAACATATGGTAATAAAAATATATAGATAATTGATACATAAATTATAGGACCAGGTGGTGATTTGAATAAATCTGAATGCCTGTGGGCGTAGCTCGTGGCACATGACCCAACGTTTCTGGCAGGAAGCCCTTCTTCAGGGGTATATTTCAGGTGCATTTCTATATATTTCTAATATTAGACAGAATACATCCAAATCCACGTGGTGGAGACTGGAATAGAATATTGCTACAGCGGGAATCCCGGTGGATTCTCAATTTAAATGCCACCAGAGCTCCAGGTCTGAATGATATTGTGAGCTATCGTCCTTTTTTGGAGGGCTATGCATCAGGAGGTTGGAAGGAGTGAGAGAACCCCCCCTTTTTTTTTTTGATTCTCTCCCTTTCCCCCCCCCCCCAACTTTGTCTGGTTATCTCATGTCTATATACATGCATTGGATGATATCATCATTGCCAACTTTGTCGTCCATTTAGATCCATACGACGCTCCGCATCCACATGCCACTCTTATATGTGGATGCTGATACGTCGATATATATGTATGAAAATTACACTATATACCTATGTCTAAATTTAACAAAGTGTACTCTTTTCCAATTTTTCTGTACAGTATAACCCTGTCCAGTTCCGAAACAACATAAGGGTACTTTTTGTCCTTGCCAGACATATATATGTATAATTTCTGTTTCTTTGATATATTGCTTTGATATCTTACTCTCATAGTTCTTTTATCTTAATTTTATTTTATTTCTTATTATTTTTTCTTATATATATATATATATATATATATATATATATATATATATATATATATATATATAGAATTTATTTTATTTTTCTATCTTTATGTATATTATTTAGTTGTTTATCTTGTATCGGCCTCCATCCATGAGCTTCACCATCTTTCACTTGTTTTGGCCTCCTGTTTGTTTTTGATTCCAATTTTTTACCATTTTATATAGGCCGATGCAGTGTTCCACACAGCGCCGGTGGGGGCACCATACGCCAGTTCGGCTTGGGTGTCCGTCACTTTTTCCCATGAACTCTTTCATGGATCGGCGCTGGTGCTTTTCCAGCGCGGTTCCCATCCCCGGGACTTTTTTGTTCTGGGTCTGGATCCCGCGCTTCTAAGGCAGGGGATCTATGTGTCCTGTCTGTTGTGACTAAGCCGGGTCTTGGTTCTTTGGTGCGCGTGTGCGTCACTCTGTCGTGACGTTCAGGCGATCACATACACCCACACTACGATGCGTTCCATCTGCATATGACGTTAAGCCACGTCCGGAACGTTCAGGCGATCACACACACCCACACCAAGATGCGTTCCACCTGTATTTGACGCTAAGCCACGTCCGGAACGCAAACCCATTGCGCAGGTGCGAGCGTGCATTACGCACTGCAGGGCTCTATATAAGCCCTGTTACTGTAGCCATTCGGAGCAGCAACGGCGCTACCATCTGAGGCTCGTTCTACGGACATATCACACTCCAGGTATGCATATTATTATCTACATCTATCTTACCTATACCACACTATTCATACACCTATCTATTGGGTACCAGTATCAGCTTACCGGAATATAATGTTGCTATCCATACAGGTATATTTCATACCACAGAGGACTCATTGATGTTCCCCTCTGGTTTCATATGGATCACAACATCCGATCCTGCAAACTTCTGGCACTCTAGTGTTCACTTCGTTAATGAATGGTAGGTTAAATATACTATATATGTATATTATATATATAGGATTGCACATGCATACTCAGGGCTACATACCTCCCGTGGTGTGAGATCTGTATATAGATGTGGGAGACATACTGACAGTGATTCCCATACATTGCCTGCATATAGATATATACATCTCCTCTCTATTTTTACACCTAGCTGGCCTCTATGTGAAGATTTCTTTCGGTTCGCTGAGAGAGACGAGGGCCTGACATTTAATTACAGATACATCTTACGCATATGTGGACCATCGCCATACTCTAGATATCCCTTTACCGACATCTCAGTCTAGACACCTTGATATGTATTCTGGATAGTCAATCGCATCATTTTTTGGTAGGTTATCCATTTATACATTATATGTAAATGATATTCTTTTCCCTTCCCCACCCCCTCTCTTTCTTCCCTTTTCCCGTTCCCTCCTCTGTCCTCTACCTACACTTCATCCCCTTTCTTCTTTCCCTCATTCTTCCCTCTTCCTTCCAACTTCCCTTTCCTTATTTTTATAATTGATTCCAAAATATTTTCAGTTACTTATTTACCCATTCCCCTTTTTCTACACACTTAGCAGTGTTCAGATGTGGACTGTCTGATCCTCGTTGGGACACCTGCATGCGCGTCTACTGATCTTTATTATGTGTATTTCTTGATACGCATATTTTAACTCAATTATGGTGGCCAATTTCTGATCTCATGGATGGATGCTTGATGTAAGATATGTTTTACTTTCATCCATACATATTACTATTTTACATCTCTCTCCTTTGTTGGTTTTCATGATTTTGAGTTCTCTGTCCTCCACTGTAAAATATAGAACGCAACTTTCTTTATTATATTATATGTATTTATATGATATATGTATTTTACCAGATGGTATTGCTCTACGCACCTGAAATATACCCCTGAAGAAGGGCTTCCTGCCAGAAACGTCGGGTCATGTGCCACGAGCTACGCCCACAGGCATTCAGATTTATTCAAATCACCACCTGGTCCTGTAATTTATGTATCAATTATCTATATATTTTTATTACCATATGTTTAATTTAATAAAATATATTTTGTACCTTACATTATTTGTTTGTCAGTCACTTTCAAAGTCCCAATTTTTCCCAAAGGGGGTTATTTTCTTTCTCTTAACTAGGGATGTGGTGACTGTCAAACTTTCTGTGTCTGGCGGGATATTTCTTCTCACTGTATATATACGTCGGCAGAATGGCTCGTACAGGCACAATCACGTACCTGTACGTGGCCCATTAACTGCCGACGTCGGGGTCACACGCGCGCGCCGCAGGCGGCGCGCTCGCGACCCCCCTGCCTTCCCCGTGAGTCAGACCGCGGGTCCCGTGGACTCAATTGCCACGGGGATCCCCGCGATCGTCTCACAAAGACATGGAGCGGGGAGATGTTAGTGTAAACACAACATCTCCCCGCTCGCCTACTGACAATGTCAGCGATCTCCGATCTGTGTAATCAGAGCTGAGATCGGTGACGTGTCACTCGTAGCCATGCCCCCCCTCAGTTAGAAACACGCCCCTAGGCACACTTAACCCCTCCAGCGCCCCTAGTGGTGAACCCCTTCACTGCCAGTGTCATTTTTACAGTAACCAGTGCATTTTTATTGCACTGATCGCTGTAAAAATGACAATGGTCCCAAAAATGTGTAAAAAGTGTCCGAAGTGTCCGCCATAATGTCGCAGTCATGAAAAAAATCTCTGATCGCCGCCATTACTAGTAAAAAAAATTTATAAAAATGCCTTAAAACTATCCTCTATTTTGTAAACGCTATAATTTTTGCACAAACCAATCAATAAACGCCGATTGCGATTTTTTTTTTTTTTTACCAAAAATATGTAGAAGAATACATATCAGCCTAAACTGAGGAAAAAAAATGTTTTTTTTAATATATTTTTTGGGGATATTTATTATAGCAAAAAGTAAAAATTTTAATTTTTTTAAAAATTGTCGCTCTATTTTTGTTTATAGCGCAAAAAATAAAAACCGCAGAGGTGATCAAATACCACCAAAAGAAAGCTCTATTTTGGAAAAAAAAAGGACGCCAATTTTGTTTGGGAGCCACGTAGCACGACCGCACAATTGTCAGTTAAAGCAACGCAGTGCCGAATCGCAAAAAGGGGCCTGGTCATTATGCTGTGTATTGGTCCGGTCCTTAAGTGGTTAAGGTTTAAAATAGGCACCTGTTACGTTGGTGTCTAGATGCCAAATTTGTTTTTTTTGTGTCATTTAGGTTTTATTAGGTAGGCTGGTCTATCACTTGCTATTTATTTATTTTTATTCACATTCTATTATAGGTAATATTTATTAACTACTAGCGCACTCACCCGTTTTTGAATTCACTTTGCAGCAGTGGTTTCCACTGTTTTTTTGAGGTGCAGCTTTTATTTAGTTTAATTCTTTATTAATTTGCACATTTGGCACGAGATAATTTTTTTCTATTTACTATAAAGATATAATTGCCCCTATTATCCTGTACCACCACTGCGCCAATGGAAAAAATGTGTAAAACTAAAGCTGCCACTTAAAAAATGTGTTAATGAACTGAATTTAACCACTTGACCACTTGACCACTGGGCACTTAAACCCCCTTAATAACCAGACCAATTTTCAGCTTTCGGTGCTCTCACATTTTGAATGACAATTACTCAGTCATACAACACTGTACCTATATGAATTTTTTGTCCTTTTTTTCACACAAATAGAGCTTTCTTTTGGTGGTATTTAATCACCGTTGGGTTTTTTATTTTTTGCGCTATAAGAGAAAAAAGACTGAAAATTCTGTAAAAAAAATGATTTTTTTTTCGTTTGTGTTATAAAATTTTGCAAATTACTATTTTTTCTTCATAAATTTTGGCCAAAATTTATACTGCTACATATCTTTGGTAAAAATAAGTACAAATTGGTGTATATTATTTGGTCTTTGTGAAAGTTATAGAGTCCACATGCTATGGTGCCAATATCTGAAAATTGATCACACCTGAAGTACTGACGGCCTATCTCAATTCTTGAGACCCTAACATGCCAGAAAAGTACAAATACCCCCCAAATGACCCCTTTTTGGAAAGAAGACATTCCAAGGTATTTAGAAAGCGGCATTGTGAGTTTTTTGAAGTTGTCATTTTTTCCCACAATTCTTTGCAAAATCAAGATTTTTTTTTCTCTTTTTTTTTTTTTCACAAAATTGTCATATTAGCAGGTTATTTCTCACACACAGCATATGCATACCACAAATTACACCCCAAAACACATTCTGCTATTACTCCCAAGTATACCACATGTGCGAGACTTTTACACAGCGTGGCCACATACAGAGGCCCAACATGCAGGGAGCCCCTTCAGGCGTTCTGGAGCACCCAGGCTAATTCTGACATTTCTCTCCTACATGTAAAAATCATCATTTGTTTGCTAGAAAATTACATAGAACCCCAAAACATTATATATGTTTTTTTTAGCAAAGACCTTAGAGAATATAATGGTGGTCGTTGCAACTTTTTATCTCGCACGATATTTGCGCAGCAATTTTTTTAACGCGTTTTTTACGGAAAAAAATGTTTTGTGCTAAAAAAACAAAACAGTAAAGTTAGCCCAATGTTTTTACATAATGTGAAAGATGAAGTTACGCCGAGTAAATAGATACCTAACATGTCACCCTTCAAAATTGCACACGCTCGTGGAATGGCGCCAAACTTCGCTACTTAAAAATCCCCATAGGCGACGTTTTAAATATTTTTACTGGTTACATGTTTTGAGTTACAGAGGAGGTCTAGGGTCAGAATTATTGCTCTCGCTCTAACGTTCGTGGCGATACCTCACATGTGTGGTTTGAACACCATTTTCATATGTGGGCGGAACTTACGTATGTGTTCGCTTCTGTATGCGAGCTCATGGGGACAGGGGCGCTTAAAAAATACATTTTTTTTTTTTTATTGTTCATTTTACTTTATTTATTTTAGTTTGACACGTTTTTCCGGCCCAAAATTTTTTTTGATCACTTTTATACCTATTACAAGGAACGTAAACATCCCTTGTAATAGGAATATGGCATGACAGGTCCTCTTTACAGTGAGATATGGGGTCAATAGGACCCCACATCTCACCTCTAGGCTGGGAAGCCTGAAAAAAACAAACAAACAAACAAAAAAAAACAATCCTGGCTTCGATCATAGCGGTGAGTCGGTAGAAGCACCGGAGGGTGGCGGGGACGACATCCCCTCTTGCCTCCCGTAAGAATGATCAAGCGGCGGAACAGCCGCTATGATTGTTGTTATGGTGTAGGGAATCGCCGGCTGAAAAAGCTAATATCTGAATGATGCCTGTAGCTGCTCCCATCATTCAGATATCCCCGCACAAAGTCAAGGAC
This sequence comes from Rana muscosa, assembly GCA_029206835.1. NCBI lineage: Eukaryota > Metazoa > Chordata > Amphibia > Anura > Ranidae > Rana > Rana muscosa. The sequence goes on from CM055122.1 coordinate 51,193,911, forward strand.
GTCATATGACGGCCGGCGGGCGGGAAGTGGGCATTGCGGAGTATTGCCGGGCATTGCGGAGTATTGCCGGGCATTGCGGAGTATTGCCGGGCATTGCGGAGTATGGCAGGGTATTGCACGGGGTATTGCACAGTTGGTATTGCGCAGAGTATTGTGCAGGGTGTATTGTGCAGGGTATTGCAGAGTATTGTGCGGGGTATTGCAGAGTATTGTGCAGGGTATTGCAGAGTATTGTGCAGGGTATTGCAGGGTATTGCAGAGTATTGTGCAGGGTATTGCAGGGTATTGCAGAGTATTGCGCAGGGTATTGCAGAGTATTGCGCAGGGTATTGCAGAGTATTGCGCAGGGTATTGCAGAGTATTGCGCAGGGTATTGCAGAGTATTGCGCAGGGTATTGCAGGGTATTGCAGAGTATTGCACCAGAGTATTGCACCAGGGTATTGCAGAGTAAGTATTGCACCAGGGTATTGCAGAGTATTGCGCAGGGTATTTTGCAGAGTATTGGCAGGGATGGCTGAGCAGGGATGGATGGATTGCTGGATCTGTGACTGCAATTGTCACAGATCCAGCCCACAGCTGACATGCTCTGACATGGGGGAGGGAGCGGACATGATCCGCTCCCTCCCCTCTCCTCTCACACTGTACCGATCGGTACAGAGAGAGGAACCGGCGTCATCACATGACGCCGGTCTGTTTACAAGTGATTGCTCCGTCGTTTGACGGAGCGATCACGTGGTAAACGGCCGCTATCAGCGGCGATTTACCGCGATTCGTGATGCGCCGGGTCCTCTGGACCCGGCGGTCACGGAGATTCCCGTGTGCGCGCCCCAGGGGGCGCGCGGGAGCGCGATTCTGGGAGGACGTTATATAACGTCCTCCCAGAGTTAAGCAACCACCTTGTCGACGTTATTTGTCGGCAGGTGGTTGCTAAGTGGTTAAACCTAAAAACTGCAATGTGTAAATAGGAAAAAATGTAGCGCTATTTAGACCAGTACCTGAGTGCCAGTCCCCAAGTGTCTATATTACAATCACTAATGACACCGTGATGATTACAATAAAACCCCACGTGACATGTGGTGAATAATATAATAAAAATAGTTCATAAAGTGAAATAATATTCCAAACAAGATTCAATCTTCTTAATTGATAAAATCTTGCCACCACACTGCCATGCTCGTGTCAGCTCCCCTCTGAAATTGCACTCACCAGCTGTTCATGCCTCCCACTCTCGTGTTCGGCTCAAAGGCTTGCTAGTTAAACCACTAGAGGGTGAACGACCATCAACTGAAAACTTTTGTTTGAACATAGGATTTTGATGTAAAGATGAGAAAGGTGCTCCAATAGTGTAAAATAGTAACAACCAATTTATTAAAATACACAGCAACACTTCAAATATTGCACTCACATGGTGAATAAATAAAACCAGCCTTGAAAAAACCACAGCAAACATAAGTATATGATGGCACTTGCAGTACTTTGCAGTCACGGCGGGATCCCATGAATAAGTCCAAGTGACGAAACGTCGGGGGCGTGGCTGCACAATTAGAATCTACACTGACGTGACACGCTGCAGCTAAGAACGATACACTGTTACCGCGATCCGGGACTCAGGAGTGGGTGAAACACTGAGATCGAGCACACATCTTGGGTCCGCTGTGACCGCAAAGTACTGCAAGTGCCATCATATACTTATGTTTGCTGTGGTTTTATCAAGGCTGGTTTTATTTATTCACCATGTGAGTGCAATATTTGAAGTGTTGCTGTGTATTTTAATAAATTGGTCGTTACTATTTTACACTATTGGAGCACTTTTCTCATCTTTACATGTGTGGAAAATCCTATGTTGAAACACAAGCTTTCAGTTAATGGTCGTTCACCCTCTAGTGGTTTAACTAGCAAGCCTTTGAGCCGAACACGAGAGTGGGAGGCATGAACAGCTGGTGAGTGCAATTTCAGAGGGGAGCTGACACGAGCGTGGCGGTGTGGTGGAAAGATTTTATCAATTAAGAAGATTGGATCTTGTTTGGATTATTATTTCACTTAATGGACTATTTTTATTATATTATTCACCACATGTCACTTGGGGTTTTATTGTAATGATCATGGTGTCATTAGTGATTGTAATATAGATACTTAGGGACTGGCACTCAGGTACTGGTCTAATTAGTGCTACATTTTTTCCTATTTTCACATTGCAGTTTTTTAGGTTTAAATTCAGTTTAGTAAATATATATATATAATATCGTATTTATTAATTCATAAAACACTGTATATAACAAGGCAGTAATAACAAGAACAGTAATTCATAGTAGTATTATTATCCCATAAAAATTCATATATATATATATATATATATATATATACACACACACACACACACACACACACACACACACACACACACACACACACACACACACACACACACACACACACACACACACACACACAAACAAACACACACACGTTGAATGATACCACAGTACAGTTACAAATCGTAAATGTAACCTCCAAACTCTCCAATGCACATCAGATCTAAAATATAAATATTTGCATAAAGGATCTTGAAACCACAAACTAGAAAATACATAGGAAATTAAACACGGCAACTAGTTAGCTCAACGCGTTTCATGGTTTTTGTGCCACGCTTCAGGAGCATTTGACTGTACCAGGTCATTGACTCATATAAAGTCCCATAACCTTTTCTCTTTATTCAATATTAAGGGATGGAAACACGCAGCTACTTTAGATTAGTAACTTACACACCACACACAGTCGGTTCTTTAGTATTCCTCCCCCTTTTTTCATCTCCCTTTAGTTGTTAGGGTTATTACATGAATAGGGTATGAATAAGCCTACTCTTTTTCACCCAATTTACAATAGTCAATCCATGCTATGCTTGTCGGTTTCAGTGGTCTGGACTGTCAGCTGGTCCGGGTTCTCTTCTTATCTGGGAACTGCAATGTGCACCTCAGGTTAATTCCCACCCCTCCTCCTCTGTCTCTCTTGAGATGGGGTGGGTGCCCTTGCGCTGCACATTGACACCACGCCCTTTGCGCCGGACTTGCGGCGTCACACCATGTGGCACCGCTATGCCGGTGTTTGTTTTACACTCTACGTGCATTATGGGAGGGTGGAATTGGCACCACATGCTGGGCGGCCTAGCTGTTCAGGTGGGGGCGCCATCTCCCGCTCTCTCTGCATGACGTTGGTGATGTGCTGTGGTTGCGCCCATATAAGCTCGCTCTTTGCTGGCCCAGCATCCTGATCTTGTTCGCTCTTACACCATGCACTCCTGGGGATCACGGTTGCTATATTTAATTACGAGGTATCACCCTTTGGTTATTGACCTTGTCGGTAGCTCTCCTTGGTTTTTTCCTTTCTATTTTTCCTCTTGCTTCATCTAGGTCTGGTAGATATTTGCATGATCTTTTCACTCATCTCCATACCACTCTACATTTTCTTTCTTCTATGTGGGGTCTTCTCACCAGTCTTATTGTCACCAATTGTACTTATTCAGTTTCTACCATTTATACTGGAATATATTGCGCACTATGGACTTATACATATTCAATACTTTTTACATAAGCCCTTATAACAGGGATATGCAATTAGCGGACCTCCAGCTGTTGCCAAACTACAAGTCCCATGAGGCATAGCGAGACTCTGACAGCAGCAAGCATGATACCCAGAGGCAGAGGCATGATGGGACTTGTAGTTTTGCAACAGCTGGAGGTCCGCTAATTGCATATCCCTGCCTTATAAGATAGTTCTGATTACACCACTGACCATATTCTGCAGATGCTTGTCCACTTTGGACGATGCTTTGGGTTGGGTTGCAGTTGGTTGCCACAGTTCCCAAGAATGATGACCCCGGTGGGCTCCCAGTTCTCAGTACCGCACCTCCAATGTATATTCTCTTTGACAGATGCCAGTTTTTTATATGGAAACTATTGTATTTCAGACTTGTATCACGTGCTTGCTCCTGAAGAGTGGTACAAAAAACACAAAATGCATCAAGCTAACTAGATGCCATGTTTAATTTCTTATGTTTTTTTTAGTACCATTTTTTATTTTGTGGTTTCAAGATCCTTTATGCAAATATTTTTATTTTATATCTGATGTGCATTGGAGAGTTTGGAGGTTATAATTATAACGATTTGTAACTGTACTGTGGTATCATTCAACGTGTGTATTTGTATGTGTATATATATATATATATTACAGTGGGGCAAAAAAGTATTTAGTCAGCCACCAATTGTGCAAGTTCTCCCACTTAAAAAGATGAGAGAGGCCTGTAATTGTCATCATAGGTAAACCTCAACTATGAGAGACAAAATGTGGAAACAAATCCAGACAATCACATTGTCTGATTTGGAAATAATTTATTTGCAAATTATGGTGGGAAATAAGTATTTGGTCACCTACAAACAAGCAAGATTTCTGTCTCTCACAGACCTGTATCTTCTTCTTTAAGAGGCTCCTCTGTCCTCTACTCATTACCTGTATTAATGGCACCTGTTTGAACTTGTTATCAGTATAAAAGACACCTGTCCACAACCTCAAACAGTCACACTCCAAACTCCACTATGGTGAAGACCAAAGAGCTGTCGATGGACACCAGAAACAAAATTGTAGACCTGCACCAGGCTGGGAAGACTGAATCTGCAATAAGCAAGCAGCTTGGTGTGAAGAAATCAACTGTGGGAGCAATAATTAGAAAATGGAAGACATACAACACCACTGATAATCTCCCTCGATCTGGGGCTCCACGCAAGATCTCACCCCGTGGGGTCAAAATGATCACAAGAACGGTGAGCAAAAATCCCAGAACCACACGGGGGACCTAGTGAATGACCTGCAGAGAGCTGGGACCAACGTAACAAAGGCTACCATCAGTAACACACTACGCCGCCAGGGACTCAGATCCTGCAGTGCCAGACGTGTCCCCCTGCTTAAGCCAGTACATGTCCGGGCCCGTCTGAGGTTTGCTAGAGAGCATTTGGATGATCCAGAAGAGGATTGGGGGAATGTCATATGGTCAGATGAAACCAAAGTAGAACTGTTTGGTAGAAACACAACTCGTCGTGTTTGGAGGAGAGAGAATGCTGAGTTGCAACCAAAGAACACCATACCTTCTGTGAAGCATGGGGGTGGCAACATCATGCTTTGGGGCTGTTTCTCTGCAAAGGGACCAGGATGACTGATCCGTGTACATGAAAGAATGAATGGGCCCATGTATTGTGAGATTTTGAGTGCAAACCTCCTCCCATCAGCAAGGGCATTGAAGATGAAACGTGGCTGGGTCTTCCAGCATGACAATGATCCCAAACACACCGCCCGGGCAATGAAGGAGTGGCTTCGTAAGAAGCATTTCAAGGTCCTGGAGTGGCCTAGCCAGTCTCCAGATCTCAACCCCATAGAAAACCTTTGGAGGGAGTTGAAAGTCCGTGTTGCCCAGCGACAGCCACAAAACATCACTGCTCTAGAGGAGATCTGCATGGAGGAATGGGCCAACATACCAGCAAACAGTGTGTGACAACCTTGTGAAGACTTGCAGAAAACGTTTGACCTCTGTCATTGCCAACAAAGGCTATATAACAAAGTATTGAGATGAACTTTTGATATTGACCAAATACTTATTTTCTACCATAATTTGGCAAAAAATTTTTTCCCAAATCAGACAATGCGATTGTCTGGATTTGTTTCCACATTTTGTCTCTCATAGTTGAGGTATATCTATGATGACAACTACAGGCCTCTCTCATCTTTTTAAGTGGGAGAACTTGCACAATTGGTGGCTGACTAAATACTTTTTTGCCCCACTGTGTATGTATGTGTATATATATATATATATATATATATATATATATATTGTGACAGCAGGAAGGTAAAGTCACCTGGTTGCATCCAGGGGGGTAGATATATTTCGCCCAGATTCAGGCTTTACGCCGACTTATACAACTAGGTGGAGTGTTGTATAAGCCCAGCTGAGGCTAGTGGGCTCATGGATGACTCATACCTCTAGGGAGAGTGTGGGGCGTCGTGCAGACAGAGATGAGGAGACCAGCTGAACCTTGTCAGCTCATTTAGGCCTCTATAAGAACTCCCAGCTTCATTAGATGTTAGCTCATGCCTGGAACCAGACCTGTGTGGACTGTCTAGGGAGAGTGAACCCCTGTGCGGTGAGGCAAAGCCTGTGTGGCTATTTGTTTGGACTTTTACTAAACCAGGGACTTAGGGACTAGGACAGCACTAGGCTGATCCCAGTTGTTAGTTAGGAAACCTGTATGTTTAGTCAGAGGTCAACTTGACCAGGATTTATTTTGGTTATGTTTCTTTTGCTTTGCTGTGTTTTGTCACTGTAAATAGAAAATAAACCGCACCTTTTTTTGATTTTGAAAACCACAACCTCCGTTTGCTGGGCCTGTTTTGTGTGGGGAGCTCATCCCGGGGGTCACACACACCCGCTGCCGAGCTAACCCCCTCACAATATATATATATATATATATATATATATATACACACACACATTTTTATGGGATATTAATACTACTTTGTATTACTGCTCTTTACCTTGTTATATACAGTGTTCTATGAATTAATAAATGCGATATTATATATTTATTCTGTTGTATTTCCTGCAGCTGCATGTTTCATACAAAGTCCCACTCTCCTTCCTTCCCCCTTATTCTATAAATAGGGATGGAGGCATTTGACTGTACCAGGTCATTGCTTCATATAAAGTCCCATAACCTTTTCTTTTTATTCACGTTTTAACAAAGACCTACTTAAGGGTGCAAGACTGCTAATCATTTGGAAAGGACAAACTTTTTAGGAGACTTCCAATTTTCTTACAGGTTGACAGCAGCCATCACTGTCTGCATGTATCCATACACCGAGTGTTTACCTGCTGTTAGGGACAGATATCAAAGCCTAGAAGCATCTGACTGTATCTAGGCTTGGACATCCACACAAGGTAACCGCTTAGTGTACTGCTACATGCAGAAAAAAATTAAATGTTTTATCTGTCCTATGATATCCTGCATGACTGCAGTAAAATTTTCCCAGGATGGGGCCGAGGCAGTGGCAATGCCAGGTGGAGCTAAAGAACAATAAAAGGATGGCATATATTCTAGCAGAGGGCATATTCAAGACCATCAGAACAATTGGTGTGCTGGAGCCACCTGGTACAGTGGAACTGTCACCATGTGTCAAGAACCAAATATGTTGCACTGCAAGGTGGAAGGCAACTTTGCACGGGGTACACAGCTAGGCCTCAGATACTCACAAATGACTACTGGATGGCAGGACTAGGGTCAGGCAGCCAAAAGGTGATCAAGTCACTGTAGGAGGACAGAGATGAACCACTGACAGTTCCACATTTTACTTGCAGTCAGGAGCAGCAGCGGGATGGTGTGTCCTCTAAGCTGAATGCCAGAAAAGGCGTGACCTGGATATTAGTGCATGATATTCAAGCATCAATCCCTTCCAGGGTAAACCAATGGAGGCTGGGAAATTTAAATGGTGTTCAGGAGTTCTAGTAGCGAGGTAGTACCCAGTGCTTGGCCCGCACAGCCTTTTCACATTGGGGAGAATGAACAGAGGAAAGCAACAATTTATTAAAGTAGGGATGTTAAAAGATCTTAATGGGAGTGCTGACTCACTTTAACCCCTTAAAGGGGTTGTAAACCCTCCTGTTTTTTCACCTAATGCATCCTATGCATTAAGGTGAAAAAACTTCTGTAAGTCAGTGGCCCCCCAGCCCCCCGTTTTACTCACCTGAGCCCTGGAATGTCCTACGCCGAGGACGTGCAGTCTCTCTGCCCGGGGTTCTCGGCTCTTCATTGGATAGATTGATAGCATCCATTGGCTCCCGCTGCTGTCAATCAAATCCAATGATGCAGCTGCCGTGGGGCGGGGATGAGTCCTGCAATCAGTGGCTATGGACGCTGAATGCTGGACTCGGGAGCGCGCCCGCAAGTTAACCCCCTTGGGAGAGCACTTCTCCTAGGGGGTTATCTAATGCGGGGAGGAGCCGTGAGAGCCGCCAAGGGACCCCAGAATAGGATGATCGGGGTCACACTGTGCAAAACGAACTGCACAGTGGAGGTAAGTTTGACATGTTTGTTATTTAAAAAAAAAAAATTTAACCTTTAGTGTCACTTTAATGCTGCCTCCCGGAAGCTCTTTAAGAGACTTACAGCTTCTGTATCATAGGACCACTTTGGCTATCACATGATCGGATGCCCATATCCCCCTGGTTCCCAATCAGAAGCCTTGACCAAGACATACCATTGACAGCACAGGCGGTGTGCTGGGAGCGTGCAGTGAGCATGCTTTAAGCATGCCGCCATGGATGCATATCTGCGGCAGCTGGGTATTCAAGCCCATCTTTCTTGCCATCGCATATATGCATTATGCGGTCAGCAGTAAGCAGGCTTTAAATAATCTTCAAGTTGTACTGAAACCTGCTAGCGAACTTGTATAAAGTGACAGTCATCACTCCCATTATGATTTGTGTTTAACCACTTAACGACCGCTCACTGTATATATACGTCGGCAGAATGGCACCGACAGGCACAATCACGTAGAGTGTACGTGATTGCCTTTGTATAGTTGGGGGTCCAATCGGACCCCCCTCCTATACAGTGAGCGGTGGCTAAGTGTCCGGGAGCGTTCCGGGATGAGGGGGCAGCCATTCGTTTCCGGCCACCCCCTCGCGATCGCTCCCGGCGAATGGAAATGCCCCCTCTGTCTGTGTCAGGCAGAGGAAGCAGGAGGAAGTGATGTCATCTCTGGTGCGGCGCTCACATATACCGAGCGCCGTACAAGAGAAGACATCAGGTCAGTGCACACAACACTACACTGACACCAGGACACATAGGGACATAAATCGCCCCCCCAGCCCCCAGTCACAGTGTCACTGATTGCAGTGACCATTTATTTAGTGATCACTGCAATCAGTGACATTTGTGACTGTAAAAGTGTCAGTACATTCAGTTTTAGGTCCAGTGTAGCCCCCTAATAAAGGTTTAACCCCCTGATCACCCCCCAGATAACCCTTTCACCCCCTATCACCACTGTCGCTAAGCAATCGTTTTTCTAAACGCTGTCTTAGTGTCGGTGATGCAGATCGGTAGCCAGTAGTTTTTTTTAGGTTCGCCGCAGGTTTTTATAGCGTCAGGTACCCCCATATATTATCTAATAAAGGTTTTAACCCCCTGATTGCCCCTAGTTAACCCTTTCACCAGTGATCACCATATAAGTGTTACGGGTGACGCTGGTTAGTTAGTTTGCTTTTTATAGTGTCAGGGCACCCGCCGTATATAACCCAATAAAGGTTTAACCCCCTGATCGCCCGGCGGGTGATATCAATTAGGTTTTAGCGTCAGAGGGTCTGCGTCACACCCCAGGCAGCGTCAGGTTAGTGCCAGTAGCGCTAACACCCACGCGTTAAGCATACACCCCCCTTAGTGGTATAGTATCTGAACAGATCAATATCTGATCTGATCAGATCTATACTAGCGTCCCCAGCAGTTTAGGGTTCCCAAAAACGCAGTGTTAGCGGGATCAGCCCAGATACCTGCTAGCACCTGCGTTTTGCCCCTCTGTCCAGCCCAGGCCACCCAAGTGCAGTATCGATCGATCACTGTCACTTACAAAACACAACACACATAACTGCAGCGTTCGCAGAGACAGGCCTGATCCCTGCGACTCCAGTGCTGTAGGAGGTGATTTCACCACCACAGTTAAAAAAAAAAAAGCATATATGCCGAAGCATTGGGGCAGCAGGAGCGGAGGAGCGATTTTGCTCCTAATGCCGCGTACATACGGTCGAAATTCCGACGGAGGCTTGCCCGTGGAAAAGTCCGACCATGTGTGTGCGGCATAACTTATTTGCGGGAGGATGCCCCCATGCTTCGGCATATATAAATGGTGCATGTATGCCCATCATTAGAAGTGGGTGGATGAAGGGAGGTATTCTAATGGGGGGCATACCCACCGATCAATCTCTTTTTTTGTTCAGCCAACTGGCTGCATGTACAAAAAAGATTACAATACATGTCCAACAAGGACCAGCAACGTACTGGTATGTTGCTGGACTTTGAATGTTTATACCAGAATGATGCCTGCGGGTTTAGGTATCATCTTGGTATCATTCTTTTCAGCCTGCGGCCGGCTTTCATGTAAAAGCAATCCTAGCGGCTAATTAGCCTCTGGACTGCTTTTACAAGCAGTGGGAGGGAATGCCCCCCCCGGATATAAAAAGCGCCATTGGGAAATTGGGAAAGCATTTTATCACACCGATCTTGGTGTGGTCAGATGCTTTGAGGGCAGAGGAAAAATCTAGGGTCTAGAAGACCCCAGTTTTTTCAAAAAAAGAGTACCTGTCACTACCTATTGCTATCATAGGGGATATTTACACTCCCTGAGATAACAATAAAAATGATTAAAAAAAAAAAATACTTGGAAGGAACAATTTAAAAATAAAATAAAAAAGCAAAATTAATTATAAAAAAAAAAAAAAAAGCACCCCTGTCCTGCCCTGCTCTTGCCCAATGGCGAACGCAAGCGTTGGTCTGGCGTCATATGTAAACAGCAATTGCACCATGCATGTGAGGTATCACCGCGAAGGTCAGATCGAGGGAAGTCATTTTAGCAGTATACCTCCTCTGTAAATCTACTGGGGTAACCTGTAAAGGCTTTTAAAAATGTATGTAGTTTGTCGCCAATGCGCGTTTGTGCGAAATTTTAAAGCATGTCGTGTTTGGTATCTATGTACTCGGCCTAAGATCATCTTTTTTATTTCATCAAACATTTGGGCAATATAGTGTGTTTTAGTGCATTAAAATTAAAAAAAGTGTATTTTTTAACCCAAAAAATGCGTTTGAAAAATCGCTGCGCAAATACTGTGTAGAAAAAAAAAATGCAACACCCACCATTTTAATCTGTAGGGCCTTTGCTTCAAAAATATATAGAATGTTTGGGGGTTCAACATAATTTTCTTGCAAAAAAAAAAAATGTTTTCATGTAAACAAAGTGTCAAAAAGGGCTTTGTCTTCAAGTGATTAGAAGAGTGGATGTAAGCTTCCTAATGTTGTGTATAAAATGCCAGAATAGTTCAAAACCCCCCCAAATGACCCCATTTTGGAAAGTAGACACCCCAAGCTATATACTGAGAGGCATGTCAAGTCCATGGAATATTTTATATGTTGACACAATTTGCGGAAAAACAACAATTTTTTTTTTGCACAAAGTTGTCACTAAATGATATATTGCTCAAACATGCCATGGGCATATGTGGAATTACACCCCAAAATACATTCTGTTGCTTCTCCTGAGTACGGGGATACCACATGTGTGAGACTTTTTGGGAGCCTAGCCGCGTACGGGACCCCAAAAACCAAGCACCGCCTTCAGGCTTTCTAAGGGTGTAAATTTTTGATTTCACTTCTCACTGCCTATCACAGTTTCGGAGGCCATGGAATGCCCAGATGGCACAAAACCCCCCCAAATGACCCCATTTTGGAAAGTAGACACCCCAAGCTATTTGCTGAGAGGTATTGTGAGTATTTTGCAGATCTCGCTTTTTGTCACAAAGTTTTGAAACTTGAAAAAAAACAATATATATATATATATATATATATATATATATATATATATATATATATTTCTTTCTTCATTTTCAAAAACAAATGAGAGCTGTAAAATACTCGCCATGCCTCTCAGCAAAATTGGCATTTTATGGCCTTCGAAACTGTGATAGGTAGTGAGGAGTGAAATCAAAAATTTGCGCCCTTAGAAATCCTGAAGGCGGTGCTTGGTTTCCGGGGTCCCGTACGCGGCTAGGCTCCCAAAAAGTCCCACACATGTGGTATCCCCGTACTCAGGAGAAGCAGCAAAATGTATTTTGGGGTGCAATTCCACATATAACCATGGCATGTGTGAGCAATATATCATTTAGTGACAACTTTTTGTAATTTTTTTTTTTTTTTTAGTCATTATTCAATCACTTAAGACAAAAAAAAAAATTCAATGGGCTCAACATGCCTCTCAGCAATTTCCTTGGGGTGTCTACTTTCCAAAATGGGGTCATTTGGGGGGGTTTTGTACTGCCCTGTCATTTTAGCACCTCAAGAAATGAGATAGGCAGTCATAAATTTAAAGCTGTGTAAATTTCAGAAAATGTACCCTAGTTTGTAAACTCTATAACTTTTGCGCAAACCAATAAATATACGCTTATTGACATTTTTTTTACTAAAAACATGTGGCTGAATACATTTTGGCCTGAATGTATGACTAAAATTGAGTTTTCGATTTTTCTTATAACAAAGTAGAAAATATCCTTTTTTTTCAAAATTTTCTGTCTTTTTCCGTTAATATCGCAAAAAATAAAAATCGCAGAGGCAATCAAATACCATTAAAAGAAAGCTCTATTTGTGGGAAGAAAAGGACGCAAATTTAGTTTGGGTACAACATTGCATGTCCGCACAATTTACAGTTAAAGCAGCGCAGTGCAAAATTCTGAATTCACCTCTGGTCCTTTAGCTACCAAATGGTCCGGGGCTTAAGTGGTTAATATCCCCATACAGGTGCTAAGGGATGCTATATAGGATTTAACAAAGCTGCTTGAAGTGTGCTGAAATTACTTGCTGTTCACAAACTGCTTTTATACAAAACAAGGCCAAAGAGAAGAGTTTGCATTTTCACTGTATTTTTTCCCCCCACTGGTTAAGGAACACCATAACGATATCTTCACTGATAAAGGAACAGCATTCCACAGAATGTACCATTTATTTGCTCGGGATAAGTAATTGTATATCTAGTTATAAAGAACACACATAATGTTTTCAAAGAAATCGGTTTATTAAACATGATGTGATCAACAAAAGTCCAATTACAAACATATACAGCTTCAAAAGGAACCAAATCTCACAATAAAAAATGTAAAAAAATATTTTTTTGTAAACAAAAAACTTATGCTTTTTTTTAATTAACACAACATTATTTGAACACTTTATTTTAAATTGACCCTTCTTGAAAGTATAAGATTCCCATCTGTTTTACAGTCCCCAGCTCATTACCATCCACATTCACATAAGAGCTAGGGGCTGTTTGAAGCCTGATCCTATACTGCAAATCTGCTGTGCTATCAGACTGAAAAGGAGCTAGCTATTGAGGTCAATGATCATCTAACAGTAGCCTTTTAAGTAAGATGAAAGTATTTACCTCAAACTCTTTAGCAGATAAAATTAAGTTGTTTAAGAACCTGGCTCCGATTTGAAAGCTCCAGGTTCTCACTTCTAGCCCTGTCATCTTCCAGTCCATTACATCTCTGGAAATTTGTATAAGCAAGGTCCCACGTACTCAAAGGGAGCTGTACTGTAGGACATGTAACTCAGCAGAGCACAGCTCAGCACTTTACGCTGGTTCAAGAACAAAGGTATAAGTTGTTTATCTGACCTTCCATTCAAAGAAAATGTTTTGGTGGTCTTTTAAAACAAAATAAGAAGATCAGAAACTTAGTGCAAACAGAACTTGGGCTATTATACCTATTTTATGATTTTAAAATATAAAAGTGAAACTTAAAAACAACAATGTAAAAAAAACAAAAAACAAAACAGATTTGTTGATATCTCAAACAGCCATTATGCTTGGCTAAATAATCAGCAGAATCAATGTCGTTTAGCCTTTCGCTTGCCTCTCTTTTTTTTCTTGTTACAGAGTTCTTCAAAGTCTCCATAGTCTATTTCATATTCTTCATGAATCCCTGGAACCCAAACAAGATAGTTAAAACAGTGCACAAGACCGATAATTGTGACAAAAGTATAGGTTTTTGTGGTACAACATTGTGTATGGATGCAGTATATGAAAAGAAGATAGATACTTTAGGCACATGCACATTTCCACTAAAAATTCAACAGCAACTGTTCAAGCAGAGCCAGCAACTCTGCAAGAAAACAATGTCCAAAGCCCTTTGGTACACAATAGACACATTACCAGCCAGGGGAAGGAGGCTGGTTTCATTTAACAAAGCAACAAGTACAGTTTTCAGTCTACCATAAACATTTTCATATACCCATTTTGACAAATATTAAAATAAAGGTGCCCTGAATGTTGATTTGTAAGTCTCCATTCTATTTCCAACAAACTGAAAAAAAGTGCATAATTTACCTACAAAAGGTCACGATTTTCATAAAATTTTGGAATTTCCATATTAAAGCAACTCTGTTGCTAGCATAAAAAGAACGGAGACCAAGTAATCTGGTAAAAGAATAGCAATACATATCTTATCGATGGACAGGTTGTATCTTTGCTCTCTTTAAAACTTTGTCTGTCCCTGCAAATCACATTAACCGGGTCACTAAACTCTCCACCCCAGAATTTATCACTTCACTTCATTTTCCCTCCCTCCCTCGCCCACCACCACTTTATTTAGCTGCCAGCAGTGAAGAGATCTACTTAGAAATATAGCGAGTGACGGCAGAGAAAGGCCAAGTGGTCCTTAAAGTCTGTTCCTTATTTATTTTCTGAGTATAGCTCTATATCCCAAGTATGTTTAACGTTACCTACTTTTGACTCACTATATCTGCTGGGAGTCTGTTCCAAGCATCAGCTATTCCTAAAGTAAAATTCTATATTCTAAAGTTAGTTTTCAACTTTCCTCCTGCTAGGTTGAAGTTATGTCCTTGTGTTCTTGAGCTTGGCTTCATATTGAAAATACTTCTTTCTTGAACCTTACTTACAGTCATATTTAAAGCAGGGTGGATAAAAATCAACGATTTTTAAAATAAAATAAAAAAATATCAGATTTTTTTAATTTAAATCAGATTTATTTTTTTATTCATATCAAATTTATTTTAATACAATGCTTTTGGAGTAAAAATATATATAAATATTGTATCTTAAGTAGAAAACTTGTGACGTATAAGGAACGAATACACTGTGTTGTATCTTCTTTCCTCACTGCATTTTATACCATGATAATTTTCTATTAAATAACAGATGCTTTTTACAAATTTCGTTTGATATTTCTCTTTTTGTATGATTGATTCTGGCAATACTTTCAATGAGCACCTTCAAAGTCCCACACATTTTGCCTCCAAAGGGCCCCCTTTCTATATTTCATTATTGGGACCTAGGTGCTATTGAACAAGATAATTCATATAATAGTGTATGCTCTGTATAAATTTGCTATTTACAATACAGGGTGGTATTAAACACCCATCTATTCAGATACAGAGCAAACACGCCATGCAATATCATTTAAATTGTGTTATACCCATGTATCTTTAAGTTTTTTTCTTGCTCTATTTATAAAAAATGTGCTTTAGTTTCCTATGTATTGTGCCGGTTACTATATATAGAAATCAATCACCATGCATGGAAACTCTTTGTCGTTTCTAGTTTATCCATTTTCTTTGTTCTTATTTTAGTTGAACACTGATTATAATTTTTCTATTTTTTGTACCCATAGAGGGAAATCCAGCATACTCTGGTGGTCACATATGAGCGCATCAGCATGGCGGGGTTTTGTGGTAAGGAATGGGAGGGCTTTGTAGCCAATGTTAAAAAATCCAGATCCAAAGATGAGGCATCCGAGGAGGATGCCATCAAGTTTTTTCTTGGGCTTCAACGGTTGGTTGAAAAAAAGACCCGTTTATTCTGGCATAGGGATTTTTTCCAACAATATATTGAGAATAAAATAGTTCCGTGGGGTCTAAGAATACAAATATTCCCCAATGTTAGGAAAGTTGAAACCAACATGAGGGAAGGATGAGAAGGGAATCTGCGAAATTGTTCCATGAAAATGATGCAGATTCTGTGCGGACAATACGGTACAGATATCGACAACATAGACATAGAGATACGTGAATGGCAAGAGGGTCATACCAATGTGACCACGTATTCAGGTTTCTCTACAGGCGATAAGAAACTAAAAGATCACGAAATATGCAACTGACCTGATTAAAACAAAAGAAGCCAAATTCTTACGTGATAAGAGAGCATATGACAATAACCAAGCCTATAAATGGACGTCACCAAATCAGCAACGTAATAAATTTAAGAAACCCTTTGACAGTAGGGAGTTTCCCACAATGAACTTAGATAGACGTGAATCAGAATCCTCCTCTCTCTCTTCGGCCTCCTATGTACCCATAGGCCGCCGTACTGAGACGGGTGATACCACTAAAAAGAGGAAAAATGACATTGACACTAGCCTGCAGAGTTTATCCAGGGCACAATTTCCACTGAAAGATAAACGATCACGTGCCAATAAACCACGCCCTACAGCAGTATCCACCTCCAGCACTTTAAGTGCACTCAATAATACATCAGTGTCTCTAACATCACCTACAATGGGGGTAAATCCAATCTCCACTGTAGCAGCACCTCTTACATTACCAACACCAGTTGATTCAGGTCCCTTGGGACCAACAGTGACACAGGACTTACGTCCTGCGCCAATATTCTCTACTGACAAAAAAACTCCCACGGTAATACCACGGGCATCACAACAAGCATCAAAATAACAAGTCCTGACCTTTCTGACAATAAAGACCGGGACGAATTAGACATTGTCAACTTATCAACATTTCCCTTATCAAGAGATCAAGAAACCGTTTTACGTTTGGGGCTAACATTTTGCCCTAGACGGAGAAGCAGACAAGTTCGAACTAGTAAAAGACCTACACCTCTTTGCCAGACGCCTGATGTACAAGGTAATCTATGACAAGAAACATGACAACACCCCGTATACTGTAAATGATAACTCAGCTCTCAGTGATGTTACCCTTCAGGAACTCCAAGCACTACAAGACCTCATGGACGAGAATAACCCAGAAGAGGAGGGTTGGACCTACCAGGTACCAGGTGTGGTCCCAGGTATGTCCATACAATCCAGATCTAATAAACCCGTGTACGTTATTCCCAAAACATACAAACCCAAGTCACGCTCATTTCCAGTCCTACAGGGCAACCCCAATATTTGGGCGTTTGTCCTGCAGGTTACTAAGGAAATCGAAGCAACCAACTGGAAGTTGGGTCCCCCTTCCAACCTCAGCCCCAATTTGAAAACTGCCCTCAATACCATTCGTAATAATGACAATATGGTAATTAAGCCATCAGACAAAGGAGGCAATATAGTAGTGATGAATAGGATTGGATATGAAAAGATGTGCTACGACATAATACAAAACAGAGAATGGTACAGGCCTGTACCTGCCTCCTTTGTATCTCAAAGCATTAAGAAATATAAGGAAATACTTTATCGAGCACACACTACAGGAGTAATCGATGATAGCACCCACAAATTTTTGAACACAGAGAGCCCACTGACACCCACCTTTTACGCACTGCCAAAGATGCACAAAGGGATCATGCCACTCCAGGACGTCCCATTATTTCCAGCTGTGGTTCTTTGACAGAAAATGCCAGTAGGATCATAGACGAGTATCTTTATCCTCATGTACAGAGTTTATTCTCCCACATTAAAGATACTATTGAACTATTAATAACAACCGATGGACTATCAATACCTCAAAATGCTTGGCTTGTATCCATTGATATAGAAGCACTCTATAATTCTATTCCTCACTCCTTAGGAGTACAAGTAGTACACAGTTTTCTCAGTGAACGCGACAAAGATTGTCGTAAATATAACAACTACATAATAGAAATGCTTGACTTCATCCTTACTCACAATATTTTTCTGTTCAAACGCTCCCACTACCTCCAGGTCCAAGGGGTGGCAATGGGGGCAGGATGCGCCCCCTCCTATGCCAACCTCTTCCTGGGGGGGTGGGAACGCGATCTTTTTTCTAGCGATGATAGTGATGCCCACCTGACCAACATCTTGAGTTGGCATCGCTATATCGATGATGTTCTCATGATATGGGCGGGACCCAAGGAAACCCTTCTACAGTTCTTGAATGGCTTACAAAATAATGCTTATAACTTAAAATTCACTTACAATTATAGTCAAGAAAGAATTACTTTCTTAGATGTAGAATTGTTCGTTAACGATAAGGGCAACCTTTGCTCTACATTATATAGAAAACCCACTGCAGGGAATACACTGCTACACGCCACAAGTTCACATCCTGAACCACTCATCAGGAGCATCCCTTTCAGTCAGTACCTCAGACTGAGGAGGAATTGCTCCCTAGACGATGACTTTAAACGCAAATCTAGCCAACTATATCAACGTCTTAGAGCCAGAGGTTATACCAAGACATGCCTACGTAAAGCTTTCAACAAAGTCAAAGCCTTGGATAGGAACGCCCTAATCTACAATACTAAAGACAAATAAAAAAACTGATTCCATCAGAATAATTACAAGATATAACAGACAACACGCTGCGATCAGAAAAATTTACAATAAGTTTTGGTACTTGTTGACATCCGATGAAAAAATCAGCAAGTTCATTAACACCCTTCCTGAGATAACCTTTAAACGCTCTAGATCAATAAAAGATAGAACAGTCTCGAGCCACTATGCGTCAAATACTGATCCCAAACCCACGAGATTGGGCACTTACCCATGTGGCAAATGCAATTATTGTCGCTATAACCTTACAGGCAGCGACATCAATCGGCCTAATGGTGACATTTGGGCACCTAAAAATCTAATCACATGTCAAACAATTGGGGTCATATACCTCATGAAGTGCCCCTGCGGGGCATTTTATGTGGGAAAAACCAAAAGACATTTCTTTTGTAGGATGCGGGACCATGTTTCGGCTATCTCCAAGAAATTAATGGAGACGCCCATCAGCCGACACATGGGTCTGTTCCACAATCATAACCTAAAAATGCTCTGTTTCTTCGCCTTGGAGCACATCTCTCTCAACGAGAGAGGCGGTGATGCGGATCGATGCCTGCTCCAAGTCGAAGCCAAATGGATTTACCGTCTTCAGGCTACTAAACACCCAGGTTTAAATGAAAATATTAGCTATAAACCCTTTTTATGAGATTCTGTATCAAACTGCATTATGCAATGTATGAGGTCTGGACACACTCCATCTTTAACGTCGTGCTTCAGATCCCACTCCCCATTTCCCCTCTTCCCTTCCCCCTCTTTTTTTTTTCTCATTTCCCCTCACATGTCCATGCACCCCATGTCACATCAGTACCTCCATATCTGCATACCCATACCCACCAACACGGGCTAATGCAGAACACATGCTCAGATATTCACTGCCTGGGCCCCACACCCAGGCGATGTGAATACATGTGTCACCGCCACAGTATGCACTGGTTTATAAATTGTTTAAATTGAGATGTACATTTCAGTGATCTTTTTGTATGAATACTGTGAATTTGTGCACTTATTTGTGTTTACTATTTTTCTTTCTTCCTGTTTTTTCATTGTCAAATTGGGGCGAGTGACCAATGCCTCCGACTTTATGGACTCCTCAACATTGACATGCCTCCCAATCATGGTATGGTATGTAGAACTTTGAACCAATAAAATAGTCTCACCATCTATCTGGGTGCAAGCTCATGCACGCATCCATGCGGACCAACTATGGTGGTCTGCGTCCTTGTGATGTGTTGTGCGCGCACATCAGTTTCCATGGCATGTATGTTCCCATCCGTCCCACCCACCCAGCAACAGAGGAATCACATGACCATATGCGGGCGCCCAGGGGCAGTCATCAGTGTACTCTACTGAATCCGTGTGAAGGCATGGATGCTATGACTGTCCTACCCCTCACGGTGACGTCACTCTGTCCATCCCCGACGCACGCGCTGCCTGACACTCTGCGGCGCCGCCGCCGCCCTCACCAGGGCGCATGCATCAACGGCCGTACTGCCGTCAATGCGCGTGTGCGGGGTCTGGCTGTATATTCGATGGCACCCCCATCGAAACGTCATCGCCGCGTGCCCGCATTCACGCCGCTGACGTTTCTACGTCAACATGCGGCGTCGCCACACCATCGCCTCGGGGGGGGGGGGGGGTATAAAAGGCTAGACGTAGCCATTATGGCCGTCACAGGGCTCGCCGAGGGAGCATAATCACTGCACCGACAGCTGCAGGTAAAATGTAGTATTATCTAGATGTTCCGCTAATAACATACTTATGGACATGGATAACTAATGTCTGTTCATTAGTCATGATACCTGTTATATACTTTTTTATTTAGATCACAATGTGGAAGCATTCTCTGACCTAGTCAGAGCTTTCCTTTCTTCAATACACCATGTTTGCTGCACACTAAATTCAGGCGCAGCTAATTAGGGGTATTTGCCAGACTTGTTAATGTTAGTCTTTATGCATCAGTTACTCTGTATATGCCTTAGCCTAGGCCTATGGGAGGGTACAGTTGCACATTTATTTTCTTCCTTCTTTACAGATATAATCAGCATACCTCTCTGTAATCTAATGAAATATACTTACCTGCTGTCCTGCGGTCCAATAAGCTCCCAGGCTTTCCAAACTTAATTTAACAGTAAGCATTCATATATTTCCATTCTTATTTTTGTACGCTTACACATGGTCCAAAATAGACCATGCTTAGTTCGATATCCAATAAGATGCTCTTTGCATGAAACAAACCCTATAAACACTGTTTTTATATTTAGGTTCCCTGTTATCACCATCTGCCCCAACAATCCCCTCCACAGGATCCCCTGTGATATGCTCATGCATTTGCATGGGTGTGGTGGTATGGGTGGAGAATAACCTGCCAGCTTCACTCTCGGTTGCACCCCCACATAGGTGACACCCGTTTGTCAGTACGAGGATCCACAAGAGTACGGAGGTATTGCAACATTTGTCTTCAATTATTCTTTATTAATACACTTTTGTACTTATGATTGTTATTTGATCACAACTAATTTTGATTTTTTGCAAATATGTCAAATCGATGATGGAATTAACTTCATTGTATTATATTTTGTCTTAAATATTTATATTTATTTTAGACAAACCACAGTCCATATGCGTCCCTGAAGAAGCTTTAATTATGCGAAACATGTAGGACGATAAATATGTGACGTATAAGGAACGAATACACTGTGTTGTATCTTCTTTCCTCACTGCATTTTATACCATGATAATTTTCTATTAAATACAGATGCTTTTTACAAATTTCGTTTGATATTTCTCTTTTTGTATGATTGATTCTGGCAATACTTTCAATGAGCACCTTCAAAGTCCCACACATTTTGCCTCCAAAGGGCTCCCTTTCTATATTTCATTATTGGGACCTAGGTGCTATTGAACAAGATAATTCATATAATAGTGTATGCTCTGTATAAATTTGCTATTTAGAAAACTATCATAGTTTAGTTTATTCAGCATTGAAATGGAGCTTAGTTATGTAGCATGAGACTGTATATATTTACAATATTTACATTTTTGGTAAACTCATTCAATGAATCCAAGCTCTGTAAGCTGAGATAACATGCACTGCATTGATGCATTCACACAATTTCACAGAAACCTTGAGATACAACAAAGTTCAGGCATATTCTTTTATCCCACTGTTTTCAAACCTATGTACATTACAAACTGAATGATTGAATCGGTTCTGATATCGCTACTTTACTAACCCGACAGCTTATTATTCTAAATAGGAAACCTTAATTTTGTTTGCAAATAATAAAGATTCTAACTACCAGCAAGAATAAGTCCTTACATTTAAAGAGCACCTGTCATTTCAGATCTATCATGGCAGCGCCTGTTAGCGGACATCCACTCCCCTGCTGCCGCCACGTCCCTCACCTTGGCATCCACTCCCCTGCTGCCACCACGTCCCTCACCTTGTTGTGTCACTGCTGCATCACCAGCCGTCCCATTTAAGTGAATGGGATGGTCGGTGTGTCAATAGAGGGTCAGAGGAGGAGCTGCTGTGGGACAGAGATGACAGTTGCTCTTAAAAAATGATGATTTAAATTAAGTTGATTAAAATCAAGCCTTTTTACTAATGATTTAAATCAAATCCACCCTCTCCTCAAAACTGTTCATATTAAGGCCTCAATCACATGGCAAAAGAAGTTCAGCTGCAGTAAGAATCCATGTATGTGAATGCAGACAGTTGTGGCTGTGGAGCCTGTACAAAGCTATGACAGGCTAAAAGTGTCCGCAGCTGTCTGCCAGTGTTCAAATGTAAAATCGCACAATCACCAACTACCTGCGGTTAGGCCGGCCATGGACGGTTCGAATCTTGGCTGATTCAGCAGGAACCAGCCGAGATTTGAACCATGTATGGGCAGACTAAATGTAACAAGTTGGTTGATTGATCAACTTGGGTACAACCAGCCTGCCGGATTTATGTGCAACCATCACCAACGGCTGCTATAGCCGCTAGCAATAATCTCTGTCTTCTCCCAGCAGTGATGGCTTCCCCGTCCTCCTGCTGGGAGAACACAATGCCTCGGCAGGAGGGATTCGCCTGTCAGCACTGTCTTTGCTGAAGGGGGAATCATGCAAATTTCTTTCCTGCACTGACTATGGCCTGCCTTAGTGAGAGATTACGGCCCCTGGACACAAACAGCTTGCATCCAGGAGCAGTTATCCGCTTTGCTGCAAGTAATCGCTGGCTGCGTGGTTACATCCGGACTTATGGCTGCTTACATCCGGACTTATGGCTGCTTTGAATCCACCTGTTCATCCAGCCACATAAATTCTGGTGCATTCGTGCTGCAGCGGGAACATTTTCGTCATCTGTGCAAGACTCAAGTTTCTGCAGTCTATCCCGATATGTTTTACCCCTCAGACCTTTTACCAATTTTATTGACCATCTGGATTTTTTTCTATTTGATTAATATGTTTCTAGGTGAGGGGCTTCAAAACTGGACACAATATCCTAAAGGAGGTCCAACTAAAGATTTTTATAGGGCATTAAGGACTCTTTAGTCCTGAGAATTCCATTTGTTTTCTCCACTGCTAGGCTACACTGTTTGCCCATTTTGCAATCATCGGAACTAAGCATCCCCCAAATCTCTTTTTTCTCTGTAGTTTTGACCAACACTGTATACCCAATATTGTACTCTATCAGAGGATTATTTTTGTCCAAGTGCAATAATTTGCATTAAGATAGCACTTCTGCGTATAGAGGAGCATGTGAAAGTGCAGCTATCTAGTGATTGGTCAAGTGCTGTCACATGGGTGCAGGGGAAATTCCTTTAGTTCTGTGGAATCATGACATGAAGGTGTGAGTTTAAAGTAGATGTAAACCCTCACATATACCCAGTATAAGTGAACAGCCTCAGATGATACACAGGCCTGAAACAAATCTCCCTACCTACGTTTTACTTGTTTATCTGCTGTCTTCATCTATATTCTTTAGAAAGTGCACATTGTGTTACAGATTTTCTCTTCCTGTTCAGCACTGGGAGTGTATTATTGGCATACAGCCAAGACAGCAGATTGGAGGAAAGGCACACACCCCCACTCCTGGCAAAGAAAGGAAGTAATGTGCAGAGCTCTGCTCTGAATCGAGCAGCACTCTGCTAATCTATATATTGCAACCTCCCACGACACAAACTTCAGGCTGCTTTTATCTCCTGTGTCGGAGAACTTATCAGAAGTTATCAGGCTGATAACAGAGCTACAGGACAAAAAGAAACACAGGGGACTACTTTGGAGAGAGATAAGAAAACACTACAGAATATATTTGCTAGCTCAAATTTCATTTACATCCACTTTAAGGCTCAATTTACACCTGGTTAGAAGACCAAAAATAGCATAACTACAGGATGGTTCCATGGATGCAAATTGATAAAAATTGGAAAAAAATTGGAATACTGAATAGAGCAAAGAACAATGGACTTTATAGGCAGCAGAGTACACAAAATCAAAACATTTCTATCTTTATTACAACATTAAGGACAAACATAGTTAGAAACTTTAGTATTGAATATTGCTTAATATGTAAATCACGTCACCAGTTACACCAATTGGTTAATATTTCCTGAATGGTTAAGGGACCATCTTATTTTGGCAAGTAACAAAAGCCCATCAGGCTTGGTGTAGGCTGGTTAGAGAGGTATTCTGACTGAGCTCTACATGTTACACGCCAGAGCGCTTCTTCAGGAGCATAAACATAATTAGATTACTGATGTAGATAAATTTAGTAAGGACATGGACAGTTATCCAAAACGACAAGGGAGGCAGCGAAAGTATATCACCATGTATGGATAGTCTCCAAGGTCATATAGGAGTTAGATAGAGAGTTAAAGGGGTTGTAAACCTTTCAATTTTTTCACCTTAATGCATCCTATGCATATATAAGGTGAAAAAACATCTGATAGTTACAGGCCCCCCAACCCCCCCACCCCCATTTTACTTACATGAGCCCTCGAAAGTCCCGTGTAGAGAACGCGCTGGATCTCGGCCCGGTCTTCTCAGCTCTTCATTGGATAGATTGATAGCAGCGCAGCCATTGGCTCCCACTGCTGTCAATCAAATCCAATGACGCGGGGGCGGATCCTAGATTCGTGTCTATGGACGCAAATGCAGGACTCGGGAGCGCGCCCGCAAGGTAACCCCCTTTGGACAGCGCTTCCCAGATGGGGTTATCAGAAGTGGGGAGGAGCCGACACAGCTGCCAAAGGACCCCAGAAGATGGGGATCGGGGCCATACTGTGCAAAACGAACTGCACAGCGGAGGTAATTATGGCATGTTTGTTATTTATTTATTAAATCAAACCTTTAATACCCCTTTAACTCATCAAACATGATTAAAACTCATTGTAAGTTAAGTGGGGAAAGGGAGATTACCACTGTGGGAGGAGGGTTCCAGTATTCTAGCTATGGCCTTAATGATGTAGATATAAGGCTTCCTTATTGTCTATAATAACAGAGGCACTGCAGCAGGTTACCACATTGGAGATCAGCAGCTCACACCTCTGTCGTCCACACATTCCTAGTATAATGATAATGCGATATACTGCCACTGAATCTGTTGTCGTTTTAGATAACCGTCCATGTCCTTACTAAATTTATCTACATCAGTAATCTAATTATGTTTGAGCTCCTGAAGCACATGAACATGTAGAGCTCAGTCAGAATACTGGTGATGTGATTTACACATATTAAGCAATATTCATGCTAAAGATTTTAACTATGTTTGTCCTTATTGTTGTAATAAAGATATCCATTTTTTTAATTTTGTGTACTCTGGTGCCTATAAGGTCCCTTGTTCTTTCCTCTATTTAGTATTCCACCCACACCTGAGCATAGTGCAGCGACAGCTGATGCAGCGCTTTTTTTAAAAAGTTTTTTGGTGGAGCGTTTTTGGAGCAGCACCGTTTATTTCAATGGGCCTCCCTCCGCTCCAAAAAAGTTAGTGTGCCAAATCTTGGCAGAGCCAGGAGCATTTACAGTTGCAATTTTTGCAGTGAATGTTGTGCGTCTTTTCGCATGACAATCGTGGCAAATCGCACAGCGTTCGGGAATTTCTGGAATCGTGGGCAGAATCGCGGCGATTCCGCCCGCAATCCAAATTGCTCAGGTGTGAATGGAGCTTGAGCCGGCCATAGATGAATCGAAAATCGAAGTTCGGCTGGTTCAGCAGAGACTGGCCAAATTTCCATCCATGTATGGGCAGGCTATTTGTACAGAAATCAATCTCTCAATTTACCAGCCTGCTGGAAAATGTATATATAGTGGGCGGTGTTGATGAGTGCATACTGACGGCGAGTAAGTCTCCCCACTGTCAGAATACAATCGCTCAGTGGGAGGGATTGCCCCATCCAACTCGAATGTGTGCATGGGAGAATCGATTCCTTTTCTTTCGTCCAATCCACTGGTCGAACAAAAGAAAATGAATCATGTACAGCCTTACATACAGCTTTTGTTTCTCTTTATTATTGTTCCATTTAAGCATCTAGAAAACATACAAATATGTTGTAATTAAATAGCTTTACTTCAAATCGACCATATTTAAACAACACCCCAGATTCCCCCCGCTATATGCAAAGTGAAAGGAAGAGCAAAAAAAACCACCCAAATCGTCTGGATCCGGTTTTCAGCACTAAACAATTATTCCCTTCATAGTGTAGCAACGGGGGGAAAATAATTATGTATACTTTTTATATTTCATTCTTAATCACATTTTTCTGCACTCAGTTTGGAGAAATCTAAAGCCACCTGGGAAAATTGATTAACCACTTGACCTGCAGAAAATGTACCCCCCCCCCTTCATGACCAGGCCATTTTTTGTGTTAACTTTAACAGAAAATTGTGCAGTCGTGTGACACTGTACCCAAATGAAATGTATCCTTCCCCCCCCCCCCCCCCCATAAATAGAGCTTTCTTTTATTGGTAGAGCATTTTTTTTTTTTTTGCGACATAAACAAAAAAAGACCCATGGTCTCGGAAATGTTATTTTTTTTAACTTTCTTCTATAAAACATATCCAATAAATGTAAAATAAATTAATTAAAAAAAATCGAATTTCTTCATAGACTTAGGTCAATATGTATTCTGCTACATATTATTGGTAAACAAAAATCCCAATAAGTGTATATTGATTGTTTTGCGCAAAAGCTATAGCGTCTACAAACTATGGGATATTCATTCCCTACTTTGCAGGGACATAGGCAGATAGCTGTTCTGTCTCTCTCCCCACTGATCAGCAGATGCCAATGAACAGAAGTACCCAACACCCACCAATTGGCTTATAATGACAACAAAAGCAAGCCAGCGGCGCATGAGCGTGCCCCCTACCCATAAGTGCCTGATCATGAACTAGGTAAGTGATATGGCGCAGAAGGGCCACCTTGCTGCCATATATTTATGTTAAACGGTTGGCAAGTTGTTAATATTTAAGAATTCAGAAAAATTTACCAAAGTATCTTCCCACCTATGGATTATCTCTTCCACACTGCATGCATAATTTACTTTCAGAAGCCATTCCTTCACTGTAGGGATTTTATGTGAACACCACCAATACCTAGGGATCAACCCTTCAGCTGCGTCTAATAAATGGGGCAGGAGGGACATCTTATACTGGGCCACCAGTACTTTAGTGCAATAAAACAGGACTCTCCATGGCTCAATGGGTATCCCCTGTCCCAATATATCTTAGATAATTAAAGTTGTTCTTTCCCAAAACATGTTTATTCTAGGGAAGCTCCACCACATGTGCAAAGGTTCCAGGCAAACCACGCCCCCTCCAACATACAGGTGACGCAACCGCCCTGAATACTTATCAGATCAACTGTAAAAATACACACCAGTTCCTGCTCCCACTTCGCTAAAAAAAGATGTATTATGGGTTCTGCCTCTTTCACAAGGATATGGAACACCTGAGATATACTACTAGACTTGCCAGCAGGGGAGCCAAATAGCTTCTCCATTGGCAATGGGTTGCCTGAGGAGGAGGAAGCCTTTGCTTTAAAACAAATTTTAGTTACGTGTTTACATGAAGGAATAATGAAAATTAACACAATGAAAAGTACAGTCAAGAGTACCTGATGTTTTTGAGGCCTGCTGCTCAGTTTTCTTCAGCAATTCAAGACCTTCAGAAATGCTGGCCCTTGAATCATTCACTGGACTCTTCAATAATTCTTCAGCTGTACAAACAAAATAAGGCCGTATACTTAAATACGTATCACCTAGACAAACTGAAAATCTGGCCCTAGTTGCTTTGAATACATTAAATTCAAATATAGTTCTGGAACTGTAAAAAATAATAGTATTTTTGTACTCACCGTAAAATTTGTTTCTCTGACGTCCATGGACTGACAGCTGCATACTGTAAACGTGTGGGTATATGTCCCTGCTTGCAGGAGAAGATCTAGGCAGAATGTTAGATGTTAGAAACATACCTTCTAAAACAAGCCAGAGCTGAACAGCCCCGCCCAGGGGGGCGGTCCCTCCGGACATAACCCTCCCACCTGCAGCTAGCAGCCTCGGTTCCTAACAAAGCAGTACAAACCTTAAAAGGAAGGGTGGGTGCTGTGTCAGTCCATGGACGTCAGAGAAACGGATTTTACGGTGAGTACAAAAATCCTATTTTCTCTTATCGTCCATGGACTGACACAGCTGGATACTGTAAATGTGTGGGACGTTCCAAAGCAGTATCAGAAGGGTGGGAGCAGTAGTAAAGGAACAACCAAAACTTCACTCCAAAAAAGCAGAGCTCCTCAACTGAGGAGTTGCAACATTAAACAGCGGCCTGCAACACTTTGCGGCCGAAGGGAGCATCCGAAGATGCAGCCACATCACCCTTATAGAATTTCGAAAAGGTATGAACGGACGACCAGGTCGCCGCCTTGCACACTTGTGCAACCGACGCTTGAAGTCGGAAAGCCTAGGAAGCACCAATTGCCTTGGTGGAATGCGCCGCAACCGGAAAGGGAGGCGCCCGCCCCTTAAGGGCATAGGCCTGTATGACGGTCTGCCTGATCCACCTAAAGACGGTGGCAGACGACACCGCTCGGCCCTTTTTTGGACCAGAGACAGACACAAACAGTGAGTCAGACTTCCGAAAGGAAACAGTAGCAGACAGGTACACCCGTAAGGCTCGTACCCATCTTAATGTATGAAGCGCAAAATCTCAAGGATAGAATGGGTGAGGACACAAGAACAATGTCCTCCTTAAGGTGAAAGGCCGAGACCACCTTTTGAAAAGAAGGACGGTCGTGGGCACAACACCGCCATATCCTTATGGAGGACCAAGTAAGGCGACTTGCAGGACAAGGCCGCCAACTCAGACAACTGTCTAGCCGAAGTAAGGATCACTAAGAAGGCCACCTTCTGGGACAAGGTCAAGAGAGGAATCTCTCGGATATTCTCAAAGGGATGTTCTTGGAGAACCGAGATGCATCAAATTCAGATCCCAAGTAGGGAGAGGAGGCTTGACAGGGGGGATCACATGGCGAACCCCCTGCACAAAAGGTGCTAATCAAGGAATGGCCCGGTAGCGGTCGTTGAAAAAGACAGCCCGGGCCGAAATCCGACCCTCAATGGTATGTAAGGCCAGCTTTTGGGTCACACCACGCTGTAAGAACAGCAAAATCCTGGGAACGGAATACGTCCGAGGACGCTAATCAAGTTCCTCGCACATAGTGATGTAAGCCTTCCAGGTACGGTGATATATCTTTCTGGAGGAAGATTCCCATGCCAACAACATAGATGAGATGACCGAATCCGAGAGACCTCGGTCCCTCAGCACCT
The DNA here is from genome assembly GCA_029206835.1 of Rana muscosa. NCBI lineage: Eukaryota > Metazoa > Chordata > Amphibia > Anura > Ranidae > Rana > Rana muscosa. The sequence continues at coordinate 51,223,051 of CM055122.1, forward strand.
GGCTTTAAACAGCCATGCCATTAAAGCCAAGGACTGTAAAGCAGGATGAAGTATGGGATCATGAGACAGAAGGTCCACCCCAATAGGCAGTCGCCAAGGAACGTCTGCGACTAGCCGAAGTAGATCGACGTACCAATGTCGCCATTCCGGAGCAATGAGGATCACCGGAATGACCTCAGCCCCTACTCTGCGAAGCAGGCGAGGCAACAACAGTAGCGGAGGGTAAGCATATATCAGGCAATACTGCCCCCACGGGCTACCAACGCGTCTGACGTGTCTGCCCAGGGGTCCCTGGACCTGGCCACGAATCTTGACACCTTGCGAATGAGTCGAGAGGCCATAAGGTCCACATCCGGTGCCCCACCTCCGATAAAGGAGGTGGAAACACCTCCGGATGTAAGGACCCTTCCCCTGCAATGCACACGGCCAACAGGACCGTCCTGCAGCGAGATGTATGAAAATCCCAAAGAGACTCCGCAATGTATCGGAGAAGAGAGGCCCCGGTTTACAGGGTGCCTCAACTGTTGGCTAAGAAAGGCCACTTGACAGAGCTTCCCTAGAAACTCGGTCAGAGGACCAGTAACTCTGCCTCCACAGGTGGCGCAAACCCACCCCGGGCACAGAGACCCTAAAGGCTAAAGCAGTTGCAGTGCACCCGCTAGTCGACTGATAGATGAAGCAAAGGCTTTTGCCCAGTCATTGAGCTTCAGAAACGCCAGAGACGCAGCCACTAACGGGCGTAACGCTAACCTCAGCCTGGCGAACACAGTCCAAGCCAGCGCTTCTGATCACCACTGAAGGCAGGTGGAAAGTGGTACCCCTGATACCAGGGATCCTTATGACAATGCTCCATCCAGCAGCTACCCCATTGATAAGTGCTGATTGTACAAACACATAGTTTATACTGTGTATTGCGTCAAAACGCGCAAATAGAGTGTGGGAGGAAACCCACCCAGCCACAAAGAGCATAATACAACCACATACGGCGTATGTAGTTTAGTATGTGTGGATAAACATATTAAATACGTTTATACTGTACCAGCGACGAAGGCGCGCACATCATCAGGGCTTGGACGGAAACCAGCCACAGATTTCGTACACAACCGTGTAGGTATGTTAGCCTGCGAATAAACAAATTGCACATGTTTATACTGTGCATAGCGCTGAAAATGCGCACACCATTGGAGCCGGAGGACCCCACGCAGACCCAGAGAATGCAATACATACAACTACTGTGAATGTATTTAGTGTTGTGTATAAACATAATGTGTATGTTTACACCGTGTACTGCAACAAAGGCACGCATGTCATGTAGTGTGGGCGGAAACCCGGAGGAAACCCACGCAGACTGCACAGACATACAGTATGTGGATATCAAATCGCACAAATTTAGACTGTGCATAGCGCCTATACTAATGGAGTGTGGGAGGGAACCGGAGTACCCGGAGGAAACCAACATAGACTGCATACACATAACGTGTAGGTATTATAGCATGCATGATAAACATATGAACACGTTACTGTGCAGAGGGCCAAAGGCGCACATACCGTCAGCGCGTGGGAGGAAACCGGAACACCCGTAAGAAACCCATGCAGACAGCACACAGATACCGTGTAGGAATGATAGCATGTGAATAAACATATTGCACATGTTTATGCTGTGCATTTCCATTGGAGTGTGGGAGGAAACCGGAGTACCCGGAGGAACCCCACGCAAACAGTATACCCATACTGTAAATATGTATAGTATGTGCAATAAACATATTGAACATGTCTATACTGTGCAGAGAGCCGAAGAGCACATACCATGAGAGTGCAGGAGGACACCGGAGCCCCCGGAGGAAACCCGCGCCGACCCAGAGAGTATAATACATACATATACTGTGAATGTATCTAGAGTCATGCATAAACATATTGTGTTTGTTTATATCATGTATGGCACTGAAACACAGCATTGGAACGTGGGGGGGGGGGACACCCACACAGACACAGAGATCAATAACACATACATACACTGTGAATGCATGCAGTGTAGAGTGTGACAGCAGGAAGGTAAAGTCACCTGGTTGCATCCAGGGGGGTAGATATATTTCGCCCAGATTCAGGCTTTACGCCGACTTATACAACTAGGTGGAGAGTTGTATAAGCCCAGCTGAGGCTAGTGGGCTCATGGATGACTCATACCTCTAGGGAGAGTGTGGGGCGTCGTGCAGACAGGGAGTTGATGAGACCAGCTGAAGCTTGTCAGCTCATTTAGGCCTCTATAAAAACTCCCAGATTCATTAGGTGTTTGCTCATGCCTGGACCCAGACCTGTGTGGACTGTCTAGGGAGAGTGAACCCCTGTGCGGTGAGACAAAGCCTGTGTGGCTATTTGCTTGGACATTTAAAACCAGGGACTTAGGGACTAGGACAGCACTAGGCTGATCCCAGTTGTTAGTTAGGAAACCTGTATGTTTAGTCAGAGGTCAAGTTGACCAGGATTTATTTTGTTTATGTTTCTTTTGGCTTTGCTGTGTTTTGTCACTGTAAATAGAAAATAAACCGCACCTTTTTTTGATTTTGAAAACCACAACCTCCGTTTGCTGGGCCTGTTTTTGTGTGGGGAGCCCATCCCGGGGGTCACACACACCCGCTGCCGAGCTAACCCCCTCACAGTTGGTGGAGAATGCGGGCAGTTTTTTTTTAAGCCAGCATGGAGGAGATACTGAAGCAGCTGGCTCTAGCAAATGCCAATCAACAGCAGACAAATGCAGGTTTGCAAAAGAGCCTTGCAGCTCATCAACAGAGCCTTGCAGCTCAACAACAGAACTTCGCAGCCCAGCAGCAAGCTCATCAACAGAGCCTTGCAGCCCAGCAGCAAGCTCACCAACAGAGTCTGGAAGCTCAGCAACAAGCCCAGCAGCAATCTGAGGCCCGCTTCATAGACCTGTTACAGAAGCAAGAGCAGAGACTACAACAAATGGAAGCAGTAATGCAGCAACGTCCGCAGACCAGTGAGGAAAGCCGTCCCACTAATACCGCGTCCTTTGGGGTGAGTCGTTTATTGACAAAAATGACTGGAGAGGATGATCCAGAGGTATTTTTGACCACATTTGAAAGGACTGCTGAAAGAGAAAAGTGGCCTGAGGAGCAGTGGGCTGGACTGGTGGCTCCTCTGTTAACTGGTGAATCGCAGAAGGCTTACTATGACCTAGAGCCTGACCAAGCAAAAGACTATGTGATGCTAAAAGCTGAAATATTGGCAAGGCTGGGTGTCACCCAGGCTGTCCGGGCTCAGCGTGTGCATAACTGGACTTTCCAGCTTGGAAAACCCCCCAGGTCTCAAATGTATGATCTCATTCACCTGAGCAGAAAGTGGCTACAGCCAGAGACTTTGTCCGCACCAAAGATTGTGGAACGTGTTGTAATGGATCGGTTTTTGAGAGCTCTTCCTACTGCCATCCAAAAGTGGGTAAGCCATGGAGACCCAGAGACGGCCGATGGTCTTGTGGATCGTGTGGAGAAATACTTGGCTACAGAGAACCTGACGGCCTCTTCCAGGGACACTCAGACTTTCCACCCTAAGACCAGGCCATCCCCAGGGGCGGATAAGAGGATTCCAAGGGGTGAGGGTGGAGAGAGTGAGAGGGTGGGAGCTCTACCCCAAGTTTGGCGAGAACAGCCTGGGAAATCAGCGGCTCAAGAGGCGGCAAGAAGGATCGTTTGCTACCGCTGCCGGCAAGCGGGACATATTGCAGCCAATTGCCCGGTTGTGGAGGAACCCATGCAGTGTGACTTTCTGACGGGCAGACGTCAGTCGCTGTGTGCGACAGTCGCATGCACTGCCATTCGAGGAACTGAGAAACATTTATGCAAAATGTGTGTTAATGGTAGAAATGTTGTGGTATTGCTGGATTCAGGTAGCCTTGTGACCCTGATAAAGGCTGAGTTAGTTAAAACAGAGGTCTCTGGGAATAGCAAGGTAGCTGTTATTTGTGTGCATGGGGACACCCGAGAGTATCCAGTGACTACAGTGTGTTTCGAGACCCCCAAAGGTACCCTCTCTCATCCAGTGGGCTTAGTATCTCAGTTACCGCATGACGCCATTGTGGGAAGGGATTTTCCGAAGTTCTGGGAACTGTGGGATGATCCTGAGCCCCCCACTGGTGCCCCTATGTACCAGGAATGTGATAGCCAGAACTCCCCTGAGAGTGGTGAGGACTCTCCGGAATTTCCCTTATCAGTATTGGCAGGGGAGACTCAAGAAACTGGAGAGGAGCCCACCTCCTCAGACGAAAACCTACCGTCTGTGGAGTTTTCTGATCTTGAGGTTCACAGGGAAAACTTTGCCACAGAACAGTTGAAAGACCCCGCCCTAATAAAGGCACGGGAAAACGTAGTGAAAATAGATGGCGAGGTAGTGAACCCAGATAATACCTGCACTTACCCATACTTCAGCGTAGAGAAGGACCTACTGTATCGGGTGGCAAAAAGGGCAGAAGAAACCGTTGAGCAGCTTGTGGTGCCCAAACCTTACAGGAAGTTGGTGTTGGAGTTGGCCCATGGGCACATTCTTGGAGGTCATCTGGGGACAGAGAAAACCCGAGAGAGGGTATTACAGAGATTCTATTGGCCGGGGGTGATGAGGGACATAGAAAATTATTGTTCCTCCTGCCCTGTGTGTCAGAGGTCGGCCCCGATGCCACATTTCCGTAGCCCGCTGGTCCCTCTACCCATCATTGAGGTCCCGTTTGAGAGGATCGCCATGGATTTGGTAGGTCCTATAATCAAGTCCGCTAGGGGGCACCAGTACATATTAGTTATAATGGACTATGCCACCCGTTATCCAGAAGCGATCCCTCTCCGAAATACCTCGGCCAAAACCATAGCCAAAGAGCTATCTCTTGTGTTTAGCCGGGTGGGTATTTGTAAAGAACTGCTTACGGACCAAGGTACACCCTTTATGTCCCGGGTTATGAAGGAGCTGTGTAAATTGTTCAAAGTGACGCAATTACGTACATCTGTGTATCACCCCCAAACCGATGGGCTGGTTGAAAGATTCAACAAAACCCTAAAACAAATGTTGAAGAAAGTGGTGGATAGAGATGGAAAGGATTGGGACTGTCTACTTCCTTATCTGATGTTTGCTATTAGGGAGGTGCCCCAATCCTCTACGGGATTCTCCCCCTTTGAGTTACTGTATGGGAGACACCCAAGAGGGCTGTTGGATATTGCCAAGGAAACTTGGGAAAGTGAGAGTTCTCCCCACAGGAGTGTGATTGAGCATGTCGCCCTGATGCAAGACCGAATTGCACAGGTAATGCCCATCGTGAAGGAACATTTGGCCCAAGCGCAGTTAGCACAGCAGAGAGTCCCTAGTCGCAGACACTTGGTCACCAGCTCAAACTGGTTGCGTGATTCCTGAGGTTGGAATAGCAGCCACCTTGTCACAACCCCAACAACAGGAGGTTAAGGAGTTTGTGCTTCGCAACAAGGAGGTATTCTCTGAGCTGCCGGGACAAACATCTGGGGTAGAGCATGACATCATTACCCCGCCCGGTGAAAGGGTGAAGTTAAAACCCTATCGGATCCCAGAGGCCCGACGGGAGGCAATACGGGAGGAAGTACAGAAAATGCTGAACTTAGGGGTGATAGAGGAGTCCCAAAGTGATTGGTCTAGTCCCATTGTGTTGGTGCCTAAACCGGATGGGAGCTGGCGATTTTGTAACGATTTTCGTCAGTTGAACAAAGTTACAAAATTTGACACCTACCCCATGCCACGTATAGATGAGTTGATCGACCGGCTGGGAACAGCCCGATACATGACGACTCTTGACCTCACAAAAGGGTATTGGCAAATCCCCCTGGCCAAATTGGCCAAAGAGAAAACCGCATTTGTAACCCCAGACGGGGCGTTCCAATATAAAAGAATGCCGTTCGGGTTACAGAATGCGCCGGCCACATTCCAGCGGAAAATGGACCAGATGCTGAGGCCCCATCGGAAGTATGCTGCGGCTTACCTGGATGACGTAATTGTCCATAGCACAGATTGGGCCTCACATCTGCCAAAAGTGCAAGCAGTCCTGGACTCTGTTCGGGAAGCGGGGTTTACGGCTAACCCCAAGAAGTGTACCATTGGGCAGGAGGAGGCCAAATATCTTGGGTACACCATTGGGAGGGGAGTAATAAAACCCCAACTCAACAAAGTCGAGGCCATCCAGAGTTGGCCACGTCCCAACAGCAAGAAGCAGGTACGAGCCTTTCTGGGAATCGCTGGGTATTATCGGCGATTCATTCCCCACTTTGCTTCTAAGGCTGTGCCCCTAACCAACCTAACGAAGGGGAAAGGGTCGGTCATGATTAAATGGACCCCCGAGGCTGAGGCAGCATTCCAATTCTTGAAACAAGCCTTATGTAGCCAGCCAGTGTTGTACTCACCCGACTTCTCTAAAGACTTTGTCGTACAAAGTGATGCGTCAGATGTGGGGTTAGGAGCAGTATTGTCCCAGGTCTGGAACGGGGAAGAGCACCCAGTCATTTACCTCAGCAGGAAGTTGAAGTCCCATGAGGTAAATTACGCCACCGTTGAAAAGGAGTGTTTAGCGGTGAAGTGGGCTCTAGATTCCCTTCGGTACTACCTGCTAGGTAGGCACTTTGACATGGTTACGGATCACGCTCCGTTAAAGTGGATGGCTCAAAACAAGCAAACAAATAGAAGAGTGAATAGGTGGTTCCTGGCCCTCCAGGAATTCAACTTCACAGTAAAGCATCGCCCTGGCGTTCAAATGGGGAATGTGGATGCTTTGTCTCGAGTACATGAATGCCTGATTGCTGGTGTTCCAACCCCAAGGTTAAAACAAGAGGGGGGGGGGGTATGTGACAGCAGGAAGGTAAAGTCACCTGGTTGCATCCAGGGGGGTAGATATATTTCGCCCAGATTCAGGCTTTACGCCGACTTATACAACTAGGTGGAGAGTTGTATAAGCCCAGCTCATTTAGGCCTCTATAAAAACTCCCAGATTCATTAGGTGTTTGCTCATGCCTGGACCCAGACCTGTGTGGACTGTCTAGGGAGAGTGAACCCCTGTGCGGTGAGACAAAGCCTGTGTGGCTATTTGCTTGGACATTTAAAACCAGGGACTTAGGGACTAGGACAGCACTAGGCTGATCCCAGTTGTTAGTTAGGAAACCTGTATGTTTAGTCAGAGGTCAAGTTGACCAGGATTTATTTTGTTTATGTTTCTTTTGGCTTTGCTGTGTTTTGTCACTGTAAATAGAAAATAAACCGCACCTTTTTTTGATTTTGAAAACAACAACCTCCGTTTGCTGGGCCTGTTTTTGTGTGGGGAGCCCATCCCGGGGGTCACACACACCCGCTGCCGAGCTAACCCCCTCACAAGAGGTATAGGATGAGGCAGAGGCGCATAATCTTCTCTGTATCATTCCAACCTGCTTAACTGTGCTGCTGAAGCAGCATGCAGGTAACAGGTAACCTCTGATCCTCAGACCGTGTCTGTCAGAGCTTAGAGCGTTCCCCAGGAAATGGCGGGAAACCACACGTGCAGAGACCCTGTTGTTGCCTCAGGACATCACACAGAAGGCTCACAGGGACTAGAGACATAAATGAATAAAGTCCCCCCCCTCACCATGCTGCACCGACGCAGGGGGGGGGGACACTGTGTACCACTGTATCATCCATGCTGCTCTCGACGCAGCGTGTGAGGAAAACAGTGAGGAAGCTGTGTAAAAGAAAAGCTTGAAGGAACAAAGGGAAACAGCGTCCGCCTGAGGTACCACAGCCACAGCATCCAGCTTGAGAGTGTTCCTCACATCTTCAATGAGTTCACTTACAAGCGCCCTGTCATTCACTGACACAGAACTGGAGTCTTCCTCACAAGGGAATGTCCTGTTCAAAAACATTCAGAGCTAGGGTCCTGAGCACAGTGGCTAGGCCCATATCTGAATCAGAGCACTCCTCCACTAAAGATTTTTGTGGGGAGAGGGGGCTTTATAGCTTCCTTGCGCTCACACACCGCTTCCATTCTGACAAGGAATGATTCCAGGACTGCCGACAACTGGTCCATAAGGACCGCAGGTGCAGGAGCACTGTCAGTTGCCTCAGGCAAGTGTGGAGAAGCAGGTGTATCAGACTCCATATCGCCACCCTCTGAGACCTTATACACTACAACAGTGAATATACAGTCCACCCACTGGCTACGCTGAGGCTGAGGAGGGGATACCCGGAGGACTCATCAACCCTTAAGAACCGCTTAGTTCTGCTGAGGAAACCACGCTGTTAAGCCTGAGAAGAGTGAAGAATCTGTGAGGAGATTCGCGTTGCAGCGCCGCCGCTAGAGGCCAAAACCAAAAGTAAAAGTGCGCAGCTACAAGAAAATGGCCATCGGCCGCAGATATAACTGCGCCATTGAACCACGGCAAGATGGCCGCCGAGCGCATTATTTAAAAAACAACCAGCGCTAATGGCGCACACAATAAGTCCCCACCTCACACACCAGAACACTGCTCCTCTTCCACTAACAAACATGAGCGCCCCCAGCTAGGCCAGAGTGACCCCCACAGCACAGCACCAGTACAGGGTGCAGAGAGCAGCATAACAGGGAGGAGACAGGAAGAACCCCCCCATATAAAGAAACACAACCAGCATGTACTCACCTGCAGCAAGAGAGACAGACCTATCACAGAGCAGTACTGCGTAGCTGTCGGCCCGGTCCACCGCAAAAGATACAGTGAGTCAGGTACTATTTAATCTTGAGAGGACCGCGGGGGAGCATAAAAGCAACCCGGCCACCCCTGGAGTCATGGGGCATGTCGTGAACTGAGTCTCACGCACACAAGGCGAGGATCAGCACACGCTCGATGGTCGGACAGGGAAGACTACGAGGATACCAGTGTACCCAACCTGTTGCCCAGCCGACAGTTGATTGAAGGTCTCAAAAATAAAATAATAAAATTCCCAAAGGAATAAAATTTAAAAGTAAAATCTTCCAGGAGACTGGCTCCTGAGAGAGCCACGTCTTCTTCTGCTAGGCAGAAAAAAACTGAGGCTGCTAGCTGCAGGTGGGAGGGTAATGTCCGGAGGTACCGCACCCCTGGGCGGGGCTGTTCAGCTCTGGCTTGTTCTAGAATGTATGTTTCTAACATCTAACATTCTGCCTAGATCTACTCCTGCAAGCAGGGACATATACCCACACGTTTACGGTATCCAGCTGTGTCAGTCCATGGACGATAAGAGAAAATAGGCTTTTTGCCTTACCTGTAACGCGCCTTACTGATATATTCTTTCTTGGGGTACATTACAGGACACAAGAGGGTATTCAGGAATGTAGAATTACCTTCAGGAGATTCAACACTGGCAAAGCAAAGCCACTAAGACTGCCCTGCATAACCCCTTCAGCCTCAGTTTTGTAAGCAATAGGAGTAGATTATAAGAAACAAGAGACAGAACTAATGTTCTATAATGTATTACATGAAAATAATTTTACAGATGTATTTATTACAGGTACTTATATAGCACTGTCAATTTACACAACGCTTTACTCATATTTTGTACAATCACATCAGTCCCTGCCCGCAAGGAGCTTACAATCTAAGGTTCCTAACTTACCTTTATACATACACATATTAGGGCATTTTAGACAGGAGCTAATTAACCTACCAGCATGTCTTTGGAGTGTGGGAGGAAACTGAAGTACCCGGAGGAAACCTATGCAGGCACAGGGAGAACATGCAAACTCCACCCAAGTAGATTAAGGCCTCTTGCACACAAGGCACCTAAAAATATCAAGTTTCAGGAATTATTTACTAATCTAAATGCAGCCCATTAATTTAATGGGCCTGTATGCAAAGGGGAGTAAAATTGCGCAGCGTATAGATCAGTAAAAAGAATAAGAAAATAAAAATCTGCGTTGTTGGTCAGTATTTTGATGTGCCTTGATTTAAAAAAGATTAAGGAATTTTTACAGTAAGTACAATTGCTATACAGCTGATCCTTGCGTTCTTTTTTCTGCTAATAGTGTCTGAAGTTCATTCATCGGCACCAGACAAAGACAATTATATTTCTGACTTACCAGTTAAATGCTTTACCTGAAGGACCGTTATATACGTTCAGGCGAATGGACACTGGCAAAAAGCAAGGCTTCAGGAAAATCCCCCAATATAACCCCTTAAATTCTCAGCTAACTTCAGTTTTTTGTTGCAAGTAATAGGGGGATCATAACAGAGGGGAGGGCCCTGTGTCCTTTACTGTACTCCAGGAAACAGATTTACTGGAAGATAGAAAAATCCTAAATTCTTGATTGCACAGGACTGACACAGGCCTTCTTAAATCATTACGGCTGGGACGTTCAAAAGTAGTCCAACCAAGGGGCAACACAACAAACAATGCCAAAAGGCCCAAATAACAAACAAGAAAAAGAAGGTCTTGACAGACAGAGCAGTTTGTTGCACCTGTACACAAAAATACCATCAGAAGAGGCTTGCAAATCTGAGATACAGATGCCTGATGCTGAAAAGCCAAAAAGCACCAAACTTGCCTAATCCACCTATCAATGGTGGAGTGAGAGGCAGGAAGGCCCTCGGCAAGCATAAACAGGGAATCGGAATTCCAAAAGGAAGCAGTAGAACTTTATCCAGGCAGTATAAGGAAAATAGGAAATAAAAGGACATTTTCTTAGGATGATTCAGAGCAGAACACAAAGGAAGGAAGGACAATATCCTGATTATGGTGGAAGACAGAAAACCTTCAGTAAAAAAGAAAGACTTGGGCTGCCGAGGCGCAGGCCCCGGAGGCAGAGACTGAAGATGCGGGAGCCCGGAGTTTGAGCTGAGCACTAAAGATCTTCTCTTGGTGCGTGGAGCTGTGCGACGCTTTGGGTGCATGCCTGATGGAGGTAGTCCTATTTCCCTCTACTTCTTTCTACTATTCCCTTTTTCTGGCTTTCTTACCCTGCTGTTTCCCGTTTATGTTTGTCTTTCTGGTATGCGTTTTTTTTTTCTCACTCTAATACGTGGATCCTCTCTTACTTGTTCAGCTTAGGTTGGTTACTGGCGGCAGGGGTCTGCCCCTTGCCTGGGCCTGCTCTTATTATGCAGTTAAAGTCTCTTCTCCTTCTGTTCGGGGGAGGAGATTCCTAGGTGAGAGGGGTCCCCTCACCTCTTTGTGCCCAAGGGCCGGATTTTGGCCGGGGAGGGTTTGATGGAGGCTATTTGGCCCCCTCTCCCCACACAGGGCACGGGGAGGTGAGGGCCCCTTGTTTAGCTTGGTCCATGACCCCGGTAATTGTTAGCGGACTAGTAAGCAGGTTGGGGGGGAGTGGTCCCCCTCGATGGAATTATTACATTGTTTTGAAACTGGTACCTTGTTCTTATTTTTTTTGCTGTACCTTTTGTACCGTACTGGATTGTATGCTTGATGTGGACCATGTATGCCATAAGTTGCACTTTTGTTTGTGTGTACATGGTTTTTTCTCAATAAATACAGATTATACAAAAAAAAAAAGAAAGACTTGGGCTCGAGGGCACCAAGACAACCTTGTCCTCATGCAACACTAAGGTCTCCTTAGAGGATAATGCTGTTATCTCAGTCTTTCTTTGCATAGGTGATACCCACAAGAAAAGCCAACATACAGGTAAGGATAGGTAGGGTCAGATAAGGTAATATCCCTGATAGGTTTAAAGAGTGGCTTCTAAAGAGGTTAAAGAACCAGACTGAAAGCCCAAGAGGATATAGGGGAATAAACAAGGAGAGGGATGTGAGCTACTCCCTCAACAAGAAATGAACTAAAGTGTGAGAGGCCAAAGGTCTCTGAAACATAACAGACAAGGCTGAGGTTTGTCTCTTAATGGTGCTCAAGGCCAAATGTTGTTATAGACGAGAGTGGAGGAAATACAGAATATGTCCAATGGAGTACTTTTTTAGATGAAAATTCCTCGACTTGCATTAAACAAAGTAGATCTTTCAGTTGCGATGGTAGACTGTACAGGAAGTCGGCTTTGTAGCCTTCAAGAGGGTAGGGATGATTCAATCCAAAGGGCCCTGTCCCTCAGAACCATGGCTTCAACAGCTATGCTGTTAAAGCCAGTGACCGGGAAGCAGGATGTAACACTGGCCCTTGAGACAGGAGGGTCTGGATAATCCACAAGTGCCTTAGAAATGTCTGCCGGAGTATGTGAGTACCATGTCCTTCTGGGCCAATTTAGTGTAATGAGGATCATTGAATGTCCTCCTTCCTGAACCTGTGGAGTAGGGTAGGAAAGAATTTGGAAGGAGCAGAAAGGCATATATCAAATGCAACTGATCCCACTGTGTCATCAGAGAGTCCACTGCAAAAGGCCAAAGGGTTACATACCTGTTCAGTTTGTTGTTGAGTTCACACCTGGTGTTCCCAACTTCTGGCAAAGAACCTGAAAGACCTCCAGATGGACCTTGGATCCAGACACTAACGGCTCAGAAAGTTTGCCTGTCAATTTTCCACATCTGGGGATGTGGACTAGAGGTCGACCGATATATTCGCCGATTTTTGGCACTTTTTAATTAATCGGCCGATAGTGCTGAAAAAGAAAGCCGATTTAAAAAACTTCAGCGCAACTTGCAAATAAGTTCTTTCATAGAAGTCAATGCAAGTTGCCTGAAGTTTCCCGTGGAGGTGGAGTGACGTGTCTCTGGGCAGCCTGCCAAGTGAGAGAAAAGAGAAACAATGTTTCTTCTTATCAATGAACTGAACTCCGTGTGTAGAAGTTCTCAGTTTAACCATTTAAAGACAAAATCTTTTCTGACACTTGTAGCTTACAAGTCAAAATCCTGTATTTTCTGCTAGAAAATCACTTGGAACCCCCAAACATTATATATATATATATTTTTTAGCAGAGACCCTAGGGAATAAAATGGCGGTAGTTTCAATATTTTATGTCACACAGTATTTGTGCAGCGGTCTTTCAAACACAATTTTTTGGGAAAAAATACACTTTAATTAATTTTAAATAAAACTAAACAGTAAAATTAGCCGTTTTCATTTATTTTTTTCGTCTAAAAATTGTGATTACCTGTTTTTGTGCCTGCTTCCTGATTCCCTTACCGAAGAAGGCGGCGGCAGCAGCACCCGAGAGCCGAGGGAGAGATCGGCTTTGTGTGCCGACATCGCGGGCGCCCAGGACAGGTAAGTGTCCATATAGTTAAAGGTCAGCAGCTGCAGTATTTGTAGCTGCTGACTTTTAATATTTATTTTTTTCGGCGGAACTCTGTTTTTACACTGGAGCGGGTAGGCGTTGATGGTAAAACGCCGCTAGTTTTAGCGGCGCTTTACCATCATTTTAACGGCGCTATTCGGCTGCTAGCGGGGCGCTTATAACCCAGCTAGCGGCCGATGAAGAGGCTAAATGCACCCGTGTAGCACCGCTGCAGAAGCGCTTTGCAGGCGCTTCGGCAGCAGTGCCCATTCATTTCAATGGGCAGGAGTGGTGGAGGAGCGGTATACACCGCTCCAAAGATGCTGCTTGCAGGACTTTTTTTAATGTCCTGCCAGCGCACCGCCTCAGTGTGAGACTGCAGGGGAGCTGTTTTGCAGCCACTTTTACAGGTGCTATTTTTAGCCCAAAAGTGCCTGAAAAATACCCCATTGTGAAAGGGGTCCAACTGTTAGATTTTATGAGATGAAGGGAAAAAAAACGAAAAAAAAATCGGCCTAACATATCGGCATCACATTTCAGCCATCGGCCGCCGCGATTTCTAAATATCGGCTTCGGCCAGAGAAAAACCCATATCGGTCAACCTCTAATGTGGACAGGGCAGGGATATGAAGTTTTGCTCAAGAAAGTCTGCTTCCTATAGAGTAGCACAACTTCTGGTGCCTACTTAAGGACCGATATAAACCACAGCTGTGGCATTGACTGACTATATTCTTGTCCGGCGATCATGCTATAGGGGGTGTCAAGCATTAAAGGCATAACCGAATCGCCCTAAATTCCAGAATGTTGATTGAAAGGTGATCCTTCACTGAAGACCAAGTTCTCTGCACAGAGGAGTTGTTCTGGACAGATCCCGAGCCCAATGAGGCTGATGTCCATCTTGAGAACCATATCAGGGACAGTTTGGTCCCGGGGGGTTAAGACGCATTAAGCAGTCCAAGGACTGCCTCTGTCCGTCTCACACAGCCTTAATTTGGAGTTGCAACAGTCTGGGGTGAAAGTGGGCACCGGGTGCCACCATAGTTCATCATAAATGCATGATCTGAGGGCTTCTTCTAGACCCGAAAGGCCCTGGTATGAGTATGAAAAGACTGTTTGTCTAGAACCTTTCTGCCCTGGGACAAGCTCTTGACAAATCTGTGTCAATTGTCAGACCCAGGTACCCCAAGAATAGGCTGAACTCCTCTATTCTTTTTTTTAACCTTTAAAAGGTTTGCGTACCCCTGAAAGCATTCTCCTGGCGGTACAGGGGTACTGACTGCTGTGCTTAAAAGCTGTTGGAACAGCCAAAAGCAGATCTTTGGAGACATTCTGGGACCAGTAGGCCCAGAAGACAAACAGACATTCCTCCCCCACTTTGAAAAGTGGGGTTCCCCATCACTGTGCAGAGGCTTTAGCTTCAGTCTTGGCTGGTTTGGAAGGCTATGTCTTCTTGTGAAAATTTGTTCCGGGCTTAGACTTGGCATTGAAAAATTAAAAGGAACAAAAAGAGAACACTTCCTAACTTCAGGAGGTAGACATCCTACTGGTAAGGGTGCAAACCTTTTCCTTTTGGGGGAGGAGAATATTGTTATGCCATGTGATCATCTAAATGTACTTGGCCTAGTAGGAACCACATGTTTTCCTTCAAAGGGTAAGCCACAGAATCCTGCATATGTGTACCGAGACAAGACTCAACTTAGGAATTTGGTTAAGGGTGTCTACCATGCCATTCACAAGGTAGCAAAAGGCAAAAGGGAGTCCGAGGCAGAGTAGTCGATTCAAATGAGCCATAGGGTCTTAAATTTGTCGAAGGTGTCATTATCAAGGGCCAACATCTCTTCCATGCGCATGATGCCATTGACCGCAGAGACCCACAAGGTCAAGGGGGGGTTGTAGTAGTAAAAAGTGCATTTTATATACAACTATATGGATCAGACCAAAATGAGGGACAAATGAGAGGGAACGAGGGACAGATAGACTTTGCTCCAAATCAGGGACAGTCCCTCGAAATCAGGGACAGTTGGGAACTATGATAAAGTAAAAAGAGAAAGAATTTGCACTAAAGGTGGTGGTGGTGACTGACTGAATTGTAAGATGGCAAGGCCAACTGCACCACTGCCCTTGCACTTACGATCTGCCAAACTATTTGTGTATGTGAGAAGAATCAAACAAGGGATACTCATGACACCTGTGGTAGCAGGAAGAGTGGTACCAAAGGATGCCCAATAAGATAATTGTAGTGTGGGTGCAGCCACAGAGCTGGCTGAAAACATGAAATTTGCACGTGCTTACTAAAATAGTATGTGCATGTGCAGTACTAACCAAGATGGGGAGCTGTGCAGAAAGTAAGGCACCCGGCCGCTGAGTCCAGAAAGAGAAGAAAGGGTGCCACATTTTTAAATAGTGCAGACTTCACCCCTCTGGTGGGCAAACTCCCGCCAATGTCGAATGCACAAATGCAAATTACAGGCTATACCCCCAATCTTCCCGCTGATCCAGAAAACTGCAAGATTAGCTCTGAGGACCCGACAGTACTTGAAGAATCTTGTTGGAAAAAAGGAATCTCAGCCAAATAAATGGTTTTGTTTCTCCTACAATAAAAAGGAAGATGGTCATCTCCTAACGACACTAGCAAAAAACCGAGGCATGGAGCAGTGTGAGGGGTTATGCAGGGCTGTACTAACAGATGCTAGAATCCAATCTCTTGAAAGTTGCAGCATAACCTATGTTTATGAATACTATCTTGTATAGCACAATAAAAAAAAAAAAAATAAGCAACATTGCTAGCTAGATATATTGCAAGGATATAAAAAAATACATTCATAGCATTTATAGTGCCTGCTACTGTTCTGCTAATTCTAGGTGGCACTGTTATAATTATAGAGTAAGTAAACAACAGGCAACTGTGGATATTTAAAAGTTAAAAAAAAATAAAACAACAAATGGAAAATAGGATTTTTGTTTTACTGTGAAATCTCTTTCCTGGAGTACATAACTGGACATAGAATTAAAGGGGTTGTAAAGGTTCGTTTTTTATTTTCTAAATTGGTTCCTTTAAGAAAGTGCATTGT
This sequence comes from Rana muscosa, assembly GCA_029206835.1. NCBI lineage: Eukaryota > Metazoa > Chordata > Amphibia > Anura > Ranidae > Rana > Rana muscosa. Next base: position 51,239,288 of record CM055122.1, read on the forward strand.
TGATTCACTTACCTTTTCCTTAGATTTCCCTTCTAATTTTTTTTTTTCTTTGTCTGAATTTCTCACTTCCTGTTCCTCCTCAGTAAGCTGTTCAGTAAGCTGTTCTGGATGACTCCAAACCACTCGGATGATGGTGTGAAGTTTAGTGAGGAGAAACAGGAAGTGAGAAATTCAGACAAAGAAAACAAACCTTTAGAAGGCAAATCTAAGGAAAAGGTAAGTAAACCAACAATGCACTAGCTTAAAGGAACCTATTTAGAAAATAAAAAACGAACCTTTACAACCCCTTTAAGTAATTCAGGTCAACTGGGTTATGCTGCAACCTTTTAGGAGATTGGACAATGTCAACAGAAATCTGTATAATTCCCCCCACTTCCAGCATGCCACAGTTTTTTTTTATTCTCGTTATTGAATTTTTGAGGCTAATACAAAAACACGGCACTAGCCATGCCTAAAACAAATAACTTGTGCTTCGCTCAATAATCCACCATATTTAATCCTGCATGACAACCATGGGTAGCATAACTTTAAGATGACTCTCAGAGGCCAGCTGACGTGATACACAGCATCCAAAAACATCAACCCTTAGTGTAGAGATAGAGAAAGTAACTGCATGCAATAAGCATGAGGGGATGTCTTGGAAAATGATTAAGGAAATAGCTGTAGGGAGGGACAGAAAGACCTGAGAATGAGTTCCTGTACAGAATTAACCTGAAATTTTCATCTATCCCAGGTAGGAGAGTCTACTGAAGGACAATAGCTTTTCTGGCATAAGGCCAGCAGAGTTGTGGTCACTTTTCTATTGGCCAACAGCTCCACCAAACACACCCCAATATCTAAGGGGACCACAATACTGGTTAGGTTGATAACATATTTCAGAATCTGAGTCCAGTGGCCTGTTATTGCACTGAAGCAAAAGAGCACCTCAAACAGGCATCAGAATGATTAACTGGGAGCTTACTCTGCCTTGCAGGTGTAAGGTAACACTGATGAACTATTTTAAATTGCATGTGCCTGTCTCTGGCCAAGATCAATTGCTGAAATGGGTAGTCCCAGTCCTCATTGTCCAGAGACACAATATCTCGGGACCATTTCTCTCTACATTTGAGTAATGCTGGATGTGCAGGATGGTGCAATGCCTTGTATGTATTTGAGTGCGCTTTAGACAGGGACTCAGATCTTAAAAGGGATTCCAACCTTGTGACAGGGAGACCGATTCTATTGGTATCAAGTTGAAAAGTACAAGCAGGATGAAGCTGAAGGAAACGAAAAAAGGTAAAAGCTGGGAAGAGGCTGCGTGGCCTAGACATGGCTGAAGGAGGATGTGCACTTACCTTCTCCTGCTTGCCCCAGCCTATCTCACTACTATCCCCATGGCATACCCTAGAGCAGGGATATGCAATAAGCGGACCTCCAGCTGTTGCAGAACTACAAGTCCCATGAGGCATAGCAAGACTCTGACAGCCACAAGCATGACAGCCAGAGGCAGAGGCATGATGGGACTTGTAGTTTTGCAACAGCTGGAGGTCCGCTAGTTGCATACCCCTGCCCTAGAGCAAGAAGGAGAGGGGAAGCACCCAGGCGGCTAGACCCCTGTAAGGTGGCGGGGAAATAGCTTGCTTTTTCCCAAACTCGCAACTGAACTCTCCCGCACCCAAGATGGGAGAGCCATGCAGCCCCTCGCAGGAGTCCCCGGACTCTATTGCTCACCTTGCCTCAGGAGCATCGGACTCATAATCAAAGACTGCATCTGCTTTTCAGTCAAGCTCGAGCCGTTCCTCACGACCGCTCACCCTTGGTGTGGACACTGAACTCCAAGCGCTTCTTCATGCTCTCCCGACCAAGGCAGATATAGAATCCCTGATCGGTCTACTAGAGCTACATCGTAAGGACATTCTCGAGACCAAGCGGGATGTACAATCCCTCTCCTCACTGTTGACCACCGGGGAATCGTCTTTAGAGTCCCGACAACGGTGTTGTCAGGGAAGGCTTCACCCACTGGTGGCGCTGTCGGTCCTATGGATCGCAGTACTAGTGTCCACCAGCAGGTGTCCTCTCGCAGCCTGTATCTTTGACAGAGGATCTCACCTGCTGGTGGTAATGCCCGATTCATGGGCCGTAGTACCGGCGTCCACCAGCGGGGGTATTCCGGCAGTGTGGGGCAGGCAGTACTACCTTCGATCAGCGGTCACATGAGGGCAATTATAGCAGTCCTATAAATACCCGGCGAGCCCTTACATGCTCGCCTTGGTATCTTTCTCCTAGATCCCTGACCTTGTAACTTGGATCCGGACCTTGAGCCTGTACCTGTCCTGTCCCGATCCCCGCCCTGAGCCTATCCATCCGTCTTCTCCCTGCCTGGTTTGTTCCCTATTCCCATCTGCTGACTCCCCATGTATGACCTTGGCCTGGCTACGTTTATGCCCCTGGAACACTCCTTTGTCAATCTCCTGATCTGCTGTGTATGACCCCAGTCTGGCTTTCATTCAAGATTCTGGTACTGCCCTTCGTTGTATATATTATTTGTTGTTTGTGGGTTGTTTGATTAGTTGGCACTGTTTGTATTTATCTATATCACCTTCTCAATAAACCCCATTATATTTCACTCTACATGCGTTTTGGTTATCTCTGTGCAGTCCACACAGTCTGGTCAATTAATTCTCTGATAGTATACCAAGGCCACTTGATCAGACGTGGCCGCACAGAGAAATCATTTTGGGTTTAGTGTATTTTGCTAAACATGAATACCAATGAGGTTGTTTTTTATGCTCTGCTGGCGTCTGAAGATAGTGAATACTGCCGCAGGGCATTGAAAGAGTGGACCAGTGATCAGCTGCTAGGGGACATTAGGTTTATTCACTCCCTGGTTGATCAGGGGTTTATGCCATTTGGTGAAGTTCAGCCTTTGATTCAAATATGCACTGAGCTAGCCCTATCCTGTGTTCCAAAGGAATGAAGAAAAAATGAAGGAATCTGGACAGCCGCACTCCAATCCAACGTGGCTTTTATTGGAAAAATAAAAGAAAGCAGGCACTACATGTCACAGCAACGGGGTAACAGGGGCACCTAACGCGTTTCACACTTAAAAGTGCTTACTCATAGCTAGTGTAAGCACTTTTAAGTGTGAAACGCGTTAGCTGCCCCTGTTACTGTGACATGTAGTGCCTGCTTTAATTTATTTTTCCAATAAAAGCCACGTTGGATTGGAGTGCGGCTGTCCAGATTCCTTCATTTTTTCTTCATTGTCTTGTGCATTGCCAGCACCCTTGGTTCCTGGAGAGGTCTTTGTTGTTGGGGTGAGTCTATTTGGAGCGGCAATCTCTGTTTTGTATATACCTGTGTTCCAAAGGGCCGTGATGATTACACTCCCCCTTTCAGTTTTGATCAGGTGGAGTCCCTAGTATGGTTGTTGGAGGATGACTCTGCATCCTTTTTTGAGCACTAATTGGCCTGTTCCAGGCAGTTGCTAGTAGATTGTATTTGTGCAGTGCAGTCTCTAGTTTGGCAGGGTGTGTGTAAACCAACTTTTGTTCAGCCTGTGCTTCAGGCCTGGTCTGATCTCCTGTATCTAGCTAAACCACAACAACCCAACCCTGCCATTAGTCACCTGCCTTCTCAAGAATCTATCTCCCCGTCACCCCTGGCAACCTCAGCTACAGCTCAGTATACTCTGCTTCCCACCAAGTACTATTACCCAGTCTCCACTTGCTGCACTTATCCTGCCTTCAATCCACCTACCTCTTCCCTTCCTCCTGTAACAAGTCCATAAAAACCTCCTCCAGCCTCTGTCCCTGTGTCTCTGCCATATTCTTCCATTTGCTCGATTCCATCTTTTTCATACATTCCCCCCGTTATTTGCAAACCTGCAGTGACTAAATCAAAGAAGAAGCGAAGGTACTTCCTGACCCACACTATCCAACCAGTAACCCAACCTAACTCCACACCCACCAACCTGCTCAAACCTGCAGTTCCAGAGCCAGCCTTCCAGCCTGCAGTTCCAGGGCCAGCCTTCCAGCCTGCAGTTCCAGGGCCAGCCTTCCAGCCTGCAGTCCCAGAGCCAGCCTTCCAGCCTGCAGTCCCAGCCTGCAGTTTCAGAGCCAGCCTTCCAGCCTGCAGAGCCAGCCTTCCAGCCTGCAGTTCCAGAGCCAGCCTTCAGTTCCAGGGCCAGCCTTCCTGCCTGCAGTTCCAGGGCCAACCTTCCTGCCTGCAGTTCCAGGGCCAGCCTTCCAGCCTGCAGTTCCAGGGCCAGCCTTCCAGCCTGCAGTTCCCGGGCCAGCCTGCAGTTCCAGGGCCAGCCTTCCAGCCTGCAGTTCCCGGGCCAGCCTTCCAGCCTGCAGTTCCAGAGCCAGCCTTTCAACCTGCAGTGCCAGCCTGCCAGCTTGAAGTTCCAGTGCCAGCCTGCCAGCTTGGGGTTCCAGTGCCAGCCTGCCAGCTTGGGGTTCCAGTGCCAGCTTGAAGTTCCTGTGCCAGCTTGCCAACTTGAAGTTCCTGTGCCAGCCTGCCAACTTGAAGTTCCTGTGTCAGCCTGCCAGCTTGAAATTCCTGTGCCTGTCTTCCAAACAGAAGTCCTGATGACGGTGTCTCAGTCGGTAGATCCGATTTCCCAGTCGGAAGATTCGGTGTCCCAGTCGGTAGATCCGGCGTCCCAGTCGGTAGATCCGGTGTCCCAGTCGGAAGATCCGGTGCATGGGACCCCGCCTGAAGATCCGGTGCCCGTTTCCCGGCCTGTGGTCGTGGTGCCCATTTCCCGGCCTGTGGTCGTGGTGCCCGTTTCCCGGCCTGAGGTTGTATTGCCCGTTTCCCAGCCTGAGATTGTGGTGCCCGTTTCCCGGCCTGAGGTTGTGGTGCCCGCTGTGGTGCCTGTTTCCCGGCTTGAGGTTGTGGTGCCCATTTCCCGGCTTGAGGTTATGATGCCCGTTTCACAGTCTGTGGAGCCTACTGCCCAGCCTGACGTGTTCCTGTCTGCTGCCCAGCCTGAGATGTTCCTGTCTGCTGCCCAGCCGGAGATGTTCCTGTCTGCTGCCCAGCCGGAGATGTTCCTGTCTGCTGCCCAGCCGGAGATGTTCCTGTTTGCTGCCCAGTTCAACGACCCAGAACCTGCTGCCCAGCTTGTCCGCCCAGATGTGCCTGCTTGCCGCTTGGACATGCCCCTGGTCCAGCCTAAAGTGCCTGATGACCAGGCTGAAGTACCCTCATCCTTGGTGCTACCCAATGCCCTAGACTTCTAGACTTTGGACAATCAAGACTGGTTGGAGCATCCGGAGGCCGCTCCTTTGGGGGGGGGGGTACTGTCAGGGAAGGCTTCACCCACTGGTGGCGCTGTCGGTCCTATGGATCGCAGTACTAGTGTCCACCAGCAGGTGTCCTCTCGCAGCCTGTATCTTTGACAGAGGATCTCACCTGCTGGTGGTAATGCCTGATCCATGGGCCGTAGTACCGGCGTCCACCAGCGGGGGTATTCCGGCAGTGTGGGGCAGGCAGTACTTCCTTCGATCAGCGGTCACATGAGGGCAATTATAGCAGTCCTATAAATACCCGGTGAGCCCTTACATGCTTGCCTTGGTATCTTTCTCCTTGAGCTCTGACCTTGTAGCCTGTATCCGGACCTTGAGCCTGTACCTGTCCTGTCCCGCCCTGATCCCCGTCCTGAGCCTATCCATCCATCTTCTCCCTGACTGGTTTGTTCCCTATTCCCATCTGCTGACTCCCCGTGTATGACCTTGGCCTGGCTACGTTTATGCCCCTGGAACACTCCTTTGTCAATATCCTGATCTGCTGTGTATGACCCCGGTCTGGCTTTCAATCAAGATTCTGGTACTGCCCTTCGTTGTATATATTATTTGTTGTTTGTGGGTTGTTTGGTTAGTTGGCACTGTTTGTATTTATCTATATTACCTTCTCAAACCCCATTATATTTCACTCTACATGCGTTTTGGTTATCTCCAGTCCACACAGTCTGGTCAATTAATTCTCTGATAGGTGTTCTCTCTAGAAACCATCCAGGAAAATCATAATGCGGTGGTGACCCTGCAACTGCACATGGAGGATTTGGAGGACAGGAGCCGGTGCAATAATCTGTGTCTCCAAGGCCTACCAGAGGCGACGGGACTAGAGGATCTAGCAGAGACCGTCGTTGCAATCTTCTGCAGGATTTTGGAGAACTCCATCCCAGCCACTCTAGAATTGGAGCGAATCCACATGGCTCTAGGCCCCAGACCCACTGATCCTAATCGACCAAGGGATGTAATCTGCAGAGTCCACCACTACACACACAAGGAAACCACCATCCGTAAAGCTTGGGAAGCAGATGACGATTTTGATGAAGCGACGGTGAAGATCCTGCCTGATCTCTCTAGAGCCGCCCTCCACAGACGAGCCCTACTCCGATGGGTCCTGGATATGGCTCGCAGGCT